>CM042222.1:20458158-21108158 GCA_023566465.1 Cottus gobio
CTGGGAGTCTCACGGCGCCTGCCTCCCTTCATGTGGACCTTTCAAGCAATCTGAAAATTTAAATTGGTTTTGCACCAGTCATAGTCAGTCTATCCTTGTGCTCATCACTCAGACTAGTGTAATATATTACAGATAGTGGAGATGGACTAGATTATGTTGGCAGCCACGGTGATGTGTGTGTATGTGCATACAGTGTGACTGCAAGTAGGGTGTGTGCGTGTGTGCGTTTGTGAGGGATGGGAATATAGCGTTTCATTTATTAAGCATGTTCATGAGGTACAGCATCTGTACAGCAAAGGTCAACCAAGGTGAATTTAACAGCTGGCAACAACATGAAATAAATAATCCCTCCCGCAGCCAGACCTCATATAATATGATGTGAGACCCTGTATATGGAAATTGCCTACAGGAATGGAGTCTTCGGAAATTGGCCATCTGCCGGCAATTTCAGTGGAAGCTAATAGTTTGTTTTAGAAAGGCAGGCTTTTTTGGGGGGTTTTATAGTTTAATGTCTCAGTGTTTTGATACACAGGTGCCAACGTAAGGCATGGCTGAAAGGGCTGCGCCACCGTTATCGAATGCAAACCCCTGTTGATGACAGGATAGGTCACTGTGGAGGCCGCGCCTGCTGCCACACAGCTGATTCAAATGTCGGTAATCCTCCTGCACTGACACGCCTTAGATTTCTTGCTGCTTTTCACTTCACAGTACATTGTTCTTCTCATTACGTCTATGGTGACCATTTGACTGTCACACATTGTATTCATAGTTTAGTTTGCAGGGCTCCCAGTGCATAGTGCATGCATTGAGTTAACTTCAGTTCGTCTTACGTTTGCCTGAAGTTGTTTTAATTTAGTTAGTTATAGCACTGACAGTTTAGCTACCGGTTGATACTGCTGGCGGGACATCTTGTCAATCATGAGTAAAATATGCACCAACTAAAGCTAAGATTTGCTTATTCCTTTTAGATGATTATTATATATTTTTATTGTATGTGTTCATTTTTAAGATATTTAAACTACAATACGTGTTGTCCTGTTTTATTGGTGGTTTAATTAGTGTTTGTCTTGTGTTCCTCATTTTGTCTCTACAGTGGTCTGATCAGCCATTATATTTACTTAATATGTCCCCATGCTCACTTTGTTCTGTTCAGCTCTGTTCAATGTCAGTTTGGGTCTCTGTGGTAGACCAGAACTTCTGGTTCTTATTGTCAGGGCCGCCGGGCTCGGGAAACGAACCCGGGCCTCTGGGGTGAAAAACCCACGGGTTACCCCGTGAGCTAATGAGGACCCGTATGCAGAACTGGAAATAGAGTTTTAGTTTTTATTCAGGCAGTGGCTTGCAGTCCAACAAAGGTAAACATCCAAAAGGCAAAACAAAACTTCGACAGGAAATCAGGAAGTCCGGAAGATGCGCTGCCCACAAAAAACAAAAGGTTAATCCACACAGGAAGAAAAAGTCACAGTCCAAAAATGTGTTCAACTCAAAACGCTGTCTCCGGGGAGGAGAAACTTTCACTCACCCGGGACAGGATACACTTGTTCAAAAAACCAAGCGGGGTGGTCTTGTGAGGATCCAGATGCCACGGCTGAGAACCGCTACTCCTCCGAGTGAAGTTACTTGAGAGTAACATGCACCGTGTCTTGACACGCAAACGTCGCGGTGACGAGTCCAGTCTGCTGCCTCGTATTTCTACTCTGGCCTTAATTAGGAACGAGTCCCAGGTGTGAGCCCGGAAGCCGGGCCCCATCCCCCAGCCAGCCCGCTGTACCGTCCTTAGGTCACCAGGTAGCGCCAGTACCCCATAGCCGGAGTCCCAGACCGTGACAGTACCCCCCCCTTCACGGGCGTCTCCCGACAGCCCTAGGACGATCCGGATGAAACTCCTGGACAGCGTCCCCAAGCACGTCCCGGGCTGGAACCCAGGAGCGCTCCTCCGGGCCGTAACCCTCCCAGTCCACCAGGTACTGCATACCCCGCCCCACCCGGCGGGAGTCCAGCAACCGGCTGATGATGAAGGCCGGTTGACCACCGGAGATGATGGGAGGGGGAGGAGGCTTGACCGGCGGAGCCAGCGGAGAGGAAAGGACCGGCCGCAGCAGGGACACGTGAAACGATGGGTTGATCCGAAGGCGCACGGGTGTACCTTGTCATCCTGGCCCCTCTGCGAGAGCACGGCCCCGACACCCACCTCCGAAGCGTCCACCTCCACGATGAAGGGCCGGTCTGGGTCCGGAAGGACGAGGATGGGCGCCGAGGAGAACCTGCCCTTCAGCTCGCCGAAGGCCTTCTCTGCCTAGGAAGTCCAGACGAAGGGGCCCCGGCCCGCCCTAGTGAGAGCGGAGATGGGGGCTGCAACGGAGCTGAAACCCCGGATGAATCGCCGGTAAAAATTTGCAAAGCCCAAAAACCGCTGAACCCCTTTCACCGACTGAGGTGCCTCCCACTCCCTCACTGCCTTGGTCTTACCAGGATCCATCTCGATCTGACCCTCCCGGAGGACATACCCCAAAAAGGCGACCTCCGACCGGTGGAACTCGCACTTCTGGGGCTTCACGAAAAGGTGGTTCCGCAGGAGGCGCTGCAGCACGCGGCGTACGTGAAGGCGATGGTCCTGCAGGGAGCTGGAGAAGATCAATATGTCGTCCAGGTACACAAAGACAAAGCGGTTAATCATATCTCTCAAACAGTCATTGATAAGGGCCTGAAACACCGCCGGAGCATTAGTCAGGCCGAACGGCATCACCCGGTACTCGTAGTGACCAGTCGGGGTGTTGAAGGCCGTCTTCCACTCGTCCCCCTCCCGGATGCGGACCAGATGGTAGGCGTTGCGCAGGTCCAACTTGGTGAAAAGACGAGCCCCCTACAGAAGATCAAAGGCAGTGGACATTAGTGGCAGAGGATAGCGGTTACGTACCGTGATCTTGTTGAGACCCCGGTAGTCGATGCAGGGCCGCAGGGAGCCATCTCTCTTGCCCACGAAGAAGAACCCCGCCCCAGCCGGGGACGTGGACGGCCGGATGAACCCGGAAGCCAACGCTTCCTTGATGTAATCCTCCATCGCCCGCCTTTCCGGGCGGGATAGGGAAAAAATCCGCCCCTTGGGCGGCCGGGCCTCTGGGTGCAGCTCAATGGCGCAGTCATACGACGGTGAAGAGGTAGCGAGGGGGCCCGGCTCTTGCTAAAGACCTCCCGCAGGTACAGATATTCGGCCGGCACCAGTGCCAGATCCGCGGGGCCCGGAGGCTCCGGTGGGCGATCGGGAGGCCCCCCGAACAAACAGGTAGCCTGGCATGTTGGGCCCCACTCCAGAACGCGACCCGTGACCCAGCCTAGATGGGGATCGTGGCGGCTGAGCCATGGGAATCCCAGAACCACCGGGAACTGTGGCGAATGAATCAGGCTCAAGGAGATCTCCTCACGATGATCGCCCAGTTGCAGTCTGACGGGCGATGTGCTTCGGGTCACGCTGCCATCACCCAAGGCCTCCCCATCCAGACCCGTTATGGGAAGCGGCGTCTCCAGGGGAACCAGGGGGATCTCGAGTCGCTGGGCTAGGCCCTGGTCAATGAAGTCACCCGTTGCTCCGGAGTCGACTAGCGCCTGGCAGGAATGCTCCCCTCCTCCCCAGGAGATGGAGATCGGGAGGTACACCGCTTGGTCCGCTGCTGGAGAGGCACGTGTTACGCCCGTCACAGCCCTCCCCTGGCTCGACGGATGCTCCCTTTTCCCGTGAGCTCGGAGCAGGTCGCAAGGCGATGCCCCGCCTTGCCGCAGTACAGGCAAAGGCTCTCACGCACCCGCCGTTCTCTCTCTCTCTGGCCGGCAGCCGAGCCCCTCCAAGTTGCATGGACTCCGGCCCCTCGACCCTGCTGGGAGTAACCAGGAACCCTCCTGGTCCCTGCGACGCTCTCTTAGACGGTTGTCCAACCGAGTGGCGTGGGCGACCAGCAGCTCCAGCTCCTCGGGACACCCGATTGATGCCAGTCCGTCCTTCAGGGCGTCCGAGAGACCATAATGAAAGGCCGTCACCAGGGCCTTGTTGTTCCACCCACTCTCCTCGGCGAGGGTGCGGAACTCAATGGCGTAGTCCGAGACGGATCGTCCGTCCTGCCGAATGGCCATCAGCAGCCCGGCCGTGTCCGGACCGGTTGTGGACTGGTCACCTCCCGGAAGTCCTGGAAGCCGGGCCCCATCCCCCAGCCAGCCCGCTGTACCGTCCTTAGGTCACCAGGTAGCGCCAGTACCCCATAGCCGGAGTCCCAGACCGTGACACTTATTTTGTTTGGGACCCTTCATGGCCGTCATCTCGATCCCTCACAATCACATTTGCTGTCTGAGTTGTAAAATAAAGAAACAATCTGTGGTTCTGTTCATTTTGGGCCTGCCCAAAGAAAAATAAGACGCATGAGGTCATATGGAATACAACTCATTGATTGGACAGTTTTGGTGTCATCCTGCAGGGTGTCATGAAGAGAGGGTGTCATTATCAGATGAAGCTACAACTCATTTTATGAATAATGACAAGCAAGTATAAAGAGGATGAAAGAGAAGTGTCCTACATTGTACTATTATGGGAGAACAGTTACAGCGTGGTCATTATGAGTCATTAAAGACACATGCTCAACATCTCACACATCTTGAGCTCCTTTTCTCTGTCTGATTTATCAGGACAGTTCCTGCTCTCAAGTGCTGAGAGGCATATGTGTTATTATGGTTACTAAATAATTTGCATGTGTCACTTGCACGAGCCACTTATGAGATTGTCTCCTTAACAATTCATGGCCTAAATATTAGCTTTTGAACCCTTGCGGAAAACGCAAAAATACTGCCACTAAATCCTTTGGCTGTTCTGTTTCTAGCGGACCAAGACCGGCCTTTATAGGCAAGCGATATCTTCACACCAGCTCAAATTAACTGAACTAATCTTTTGTTTTAACCAAACCAAAGCGAAGCCAGGTGTGGAAGCGCCCTCGTTTTGGACCCAGGTCAACAGTTTACTCTTGGCCAATCTCTCCAAGTAAAGACAGTTACCATCTGTGCTTCTATAATTGATCCCTACAGATACATGAGGCTGTATGACCTTGTGCTATTTTGCCCATACCTCAGACATGTTTACTGTCAATATAATCATTTTACCACAGAATCATCCACTTTCAACATATTGCAGCGTGCGTGTGAGCTGTTGATTCATGTGAGGATGATAACATATGTCAGCCTCAACATATTTAATTCAATTTCTGTAGTTCGCAATAACAGCTCTACTGTAAAGCAGCTCCTTTACGGTGACAGATGTGATGTGTGCTTCAGTAATATAATGATGATATTTATCCAATTCAGAGTACATATGTGGGTTGACACAGGTGGTTCTGTATGCGATTAGATGAGCGTGCAACTGAACTGAACAGGTTTTAATTTGGTCTTTACTGAGCCACTGCTGGCTGTTTGCAGTGCCACTGGCCCAGAGAAGTAGATCACAGAGCTCGAACAGCTGAACCGAGTACAAAGGAATTCAACACAACAACAGATGTGAATAAATTGTAAATCACCATAATCGTGTTCCAGGAGGCCCCAAGAAATAGATGATGTCATTAGGGGCACAGCCGGTGCCTGGTCCCAGAACAGCCTCTCAGGTGGAATGTACTGCAGTCGCACTATTCCCCTGTCGAAAGGTAATATAGAGTCTAATATCCACTCTCTTCTCAGAGGAGAGCGGGCTGCTTTCTCGTTGAATAATTGAGACCCAGATAAAAGACCAATGGTTTTGCGTTCGACAGTAGCGTGGCCTCATTGGCTCTCGCTCTCCTTTAAAAAACGGTTTCTACACCTTTTTGTACTGTCTGTGTTTTCATTCTCAGGCTTGGCATGACCTCTTGTCAGAAACACACAAGCCACATTTGAGGGATAATTGTTTTCATAAATAAAAGGTGTTGCTGTTTCCCTCCCCACCGTTTGAGTAGGGGGAGGTAATGTCTTGGTTAAAGCAATGCAACCTCGTCCGTTTCTCCTAAGGACGGACATACAGCCTTACATACTTCCAATTGCGATCCAGCAGATGTTATCGTCAAGCCAACATACACGTTCACGCTGCCCTCCTCTTCTACTTGATGATTGAATGGCTGCTCCGTCCCCTCCCCCACTGTATTCCTCGGAGTGAAGAGATTAGAAACGTCCGTCTGGTACCACCACACTGCCTCGTGTTAAGGGAGTCCTTTAAACCCCTGAGCTGTATGCCAGACTGTTAATGATTGGTCAACAAGATCTAATCCAACATGCATTGGTGGAAGTCAGGATCTGAAGCGTGTGTTCTTTGATTTCTCCATTCCTTTCTAGACCATCCAAGTGTTGTGTTGGCAAACTCTCAGTACATTCATTATACTCACTTGCTATTTTCTCTATTTTGTTTTAGAAGAAATGCAGGGCTAAATAATACTGTATTTTTTTTAAATAATACGTAGTTTATTTTAAAATGTTCTTACCTTTTTCTGTACTTATCACCAGACACCAAACTGTGTTCTTGCAGCAAGAAACACAACAATGTTTAGAAATGTGATATATCCACGTTTTTATTTCAAAACATGGGCATATGTTGAAGAGATTGGGTAAAACCTCCCAATGAGTCTTAATTGCACTGGACAGTTTAAATAGGATCTGGGTGGAGAGCGTGCAAAGTGAAAATGAGGCGTGCACAATAATTGGCTCCATCTTGAGTCCGATGAGCACATACTTAGAAAGGTCACTGGTCTTGATGCACTGCACAGGCCGTGATGAGTATGAGCTATGATACACAGAGACGGTCTTGGGTTTCTCTTTTCTCTACCGTCTGGTCTATTTGACCCAGAATATCTCACAATGCTTTTGGATAAGAAGTTGCCTCATATGGCATAGTGTGTACAAGTCTCCGGCAGTGGACAGTACCTTGCAGTAACTAGCAGAAAGAAGTCGTATCACACTTGTCTCTTTATTTTTTGCCACTTCTTAGATTACATTCTGAAGGCCTGGATGACATACGCTCCTCATTCACTGATCCCCTGCCCATAACTACATCTCCATTAACATTATCCGCCTCCCCTTCACTTTCCTCTTTCACCCCTCTGTCCCCCAACCAAGTTCTTACCTTGGTATCCTCTGCCCGCCCAACCACCTGCCCCCTTGACCCCATCCCATCTCACATCCTCCAGTCTATTGCTCCTGACCTTCTTCCCTTTCTCACCCATCTAATTAACACCTCCCTCTCAACTGGTTGTTTCCCTAACTCTCTGAAGGAGGCAAGAGTTAACCCTCTCCTGAAGAAACCCACTCTCGACCCGTCAGAAGTCAACAACTACAGACCTGTCTCTCTCCTTCCCTTTCTTTCCAAAACCCTGGAGCGAGCTATCTTCAACCAAGTCTCCTCCTTCCTCCACCAGAACAACCTTCTGGACCCTCACCAGTCTGGATTCAAGGCAGGCCACTCAACAGAGACTGCCCTCCTTGCTGTCTCAGAGCAGCTTCACACTGCGAGAGAAGCCTCTCTCTCCTCTGTCCTTATCCTTCTGGACCTTTCTGCTGCCTTTGACACAGTGAACCACCAGATCCTCATCTCCTCCCTCCAGGACCTGGGTATCTCAGGCACTGCGCTCTCCCTCCTCTCATCCTACCTCAGTGATCGGACCTACCGGGTAACCTGGAGAGGATCTGTGTCTGAACCTTGTCCTCTCACTACTGGGGTCCCTCAAGGCTCAGTCCTCGGTCCTCTCCTCTTCTCCCTGTACACCAACTCTCTTGGCTCCGTCATTCGCTCGCATGGCTTTTCCTACCATAGCTATGCTGATGACACCCAACTGATCCTCTCGTTTCCACAATCGGAAACACAGATAGCAGCACGAATCTCTGCTTGTCTGACTGACATTTCACAATGGATGTCCGCACACCACCTGAAAATTAACCCTGACAAGACGGAATTACTTTTCCTTCCAGGAAAAGTCTCCCCCACTCACGACCTGACGATTACTTTCAACAACTCAGTCTTGGCCCCGACCCCGACTGCCAGGAACCTCGGTGTGATCCTTGACAGTCAACTCTCCCTGACTGCCAACATTACCGCAACAACTCGTTCCTGTAGATTCATGCTGCACAACATCAGGAGAATACGTCCACTTCTCACCCAGAAGGCAGCACAGGTTCTCGTCCAGGCTCTGGTCATCTCGCGTCTAGACTACTGCAACTCCCTCCTGGCGGGTCTACCTGCTGGTGCCATCCGACCGTTGCAGCTCATCCAGAATGCAGCAGCTCGACTGGTCTTTAACCTCCCGAAATTCACCCACACTACTCCGCTCCTCCGCGACCTTCACTGGTTACCGGTGGCCGCCCGCATCCGCTTCAAAACATTGGTACTGGCGTACCGTGCTACGAACAGATCTGGTCCAGTCTACATCCAGGACATGGTAAAACCTTACACCCCAACTCGTGCGCTCCGCTCGGCTTCTGCCAATCGGCTTGTAGCTCCGTCACTGCGAGCTAAACACTCAACAAAGTCTCGACTGTTCTCTGTCCTGGCTCCTCGATGGTGGAATGAGCTCCCCATTGACATCAGAACAGCAGAAAGTCTCTACATCTTCCGTCGCAAACTAAAAACACATCTTTTCCGACTATACCTTGAATAAAGGAAGTAGCACTTTAGTAGCACTGAAATGGCTCTTACTGATAGCACTTTGTAGTTGAACTTTTTGTCGAAATTGTACCTTCTTGATTCTTGTTGTTCTGATTCTTGTATGTAACCGTAGAATGCACTTATTGTAAGTCGCTTTGGATAAAAGCGTCAGCTAAATGAAATGTAATGTAATGTAATGTAATGGATCATGCTGCCTGCTCGCACCCGGCCCTCGGCCCTGCTGTCAGGTGAAAGTAGTTGACCAGTCCTACAACTTGAAATGGCACATCAACACTGAAGCAGAGAGACAGGAGGCAGCGTGTAGATAATCACAATAGGCTATTCTTCCTGAAGAGGCACAGGTTGTCAGCGAATGTATGTTCAGTGAATCAGTGGTGGTCTGCACAGTGGTGTGGGAGTGGTATGCTGGGGAGCTGACACCAAAGTGGTGCAGGCAGGTGGGATATAGGAAAAACAAGTGGACAAAAAGGCTGGCTTTACTGCGGGGCTGAGCTTTAACACAGTGTTGGAGAGGAGCACGAGGACTGGACTCCATTGGAGATAACACATCCCATCCGGTGCTGTGATGCAGCTCTGGAGCACATTCAGCCTCACATACTCATATTTTACAGTGATTTATGCCCAGATGTCCCCAGCTGGTGGGTTGCCTGCCAGAACTGTCTGCATGAACAACCATGGGCTGTCTTCAGATTTGTAGGTGTTGTACCAATCCATGCAGCATTTTCCTGCCCAGCATATATTGTAACATATTATGGATAATCTTAACTTTTAGCACCTTTTTGACACCAATGCCTTACAGTACGACTGATCTAATGCGGATATATATATTATTATATATATATAAGTCAACCGTTTTGGCTAATTTTGTAGTGGTGTGCTTGCTGCAAAACTATTGGCTTAGTAAATGCTTAATAAAGTCCTCTAAGGTAATATATTTACAGCACATTCTGGCTCACGGCCAACAGCTCATATAGTGTGGCCAAACGTATTAACAGCCAGGTCCCCTTGGGCTAAACCTTTTAAACTGTCCAAAGCCTGTTTTAAACAGCTGTGCAGAATATCTGAACTAATCTTTGGAACACATCACGGAAAGGGTGCATCAATATTTAGTTATTCTTTTTGAAATGATGTGTATTTATTGTTAAGGAGGCTTAACAATACATAGGATATTTCAATTGTTTTAAAAATGATACATTGTTCTTATTATGTTATGCATCTCCCATATCTTCATTTAGAAATCTGCTGTTTGCATCAGTGGTTGTTTTTGGTTCAAACACAATGCCATAAACCAACACAATATTTAGTATTATGTAAATGTTGTTTTGTGGGATTGAATGATTCAAGAGGGGGACTGAATATAGCTGGTGTTCACAAAGATAACTTGTCTTTATTTATGGGCGAGACCTTGGACAAAGACTTGTATGCTGCAGCTATACTGCGGTTAATCAAAGCTCTGGGAAAAGTGAGCATTGAACAATGCAAAACACCTACGCTTGCTTTTCAAAAAAGAACTCCGAAAGGACATTAACAATTGCCAACAATTATGAATGGCTCCAGTGAGTTTTCTAAGTGAAAGATTATTTTTTTTTTTGGACAGTTGAGAAGGTACTCGTGAAAATAGATCTTAACAGAAAGAAACACTCCTGCTTACACTGATTGGTTATCTCTTCTTTTCCGTTTGAATGTTGTGACTATTTTTTTTAACATGTTCAATGCACTCCACACTCAAATTGGCAAATCCAAACTCAAAAGTGAGTTGTTGACAATACCTTAATATGCAGCAAATTGCAATCTCGTATACACTAATTTTAGTATCTGCAATATAAAAGGAATATGAGTATTTTAGGAAATACACTTGTTTCAGTCAGATGAAAAGATCACTAACCACTCTTAGTTTGTAACGCCAGCCAGCAGCGGGAAGCTTAGCAAACTGACTTACAACCGCAGGAAACAGCCTTGATCTTCTCTATGCATATACAATGCACCTCTAAAGCACACTAATAGATTATATCTCATCTGTTTAATCCATAATCTACAAAGCAAAAATTTTAATTTAGTGTGAAGCTTGTGTGAGTGTTGTTTTCCCCATGAGGTTGGCAGGCTGCCGTCTGAGACTCCAGGAAGTCACTGCCACTGGACAGGAAATAGACTGGAAGTAAAATCTTCTCCTTTCAGCAACTTGAGATGTCTCAGGTAACGGTTAAGTGCAGTTCATTTTCATTCAAAAGTGTGGGGAGAAAAGGACTTAACTTGTACTTTTTGTATAATTGGTAGAGCCTGGAATGGCATGTAATTGCAGTGTGTTGCAGAACAGGGAAATTGCCCAGTAACCAGCATCTCCTGACTCTTTGTTGCATGAGGGTTCTTGCTACAGCTGTAATCAGACATATAGCCAATATCAGATGTCTGAGTGATGAAAGACACCACAGTCTGATATATTTAAATTCAACAAACTAATCTAGTGTGGAATGGTTGATTGACGAAATAGCTTATGGCTTCCAATACGACCTATCAATAATTTAATAGAGGTCAAAGTTTAATAGGCTCCATTATTGAGAAAGAGTGGTACATGTTATTTGTTATAGTAGTGTTTCAGGGTTTGGCCTCACTTACATTGCTTTTGTACATCTAATATGCTCTGTCACCATTATCCATCCATCTTTGGTCCATTCACCGTCCCAGAATAAAGGAAAACATTTCAGAGGAGAAAGAAGAAGAACAATTAAAATTCCTCCACTTTACCTATTTCCTTTAGCCATTTCCAATGCTTCACATTTTCCTGCAACCAAAGATCCATGTGTCATCTGCTGGCAGCAGTTCATTCACTGGCAGACACTGGCTCACAGATTTATGTACAGAGAACAGCGGAGGAAACATTCACACACACAATACACCTTGGCTCCCCGGCCTTCTGCAGTCGTTGTTGAGGGAATGGAATCCAGCCAGAAGATATGTAGCTCTCTGACACATTGAGTTATGGCATGTATTGCTGTATAGGCCACAAGTCAGGCAAACTTGAAAGAGCAAGGATAGAAAGGTGGCTAACTGTGAGGGAGCATTCTACACAAAGATATAGTTTATTTTCCAACCAAAGAATGTATAAGCAACAGTAACAACTATAAAAGTACAAGGACAGAAAGATATGTCACAAGTCATGTTAAGCAAATGTCTATTACAATGTTGGCATGTGAGTGTAGACATCAGGTAGAAGAAGTTCTCAGATCTATACAGCTGTAGAGGTTTTGAAACAGAAGCCCTAAGTATACATTTTAATCCAGAAACTAAAACTGGATTTTGTTTACAACTGTCATGGATTAAGTCTAGTCTAGTTCAAGAAAGGGAACCTATTTAAAAAAAAATAATACACCAGGATTATATGTAAAATCTTAAAGCCCAACACATCTTGACCTTAATTATGCATGACTAAAATGCATCAATCCAAGTTTAAATTTGGGGAAAAAACATCCGTAGTCATCGGTCATTAAAAACTGAACCGACAAAAACCCAGGTAATCTGATTACATAAGGACTGTGGGTGTGATTTCAGCAGATGCAACATTAACAACCCACCGTCATCACATTCTGAGAAGTTCTCAGAAGTATTTACGTAACATTACCTATTTCCTACTGAACAGTGCCCACCTCAAAACAGTGACAAGAGCTTGTGGAGGTCATGTAAAACCTCATTAAGAACTAATTAAGGGACATTTTTTCGAAGCATTTAAAACTCCCAAGCATGGATGTAATACAATTCAGCCATCAAATTGATTATTTTGACTATTTCATCGCTAGGCCAGGCAAGTACAGTCTTATCTCAGCAATCTCAGTTCCTGTGTCATACCATCCAGATGACATTTATCAAAATATTTTAAATGTCAAAGTCCCGAAGGTTAGTGTCTTTAGCTGCTGTTATGGTTTCATCCTACGCTCAGGGGTTACATCCAGGTTTTTGTTACAATTTCTATATTGAGGAAAATGTATTATATAATTTATGCAATGCCGATTTCAGATATTTAGAAGGAAAATCCAACAAAATAATATTGACAAGTTTCATTTCGTGGCCATGTCCGTGTTTTGTCCCCACATTAGAAATCTTACATAATCAAATCAAGTTGTATGAATGAGACGAGCACTTTGTCTGCGCCATTTCTTTTCATCGTGGCTGTGGAGGACGCCGCATTCATTAATTTTTTTATCCGAGAAACTAAAAGGTCACAGATGCATCATTGTCAGAGCCCCAGTGAAAAAGTCCCCTGAGAGGTTGTCATGACACCAGATGCTAAGTTTGAACCTCAGTCTTGTTTTTGTTTTTCTTCACTCTGAAACAGCATGCTGCTTTACGGCTTCGCAGCCCACACATATGAACATCGTCAGCAGTGTATTGATCGAGCCTCGGCTCGCGACGCAGAGGTGAATTTAGCCACTTGTTGGCTGCGTCTTCACTTCACTGCAGTGAAGGTCAAGTGGGTCTAGATGTTGGGTCAGGTTGCATTAAGATGACCTTGACTCGTGCATTTCAACAACAGTATTTAAGGTCAAAAGGATTTATACAGTAAGTACTTCAGCAAGGGATTTGCTATGATTGGCATGTCAAAGTGAAGAGGACTGGAGCACTGCGATTTCAGAGCACACACACACACACACACACACACTTAAAACCAACCTTGTCGCCTACACATTATATTTATATAGAACTTGTTCATTGTGTTTCCTTCAAAACACATTTGATGTAAGTATCTATAGACACAAGGGTTTGCACTTGGTCCGAAGAGTGTTTTATTTTGGATTATACAGCATATACAGATTGTATCCTTTAAAATGCACTCTGTATTGTCTAGGTTCTGTATTCTGTGGTTGAGTCAGCCATTTGTTCTAGTCTTAATCATAATTCAATATGTACTAATCCATGGTGTACAATATATACCTGAAGTGCTCAATAAAACATGGAATTGGCCCTCCGGTAATTACCGCCCCTTAAACGCAGACAGGCCGATCAAAGCTTCGGCCGGTTCTGACCAGCTGGTCCGACAACTAACTCTGCTCCATAAACTCATGCAATCGTTTCACATTTTCATCTTTTTTTCTTCTGATTTTGTGGATCTCGAGCTAGTCATGGTTGACCGTTGTGTAACCGTGATAATGGACACCCGGTAGGGTTGGAAGGAGATGTAATCATTACTAATATATTACATTTTACTTAAAAACGCGTGGAGTTAACTTCAGCAGAGTACGTTAATTAGAGTTAGCACTTCAGTGCAAGCTGCTGAAGGTTTACTGAACGTGTTCACATGCAGCGTTTGCATGTTAATGACCTTGACAGCCCATTAAGACCTACTCGGCTTTCCAGGAATATATTTCTTAATTTCAAACCCTTCTGTCTTGATTGCCAGATGATGTGGTGTTTCACCTTTACTCTGTGATTCAAACGCATATTGTAGACCCTTCTGTCAGAAATCGCTTTCTTCCAAAAATTAAATAATATGTATTAAAGCAGTGAAGTAACTGACACCATGCTGTCTCCATGGCGGCTCTGACAGCTTGACGGAGAAGCAGCGGGGGGGGCGGGGCCTAAAAAAGCAATTTTTAACACCTTTGAGAGGACTTAATGTGGTGTCTTTCAGGCGTAAAAAGACACACACTTAGGATGTTAATCTGAGAGTTTTACCCTGACCAGGGTAATCCTAAACATCCTCAGGCTCTTAGAAATACACCTGGCCACCTGTAAAAAAAACATCCTCTGGAGGAAATAGCTCTACATGACTGCTTGTACTTTGGCTCATCTACCTCTAGGCATGCACAGTCATGTCAGGTCTCTTCACTCCTGCTGGGATGTAGAGACCTGGCACGAATTTCCCACATGCAGGGACCCGAGACGGGAACAATCTTCTCGGACATCTGGCATTTAAGGAAAGTGCACTCTTCCATTGACTCAAAAAAAAGTCACATAGAAAACCTCTTTTTAGATCAAAAGGTAATTGTTTCTAGCCAGGTCTAACATAAAAAATAAATATATATATTTCAATGGCTTTCAACCCTACAGCTAGAATAATTCCATGGCCCTATACTCACCGTGGCTTATTCAGCTCTTCAGGTAAACCAACACACAAGATGCACCTCTAAAATGCAGCACATGCATAATTGTATGTAAAAACAAAACTTGAAAAACATTCAGACCGATCAGAGTGTCAGGGGCAATAATTAGCATCTTTGCAGGAAAATTGGTG
This sequence comes from Cottus gobio, assembly GCA_023566465.1. NCBI lineage: Eukaryota > Metazoa > Chordata > Actinopteri > Perciformes > Cottidae > Cottus > Cottus gobio. Next base: position 20,473,035 of record CM042222.1, read on the forward strand.
CTCTGTCTATTGCAGTTTTAAAGGCCTCATAGGTCGCCCTCCTGTCAGACACAGGAGACAATTATAGAATCTGCTACCTGTCAAACCTACCTTAAAATGTAACAGGAATTACATGATTTATCTATTAAGGCATAGAAAAGGTTGTTCAGGCATTTATTCTTAGCTGGATAACTGACGTCGTGTCTTTGCAGTTTTCTGCTTTAGTTCTAAGACTTAGAAAGCAGAGAAGACTTCTTTTATCAATTAACTGGCTACAATTTTAAATATTATATAGGTGGAGGCTTCAAATAAGCCAAGTTGGCTTTTGTCTCTTCCTGCACTAATATCATTAATCTCTCTGTTTTTATTTTATTGTATGAATTGTGCAAATAAATAAATAAAATAAATACTGTATGTTTCAAACGATTGGTTTTAAAGCACTATCACTTTTTATTACATCATTTAAAACCCAAATATCTATAGCTCCGGCATCTGTGTTACAAACACGTTCAGACCCCCCGGGTCTACTGGGACTCGTTGGCCTGGAGTTGGAACAAAGCCTCATGAAGCTTCGTTAAGTTTCTATGCACCTCGTCGTCTCAGAACAAACAAGATATGGCATCTGCTCCAACTCGTATATACCAAGACTAAAAACCTTTCCTTGTGTCAGTGTCTCTTATTAAATTTGTCTAAATGTTCTGCTGTGTAAACTGTACTTCCACACTTTGGTGTTTTTTATCCATTTGGGCTCCTGATTAGTTTTATTCTTTTTTGTTTGGTTTCCTGGCCTTGAGGTAAACATTTGGCTCTCATTTTTGTGTAGTGTTTTAAAGCTGAAAGGACGATACACTCAATGCTAAAACATCAAATTCAGAGCATGCCTGTATGAGACAATACGTATTGCAACAGATGTTTTGCTTTCTTACATTAGTTTATTCGTAATCGTTGAAATTGAGGTCTTGACAAACCTTAATCTCTGGAAAATTCTTACAACTGATACCCAACTGGACCGAAGCGACCTTCTGCCCACCTGACTGCCTGACTAAAAAGGCCTTGTGCTGTGTGTTCTCGCTATAAACACAAATGCATGTTTTGGTGAAACCCCTTTCTCTGTTGATGTGCTTGCCACACATTTCCAGGGCAGCACACACACTCCTCAGCTGCAGCAAACCGGGGAAAACAGAGTGCATTGCGACCATTCATCAACCGTAATAGGTCATAGTTTACAACCTGACGCTGGGCATACATCACCAGTCAGACACAGGGGAACCAACAGCAAAATGCTGGAAAAGGCGCGATGGCACAGTACGAGTCTGGTGAGATTAGATTATGTGATGTCAGCCACGTTCAGCGGAAAACTGGACACAAGAACAACCGAGAAGAACCGGCACACCTCTAGTCTGCTTTAGAGGCTGTCGTACCGAGGATTTGGAAACAAACTGGACAGATGTGGATAACATCTTCGGCAGCTGTACACTTACTACGCTCTTCAGGAAAAGGGAACACTGTAAAGTGACACATGCTCAAGCTCTTGGTGAGTTTTGTGCATAATCCGCATATTTCCCTCAATCTGTGCGTGAAAAAAAAACAACACAAATCTGTGACAGTAAACTTCACAACAGCCCGTGTCTGCTAATCCAAACATTTTATATGACTTCAAAAATGGTCCATTTCACTGCAAACATCAAATGAAAGATAACACAGGGATCCAGCCTGGCAGGGGAATATGTTTGTGTGTGGATTAGAGATTCTCTGTGTTGATCACTGGCTGAGCCCGACTCGTCCCGACATCCAGGCAGGTGCATGTCCGTCATTAAGGTTTAATAAGACTCACCACATAGTTCCTCATTAATAGCTGCCCACAGGGCACACACAGGGACTTTCGCATAGAAAGGGGAGAGAGAGCAAGAGAGCAGCAGAGAACAGAGGATGACTTTAGAAGAGTCTACACTTTCATATGTCCCTACTGATAGAATACTAATAACGCTGGACACTTGTACGTATACGTGCATGCACACAACAGATGTATTAGCGCACACGGCCCCTCTCTGGGCTGCACGACTGCTGCGCAGCGTTCCTCTGCCAGTGGAAATCGGATTCAAACGCCAACCAATTACTTCAATTCAAAGGAGCAAGTTTGAGACTCTCAGTCTAAACATTCGAGCTGAGGGAGCTGGTGGAGTTCTGGGCGTAAACACATTGGCTGTGTACGCCCGATAATGTCAGGGGGTGTGTTTGTGTGCGCGCATGCACAGGACTGAGGACTTAGAAATAACTCAAGCACTAAATCAAAGGAAAGAGTTGTAAATCTACCCTCTAGATACTCGCTAACTGCCGAACTCTAAAAAACATCAACGGCACCGCTCCCAAAGCTAGCAGCACCAAAACTATTTTTGTTGATCGTTCATGGGCATGAATAATGCCGGGTGTTTTCTAATCCTTAAAAAAAAAACAGACTGTTAACCAGTTCTTCTGCTTTCCTTGAGGTTTCGGCGTGAACAATTCATTTGTCTTTTATTACAAAATAAGCTCGACACTCACCTTGTGTAACCTGCAATATAAAACTTTGTGCCGCTGTATTACTGGAAGCTTTTTGTTGATGTGCAGAGAGAAACCATGTCTGATTGCGGGGTGAAGGGGAGTGTTTTAGCTGCAAACACAAACACAGCCCAGGCATTAGACTTGACAGGTGAAGCACTTAAAAAGGCTCTTCTCTTCAGAGGCTGAGATCCGTGAAGGGTAAAAACATGTTAGGCAGCTGGAGTGTAATAAAGACAATTGAAGACATGCATGTTCTGTTTGCATTCTGACGGGGAAGGGGTTGAGCTACCCTGTAGGTTGTTTTTTTTTTCATCTCCTGTGTTTCTGTCCTGCATGGCAGCCGGTGTTTCACAGAGAGCGAGAGGAATCATTCCCTTCAATAAGTCAGCAGGGAATGGGAGAGGTGAAGCCGTATATATTGGCAGGGCAGGTGACTGACAGGAGGCTGAAAAGCAAAAAGATGTATTTTGGCAATATTGCACAGTTGCAACATTGCTTTCGAAGTCCACGCGGTAATTAGCCAGATATGATAACATGCAACAGGAAACTTCATTTAGAAGGTATAATGTATGGTTTAAAAATGTTTTTTCCCCTTATTACTTAAAGTATTTATCTGTTGATTAGATTAATTGTTTTTGGTTATTGTAGTTGTAGTATATGGATTGGCCGAGAAAAGGAAGGAGTCTGAATTTATTTATTTATTTCCCAAAAGGAAATCCCTTAGTCGCCAAACAAAGTAGTGAGGCTATGTGCTAAATACGGGGTGTCCCGGGTATCAGAATCAGAACCATGTATTGTATGTTTCACATATAAGGAATTTGTCATGGTGTGTGGTGCATAACATTAGACAATACATTGAAGAAATAGGAACATATTCAATTTACAATTACATTTACAACAGATCACTTGTGACACTTGAAAGCCTTAATTACAAATTGTCAGGGCTCTCTAAAATCACTAGATAATTATGTGTTGCTTGCAAAAGTGTCTTTAAAAATCTTATTAATGCCCAGCAGTTATTCAAACTGCAAAACATGTATTTAATATCATGAATAGTGAGTGAAAGAGAAGGTTTTCCGGCTTTTGGGGGGATGGCTGGACAGGGATTATCGCCAGTAAGCGGCACTGTAAATTGCCTTGGAAGTGCAGGTTAACGGCCGTTCCCTGGGATTTGTAAGCAGCATTGAAAAAAAAACCTCCAGGAATTGAGAAAGAGTGACAATTTACAAGCATGAGAAGCTTGGAAGTTAACTCCAAGCTTCTCCAGCTAGTCCAGGGGAGGTTTTCACATGAGTTAGTCAAAGTTTTTCCTCTGGACCGCTCCTCTCTGAAGGCAGCTTGATATCATCTAAGCTAGCGTTGGTGCACCCCAGTTTTGTGTTGCTTGGTGGCGACTGTAAGCGCTGCACTCAGACCAAATTCCCAGTTTGTTCCAGAGAATTTCGGGAGTTAGTTCAGGTTGAGGGTTACACAGCTGCAGGGGGACACGGAGGCAACGTCACATGTGCGGCCCCCGTCAGACACACTGAACAGCTGTTTGTGTGCTTGGGGGATGTCGTAACCGGGAAAGCCCTATCCAAGAAACACCTGGAGGGATGGCTTGGTGAGTACGGCTCCCAAGCCATGGCCGGAAGACGTTCTTCGTAACATACGGCAGGTAAACACGTTAAAGTCACAGGACTCTGTTCACTGATTGGCTACGGGTCTCTGGTGGCACTTCAGCGGTAAAAGTTAAGCTCGGAGCGGCCCTTGAAGTTTTCGTGGCAGTGCATGGCAGCTCACCGCAGGCTGCACTTTGCAGCAGTTCTGGTGTGTTTTCGGTTTACCAGTGGAAGCAATCCCGCTATCACTACCAGCCTTTCAACCCCACCACACATCCATCTCTGATCCAAAGACAGACTTCAAATCCCTTTTCAAACAATGGGATTTTTCCCCCCAGCAATAATAGCTAGTCGAGTTGGAGAATGCTTAGAAAGCAGCATTGGCTCAGTGTTCCTATAGAACGGGGGTCACTAACAGGCGGTCCGGGTCCGGACCCTGGATCAAAAAACGATAATTGGAGAATTATTACATTTTCATGGATCACTTCTGTTTCACCGGCGCAGCTTTTCTAGCCTTTTTTTCATGTAGTCATTTTTTTTTTAAAGCTTTCTGTTTTAAATCCAGCCTTTATTTTACTTGAAATAAGATACGATGTATTACTTATAATGAATCCAGTTCAATTGGAAATCTGTAATAATAAATATTGTTGAGAACTTTCTTCATTGAATTTGACAGTTAGTTGATTACATACAGACGTTAATACAACTGTCGGCTACTTCAATACATATTGCACAACATCATATGGCGCAAATTGGACATTATTGTGATGTTCCGGACCTTTGCATGATGAACTTCTCTCTAACTGGACCTCGCTGAATTTGAGTTGAATACCCCTGCTGTAGAACATACAGTACAAACAGTACATACCACTGCTGGAGAAGAAACCCTGGCAGAGTCAAGCCACCTCTCCAGCAATCTCCTTTTTTCTTTTGGCCTAGAAAAAACATCTAAAAACAAAACCAATTCTGACACGCCCTGTTGAATAAAACAAACAAATGCCTGTAAAGACGTAACTAAACCGCCCCTAGACTTTCTTTAATGCACAGGGCATTAGTTTATTCAAAAGGCGAACAATAGATGCAACGCTGTCAGATGGAGTTGAGACTGGAGCGAACAGACAGCGTGGGCGTGTGTGAATGACAAACCAGAAACTGCTTGTTTTTGAAATGTCCTCTCCATCTCACGAACTGAGTAAAATATAGTGCTATGCCAGTTCTGCTGAGAACATATGGACGTCACATTTTGAGCAGGCTTCAGAGAGCAGACGAGATAAATGTCATGCACATAGCTCATGTGGCGCCCTGAAGTATTGCTTGCTGATTTAATATAACTGTGTTCATTTCTTATAATTTACTTTAAATGTGTGTTTGTCTAAATTAATGTGTTGTTGTTCTAGTGTTTGATGCCGTTGAGCACCTGTGTACATACTGACTGTGAGGGGAGAACTGTCTCTTAGAGAGAGGTGTGAAAAAGGAGCGCTCAGTATGTAGGCTGGCGACAAAGACTTACGCTTGTTAACCGGGACTTTGAAAAATAAAAAGTTGCAACGACAGGTGACGTGTTCATTTTAAGGGTGCAACATAATTTTGGTGTTTCCGCCCGGTCCAAGCAAGTTTTCAGCCGGAAAATTGTGTTTTTGGAGCAGACTGCATTGCGGTGGACGAGGAGTTGAGCCGAGTTAGCTTGTAATGGCGGCTAGCAGCAGCAACCGGTTCATGACGCCGCAGCAAAGACACACGGAGGGAAAATAAACAACGCATTCTTGATTCCTTCAAACTGTGAGTTTATCCAAAGACTGAGCAAATATGGACAGTGAATGGGAAACGCTACTGACTAAGGTGGAGGAGAAACTTGTAACTTTATCACTGAATGATCTCACTGTAGTAAGTGAGGAGCTAGGACTTCGGCCCAGTGCGGAGATCAGATCTTCATGTCGGTTACTGAGAAGGCTGATCCTGGGTCACCTGGAGAGTGAAGATGTTACTGGCTTAGAGGATGCAGGACTCTCAGCGCTTTTAGCCACGAATGATTTCATTGATGACTTGAACCAACAGACTAACTACGCTGGTGGGGAGAATGTATCAGCACGTAAGGAGCAGACGGGTGGACAGCCAGAAGCGTCTACGTGGCGCCCCCTGTCGACGGTACATGGTGGTACACCTCAACCAGCTTTGTCACCACAGAGGCCAAGTCATTCAACAGGCTCAGAGAAAGACTCAGTACAAACCAGAAACAACGTGAATCTGCATCCCATGTACAGGAAGGATTTCAAGATTACTGGTCAAATTGGGGAAATGGGACAAAAAGACAAACTGAATTTCACCAGCCTTGAAAGACAGATAGAACGTGGACTACAAAAAGGCTATGATGAAGGTGAGATTGTAGAAGCAGTAATCCAGTCTATTGTACCTGAAGTTAGATTAAGGAGTTATTTGGAGAGCAGACAAGAACTGTCACTGAACTCTTTAAGACAAGTTCTTAGGACTCACTTCATAGAGAAAGATGCCACAGAACTGTATCATTCACTGACCCATGCTGTCCAAGAGCCAAAAGAAACCCCTGTGCAGTTTCTAATCCGCACTATGGACCTCAGACAGAAAGTTCTGTTTGCTTCAGAAAGAGCCAAGGTAGGGCTGAAGTATAACTCTGAACTTATACAAACCCAGTTCTTGCATACATTGGTGACAGGGTTACAAGACGATGCTGTGTGTACTGATATCAAGCCTTACCTGCTGGATCCATCAGTACCAGATGAAGTGTTACTTGAGAAAATGAGCGCTGCTTACAGTGTGGAACAGCAACGAAGAACCAAACTCTTTTCTGTCTCCAAACAAAGAGGAGTGAAAGTGGCCATGGTTCAAGAGGAGAACACTGAAGTTGAGCAGTTTAGTGGTGTGGAGAAAAATAAAAGCCACACAACTAAGCCCAACACCATACTGGAGAAGCTTGATGCTGGTAATAAAGTAATCTGTGAAGCCCTGCAGAATCTCACTACACATGTTGCTAGTCTCAACCAAGGACATAAAAGAAAAGAAGAAGAAGACAGACCATTTCAAACTAAGCAGAACAACTCTGGTAGTGCTGTACGAAACCCAAGAAAGTGTTCAGACTGTGAGAAATCAAACCCAGCGGGCCGATGTACACACTGTTACAAGTGTGGCAGCAGTGAACATTGGGCCATTGGCTGTCGAAAAAGAAAAGACATCACTGCCAGCACATGCAAAATAGAAGTGGCCGATGTTAAGTTGGACAATGTAGCTATGCTAACTAGTCAGGCTTCATTGACAAGAAAACAAGAAAGAACAGCAAAGTTAGTGGGACGCAAAAGTCTTGTCCAGTGTAACCTTGGTGGAGTTCAGACTACAGTGTTATGGGATACAGGATCCCAAGTTTCTATTGTTGACATGGACTGGAAAAAGACACACTTACCAGATGCTGAGATTCGACCAGTACAAGAGCTCTTTGATGAGGGAATATTGGATCTTTCTGCTGCAAATGGGACAAAGATACCATATGAAGGATGGATAGGAGTGGAGTTCAGCCTACTGGCGAACAGGGACAGTGAACTACTAGTGCCGCTATTGGTGACCACTAGCCCACTTGCAAAACCAATAATAGGGTTCAATGTTATTGAAGAGCTGGCACAGACCAACATATCTACTGACAGAACAGTAGAAGGCGAATTTGTGCAAAGTCTTGGATCAGCCCTTGATGTCGGACGAAAAAAAGCAAGAGCAGTATATTCTGTTTTGAAAAAGCAGGAAGGCTTCTCAGAGAGTCAAATTGCAAGGTTGGGAAGACGGGATCTTATCATCCCAAAGCACAAGATGGTAAAGGTGGTCTGTGGAAAACTCAACAAGAGCATATTGAGAGAGCAGTATGCAATACTGGAACCAAATGAAGACGCACCATGGCCTGCTGGACTGGATATAAAGCAACAGTTAGTACAGTTACCCAGTGAAGATAAAGCCACCATTTTAGTTGTGATTGAAAACAACACAGAAGATGATATCAGACTTCAAAACAGAACTGTACTTGGCTGGTTGTATGCTGTAGATGCTGTAAAGGCAGCTGAGGAAAAAGCCACATCTGAGCCACATAAGGAAAATGCAGGTTTGAGTGAAAATGAACAAATGCAACCATGTCAGAAAACAACAGTCAAAGGTTTTAACGGAAGTAAACCTGAAAAGCAACCCTGGGACCCACCTGTCAATCTTTCTCACCTGACATCAGATCAGCAACACAAAGTGAGACAGATGCTAAGGGAAGAGAGTGAAGTTTTCGCAAGGGATGATTGGGACACTGGATGTATTCCTGATCTACAGATGAAAATACGTTTGAAGGACGACATCCCAGTGACAAAGACATACAATTCCATCCCACGTCACCTGTATGAGGAAGTGAAAAAAACACATTCAAGACCTCCTCAGCAGAGGATGGATCCAGAAGTCAACTTCTTCCTACTCATCACCGATCGTGATTGTGAGAAAAAAAGACTCTACTATCAGACTCTGTGTCGACTACAGACGGCTAAATGAAAAGACATACCCTGATCGACACCCCATCCCAAGAATTCAGGAAATCTTGGAAAATCTGGGAGGAAACTCATGGTTCACAGTACTTGATCAAGGTAAAGCCTACCATCAGGGCTTCATCAGTGAAGAGAGCCGCACATGCACTGCCTTCATCACGCCGTGGGGATTATACGAATGGCTCAGAATCCCCTTTGGACTGACAAATGCTCCTGCTGCTTTCCAGCGGTACATGGAGGGTTGCCTCGGAGACCTGAGAGATGAGGTATGTGTTCCTTACCTTGATGACGTCTTGGTGTTTAGTAAGAACTTTGACCTTCATGTGGAGAATGTGAGGAAGGTGCTGCAAAGGCAAAAGGACTGTGGAATCAAACTCAGACCAAAGAAATGTGACTTCTTTAAAAAGGAAGTTTGCTATGTGGGACGTGTCATTTCAGAGGAGGGATACAAAATGAATCCGACGGAGGTAGAGGCTGTTCAAGCTCTAAAAAAAGGAAACCCAAAAACAGTCAGAGAGGTGAGATCCCTGGTTAGCTTCTTGGGCTACTACAGGTCATTCATTGCTGATTTTTCCAGGATTGCCAAGCCGCTTTATGAGCTGCTGTCCCACCCAAAGACTGAGAAGAAACGGATAAAGAAGGGTCAAGGCTGTCGTTCTCCCCAGCTGCCTCCATCTCAACCAGTGGAGTGGACATCAGTACATCAGCAGGTGTTGGACAGACTGGTTGACACACTATCAGATCCTCCAGTAATGGCATATCCTGATCTTGAGAAGCCATTGGTGCTACATGTTGATGCATCTGAGGAAGGGCTTGGAGCCGTTTTGTATCAGCGTCAAGAAGGAACATTGAGAGTAATAGGATACGGATCGCGAACGCTGACTCCCACAGAAAAGAATTACAGACTCCATTCCGGGAAGCTGGAATTCCTAGCTCTCAAATGGGCTGTAACTGAGCGATTCCGCGATTATCTCTTCCATGCCCCTCACTTTACAGTGTACAGTGATAATAATCCGTTGACGTACGTGATGAAGACAGCAAAACTAAATGCTGTGGGACATCGCTGGGTGTCAGAGCTAGCAGATTTCCGCTTCACTCTGAAATACAGACCAGGAACTGTTAACTGTGATGCAGACTTCTTATCCCGTCAACCAGCGGAAATGGACAAGATAATGAAAGAATGCACAGAGGAGTGTAAACCAGATGACATTGCAGCAGTTGGAGAAGGATTGCAAGCTCAGAACAAAGGTGACGCTGACTGGATTTCAGCCATCACATGTAATGTAGATGTGTTCCCTGAACTGACCACTACATGTGAAACAACTGTCAAACCAATACCAGTTGAAGAAATTCAGGCAAGTCAAAGAAAGGATGAAGCGATAAGCAGAGTCATCACGCTAAAACAACAGCACGAACGCCTGAGATACAAAGACAAGATCAAAGAGTCAACGATGGTGAAACGCCTCCTGAGGGAGTGGCCTCGTCTTCACTTGGATAAGGATGGAATCCTGCGACGAAAGATAAACTCTCGAATCCAGCTTGTGGTTCCTGAAAAGCTCAAGACACTGATCTATCAGCAACTACATGAGGACATGGGACATTTAGGAGCTGACAGGATTACATCTTTAGCCAGAGAAAGATTCTTTTGGCCAAAAATGAGAGAAGAAATTGAACATTATGTGACAAAAGTCTGCCGGTGCTTGAAGCAGAAAAAGCCAAACAGACAAACAAGAACACCTCTGCAAAGCATAACAACAACAACACCTCTCGAAATGATCTCTATAGATTATCTGCATCTAGAGAGAAGCAAAGGGGGTGCAGAATACATTCTGGTAATAGTTGACCACTTTACAAAGTTCGCACAGGCTTATGCAACACCGAATAAGTCAGGTAAGACAGCTGCACGCAAGATCTTTGATGACTTCATTTTGAGATTTGGCTTTCCTGGCAAAATCCACCATGACCAGGGAAGAGAATTCGAAAATGAGTTGTTCAAGAAACTACAATGCTACAGTGGGATAAAACATTCAAGGACGACTCCGTATCATCCCCAGTCTAACCCAGCTGAGCGATTTAACAGAACTTTGTTGAGTATGCTTCGGACACTAGAAGAGACACAAAAACCTAACTGGAAAGACTATTTGAACAAAGTGGTTCATGCATACAACTCCACTGCCCATGAATCAACTGGATTTTCCCCTTTTTTTTTGCTGTTTGGTAGAGAGCCCACCTTACCCATTGATCTGATGTTTCCCAGAGAACAAGCAAGTCCACAGTCTCATGCTAGATATGCTGAGAAATGGCGAGAGTCAATGCAGGAGGCCTATAACATTGCACAGGAAAACATGGAAAAAGCGACTAAAAGAGGGCAAAAACACTACAACCAGAGAGCATGGAGTTCTGTACTTGAGCCTGGAGACCATGTACTAATCCGGAACCTATCCGAAAGAGGAGGACCAGGAAAGATCCGAGCTTATTGGGAAAACAAGGTACATGTGGTCAAAGACAGAAGAGGAACAAACAGTCCTGTGTATGTGGTGGAACCTCTGGATGGAGAAGGTAGAGTGAGAACCCTCCACAGAAATCTTCTGTTACCTTGTCCTTACCTTACTGATGGACAGAGCAGCAAATATCAGAAAGTAAGAAATGAAGAACAGAAGAAAGAAAAGGACAACACGCCAAAACCAAGAGTAAAGGCGCAGACTTACCATGGAGACTCTGAGAGTTCAAACGAGGAAGAATATGCGTTGTGGGTGCCTGGACATTGTCGAAAGACTCATCTTAACCCTCAAGCCCCAGTCTTCAAGTCCTCAATGAGACGACTTTCCAGAGTAGAAACTCAGGCTGAAAGACCCATTCAGAATGAAAGGAGACAGCCACAAGAGGAGGACACTATCCAGGACAGAGGTCAAAGGGAGGAGACAATGCTTCAGGAGCAGGAGATGAGTCAACACTCGGATTCTGAGGAAGTACTAGAACCAAAACAACAAGTATTTGAAGAGGATACCGTGTCTTCAGAGGATGACTATGAACCTGAGAGAGTCAGACGTTCTACAAGGACACGTCAACCAAGATGTATCCTTACCTATAATGAGTTTGGGAAACCTAGTTTTACACACCTGAGAAAGTAGGGAAATGGAAATCAAAGTGTTTGAGTTCATCAAAAACACAACTAATGCTAAGTTGAGTTCTCATATTTGTTTGAATGATATCTGTTAAGTAATACAATAGCAGTAAGTCACAAGTCACGATAACTAACTAAAACACAAGGTTATTTGCAGAAAAGGTGGTGTTACAATGTAACAAGGTGACACAAAAGGGTATTCTGTGAATAATAGTACTACACGTTAAAGCATGTATAATGTTAAGGTACATTAAGTATGTTGGAATGGTAGATATTGCCATATGTGACTTAATGGACTTGGGAGGCCTATCCATGTACCTACGGATTAAGACGATACAACCACAGGAAAATAAATAGTCGCCTATTTATCTTGTAGTCATGCTGTGATAGTCATCAAATGTGTAGCTATTGACATGTGTATGATTGTGTAACTGACAGAACTCATCTCATGAGGTTCAAAAGTGTTATCTGGTCGTTAAACTAATGTTGATACCAGAGAAAGAAATGTTTTGCTAACATTGTATTATTTTAGTGGGGGAGGATGTGGCGCCCTGAAGTATTGCTTGCTGATTTAATATAACTGTGTTCATTTCTTATAATTTACTTTAAATGTGTGTTTGTCTAAATTAATGTGTTGTTGTTCTAGTGTTTGATGCCGTTGAGCACCTGTGTACATACTGACTGTGAGGGGAGAACTGTCTCTTAGAGAGAGGTGTGAAAAAGGAGCGCTCAGTATGTAGGCTGGCGACAAAGACTTACGCTTGTTAACCGGGACTTTGAAAAATAAAAAGTTGCAACGACAGGTGACGTGTTCATTTTAAGGGTGCAACACTCACTTGAAAAGGCCAACGCTGTTTCATGGCACTTTTCTTCAGATCAGAACCTCATAAGAGCACCATTATTTCAACAAAAAGCCCTTTTGACAATTTCACTCTGTGTTCCTCCTTCACCTTACATGCTATGGCTTATTTTCTAGACTGGTCATGTGGCTTTATTCCTTGGTCTGTGTATCACATATCCATCTGGCGTTGTTTAGTCTTTTAATTCAAACAAATTGTGTTATTATATTTCTGATTATAGAGAAGTTTGTATGAATCAAAGAACGAGAGCGAATTCAAATATCTCCATTGAATATGCAGTCACACTTTGAGGACCTCTCAATCGATATTTTCTTCTCCCTATCAGTTCCAGGCGAGCGAGCGTGGTAGTGGCATACTATTAGGTTATTACAAAAGCAAATCAGTCAGCAGAATTAATTTTCTTGAGAAATATGAGTCTGGTTAGAGGGAGTTTTCATCTCTTTTCCCCCAGCCATTTCTACACGTGTGCAGAAATCTGTCTGCTTTGATAATGGATGCAGTCGTGTTCAGAATGAGGGTTCATTTACTAACATGAATGCTCAGAAGTCTGCTAAGCATGGGTTCTTTGAAATATGTTTAAGTAGAAAGATATACTTTTATTAAAAAAAAGAAATCCCTTGTGCATTGCCATTCAGCTTTGCTCTGTTGTTTGTGGCATTAAGTGCGCATGTGTATTGTATGTGCTTGAGCGAGATGACTATCTAGCTTTCACTCTACAAAGACAAGGAGTGATCAAGCATGAACTTGTGATGTGCACAGAGATGAAAAGCTTTTAAGCTCTTCAGGGCGCCAACAGAGACCGGAGAGCTGTGGGTTTAAAGGAACTGGAATGGCACCGACAAAATGTGCGCTTAGGAAAACATCTTAGCCGTTCACAGAAGCGGCTCTTTTCTGTTTTCAAAATTGCACATTGACAGAACGCTCCGGGGTTGGGTTCTACATCTTTATTTATTCAGCTGACAAGCACTGAAATATGAAATGAGCGCTGGAAACTTTCTATCTGGAAATTGCAGTGTTGGTTCCTATAAGTGCCAGGTGAAAATAAACACTGTAAATATTGAGTGTGAACAAAGCATTACATGTTTGTTTACGACATGTTTTCAAAAATGGGAAAAAAAGACAGTTCCAGAGAATTCGGAAAAAAAGTAACTGAGCCCATAATCCACACATTCTCACTCCCAACTCATCAAATACTCTTACCGCAAACTGTTTCGCACTACGTGTCCCCCTAAAATCAGTTTTGAACGTGTCAGGGATGGCGTGTCTGCTCGTTATATACATGGTGTCTTTTCAAAATAAAATTTCATCATCACAGGAAATTCGGCACAAAAACAGTTAATTTGGAAAATATCATGGTTGACGTTAAGTAAGGACTCACGTGAGTCACATGACCAACCACACTCACAACTCAGGACGAAATAGCTCTATATTTCTCACAGCATGCTAATGAAGTTCAGTATTTGTGTGTCCTGTCACTAAACTTTATTAAGTTGGTCATATTACTTCACATACATGAACTTTGGTCTCTGCATTTAACCCATTCTTAGCAATTAGGAGCAGTGGGCTGCTGTGAAGCACCCTGGGGTTCAGTGTCTTGCTCAAGGGCACTCCGTCATGCGAACTATGAGGAGACCAGGGATCGAACCCTGAACCATGCAGTTGCAGGACAACCACTCTACCCATGAGCCACAGCCGGTGGGATTACACTGGAGTTAGCTGCACTGATGAAGACTCTGTATTTGACGATTTGGAAGTGATATTTGAGTCGCCAAAACAGCTCCACTCCTAATTTCCAGCCCTGTGTTCGATGGAAGCAGTGTTTCATATCTTATCTACGGGGAAAGTAATTGGGGTGATAGTGTGGAGCAGTCAACATTTCCACTTCTGCAAGTATTCCTCGCCTTTCTCAAACTTCAAACACTGACTATCAGTCTATGAAACACAGAGTAGAGAGCACTGTACCTGAGGTCAAACGCATTAACAGAATGGGAATATTGCTATGCAAGCTGCATAAGTAACTCGTGTTTAGGCTTCGGGGACATTACAGGGCTTTCTGATTAAACGTGCTCATGCGCTCTGTGTCTATTTCCATCATACAAATGAGGAGCTAGTTAATAAGAATGCAAAGCCACGCTCTCGCCGATGCCGTGGATGGTGTGAGTGGGACCACGGCAGATTTGCATTCAACGGCAGCAGATGTTGTCATGTGCTTAACTTCACATAACCACCTCTGCTGGGTCACGCGCGTCCCATAAAACCAAAAGGGTCACTTCCTTCTTTCTGAATTATTTGTCTCTCGTGTCTCTCTCACTGTGGCTATTGCGTAATTCTTCAGAGACACCCAAGTGTAAAAAGATTTAATGACTGCATCTACATGCATGCAGCCGGTATTGATTGGCCTCAGATTCTCAGAGTCAGCAGATTCTGAATCACCACCATCAACATTAATGTCATAACATGCCAGTTTTAGAGACGGGCCTGTAATGGCACCACAAACAACTTTAATAGCGCACTTAGCTTTTAGCTACAGTGCAATACAAAACAACCTGCAGGGTTGTCGTCGGCTCACGCGGCTTTACACATGTGCATCTTATATAGTGGTATTAGTATTTTTATTTGTCAAGTTAAGTTTTGTTGTGCTGGACATCATTTAGAAATGACATACTGATTATGAAAAGAAAATTGTTTTAACTTCTATCAGTGGTGATTCTTTTGCTTGCTTTTGAAGTTGATTTTTCTTTCTTACCCCATAAAATATTAAATATGTTATGGAGCCAAGCTTCCCTTAAAGCTTCAGAAAATCAAATTAATCACTACTATGTGGGAATTACAGTTTATGGCTAAGCCAATAGAGGTGAACCATGTCTGTAATTGCCATATAATACTGCAGCATGACTCGTTGGAAGTGAAATGTGAAAACTGCCTTGCCATCATTTTCTCTCTCATATATGTGATTTCATGCAAATGTTCTAAACCCTTGGAAAAAAGGAGTAATGGCTCAGGTTTTATAATTACTTTTTATGCCACATTTCACTATTAGAGATAGGAGGTGGCCAGTGCCTAGAGGGTCCTAAGACACATAAGGGCTCAAATATGTGATGGTGATGCACTGCATGTATAATGGGTTTGTTGGCGGTGGCGTAAGATAACAATGCTAGTTGGGAAGCACACCATGTGCTCAGCTTGTCTGTATTGACGGATTTTGCTCCTAAACTAGTGACTATATATCATGTGTATTGCTTTTTATCAAAATATCAACACATAAATAAATCAAAGCAGATTTAAAAAGTTCTTTGTTCGAATCTGAAATGTCTGAAATCTGAAAATCTCACGGGAACGTCCTGTGTGGCATTGCCGTTTACTCAGGGGCCGATAGGCCACATTTTCAAAAGTCTCTCCATCTCTACAGTCAATCTATCTGGTCGCCCGCTCACGTCAGCCTGTCGCGCGGCGGCGAACTCGTGAATGACTGATCGCCGTCTGAGGTGCGTAGAGAGGGAGGTGCTGCCAAGACAGTAGTCGAGCATGTCAATCAGAGCTGGCCGTGACCTTGTGTCCAATCAAACGGCTCCACGGCCGTAACACAGAGGACATGCAACGCAGACCCCGTCACTACTGTGGCCAAGTTCTGTCCTCCGATGGATTTGAGCTGGAGGTAAGGGCTCTCTTTTCTTTTAACACACATCACACAAAGCAATCCATCCACAAATCAGACACACCTACACCTGTTTATTTGGTGGTGAATTAAAAATTCAAATGATGGCTTCAGGGTACTAATTAGCTGTCATAACACATTTTGCTGTTCAGAACAGGTCTCTGAAGTGACTTTTTTTTTTTCTGGCACAAGAATTACCTGGCGAAATTTGATAAATTATGTTATATTTGCCTCTAACAACGGAATTTGATTGGATGAGAGACATTCAATTAGTATCACACTGCTGTACAGCCGAGGCAGAGGAAGAGTGTGAGTCTTTTAGAACTTCTTCCAAAATTATGTTACTGCACTGTCTGTGATTTCAGAGTTGGAGGTGGATGATCTGAAGTGCCATCAGATACATTTTGACAATAATCCAGAATTAACTGTCAGAAATAGCACCAGCTGCTTTGAGAGGATGCAAAACAATGGAGAAAAAAAATATTTTGGAGGCGAAAGCTTTTTCTTTCTCAACAAACCCAAATAAAATGTCTTTGTTAATAGTGAAAGTTTAAGATCAACTGCCTCATTTGCTTGCCTTCACATGCTCGCATCATTGGACACAAGCCACACAAGACAAAGTGCGACCTTGTCTTCCCTCCGACACATTTAAATTGGAACATAGATTCACTGTTGTGATCCCATCACTTTAGAGGCATTTAGAGGCACATGCAATGCTTAAGATTTCAACTACATTTTGGTCATTTGAATATATATATATATATAACCTATGACTATTACGTTTCCAAATAGGAGGATATATGAACAACACATTGTTATGTGCAGCTGCTCTCTGCAATTCCTGTATTGTAGTTGTTGTTTTTATACAAAATAATTTAAAAATCTAGGAGTTTGTTGCCTTTGCATGATAAATCATAATTGTGCCAATGAGAAGGAAGACTTAATGCATTAATTTGGTTATTGTTTGGTATTGTTTGGTATTGGAGCAGGTAGCAGATTGCTTATCTGAACAAGTAATCCTTTACCCCGAGTTCAGTGTTTTCAAGCTGACAAGAATAAAACTACTATTAAACACTGTTGTGTTGCTTGGTAACGTTTCTACATTTGACACTCCAAAAACTTGAAAACATTATTATTTATAGAAAGCAATATAATTACAAGAGGTAGAAGAAGTATAATTAAGAGTTTGATTATTCAACACCTCAACACCTAATTTGATCTGACATTTCATGTTGTCTCTGCTATATGATGAAGTATTTAATTTGAACTGACGCATGTGAATTGTTGTATTATAATTACAAAAAAGTACTTGACATGTTTATACAAACACATTTACAGTATATATATATATGTGTGTGTGTGTGTGTGTGTGTGTGTGTGTGTGTGTGTTATGTATCTGGTAAAGTGTTTTTTTTAAAGTCAATAAAACAAGTCTTCAAATGGTTTCTTCTAAATAAATCTAATAAATTAAGTTAAATATATCAAGTCCCATATTATATCTGTTCATATCAATCCAGGTCAAAAGTGGCTGATGGATTGGGGAAGGGATTCGTCGACATGGTTTGACAGATGTAATCTGTGACGGATGTCAGAGTGGGAGGCTTGTTGCAGCAGAGTATGGCCGGAAAGATGGAGGGTTACCAGGTTTCCAAGCAGCCCACAAATTGAAAAAAAAAGAAAGAAGAAGAAGCACAGAGCGGACCCAAGCGTCCAATGAGGGGGAGGTGTCAGCAAGTCATGTGACAGACATGTGGAGACAAACTCGAGACCCTGACACCCATGCCACAGGGGAAGTAAGCTCTGAAATATCTTGGAAGGAAGACGTTAGCAGGATCCATGGCACGTGTTTCTCCGAGCTTTTTGAGAGCTAGAAGGCAGGACGCCGAAGATATAGAGCGCTGAGCAATCGTTATTAAGATTGACGACAACAAGTGACAAAAGAAACTGAGGGATTTGATTGGGTTACCAACCACGGGCAATAAAGACAAATCACTCATCTGCAACCATCGCAGCGTCTTGAGGGACGCCATTGTGAGTGGTTATAAGACAACGGGCCCCTTGGCACACACATGCAAAAGGCCCCACCATCCCTCCTTCATAAGAGCAAGTTGCAGTTTTCATTACTACATCTTGCACAGTTGCAACGATAATGCGAGCACAAAATCTGTTCACAGATATATAATCACCCGGCTAAGTACTGAAAACTGCCTCTGTGATAGTTCCTGCCACAGTACAGTCTCAAGGACCACATTTTGCCACGATGGAGTAGACGCACACACACTCACGCAGACTCACTAGGGCGACATTATACCAGCTTTGCTTTGGCGACTAGTAATGAAAATGCAGGGTTTTGGTCTTTTATAGCCTTTTTGTTTTTTCAAGATAATCAAGTAAAGCTTAATGATTGATCACGTTGAATGCTGTGCAGATCAAGTAAAATGAAAAGCGAGGGTGAAGTGAGTGGCACAAAGTAGATGAGTTTATTGATTTACTTTTGCTTACCATAAGTTCACTTGTTTAAAATGTTGCCGCAAATATCTGACTGAGTGTAAGGAAGTGGATTACATTCTCAAATTAGTACAATAATGCTACTTGATCTAAGAGCATTTCATAGCTACAATGATCAATAAAGCAAATAATATTAAGAAAGGTCTCTTAAGTGGCATGAAAGTGTTACACTTCCAAAAAGTGAGTACATTTTCAACAATATATTCACAGTGGTTAAGGCTGTAGTCATTGTATTGGTAAGGCATTGGCGAGTTCCTACAATGGTTCTTTTTTGTTCTTGATGTTATCAAAACATGCCTTGACTTTGTGCTCCTCTCAGTCTATTTAAGAGTAACATGCAGACATCTTTCAAATTCAGGCGTACAGCCTTGAACTTTTGCTGTTGAATGACGTGTTCACAAAAGAGCCTTCCAGGTTGGTGCCAAATGGCAGTATTTAAACAAAGTACATGGGAATTTAAGAACGAGGAACATTGGAATTTCTGTATTGTTATAATTGTGGCATATGGTATATGTGGTCCTTATTTATACCTATATACCACCTTACAGTATGCCCAAGCTTTCAATAATACAATACAGAAAGTATGCTGAGGTATTGCACTTGCACTTTCTTCATATTTCCTCTTCACACATTCTTCTCAGTGAAAATAAACTGGTATGCAATAAATTGCCTCTACGTTACAAAGAAGCCCCCCCCCCCCCAACACACACGCACACACACACACACACACACACACACAGGCACACAAACACATACACGTTTTAAAGCAACGCCTTGGTAATATTATACAACTTAAGAAACTCTCTTTGAGAAAATAACTCGATTTTACCTCCCAATATCATGTCTCTGAGGGGCACAGAGAAAGATTAATGTGGTAAATATGAAAGAGTATTTTTAGCTCCCCTGGTCTGCTTAGCATTGAGGCAGTCAGGTTTACTTCTCCACAATCTATGGTAAACTAACACTTAATCGGATGAGGAGAATCATACTTCACTTCTCATATTCACACTGACGACGCTGCAACTTGTTGATTGTCTGGGTTCTCTCACATTTCCTCACCTTGAAACAGCATTGACTCAAACTGTGAGCTTTTTGTTCGGCGCATGAATGGATGTGAGCGAGTTGCCGTGGCACAGAATCTGCAGATCATTTCAACTGGCAGGGTTTCTTTGAAGGAGATCCCACTGCCTGCAAGAAGATAGGATCAAATCAGCACAGATTATCAAGCCTTGGTACTTCACAACCCCTGCTGGGCGACTGTGATCTCGCTGTGGGCTGTGGGACTCTCGGTGATATCTGAAAGTCTTTTCTACCCACATGCTCTCGAAGATGAACAGAGCGATTGGAGCTGATATACTTCAGATGTCTGTCAAATGGGCAAGATAACTGCTCTTGCCTGATGTCTAAGCAAAAAAAAACGCTGCTGCTTTATGAATTGTTGTGTTGATTTGTGGACGACAACGTTTCATTGAATTATGTGAAAATCTCACTCAAAAGGCCAGATCCTTCATGAAACATGGCATGCCGGGTATTGTCAGCATTGAGTGCATATCTGAACTCTGTGGGCTGTAAAAATGAAGAGCCTCTGTTTATATTATGATATTTAGAAGCACTTCCAGGGATGGTGAATTATAACTGTGACCAGTTGAACTGATGTTGTTTTGTTCTTCCTTTTTTTTGTCATTGTTTATATTAAACTCATTAATTAAAACACTCACACACAGTACAACGTCTTCATACCATTAAATATCACAAAACAAAATTTGCCTCAGGCAGCTTTACAATCTCTACAGCAGACAACATCCCTTATCCTAAGACCTTCGACTCAGATAAGGAAAACTCCACAAACAATAGGAGGGATTGCTCTCTCCGGGCGTAAATAAATGCAATAGATGTGTGTACAGAATAGACCAGCACAATTTTAATTACAGTACAGGCAATCAGGAAGGCACAATTATATGTAGATTGAAAGCATACGTTAATTAAGAATATGGATCCAGGAAGACGTTAATCAACTACCAGGTGCTGCAAAATGCTGAAGCCTCACAGCCTCCTATCCACCGTTGAGACCTGGAAAGAGGGCAGACTTCCCAAATACACCAGAGGCAGCGCAGTCCACTCAAAGAAAACAAGCAGAAGGACGACATGGGGAACGATAGACACCAGGAGAGGCTGAATCTCCTGGAGGACGTAGATCTAGATGCAAAATATATAGAATAAGGCGCCAACGGCCAGAGGGGAAAAAAGGTCCGAGGACAGCCGATGTTCCAGCACCTGAGTGAGAGGAGGGAATGAGGAGGAGAAACCGGTGAGAAATGAGGGTGCAAGCTGTGCTTGTGGGACACAGACAGAGGGTTAGAGTGATGCAGTGGTTTTCAAATTTTTTAAAGCATTCTCGTTGGTAGGATGAATATAGCATGCTAAATAGGAAAAGACATTTTTTAAAGAAATATGATGAAATACGATAATAAACCAGAAAGGTGCGCCCCCTTTATGGGTTGTAAGGCAAAACTCAAAACAAGTGGCGATGGATACATTTTAATGGTCCAAAGTTACATTTACATTCATCTCAACACAGGGTTGTATAACACACATTATATAGTTGTTGTGTAGTCGTCCCTTTACAACAACAGTCACCCAACAACCCAGGAGTATATTGCCCTATTTACATTTATACAATCTGGTTTCTATACATAGTGTAGTGAAGTTTCCCGTGACTTGTGACGCAGTTCTATTACTCATGCTAGAAGCCGGGGCGACTGTGGCTCAGTGGTTAGCAAGTCGGTCTTTCAATCAGAAGGTCGGTGGTTCGATCCCCGGCTCCAGCAGTCTGTGTCGTTGTGTCCTTGAGCAAGATACTTAACCCTAATTGCTCACCGTTGCTGTGTCTACAGTCTACTGTAGTCGCTTTGGATAAAAGCGTCAGCTAAATGTAATGTAATGTAGAAGCTAAAAGTTGTTGCCACAGCAGTGTATAGAACATATCTCTAAATTTGCTAAATTAATAGCGATAAAATTATTGCAATTCTCTATCGGGTTCAAGTTGACCTGCTAGCCCTAATAGGAATAAATGGCAATTTGTATTTATTTTTTAATGTTTAACAATAGTTCCTATTATTATTAGTAGACAATCAAGCCTCTAATTTAATCATTTGGGGATAATCTTCTGTTTTTATAGGCACATAATTCTGAGTATCATCAGTGTAGTGGAAATGAATTCCATGCCTGCGTAAAAAGAAAAAAGGTACTCTCAAAATCAATATGTTTTGATGTATTATTTCTAACGGAAACAGTCTGTTCTTTTAGATATGTATATAAGACTTTAACCAAGCGAGAGCCAGAATAGAGACGCCAAATGGATTTTTCGGTCACTCAAGAGTATACATATTTATGTTGTCAAAAGTCGCATTAACATCCAGTAATATAAGCACTGACTGGGAATCCAAATCTAGTCCATAATAAGCAGAAAATCACTCACCACTTTTGGAAGTGCAGCTTCAATGGAGTGACTGGCCCTGGAAGCAGATTGAAAAGGTTAAAAAATATTACTGCACATAAAATGTTGTGATTTTTAGGAAGATGTCAAACCACAGCAGTCTTAAAGCATCAGCATTGTGTGTCTCATAAATGGCAAGGGATCTTTCAAGTTCAGCAGGTAGGGGGTCGAAGGGAAAGCTAGTGGGTTTAGAAGACGACACCAGTGGAGGCCATGTTTCAAGGGAGAGAGTTTCAACGTCTATAAGAACAGAAGCTAAACATCCGGAAGTGTAACCGCTGAGATGCTAACAGATGACGGCTTTTGGGTACATTTGGTTTGAGCGACAAAAAGAAAGATTGTGTTCATTCTTATGCAGACACATGCAGACTGAACCCGCTTGTAAATCAACACACATTTGTCACACGAGAGATAGGAAATGTTTTTGGGAATCGCGCCATTTCCTTAAGAGCATGTATTTCCAGAGTAAATCTGGGTCTCTGATTTGCTTGTTTTGGAAGAAAGGAACTGAATCCAAGAGATTAAGAAGGGCTTTGTTTAAGTCACTGGTACAGTTCCCCACATGGGCTTCCACCGCAGGGGAAGGAGCCATAATGGCTCACCAAGCACAGTTAAAGTTAATGGTCCAATGTGGCAAGTGGTAAATACTTCACCACCAACATTAAAGGGACATTACTTAAAAAGTGAATAAGAAAGTGATCCGACACCATGCGTAGGCACTAACTATAAGGCACTATCACTGCAGTGAGTATCAAGAAGACCCGGGAAGGCTTTACTTAGATAATCTGAGGCCTTATTCAGATGATTATCGAAATCAAAAATATCAAAAATTGCTTAGATAGATTCTCCCAATTCTGATAAAAAGGTCCAGGTGGAGGTTATTCCTATATGTTTAAGTAATTCATAGTTCATGAAGATGGTTTTAATAAAGTCTCCAATGAATTGAATGTAATATCAAGTTTGGATGTTGAATTGAATATGACTTTAAGGCAACACCCCCTTGTTTAGCCTGACCACGAGCAGCATGGGCATTGGCACAGTCAGGTGGGGAGACAAGTCATATCTAGACGTTGGTGAAGAATCAAACCTTTGTCGGACAGATATCCACATTTGGTGGACTGGTTGGGGAGCTTTCAGTTTTAAGACATTTTGTAGAGCTAAAATGTCCAATTTCACTTAATCGGTCCCAAATAATATTATTTAGTTGCCGTAAATAATTTTCCATTGTTGAGCGTCTGAGCCTGCAATATAGTGGCAGGCCTAGTAATTAAATACTCCTCCATGCCAGTAGGTAGCACAATAATTACCTACCATATATGCTGTATTGTGCTACAATGTGACATTTTGTAACTTTTTGTAACTTTTTGGGTTATTAGTGTGCCGCGGGATTTTTTTATTGTGGAAAATGTGCCACGGCTAAAAAAAGGATGCAAAACACTGTGCTAGACAATGCGGGTGGCCTAAGTACAGTATGTTGAGATTACTTTAGAAGAAAGGCCAGTTATCAACAAAACCAAATCCCTGCTGACTACAGTAACGAGCCGGGCAGCAGATCAGTGAAGTGAGCCTCTGTACAGTACATCTCATCATTACCCATCACAGACCAGGGACCACAGAGAATGAATTAATGCCGACTCATCTTTCTGGAAAACTCATACGTCCAGACTTGGCAGTCTTATATGATCTCCGACTGCTTCTTCCTATTATTGGTGCGGACATGGATTATGATGTCGTTAAAGATAGATGTGTTTCCCTGATTCTCACAATATGAGACCCATATTTGGGCTGTACATGTAATTAAGTGGGTCCTGCACGACCCACTTGAAGTTAAGCCTCATGCTATAAGTTACACCTCTTTGCAAATTATAGTTTACCCTAACCCTTAAATTAAATTAATACTTTTAATAATGTGCATTGTATTATATGTATGTGCTGTAGTGTTAATGTATCAAATCATTCTCAGACAGATATTCAAACTACATGTGCATTGATGGAATTATTAATAAAATCATGATTTGTATGATAATATTGTTTCTGTATTTGGATGCATTGGTGGTAAAATGAATCACGTTATTATTCTTAAAATAATTGTCTACTCTATTAGTTTGCAATAGGAAGCCCCTACTGGACTAAGTATACATTTAAATGAAAAGGAAACTGTGACACATGTACTCCAACAGGAAAGAAGGGAATTAATACCAGGACAAATTTACCCAAAACACAATATTACATTAGCTTGCTAGCTAATTAGCCAGCCTCAACTTCAAATGATGCGCCCTACCTCTTTACATTACACCCCTCACTTGTAATCTGCAGACTGACCCCTCTACACGTAGACCAACAGGACTACCTACGGAAACTGGTCAGCTTCACACATCACAGAAAAGAGATAATCTTCATCCTCCAGGTTACGATTGTGCGTTCACTAACAAGCCTGCTGTCAAGCAGCATCATGGCGTCTGAATAGCGTCCGTCCATTCTGTGAGACTAGACTCGTTAATAACGGTGTGCACCCCTTTCCTTTGTGAGCATAAATAATAATTCCATTTAGACCATAAATGTGACAGGCATACAAAATAATAGAACATAACATCATCAACGGAGGACGTAGTTTGTTTCTAAATCTGAGGTTGACCTTTCTGTGAGTTTTGAAAAATAGAGGAAATGCGAATGAATGCATAACAATCAAGATACAGCCTTCAGAAAGCCAATCCAACCACTGCAAAGTAAAGCATAAGGAGTTGTCTCTCTTCTACATCTGTGTAGACTCCAATAGGAAAAAATAATGGCAAGTCCTCTGCACCCAGAACTGCCATACACTGAAACGCAGGTGTCCGGCAGGTGTGTTGAATTTAACTCAGGCAGCTCACGTTGACATTGCTAAGGAAATGCTGCAGTACAACTATATATCTGATAGAATCTGATAAAGGGGTCTGGCTGGAGAGAGGATCTGCATGGAAGCTCCAGTGACTTATTTTAATATATCATTATATCATGATATCAGTGGTTTGTACCAATGCTTGATAATGGGTGTGGGGTGTGGGGGTGGGGGGGGGGGGGGCTGTTTCTCTTTGTTGATTTGGTAGCTCGTGTGTAACTGAGCCTCTTATCAACTTCACAATCTTGGCATTCTCTGCTTATCATGTTTGTAGTCTTGAGACTTGATTTAAAATGATTAAATGTAAATATATATTATAGCTTGTATTTGTAGGTACATGTTAGTTAGAGTTATATTGCGGTTGAGGGTGGTAGGTAACTTTGATGGCAAGGCAAGGCAGGTTTATTTGTATAGCACATTTCAACAACAAGGCGATTCAAAGTGCTTCACATAAAACCTTTACAAGCATCAAAACACATGCAGAAGAAAACAAGATTTAAAAAGAATTAAGAACATTCATTAATACATAAAAGAAAAGAAAAAAATAGAATAAAAGTTGCAGTGCAGTTTAAGAAATAAAATGCAGTAGTGGACTAATTTAATAACTAATTTATTTTATAGTGTGTGTTGTTTTAATGTATTTTTATCCACCATGAATACTGCCCTGCAGGGATAAATGCAGCTTATTTGATTTGAATGTAATTGAATTGAAATGGCCCTGCAATGGCAAGAGTGAACCTTCAATGAGTCAAAGCCTCCTAATTTGACATACAGCACGGACAAATCTATAATAAATTATTTTTTTAAATGTGATGGAGTTGGTGTGCTGTAAGGGAACAATACTGCTCATTTCTGAATCTTGGCAATCATTGTTCAAGGCTTTGTTGTAAATGTCGTAATAATCCGTTTATCTATCAGTTTCTTGGAAGAACTTACCATCTCATAAGTTTCTGCAATAAACTTGCTTCTGCAACTGGCTTTTTTATTTTTTTTTATTCAGTAAGCTTGTTGCTGCATCTTTTTCTTGCCTTTGATTGTATTTAGACCAAACAGTTGCATATAGATTAGGTTACTTGTCTTCCCTGAAGAATCACAAACACGTGTTGTAATTTACTTGTCTGGGTTGAATGAAGAGCATTTTAGAAAAAAAACAGCCTGTTATCTGTTCAGCTTTGAAGATGATTTTACCTTTTCTCTGCAGTAAGGAAATAAGGAGTTGTCCATGGTGCTGATTTGGAATCAGCTTTGAGGCAGCTCTCTCTTTGTCTTCGATCTGAAAATGATTTCTCCATGCTGTTGATTTGGATTCAAATCCAGCCGCAGTCTGCCATTTGAAAATGAGGAGTTGTCTTTGATGCTGATCCGTAATCAGCATTTGAAGCAACGCACTACCACGGTCTACTGCGTGTAAATGAGGAGCTATCCAAGGGGGCTGATTTTGGATCAGCTTTGAAGCCACTCTCTGCTACAGGCTACCCTGTGGAAAAGAGGAGTTCTCCATGGTGCTGATTTGGGATCGGCTTTGACACAGCTCTCTGTTCCAGACTTCCATGTGGAAAAGAGGAATTGTCCATGGTGCTGACTGGAGCATAAGGCCATAAAAAGCAGCTCCTACATATTTAACCCACTGAACCAGCTACAACACAATCTGACGGTTTCAATGTTGCAAGTAGCTGCTCTGTGCTGTACATGTAATTATGCCAAGTTGATTTATGGTGTAGGGCTATGAGCAAGAGGTGTTTTAAACCAGCTGTTTTCCCTAAATACAGAAAACCTGAAGGAACTGGGTCACTCTAAAGTGGTTGCAACCTAGTCGGCTATTGGTTTTAGAACTGGGCAAAAGTAATATTGGAGGTGTGAGCATGGATAGGATCCCAACAGGACATGGCTCTAATACACAGCAGCAAGTGTGGAAGGGAAACGTCTCTTTATTGGGAGAAACAGATTGCTTCAGTAACCTTTGACTAGTACCTTCCTTTAAAATCATTTCCACATGGGAGATAGATATTGTATTGGTGAAGTATGCCGGTAATACTACTGTTTCCATCTGTGGACCTATTACCCATGGCCCCTCACCTCACTCTCTACCATCCTCTCTCTCATCGCCCTGTATTGATCTTCTGCTGGTTGTGTCTAACAGTACTATATCCACAGATATTTATGTTTGTAGGTGCTGGTCTCCGGTTCCCATTATGGGCTTGAGCGATAGGCACGGGCAGTGTTTCAACACCTCGCTGCGGAGGAAAAATGTAATATTCAGGAGGCGTGTCCTTAGTCAGCACTTCCATCCCAGGAGCTGTAAAATGACCAGGGACAGCAAGTATGCTGAAGCATATTGACAAGATTGGGCTACAAGGAAAAAGACAAAACCTTTTGCATAAATATGTACAATCAAATTACTTTGATTCTGTCCAATATGAGTGACAGTTGATTTTCAAAGTGTTTCAGCGATGGCTAAATACATGAAGACATGGTAACGTTGACAGACTCCTCAAAGGTGCAGACAGGATTAATTTGAACACCTAATGGGAAGCAATGCAACTCTGAAGGGATATGTTACAGCACAGTGGAGAAGTACATCAGGTTAAATACAAGTTAGCAGTAATGGTTCAGCAAAGAGATGTAAAATGTCATTTAATGTCCATTTAAATGTCATCAAACCAATTTGAGGCAGAAGTCCAAATACTGCTCAGGCAAACCACTGACACTAAATTGCAGCAGCATCCGTGAACAAACTCACACAATAAAGACACTTTGATGTCATAACATATCCATACAACAAACAAGGTGCATCAACAAAGAGAAGGAGTGGTCTTAAAATACAACTGATCATCCGATAGCAACACAATGGACGCTGTGATCCCACTCCTTGGCTATTCCTGAACAGTTTCAACACTTTGACTTCTTGATGTGTTAAAGTTCTGGAACAACATGAGAAAATACGTTTATAACCTGTTTCTTTCCTACTTTCCCTCTCATCCCCTGACTCCCCTGACTCCTCTCTCGCTCCGCGTCTCTCTTCATCTGCTCGGCACCTCTCCGTGAACAGCCTCCGCGCGATGGCTTTTAAAATCCTTGTTGGTACATCAGCTTCCTAACCTTCCTAACCTTCCTGACTGAGCCCCTGAGAGACTCCAGCTGCTTGTGATGGCGGGTAATCTCTCTTTGTGTCAGTCTCTCCCTCTGTCACATTACTGTCTCTCGTCACTCACTGGCTATTTCTCAGACACGCATGCACATGCAATTTACAGGTGATCCACTTCAAGGAAGCAGGCCTACTTATCATTCCTTTTCCAATTCCCCGAAGAAAATGCATCTGCATACCACCGTGGACTTCATCAGAGTTTATTATGCTCATGCATTTCTTCCATTCTTCATATTTCACTTTTTGTCTGGAACTTCCTGCTGTCAAAATAAGTTTTATGCACTTGTATTTCTATTACCTGTGTCTTTTTATTAAGGCCGATAGCACCTTGAGCTGCCTCTGAATGTGAAATGTCAACTTGCCTCTTTCTTGTTCGACTCGTGCAGCTAATAAAAAAAGGGTACTGCGTTTCTCTACTGCAGCAGAAATTCACAGTGGCCCCATTAACTTATTGCAATAATAAAAAGCAATGCTTACATGTATTTACATACAAATCAAATGTTTTAGAGACTTGGATGAGGAGTAAAGTTACAGCGAAGAGGAATGCGAGGGGGGAAACAAATTCACAAGAATCAAAGCAATGACCTGTGGCAGTTTATGTTTCATCACTAACAAACAAGTCCATTAAATCACTTTTTAGTCGGTTTCATGCAATTGTAATGATCATCAGGCCCAAATCACCAAAGTGGAAAGGATCTGCCAAAGAAGCTAACTCAAAACCAAATGCTTCTCTGTTACTTTTTATTTTCCATTGGTGGCTCCGATGAATGCCTCACTCTCTCTCGCTCCCTCACGTCCCCCCCTCCCCTCCCTCCCTCTCTCTCTCTCTGTCTCCCCCACCTCTTCATTTGTAGGTTCCCTCCATCACCACCAGGGGCTTTCTACACCACGCCGTTCCGAGAGTGGCTTAGCACCGTCCATCTCCCTGCGCTACTCGGCACGGAGACTCTAGACGCGCAGCGCGGTGCTAGACGAGGGCGCGCGGCGTGTCTATCCATCCCTCTGGGGGTTGTTTTTTTTTTATCACGCAGAGGATCGTACACCTTTCATTCCGGGAGGAAGCGGCAAGTTGAGGAGCCGTCACCGCATCCTGCTGCAACTTGTCAAGGCACAAGGTATGTGTTCCCGCCGCACGGCTGCCAAGGGAGGACTTTGGTGGGGTGTTTTTAATTGAATGGGAAAGTTCACGGTGCCGTGGCTGGCTCTCGGAGCAGACAACTCCACCGGACTTGCGGGAAAGCCTCTCGCCATTGCACTGTGAGAGTTTTGTGTGCAGCAGACTGGAGGGGGAATTGCATACATGCATTCTCAGTGATTTTGGCGTGTTTGTGTGCGTGCGCGCATGTGTCTGGAGAGGTGCCTTTTTTTTTTGCGTTTCATTGAACCTTGTTTTATTCTTTACTTCCGAGCCTGCACGTCAGCGCCTAACTTGTTGCCACTTGTGCCACAATTAACGGAGGGTAAGTGTTGTCGGTAATGAGCGCTGCGCACGAGACCGGTCGTGATCCGGATCATATTAAATGGTTTAGACAGTAAACATGCTCATGCATATTTTCAGGTCACGGCGAAGTGGGAAATGGTTTCCGACGGGTTACACAAGCTGGGAAATGTCTGCACTGGTAATTACGTCGCGTGCATTTATTGTATAGCAGCGTTCTCCACGGTGAGACTGGGCAGCAGTAGTATTGGGCGCGTGCATTGCATGTGGCATCGCAATTTGAACACTCCTGTGTTCAAGATTGTCAGCCAAATTCAAGAGTTTAAAATATGCCGGCCAGTCTAATTTTACGCAACAGCACGGCATACTTTCATAAATTAATTTAAAAGGGGAGACTGCACGCACCTCCCGCACTGTGGGATGCGTTTTTGAGGACTGCGGCCACTTGATGCGCCAACAGGATGCGTTTGGGGAAGTTGGATGTGTGCCACTGTGCACTATAAAGCGAGGCTGTTGAATGGCTGAATGCAGACTTACGAGCCTACAATCTAAACTGTTTTTTTTAATATATATTTATAATAAGGAAACATTATATTTGATTCGTGCTTATCCGGCTTTGTGATAATCCTTCACAGAGTTGTTGTGGATTAAAAAGTTAAAGTCTCTTTGAAGATAATAAGGGTTACAAATAATAACGGTCACTCCTTTCTTTTTTTTGCCATTGTATTTATCCCTGCTGTGCACATATTCATATCACCACCAATTACATTAGGTCATTCACATTTAGTATTTTAATCATTTTGAATCTTCACATGGATCAAATGGATATCCACAAATCGAATTAGCATCAACAACTATTTATATCCTGTTTGTTTTAAGGCATTTCGTTGGACATGATCCATAATGTTACTGTGCCTTTGAATTATGCTTCTCTCCCTCTCAATCCACAACCTTTCATTTTGATTTGTTGCCTTCAATTTATTTCAGACCAACTGCCCGGACTATTTGTAGACATGACATTTGAATTTACTTCAATATCGTTTGTTTAACTCACGAGACAGTCGCCGATGGGGCAGACGGATGTTAGCTCATTAGATAAAAAGCTTCATTGTGCTGTGTTCCCATGTGATCACAAATATGCTGTACTGCCATACACTGACCAACTACACATTGGTCAAATTCATTCCATCCCAACTTAATATTTGTTTTGTAGAAAGGCAGACACCTCAGTTATGTGGCATCTGAATGAAATACAACATTTTTCCACCAGTAAGACTTGTATGTATGCGCTCAATATCTCAGAATAAGATCTGTGACCGCGGGGTTACACAGTACACTTTAGATGGATACTACTGAGTGACCTTGGCTGAGGTTAGAAATGCTCAAGTTTCCTCCTTCAGGGAGACGGCATGCTTGACTGTGCGTATCGGTACACAAGTGTGTGTGAGCTGTGTGTTTGTGGGACCGCCTGCATGCCTCAGTTTATCACTTTCCACGAGCTAATTGGTGTTTTGGAAAGTGAGAGGAATGCCTTTTGTCCCATGTAGCCAATGCATAGCTTTAAGTTTCCAATCAGATGCTGGTCTGTAGAGGAATCTGTCTGAAAGGCTGCACCTCTGGGTGAGGACCATGACCTTCACTGACCCTGTGTTTGGAGAATTGATTTTTTTTTTTGCAGCTTACAATTGAGGATGAAGATTGGTCGGCAAAGAGGCTGAATTTGCTTTACACATTTGCCGTAATGTTCTCTATTATGTTGTTGTATTCTCATAAACAATGTTATCAATGTAACAAAATAACATAGAATGCATATCGTATGGTATATTATACTTTTTTGTGATGTAAAAATAACTAAAGACGTAGTGTGCAAAACCTTCCAGAAGAAATACAAGTATTCAGTCTTTTTTCCTTCTCTTTTTTACATGAATCAGGGTATTTTCTTTCTCTCCCATGCTGAGAAAAATGTCTGCACCATTGTGCAAATGCCTCAGTGTGGTGATTGAGGTCTGTTACTGTTATGTCTTATTTACTAAACCCATCTTGACTGGGGTCACAGTAGGCACCGTAAAAACATGTACAAGTATGATGATCATCTCTTTTGGAGACACGTATACAAAACACACATCTTAACTGGTATAGGTGATGCTGAATATGATATATAATATATTCTCTGCAAAGGAATATGTTTGCCGCCTTACTGTCCATTACAGCCACGTATCTGCTTCGTATCATAGACTAATTTATTCAGCCGGTGGTCTAACCAGGGTGTACATTACAAGGACCATGTAGCAGTAACCCAGATGGCAGAATGAGCTGATTGTGATTTATGTACCAAAAGTGAATGCATTACTGTGAGCTTCTGGAGTCAGTGCCAATTCCAGGCAGGCGTTTTCACACATTTTCAACAAACACACACACGTACACAAATCATAGATACACAAAAATAGAAGCTTACTACAAAACTGTGTTTACACTGATGTCTGTCCATACAGTAAAAGTTATCTCTCTTGCACTCTCTCTCTCTCTCTCTCTCTCTCTCTCTCTCTCTCTCTCTCTCTCAGACAGACAGACACACACACCTACACACACACACACACACACACACACACACACACACACACACAGACAGGCCTCCTGAAAAATCATTTAGATGAAGCAGTCCACCATTGTGAGACATTGATTACCGTTTACCAAGCTGGAGCATAAATGCGGTGTTTGAAGGAGAGATGGCTCTGATAGGCACGGGAAGAGAGCAAGATAACAAATGGAGAGGGAGTGGGAAACAGTAAGAGAAAAAGGAGAGAGGAAGAGCGGTTGATGGATGATAGTACTGTGGCAGTAAAGATGACAGATAAAGGGATAAACCAGGGGATATTAATGGCTGACAGAGAGGGGACCGATTAGGCCAACTAATTGATCTGGACCTGTGGTTAGGTGCCTAGTTCATTCTCAGGCAATATCTCTCTCTCTCTCTCTCTCTCTCTCTCTCTCTCTCTCTCATACACACACACATTTTCACAGTCACACTCCTGCTCACACCTGCTGTCTAGTTGCCGGTCAGGGACGGTCAGCCCTTAGTCACTCCATTACCCCCTCCGGGAAGGGAGTGAATCAACCATATTAACTCTTGAGCTCTGTGATGGAATCGCCGGGTAGAAGGAGATCGAGGGCTGAGGGCTGTGGACAGGCTCCATGCCAGATTTTACAGTCATGTTTGTACCTAATTTCAAGGAGAGGGTTACAGGCAACACTTTGATCCAACAATTTTAGAGGACTGTGGCTTTGCTGAGGAAACTCGGGTCGTTTTTTTGATGCTTTTACTTGTGATGAAACAGGTTACTAATGCAGTTTCTTGTCATTGTTGCAGCTGTAGAGGATACATTGCTGTGAGCTTGTGTTGGAGCACGCTAGCTGAAACTCTTTCCTGGGGCCTACTACTGTAGGCTGTTCAAATTATCATCATCATCATCATCATCATTCATATTGAAAATAACTGTTGCACATTTTTTGTGAACATGCTTATGTTTGCTTTCTTGCTGAGAGAAGATTGATTCCTCTCTCATGTGTGTATGCTAAATACAGGCGGGAAACTAAGCCAAATAAATAACACATCATTTAGAATTTGTATCATCTGTACACACACACATCTGTAACTTGTTTGTTTGTAAAGTCTGCAGATGTTGGTCGGCAGATTTTTCTTACTTTGTTTTAGGGCTAGGGCCAGCTGCTTCCAGTATTTATTCTAAGCCAATTGTCATATTGTTCATATTTAGAACATAGTGATATTTTCATCTAACTCAACCATCCGCTAAAGTCAGTCATTGGCAAATTCTGTAATCTTTTTTGTCCATTTAGGCAGTTAAATTGAATTCTATTACATTTTATTTGTATGGCCAAATATGAAGAATCACATTTCTACAGGCTTTACAACCTGTAGAACAGACATGGTGCTCTCTCCTTGGACCCTCGTATCGGAATAAAAAAAACACACAACCACGTCAACACTAAATGCCCATGGCCATTTAGCACCATATTTTTTTCTTATGTGCATGCCGTGTGATAGTCTGTGTATATTATGTGCTTTGAGCATTTTGTATTCACATTTGAAAGCAGTTTTATCATTTTGTTCACACCAAGAAAACAGTGATGACCTTGAACTGGTTAGTTTACCATTTGAATTGGTTACAATTCATTCTAAACCCAACCAACCAGGCAAAGAAGTAAGCTAAAAGTGGATCAAATGAACACCAGCACATTCTGACTGTTGTCCTTATGATGCAGAAAAATGTGCTATTATATATGAGATCAGCCTCTTCAGCCATTTGAAGCCAAAGCAGCGTTACTAGATGTAGAGTTCAAACAAAATCTGAATGCCTGCTTTCAATCTACAGTCAATTCAACAAATCAAAGGACTCTTTTTCAGATAATTTAAGTGTGGACATGTAGGCAGGCTAATGCATTGCTGAGAAATGACAGTTTTTTTGGTATCATAGATGTACTGTGCTGCACTAACATGAAAAATAAAGCACTTATATATATAAAAAAACATTGGCATCCAGCTTCTTGACAGCATTATGATTTCACTGCAATCTCTCTTTGCATGGCAGCTGAACACGTCAGTGATTGAAGATCAGAGGACAAACATACATTACATACATATGTTGTGGTCTTTTAAAATCCTCATCTGATCCTTTTATTTCTTTTGAACTTCTCCCGTGGTTCAGAAAGCTGCAACTTTGTACACAGCAGAGAACAACAAGGTCCGCTACGCCATTCTGATTGCAAAGAGGAACATGTTGCATTTGATGTACAGTACGCCATTGATGGTTGAAGAAAGATATTTCCTGCTCTGTTCTACTAGTGTTGTTGTTTGTTCCTGTGTCTTACCGCCTAATGTGCATGGTTTCCTGGAGGCAGGATGCCATCTCTAGTGATGGATTCCAGGTAGTCAATCTGCCTTCTGTAGCTGGTCTGCCGTTCTAGGTTTGTGCCTCTTGCACTGGAGTGGGAAGAACAACTGCTTTGTAAACAGGCAGTTCTTCACCTGGATGTCACGGTTCACAAAGACTCTTCCTCGGAGTCTGGCATAACCCCACTGGCAGCGCTTATGCGGTGGTGTATTTCTGCATCAGTGTCGGCTTTGGAGGGATGAAGGCTGCCAAGGTAGGGAAAGTCATCCACATTTTTAGGCTGAAGTATTTGATGTGTGTTGAGTCACACACACACACAGTGTTTCACCACACACACACACACACACACACACACACACACACATATGCTCGTGCACACTCGTATTGGCCACAAAGAAAAGAACAAATGAACAAAGCATTAGAGGTTTTTAGCATATGGTTATGTTTGCCCTTCTCAGATTCATGTGAGAGGAAGGGTCTTGGCCATTTTAATGAGTAAATCAACGACACTCAATAGTAGCCGATTGTGACCCTCTGTTTTTTAAGTGACTGTGATGCCAGTAAATATGAGTTTCATTCTGTTTGACAGGGGAAGCTCATGTTTTTTCAGCTCTTGTCTCACATCCGATTATCTACCGGCAGTATAAGGTGACATTTTTGCAGGCTGAAGATGCTCATTGACAATGAGTGTCCCTGAAATTAGATTTATGATGGGCCGTCAGTTTCAAAGACCTACAGAGTGACTCAGGTACTGTCATAATAGATGAGGCAGGGCTCTTTCAAGTCGAGATGGCTCGCGAGCTAACCCCTGCAACACTTCATTAATAAAATAAGCCTATTTAATGACTTAATGTGATTCATTAGGTTTCAAGCTGAAATGTTTTTCGAAGATAAAGTGGCAGATATGAACTGGGTATCTTTTTCCTTTGTGATTAAAAATACTCACATTTTATGAATACTGAGTGCAATTAAGCATTTTCAATTCAAAACTGTCTTTGTATGTTCCCC
Organism: Cottus gobio; assembly: GCA_023566465.1. Taxonomy (NCBI): domain Eukaryota; kingdom Metazoa; phylum Chordata; class Actinopteri; order Perciformes; family Cottidae; genus Cottus; species Cottus gobio. The sequence goes on from CM042222.1 coordinate 20,508,710, forward strand.
ATTTGAGCAATTGTTTTAAATCCGTGCAGAATTGTGCCTCAGTATTTAGAACTGGTGCCGAGATCAAGAGGAATCGACACTCCTGGGTTTCCTCCAGCTGCCCCAGTTACCTGCCATCGGTCAAATTCATGCATGTTAGGTTGATTGGAGACTACAGGATGTCCACAGATGTGTGTGTGTGAGCGAGCAAGGGTCTATCCATGTCAGTCCATCTGTGAACTGGCAACTTGTCAAGGGTATTTTGCAGCCTTCTGTACAATCTAGGCTGGGACAGGCTCCAGCACCTTGTGACCCTGAGTCGGAATAAATGACAAATGGATGAATGAGCAAAAGTCGGTACAGGATTTTGTCAAAATTACACTCAAAAGCTTTTCACTCAGTGTCTGGTAATGCAGCCTAGCAACAGACAGTTTGCTCCTTCGATCGGCTTATACAGACTTTGGATAATTTTCTTTGTCTTTTTCTTCCTCTATCTCTTTCCCTGTCTCTTTTTCTTTCTCACTCTCATTTCACGTTGGCAGGACTGTAATCGTGTGGCTAATGAATAGTTCTGGTATAATGATTGATTGCATAAACACAGCGATATTTTCTTTTATAGCAATTTATAGAAGTCATAATGTTGATGTAAAGTGAAATATTATTGATAGTATTTGCATTATTGTATATTGTCACATGAACCAGTTGTTACTGCAATGGGTGATTAATATAAATGTCATAATACGGCAAACATGCCAAAGGCTTTATAGGCTGCATTGTAGCTTTGCTTTGCAGCTTTGAAAATGTGAGATGATGAAGACTATTGGTTTCATTAGTATTTGCATAATGTAGAACTCATATATAGTTAAAATATTATACTAACTCTTGCACTGTTATAATCTATGATTTGCACGGACATCACTTCCTCCGGGCAAAGTAGTAACTCTTATTACTGCACCCTAAGAGACTCCTTGGGATCACCAAGCTGTTACCACCTTGCAGAAGCACAATGAAAAGACATCTTTAAATAATTGCTGTTAATGTGATTCTGAACCATTAGAGCAAATCTCAGTCAGGCACCAGAAAACGACCGGCTTGTGAAGTGATTCAAAACTTACATGTTTGATTGTGAAGGCAACGGGTGATTGAATAGTTTAGGTATGAGAGCATGGATCGGTTTTATAAGATACTCCCTAATGATCTTTCCTCTTACCGCCACCCACTAGCAAACATACGCAAACACCAAAAGGATCAAAATGTTAAAGTTTTTATGTGTTTGCTGAATTATGTATTGAGAACGCACTCTTGGGGATAGTCGGTATTAGCTTTGGCTGGGCAAAGGACGCTCTCCCAAGCTAAAAAGAAAAGCAGACACACACAAACATTTACACAGATTTGTGCATGAGCATGCATGTGCACACACAAATGCATCACATACATTTAGAGTAGCACAGCGTGCCTCCGTGCTGAAACATTCAAAAGTTTATTCCCTTGTGAAAACATTTCCTACTTGGGTAAAGATTTCTGAACTTTAGCATGCATTGGCCCACCAATTTGAACTCTAAACTAACTTTGCTTCAAATAGATACTGAACGCTGTCTTTAGAAGGCATACATATATGCAAGGAATATATCCAAGGCCATCCATATGCCTTTATAATAATGCATAATCCTTCATAGACCTCTTTGTTCTGCGGCAGCCCTTCAGGCTTCACTGTGTGATGGTACCAACGTGCACTGGGGTCAGTCTGCTTGAGTTATCACCCTACATCACAGATTATGATCAGGAACCCATCAATTCAGCGGCCTGTGCTGGACAACAAAGGCTTCAGTTCAACAGCACAGACAAATATCTGATAAAGCAAAGTTATAACTAATTTTTTCCGTTCAATATGAAAGGCATAATCTCCACAGTACCTCATAATGGAGCAGAATTCAATAATATTCCCCAGACATGTACCACAGATGGTGTGAGAAAACGCTGTATTGTTAAGAAGTCGTGAAACTTTGACATAATCCTCATGGCTCCCTTAGAAGTAGACAATAAGACACTTGTATTGAACTTAATATCACTTATTCAATAGTATTAATGCTCTAATTGTACTGTGTGCACTTTTGGTGTCTGGAGTGACGTGAGAAATCAATGCTACACGAGCTGGATGAAATGCCACCAAAATGAAATAAAATTAATGGGAATTGATGTGTAATGTAAAACATTTTGGCAGTCTTTGCATTCAGGGGACTGCAGTTGGATATTGTGTACAGTAGCTGTGCCTTGATTTAGTCAGTGGCTCCAAGATAAAGTGTTCAGCTCCTACATTTGTAAATTGTGTCCATAGTCACCGTCTCTATGTGTCAGGCTCTGTTTTCTGTATCTCACTCTCATGTGCACTCTGTCTCTCTCCGTCTCATAGGGTTTCATAATTATTTTTCAATTCTCCCAATGTGATCACATTGTGCATGCCATGTCATGTATTTTAAGCTTTTTGAGAGTCGTTCACCACCTTGTTCTCCTTCCCAACTCAACACAGTTGCAGTTTAAAACGTGTGGTTAACGTTGATGATTCAAGCCAAACTAGCGTTGGGGGAAAGATTCTGGTCGGGGTTTAAGGACCGGTGCGAAGGATTTAGTGGCATTGCGGTGAAACTTGGTTGCAATCTGCAGTGTAGGAGAACATCCCAAAATGCAAATGACCTAATCTAAAGCCAGTGTTTGCTTTACTGTAGAAAAATAGCGACGCAAAACAGCGAACTCCGAGAAGAGGCGACTGTGGATCAGTGGTTAGCAGGTCTGTCTTTCAATCAGAGGATCGGTGGTTCGATCCCTGGCTCCGCTAGTCCATGTGGATGTGTCCTTGAGCAAGACACTTAACCCTAATTGCTCACCGTTGCAATATGGTCTACTGTAAAGCATGTAAGTCGCTTTGGTTAAAAGCGTCAGCTAAATGTAAAGAGGACTCGCTAAGCATTTAGATATAACACAATCTCAAATGATTGTTATTTTCAGGGGAAGTCCACTAAATAAAATATACCTATTAATATTATGTTACACCCTGGCCCTCTAAAATAAGAATGTTTCTTCCGTACATAAGTAGATGGCGCTCAACAGAATTCAGAATATGTTTTGTTCCCGCCATATGGCTCTCAATAAGGCGACGCCTGAGTTAGCGTCTAGCTAATGGAGCAAACAACAAGAACACAGCAAAAGTGCTGGGAGAGCTAATAGTGCTGTACTCCTGCGACAACTCCGAGGGTCGGGATGGCTTTATCAGCTGTAGCCACCGTATGAGCGCGATGAAGAGGGCCATTAGCTAACCAGAGAGACACGACAAAGACACTCACATGCACACAAATGCATGCGTTCCTGATTACTGTTCTTCCTTTGTGGAGTTTTTGTGTCTTTCCTTGTTGGTTTCCTATGGGTGCTCTATTTGCTTTCCACTCTCCAAAGACACCCAGGTTAGATGGAGGAAACTGTGAAGTTCACTTTCGGTGAGCCTAATGCATGCTGGGATACACTCCATTATAACCTGGATGGGAAATGGATGAATGGATGGAGGATGTTTGTGCTTCTTTCTCTTGGTTCTTTTGGTCTCCAGCAACAACCTGTAACATTTCTAACAGCCTAAGCTCTGCTCCCAGGCCATCATTTGTCTGCTTAATAACCACTGAGGTGCCATGTTGAGTCATAGCGATGACATATTAAGGTTTATTCCACTGTCCAATTTAAGCTCTGGTGAAAGAGCATGGCCCATACTTTCTTCTTCCATGTAAGCAATGCAACTTTTCCTCCTGCTTCTGATTTTCCCAACTAAAAATGCAAAGGTCTTTCAAGCTTTGTGTGTGTACGTGCAGCCAGGCTCTCTGGACAAAGTAAATGAGCTCTTCGCAGACAAAATGAAATACAGAAATGTAACAGCAATGTCAGCTTTTTAATGAACTGCAACCATGTCTAGTTCTCAGTTAGCATGTTTATAAATGTTAAAATTATTAATCACTATTTCAACCACCTTGCAATAACGCTGGAAATTTAGTAGTTCCACAGGTTCATTAATTGCAGTGATATTTGTTGTCTTTCATTTTGGCAGATTTCCTGCATCAATTTTTTTATGGCTACCATTGCCAATTCAAGTTCCAACCAAAAGTTATATTTTAATCATTGACTTATGCCATGAGTATATTTATGTTTACTTATATACATAAGTATATTAAAAATATATAGATTTTTTATATTTTCAGTTGTATTTATGAATTAGAAAAATATTATGTTACGACCACTTTTATACGTCATGCATTTCATTTCTAATGTAATTTCTTGAAGCAAAATGTATATAAACATTTATGATGGTTGTATCCATTAGAAGTTAATGAAGGAAGAGATGGTATAAATGAGAAAACCCTTTTTTATGACAAACCAGCTTTTATGTGAATTCTGAATTTGCCTTTGTAGTGTCACCGTTTGATCAAATATGATTATATTTTATGTTGTATGTCATCTGTGTCGTTGATTATGCCGTCAAATGTTGTTCATCATCTATATTAGTTATGAACTGAACTGCTATTCTCTTAATCATGTACATTATCATATCAAAGGAGATTTAAAAAACATGTCAGAATAATAAATTAGCACTTAACAAAATTAAATGGGATATTCATGATCATAACATGGCATAGATTAAACTCATTATAGTACAGATGTTGTCTATCTGTTTAGCTAATTTTGCTGATAGATAATAGATATAATGGAAATAATAGATATTAAGTAAACTGATATTATCCTTCCTTATTTATTATCATTCCTGTCACCAAGCAAAATTCATCCTACTCTTTGTAACAGCATTGTGTGCAGTTCAGCTGTGAGGATTGTATGTGAAAGAGATCTTGCCTTTATATGTAGTTTTAAAGTTACTTATTTGACTATAAATCACTAAGTTTATCTTGCATGTTTTTACGAAGCAGAAAAGAAGGGGTGCAACATGTTGCTTGAGTTATAAGAAGGGAAATGGACTGACAATAAACCAGTAAACTGAACAATCCTGTTAGTTTAATGGATACGTTTTAGAAATGAAAATGGAAGTAGGGTGATGGAAGAGAAAGAGGGGGTACGGTAGATATGGTAAGACTGAGGGTTTCTTTGACTGTTTAATTCTGCAAAAAGTCCCAAAGCGAGCACTTATGGGGAGATTATGAATATATTAGACAAAAAAATATGCTAAGAACCCAATTTTCAATTGAAACAATATTTCACATTTCAATGAATAAGACTGAGAAAGTGCAAACACCAACAATAGCTATGGGGAGTCATACACAGGAGGAAAAATAGCTTTTTTTTACTTTCCTATACTTTGTCTCACCTTACCTTGTCTAAAAATGGTCTCCTTTTCTCTCAAAGGAAGGAAGAGCTTCTTCAATCTTTTTCTTTTTCTTCAATCACACAAACCTGATTAACATGAGGAAGAATACAGTACACACTGTTTTTTTTTTAAATCATAATAAACAACTGAGGGGTGATGTTGGGTAGTAGGGGTTGTTAACTTTGCAGGTTGACTGCTAATGTGCAACTTTAAACTATAAACACACGAAAAAAAATGAAAAGAAAACGCCAGCCACATATTCATCCTAACTGTGCATCAGCGCTTTCATTCTTAGAAGCAAATAAAAGCAACCCAGAGAGGAAGAATAGACAGACAACAATATCAGCCTCCGATTGGATCATGTGCTGCTTGACACCCTCAAGAGTATGCTCCTTCCCAGATTTGCAATCCTACAAAAAACCTTAAATCTCTCAGAGGCTCAGCCAACAAAGTTAGTAATGTTACAAAGCAGATCTGCCAAGACGGTCTGGAAAGTTCCCTCTCCAGTGAGCTGAGGCTCTTTTCACATGTTGACTTGGCTCTAAAACATAGATAAGTTGAGCTTTTAGATGAAGATTCATGGCAGTTTGATTTAAAATATCTTTGAGTAGTTGCCGGGGTGGTGTCATTTTGAGCAGAAATGTACTCCCCTACTGGGAACAACCCAGCCTCAGCAGTTTGTAGTACTCCACATACAGTGCATTATAATTCAACTCTATTGATAGAAGGGGAATTTGAAAACACCAGCTATTTGAAACGCTGTAGAGATGATAGAGTAAATAATGTGTGCATCGTGCTCGAATGGCCTTTTGAACTGGATGGCGCTCGGCTGGAAATTAGAGAAGTGAGTGAGTTCTTTCTTGCTGTGCCTGCGACTAGCAGTTGAGTCTTAATCGCAGAACAGCAGTGCGATCTGCAATTTCGTTCACAGTACATGTATTTATACTGCAACATGAGTGCTCATTTAACAAAATTATGGGAGACCACGCGCGCATCCAAATGAGCAAGTGCATATGCCTCCGACAGCACCAGTGATGATGACTCTACTGGCTTAATTCACTGAACATCCACAAGAAATTACAAGCTTCAATGGGTTATGTGCTGTAAGTGTTAGGGCGTTTTAATGCATTGTTTACACATTGCTGAATTTGCTGTGCTCGCATTATCTGTCTCAGAGAATTTCTGATATGAAGATGTCACATCTGTTTTTAATGGAGCACAGCTGCATGCACACATATCAGTAATCCTGGGACACACTGGGATTTGTACTGATGATACATATCTTTGTAAAGATTAAAGCGCTATGCGTGCATGTGTGTGTGTGTGTGTGTGTGTGTGTGCTTGCACACTGGAGTTACAGTCCTGGGCTTGTGTCTCCTCTTTGTTTCCGCAGCATAATGGGCTTTGTAAGATAATACCCAAGAGACATAACAATACTTCTGAGCTTGGGGATTTTGAAGCCGTCCCAGTTCGCAGCGCCGCTTTGGCTCCGAGCTTCATCTATGATTGGAAAAGCAGTGAAACCTGGATTTACCGGCAAATGATATTAATCGCGGCCGTGGTCCTCTCCACTTTATCATCAGCTCTCTTTTCAATCACTGAGCTCTCGGTTTCAAAGCTATTTTCCCTCTAGTTTCTAATTCACTCCTAGCATGACACTCAATGTCAAAATAAGTTTATCCTCTACAATGTTTTACTTTATCGCACTATAAAAGAGAGACCTTGGGAGGATCAAGTTGTAGGCCTGAACTACTGTAGCAGGTGGACTATTGTCAAACCAGTGATAGCCTCAAAGCGTTCTTTCTTTTCTAAAATAAAAAAAGGTCCAAAACATTGCTCACAGATATTGCTCAGATCTATGTTTCTGTAAGAAAAAAAGAAGAAAAAAAAGAAGAACAAAACATACCTTCCAGCATAAGGCGGTGAATAGAATGAATAACAAATGTGAAAGGGAAATCACTTTAGACTTGAATGTGCAAAAATCATCAAAAGCCAACGTTTCAACTTTACATCACAGAAGGTTAAGTGCAACCAATGCAGCAAACGTGAGCGAGTGAGTGAGTTTGTAAGCCTTGAGAGGTCTTTTTCTTTTTTTTTACACCAGGCTCGGGTCGGACTCGGGCTCATTCAACTTCCCTTTTCTGTGTTTGTAAGCATCAAAGAGAGCGCGCTTCAGAGAAAGCTTAAAGTGATGGTGACAGTGTCGATCTCGGGCTAGAGAAATGGCAGCCTTTCTCGGGCAGCGGCCTTGAGCACCACGGGCTCTCTACTGTGTTTCCATTTCCGATGTGTCGGAGCGGACGGCAGAGCCGAGCGAGGATTGTTTGAGGACGCCTGCTCCAGACTGGGTTGCCAGTGTACAACTATACAAATTAGGTGAAATGTACGAAAGAGATTACACTGGCAACACATATCCCACGCAAACACCTGGTTCCAACTCGGATGAACCCGCGAATATCCTCAGTGTTGGCAGGCAGGCCTATGGGTGTTCTGGTACTAATTGTGCTACAATTAATATTACTGTAGAGGAGTGCAACCTTTTTGTTGTCTGGTTAACGTGACTGACTTTGTTGGCAAACATCCCAGTGTTGACAGAGAAATAGCTCAACGTCAGTACATTTCTGCTTAAAGTCGTGTCTGTTCTCAGGTTTAACGTATTTACTTACTTATTAATTATGTTACACGGCTGGTTTCCATGGCTTTGTTGGGCTTAGATAGCATTTGTGTCATATGTGCAGATTAACAGTTACTTATATTTTCATAAAATGTAAAAACACAATAGCCTGTTGTAATGTATTGTTTAAGAAATGACACAACTTGGTAGAAAGGGTCTGTCGAACTAAGTTCTGCTCACTAACGACAATCAGCAGCTAAGATTAAACTAGCTAATTTAATTACAGAGACACTTAGTAGAGACTCAAGCTCACAACAAGAGATTTCAAGCCCCACATTTACACATTGCTTCACTCCTCAGAAAGCAGCAGAGTCTTGCAAGCAGTCGACCAATAGCTCGATCAGCTACGTTAACTTATGCTTCTAGCGAGCTAACACAATAGCAATATGTTGTAGGTTGAAGGCCACTTTATTTTTAAACTTTGACTTAAAAAAATGCAGAAAGTAGAAACTGAATGTGTTAGTGTATGCTGGACTTGCTCTGGTGAGCATCTGTCACAGAGTGAGAAATTGAATGGCGCTTTTTTAGTTTCCACATTGCAGTGAAACAATTCCCGTTTTTCTGGCCTGTGGTGCAACCACCTTTATATTACTAGCAAAGACATATTTTTGGAAAGACAGTTTTACTTTTAACAGCGTTTATGGGTCATATCATTGTTGAAAAGGTTTGTGCTCAGATTTTGTCTCTGATTCCAGATGTTTTAGTTTGCCACTGGGATGAGCATGAGGCAATGACTTGTTGATGTAAATATTGAATATTGAATCAGCATCCTTTGCTATTCATGTGTTAATTCATTTGCTAAAATGTTTCATTTGAAGTAAGCAATATTGACTTTTATCACACACAATGAGCCACAGAATTGCAAATATTTCACATTCCATTGAATTAATCATGTCATTTTATCACTCTCAAATAGATACATACTTGTAATTTATAACATAAATGTTGAATACAACAGTGAAACTAACCTTCAACGACTAAAGAGGTGTAAATTATGATTTTGACAGCAGCGTGCATCAGGCCCTCCCGATGATTGCTTTGGTACCGGAGACGTTGCACTCCAGAAGGCATTGGAATAGATAGCATAATTCTTTTTTGTGAGGGATGCACTGTTTATTAGAGATCTATCAAGTGAGATGGGATATTGCGCAGTAACGCCACAGTACCTGTGTATTTATTGCCCTCACTTGATGCCTCTGGAAGGCCTGTAATAGAACTGATAAACAGGGCAATTATGCTTGGAGCTCCTTTAGCTTGTATTGATAAGAACATTTGGCACTTCAACATTAACTGTCTGGCTTTTATTTCTTTTGACAGGTTGCAGTTTAGCATGCCCCACAATCTTACAGAAGCTAATTCTACACCTAGCCAGTCACTTTTTCATGTTTGCTTATCCAGCCAATTAGGACATTAAAAAGACAGAAATATAAAAGCAAGTTTATTAACAAGCCTGCCAGTTATTAGCTGTCCAGCCCTCTTTTTCAGCCGTTCAGTCTGCAGTTCATCCCATTAGATTGTTTAACAATTAGTAATATCTTCATGGCATTAGCACACATGTTGAATGGGGGTTATATTGAGCTAATTTTATTTGTTTATTATGTAAGAAAGTAGAGCTAAGACACACACATACAATATATAAGTATAGCTATTGAACGCACACAGCAGACATTAGGCTGTTGTTTTTAATAGAGGGAATGTTCTGGACTTATTTTGCCTTTCAATGAAATGTTGTGTGCCAGGTATTTGGCCTTATGAAAAAAACATTATTTTGAATTAGAAGTAATACCCTTCTCTTGAATTGACTGAATACCAAATTGTATCGACTACTTTCTCTGACTTGCATAGACTTCAAGGAGCCTATTTGCCTGAATTGACCCTTCGTTAAGTTACAGACGTGTCAATCATATAGCATTGACAACCGGGGTCTGACAACTATCCGCCTGCATGTGCTCCATAGACTCCCATGCAGTCGTTTCAGATTTACTTTAATTTCAAGCTGGTCTTGAAGATTTAGAGCTAGCCGCGGTTAAATGTTGTGAAAGAGTGATCCTCCTTATACCCGAAGCGATAACATTAGCAGAGTACGTTACCGCACTATTAACTGAATGTATACCCATGCAGCTTTTGCTTCTTAATGTTTGTATTTTCCCCATACTCTTCCTTTCCACTGTTAGTGGCTCTGAGATTTGACAGACAGGTCTTTGCCCGCCTACCTGCATACTTAAGGGGGATTTGGTGGCATTGCAGGCTTAATGTAACGTCTTAGCAATGGATTCTCAACTCTGTATGTGTGTGTGTGTGTTGGTAAGAATGCTTGCTGCAAAAACAATGACACACTGTGTGTGTGTGTGTCTGTGCACTTGGGTCTACGTGATGCCTAAAATGTTTTGGTGTCCACAGCGACTGGTTTGTTAGTCTGAATGATGCATGCACCTGTTATAGTCATTTTAATATGCTCACCAAGACAGAACCCCAGAGTAAGGTGGGGTAATTTGAATAATGCTGATGATCAGGTGGGCTCCGTTACCTGCTCCTTTGTGAATGTGTGAGTTTTTGTGGGGCCGTGCGTCCCCATTAATACATGTTTCCAGCTTCTCTGTCTTATATCTTAACTTCCTGGGCTGCACAGTTGTACGAAGCCAAGCGCATACTAAAGATGAAAACATCTCACCTTCATCTTCATCTCACCCACGTGGAAATAAGAAATATAGATTTCTGTTCTGCTGGTTTTGCAGCCGGGAGGAAAAGGACGCTTTCAGCTGCAGCGTGATGGAGTAACTGTATCCCAGTTCGTTCTGGTTGTGTTTCAACATTTCAGAGATTGGGGCGGCAGATGACTAATGAAAAAGAGGGTAAGGTAGCTGAGGTGAAATGATAAAGTTCACAGGAGATGTCACCTGCAGGCGGCGATAGCTGCAGCGGATTAGTGGAAGACGATTGAAACCATCATAAACATTTCTGTCAATGATGAGGTTGAGCACAAAAAAATATGATATCAGTCTTTTCTAAGTGGTGCATTTATTTGCTTATGTTTCAACTTTACAGAAATCCCAGATGTTGTACCACAAGTATGCTGATTATTTTTCCCTATTGTATAATTAGACGTCAGAGGGACTCTCCATCATACACTAACAGTGTAAATTATAACCCTACTTGAAACTCAAATCATACAATTACGAAACACATATGTTCAGGAAACTACAAAACGTTGAGGAACAGGATCAACAAAGGATTATGTAAACAAGCTCCAGGGACTTTGAGAAGCTTGAGGCGGGACTTTGGGTTCCATGACCTGGATAACAGACAAGCTGGAGGCCTTAAAATCCTTCATGCAACCACTTTTGCATTACTTGTAGGGCAAAAAGACATTTCCAGCAAAATGCTTAATAACATACTTTCTGAATTAGAACACCAAATGCTCTTATTTCTGTTGGTTGTTCTTTGAAGCCCAGTGCCCCAGATGTTTACCATAAGAGAGAAAAAAGTTTCTTCTTCGCCTCCTTCAACAAAGCCATATGGCTAATAGCCTTCAAAGGAATATTTGACTTGGTTTTCTCATTTTATTTAAATAAATAAAAAATGCATGGCTCCAGTATCTGTCTTCTATTAGCAATATTTCCTGTTTCTTTTACATTGGCACTGAGAATCCTTTATAAATCATCGGTTGTTAATGGCACATTGACTATTCCAGTCACAGCAAGAGGAAGGGGAGGGGGCAGCTGGGAGTCCCAGGGGGACTCAGACCCGTGGCAGATCTATTATTCATGGTTCACCATGGGCTTGTAGCGAACACTGACACCCGACCTGCCTAAATCAAACAGGGCCAGTGAGTTTAATGCCCCTTGGGAAATGCGAGGCTCAGGTAAAGGTGGGGGCGGGGAGGTGGAGGGGTGTAGTGGGGGAGACTGTGAGGGTCAGATCAGAGAGGAAAGGAAAGGAAAGGAAAGGAAGGAGGGCTGAAGAGGGGAAAAGGGAATGGCCCCTCTTCTGACTTCTGGCATGAATTTAAATTGACCTTTGTCATCTTTGTCCAAATTGAAGGTCTCAACCTCAAACACCTGAAAAAGACTGTCGTCTATAAATTATAAAATATAATGGAAATTAATGCGAGAATTTGAAAATATTGTATGTTAATGTTTAAAAGTGTAGTGTGGGTGACGAGTTTTCCGTGACTAACTGGGAGGATAGGAAGCCTTCGGAGTGGATGTTAAAATGATGTCAGGGAAATCAGCAAGACCACACTGGCGTCCGCTCGGAGTCATTGCTATGCAAGAGAGTTCATAGTAAAGCTCCATTCAGCCCCAGAGCCAGAAAGTGACACTTTATAGAAGCCAAGCACTAAACACCCAGCGAGGGATTGATGTGATCAGAGAAAGTCTTGCTTTCACAAATATTCTTTAAACCTTTATCTCATTATCTCATATCTGCATGATCTCTGTGTACAGTAAATGGGTCCATTGTCTTCATGAAATAAAAACACACAAAAAGAAACTTTAAATCATAAGAGAAGCCATCTTCTTTGAATGAATTATCAGCTCTTGTGGTTACTGAGCTGAAAAATAAAAAACGTACTCGCAAACACCCTTTAGATACATTTCCCCCAGATAACTCGTGCCCCACCGTAACAAGTCATTACTGTCTTGTTTCTGCATATTTGGTTTCCGTTGAGTCATTTTTTGAAATCAGTGGCACGACTATTAATACTGCGTCATTATTTTATGTAGATATGGAGTCTAAATAATTCAGAGACTGAATTGTTTTACTGTCTTCGTACATGAGGCGCGCAACTCATTCGCCACAGACAAAGAGCCCCTGAAGTCCCTTGTAATTACCCACCAAGATGTTGAGTTCGGGTTGCGTCTTTATCTCCTTCAACTCAACACATCCCATGGGCAGCGCCTCCTGTTCTCACTGAAAACTCTTCAGTAATTCGGAGCGTTTCCTTTGATCTTGCAACATTGCTAAACTTAGTCGAATTTCCTGGATTTGCTCATTAGATAACCATTAGCTCGTTTCCACATGATTTGACTTTGCAATCAACAGTCAAAGCACACTGTGGTGAACCGAACGGAAGCAAAAAAAACAAGCGCGCCGTGGATGCGGTGTGTGCTTGGATGAGATATTATCTGTGATGTATACAATTATTAAGTACTTTGCAATTCTAAACTTTTGTATTAAATATGTAAATTCATGTAGAAAGTTTGTTTCTGCTTTATATTCACAAGGCAGTGAGCAAGAACTCGTCCCTGTTTGTCTGTTTTGTCTTATCAAATGTGTAAGCGTATTTAGCATGCATTTTCCGGAGCATTTTTTGGGAAGGTAGCCAGAGGCACTCAATGTTTCATCAAACCTGCAGTGTCACCTCATTGAGCTTGTCACTGCATTAGTGCTATGTTGCTTCTAATAAATATGCAATAGTCTGCATAATATGCATGCGGCAGTTTACAGAGTTTCAACAAGCCACAGCCAAGAAAAGTGCCATTCATTTAAACTTTCTTCCAAGTTTTGAAAGGCTCTCATACTCTATGCAGATCTGCAGCGGCAACTGCAACACAAAAGCTGGGGGAAAAAAACGGAAAAGCAATCAGTGTACCAATCAAAGTTGAAAGGAGTCTGATTTTTTGTAAAGCCGATTCAGATAATGATGTGAGAGAAATGATCTTACATAGAAAATGGGAAAGTCTTTTTCAAGCAATTGTCTTTGTACGCTTTAGGTCAGTTTTCAGACAGACAGAACAAGACATAAAGGATTGCAGGGGTGGAGGCCAGGTGCTCAAATCTCTGCTCTGGCCAAGTATATACTGTGATTCAAGAATATAATGAGAAAAAAAAACTAGAATGAAGATAGAATTTTCTGTTTGTTTATTGTATCTTTTCCTCTCCTCTTCTCTCCTCAACCTGTTTTCCACAGCTTCCCTCCTCTGCCCCCATCCATCCATTGCAGATTAATGCATTTGACAAACCACTGAGCAAGAAAGGGCATTAATAGCTACTCAAAGTAGAGAGCTATCATGGGAACCCTTGTTGTGAGAAAAGTACGCATCTTCAAACCCGCAAGGCGCTATGCAGGGATAACAGAACGCTTGTACACACTGTTTTCTAAACACTCTCTTGGCCAAGCCTGAAAAGAAAGAGGCGGGAGAGACTTCAACTGGCAAGACAAGGCAAGGCAAAGTATGTGTGTGTGTGTGTGTGTGTGTGTGTTCCCTGGATGCATTGGTATAGGCTTCTGCTTCAGAAACAGCTCGGCCACAAAGGCCTAATCACCGAATGACATGATGATCCAGCTTACAGTGGCAGACTGAAACTGTGTTCCACTCCTTCAAATACACCACGGTCCAGACTCACAGGTTCTTGTGTGTCTGTACGCACACATGGACGTGTGTGTGTGTGTTCATTTCTTCATCTAGCTGGATTCAAAATATAAACTCTACCCTAATTCTCTAGTGGTTAATTTGCAAAAGCTTGAGAATGTTTTTTTTTTTTTTATGTTTGATGTTATTCTCCACAGTTGCTCTTGACAAATGACCACAAAAAGGCTGCAGTGTTTACTGGTGTCCAAACACAAAGTGTGTTTTGACAACTGTGTGACCTTTAGCACGTTGTCCAGCACTCTTAAACACTGAAGATGTGAAAGGAGCACACATTTAGCTCCAGCTGTTGGACAGACATAATGATTAAAAAGCACATGCATGACACGGGGAAGGGGATGATGTGAATACATGCGGCTAATTAGCTTTCAAAATCAGATCTAAGCAAAACAAATATCTGTCCCCCATTCCCACCACATGTAATTTTAAAACAGGTTTGTGAGTTTTTCACTTAATAACATTGCGTTTTACTCAATTAAAAAAACCTTGCAGTGGAATATTCTTTATGCACATATGTGGTGAATGCTGTAGGTACAGCTTTTCTTTGAGTAAATCCTAGCAACAAAGGCAATTAGCAGATATTTACTCTGTGTGTTTCCATAAGATTTAGTGGCGCGGCCCCAACTGATGCTATTTGTTCCTCCTCATTAGTAATCAAAAATAAGAAATGCATTGTCAATATTTAAAGAAACCAGCCATTACCAAAAAAAAAGGCAAAAGAAGAAATATAATGTGTGGATGTTCTATATAGATTTCGAACAAAACACAAATAGATACATATCTCATTACTTAGTGCACAGGAATCAAGCAAGCCTATTTAGATTCTGCAGCACACAATTTATGACCACCACCAGAGCTCCCTGCCAACACAGGAAGTAGTGTGCCCTTTATGCAGCCAAGTGAAAAGTGAGGGTGTGAAGGTCGCTGTAGTGAATGAGCCTTCAGCGTGTCGGCGCATCATGCTAATGGCAGAAGATTACATCCAATCTCAGTCCGACACTTAAAGACGTACTTCCCCTGACCTAAGCGTTGTATCACTTAACCATACTCAAATTGATGTGAAGTTGTTACTTTGTGCTCTTAAATATGGATATGTTTTCTTCATACAAGGCACTGTAAAACTGTATAAACTACTCCAACATATTGTTAAATAACAGTCTTTGAATTGGATTATGTGTAGAAATATTGTACATGCATGTACATAAATGTATATATATATATATATATATATCAGCAAATTTCCCACATTAATAATTTTGGGATTATTTGTTGATCTTTTGTCTTTAGTTAAACTGCTTTCTCGCGGTAGGATGCCGTTCATTCGCGGGTCACAGAATCGACATGCATTGTGGGAGACGTAGTCTATGGACACTGTACACTGCAAAGCAGCATATACTATACTTTTAAGACGATCATATGCCTTTCAAGCTAACGCAGGCCACATTAAATGACGTGGTGGGCCTTGAGTTTGACACCAATGCTCTAACTAAACAATTGTATTTTATAAAAAAAAAACCTGGTCATGTCCTGTTCTACAGAAGACCGTCCCTGTTCCGGATGTCTTCCGTGTTCTTGGCCCTGAGCAAGATTTTGAGTGAGCACATTTATAAGGCTCTGAGCAGCTGAGGCCACTGTCGAATTATAGTCGACATTCTGGCAAACACAGACGTTAAAAAAGACAACACACATTAAAGTACATGAGTTAGTCAGTGTAAGGAACACTTGCTAATAGCATTAAGCTAGCGTTAGCACGTGCTAGTAGCCCTATGCTTAATATCCCGCTTTGGCAAAAGCCCCACTTAAATAAATATAGTTAATGCTTTTTAACGTGCACCTATGTCACAACCACCCCTATAATGTTTCTAGTATCTAAACAAAACAACCGTTAAATGTCTTACCTGCGCGCTGGTGCCAGCATGCGGTCGCGGCTCGTCTGGAGGGGACGCCATCGCAAAATCTCGTTGTGTTCAAGGTGGAGTGTGGAAGTTCGAAACGTCAGATATTGTAGCGGGTTTTTTTTAACGGCACAACCTGGCATAGTTTATTGCTCTTATACTGCAATTCATGCCAATTATTGTCTAAAACAACTTGCTAAACGTAACTGTGTCACTGGCGTCAATTAGTTTACCGTCAATCCCGTGAATATGCTGTATAAAGGAAGTCAGTCATAATTACCACGTTACCTGAAGACAACGTGGTTGAGGCCGGTCCTCCGCCTTCTTTGTTATGCTGTCCCTCATGAGACCACGCCCCTTCAGTAGAAACCACGCCCCCACGACAGATCCGGGCCAGAAGTCTGAAACCTGAAAAAAAGATTTGAACCTGAAAAAAAAATAGCTCGAAAAAAAAAGAGTTGAAACTGTAAAAAAAAGAGTTGAAACTGTAAAAAAAGAGTTGAAACTGTAAAAAAAAAAGAGTGAAAGTTGAAAATATAAAATCTGTTACTGAAAACTGAAAAAATATATTTTATTCAAAAAAAAAGAAGAACTGATTCAAAATTATATTCAACCCCAAAAAACTTTTCATACACTTATTTTTATTTCGAATAAACTTGATTTTTCAGGTTAAAATCTTTTTTTCGAATGAACAACACATATGTCCTGGATTTAGCTCCATAGTTGTGTAGCCTCCAAAATGGCCTTTCTCTATGTCTGAACCTGATTGAAGTGGCTGTGATGGACTGATAAAACGAATAGTACTTTGAGTCTTTGTTTTGCATAAAATACGCCTCATTCAAAAAACAATTTGCATTGCCCAAATGGAGTTAATAACTAAAGCAGAAACGGGAATCAAGTTTCATTAAAAGATACGATCAATACTAATAAGTGTTGCATAGAATATTTTACCTGGAGTTTGAAGCATTCCCAGGTTATTACAGTATTGATCATATTCCGTTATAAGTTTTACTAAATACCAAATAGGTGGTAGAAATATGGACAACGTTATTAGTATATGAAAACAATCCGATACCTTAACATTATATACAAATATATAAATAATACAATTTTATTTGAACAATAATTGTGCTGGTCTATTTTTTATGTTGGCAGAAATTACACATTAATTGAATAGATGAATGTAGTGTGTGTGCGCATGTGTGTGTGTTATCTTGAAACCTGTGAAGCCGCTCTAACCTCACAGCATTTGTACGATAGCCTTTAGCTGGTTTGGACTTATTTTGTGCAAAAAGTAAGAACACATCTAGCAAAAAAGCCTTCGGGTTTTTAATGTCTGAAAAGAACCCATTGTGACCCGGCTGCTGATGCTCAACGTTACAACATTTTGCTAATGCTGCAGAGCTCAATATCGTCTTTGTCTGACAGCTTACCCACGTCTCTGCTGCATCTGAGAATATTTTCTCTTTCAATTGTAGTAAAACAACAACTGAAATATGCTATTTAGAACTGGTTGCACATTACCAATTCACATTACCTCCAGTGTCATGCATTCCTGTATACTAAACACCTTTTAACTCCTGTACAATTCATAAATAATGCCCGTCCTAACAACACCTCAAATATACAAGTCCCACTACTGTAAATATCAATTACAGTTATGATTACACTCAACTCAACCAGCAGAACCGAAGTTTAAAGTTAGATGAATCGAGAGCAGATGGAAGGTTAGTAGCGTCTCCTAATACATACTGCACCTGAGCTAGGCGGTGGAAGATAAAGAACATTCAATTTTCTGCCGCTGATTGAATGTTTGAGTGCTAGACTGTGTAAATAACATTGGGCACACACACACACACACACGCACGCACACGCACACACACACACACACACACACACACACACACACACACAGCAGCACCACCAACATGTGACAAAGCAAATAGATGGAGTACACTGTCGAGCATACGTTATACACCTCCAGTAGTGACTAAAATTTCTGAGGGCACTTGCCTCATTCATTACTGCAGTAACTACAGACATAATTGTGCTCTCAAACTGTCTGTGGAAGTGGTGTGTGTAGGTGTGTGCATGTGTTGTGTGTGGGAGAGAGACAGTGAAGAATAGGAAGACAAAAAAAAAAGAAGCTTCATTCTAATGGCTGTGGGCTGTTGACAAAGGTTGAGAAAAAGCTTTTCCTCATGTATAAAATCCCACATGTGGACAGGAAACCTGACATGCACACGAACACAAACACACACACACACACACACACACGCACACACACCAGTACGCACCAACATGTGAACGCACACACACATAAGCACGCATCTAGGCAGTGATCTGACAGGTGAGAATGGCTTACAGCTAGGTTAAAGGGGAAGCACACTACATAAGCAGGTCACCTCTCCTGGGACTCAGCCATTTTTCAGTGTGTTGCACTGAAAAAAAAAAAAAAAAGCAACACAATGAATTGGTACAACCTCATGAACTTTGACTCGACGGTGTGTCCCCATCTCACCTTTTTCTTCAGTTTCGTGTGGGTGGCTTCTTCATTAAGTCCTGTTCCCCACTTCAAGAAATGTTGGCAGCCTTGGGAAAAATGTCAGTGAATAATTTATTGTATTATATAACAGTAGTAAGTTGTATGACCTTTCCTTTTTAACACTTTACCCATGCAAATGGTGTTTTTCTTTCTTCTTTGAGTTTGCAGAGCTCAGTGCAGTGTGAGCAAGACACTTCTTGACCTTGACCTTTGTCTTCGACGTGCGTGTGTGTGTGTGTGTGTGTGTAGGTGAGAGAGGGAAAGAGACTGGAAGACAAATTATTGTCAGCGTACTTTTAGAATTATTAGTCCAAACCACGTCTTACCAGGCAGCAAGACGTTGTAGCGATGAATCACCTGCTTTAAGAAGGCTAAAAACCTGCATGTTTTGCAAATTTAACTGAAACTACAGTAGTGGAATATTATGGTATGACAGTACGAAAAGTTATAATTTTACAGTGGTTTTAGATAGCAGGTGCTTTAAGGTTGAGTATAATGTCTCAAGAGTAGGTACTTATACATACCAAATACATGGTTGGAGAACTGTATGGCCATACTTTTTACATCTTTTCATTTGGGACTCTTTCACTACCACCCTCAGGAGAAAACGTGTCACCTGCAATTTAATTACAATCCAGTTTAGTAAATATTAGATTTCAGCAGAATAGAATAGGCATTTGTTCTAATACAATATTTAAACCATGTTGTTGTTAATTCATTCTCCATGGACTGCTTGTGAACAACAAAGGGATTAATTGTTAAGTAATTGCGTAATATCTCCGTCCCGTGGAATGTCTAAAATTTCAATTTCTGGACTTTACCTTTGGTTGATGGAAATTCATATCTAAAATCTAAAACTGAAATGACTTTACGTTCATTGTTATTTTATTTCATAATTGTTTTCAACCAGGCAATATTGTTTATTTTTCTTAAGGAAATTGTTTTATTCACTCTAAATAAAAAAATAAAAAAATGTCACTGCATATTTTTTTTCTACAAAATAACCCTGGGGCTTAGTTTACTCATAATTTCACTTACAATTTCCCAAATTTAGTACAAATGTACACGTTATTTCCTTGTTTTAAGGGGATGTTTGTCTTGCCTTAGAAAGCCTTCAACATGTTGCTCACAGTGATTTGTGTTTGCAGAAGCTGAATGGGCTCTGCTCATCAAACATGTTTAACTTCCTTGTTTTATAGATTCTCCAATCAAGACCATTGGCACCACTCAGTAGGAACAAAGTCGAAAAGGCATGGCATACTGAAAGACCTCTTACAATACGTCTGTCATCTTCTCCGTAAGCCGCTGGTGGAGTTTCCCCTGTGAACAATGGCTCCATTTGGATGGGTCGATAAATGGTAGTTCATGCAGGTTCATACAGAGCATTGCTTTTTTTCTTTCTATTGAAAGGTTGGAGAGTTTTAGAAAATATACAAGAGTCCCAGGTCCGTCCATCACATCGTGAAGCTAAAAGCCTCATGACTAAGGTGACATGAATTTTCCTGGAGAGGCGACACTTTGACACTGGAGCTGCATCTGCTTCTGCTCTCTGATGCTTTGTTTCCAGTCTGCTGAAGTCTGACTGGAGAGATAACGTTCAGACGTTGGCAGGCTGTGAGAAGTCAGGCCTGTGCTCAGCTTGACACTTATTCTCCCCCCAAGAAATTCTCCATGTTCCATTTTTGACAAAAGTAATTTGGTCGTAGCGGAGTAATAACAGTAAGGATCTACTTGTAAAGCATTGTCACGTCACCATAATCTAATTTTAAAGCAGTTTGACCATTATTACAACACTGGTTTAACACCAACACCTATAATAATCGTTTCACTTACTGTTGACAACATACGTTTTTAAATGCTTTTTTGCAATTTAATTGTGGCACATGTGATTATGATATGATTATTCTTTTTGGCAGTGCATAATTAAAATCTGTCTTGTAATCCGTAAAATTATTCAATTGTTCCCATAATGTTTTTATTTCCCTCCCAATCACCCTGTTTTGTGGGTTTTACAGTCAAAAACAGACACCAGTATGTTTAATTCTTCTGCTTTCCAGAGCCTTTTTACATCGATGCTGTGAAATCTTAAAATACCTTCGAAATATGAACATTCTCATTCGCTCAGTTGTCAGCCTAACACTGCATGCATCAGCGGGAAACATTCTCCCTCAGTTGGTATTAGAAATGGGCTGGAGCTAATGGTACTGGCTAACAAGTGACATTCTCTCATTAAGTGGGAAGATTTGTCTGAGAGGCCAGTTCGTTGGAGGACATTACACAAGGTCAGAGCCTCTGGCTGCCATGAGGGAGTTAGTGAAGTAGAAAAGAGGCCGAGCAGACACAGATACTTGCTGTGCTGTCTGAAAGTTTCTCTGCTCTGCGACTGGCAGGGCTTGATGTGTGAAGAGTTTGAAGTTTGGACTTTGGTCACTGCTGCTTTTGAACATGGGGCTATTTCAGTCTTGAATGGGGCATGTGTGTGTGAGGATGGATGGGTGCTGGTCCATGTATCTATTTAAACTGACTCTGCTGACCATCACCGAGGGGAGAAGCGAGTCCTCTTCCCCTTCCACAGAGCTATGAGGTTTGCTTGCAGAATGGAGAATCAATACCGTCCATAGCGCGAGCATTAGGATGGCCAAGTGGTTTTAACAGCCCCATTGTCGTTGCACCATTTTCGTAAAGCAGTTTGCGGGCTATTCTTTCTTCACTTCAATTTTCAGAAGGCTGAGGAAGACAGACAGCTTCAGAGACAGAGAGACAAAGACAGGGGGGGGGGGGGAGGCATAAAGAGGGAGCCCTCAGACAATCAAACTGGAAGCACATATCTGACACGTCTTCTGTTCGACAGCCATTCACAGAAGCTTTCAAGATGTGAGTTATTTCCAGACCATCAGCCTGAATTGAACCAAAGCTGTTTTCTCATCAGTGCTGAACACTGCACACAAGCTGCCCTTCACCAGGAAAGGCTGGCCATCGTGAGCAGGTCTCCTAATAGTCCAAAACTTGTACACAAAGTGAACGTTTTCTTCGTATCATCACAGGACTCTGCTATATCCTTTTATTCAAATGAGACACAGATCTATTACAAAATGCTCCCTCTGCAGTCCTGTGCACAGTTGGCTCCAAAGAAAACTTGACAAGGCACATCAAGTAGTTTTACATAATAATTCTGTAATGTTTTCTAGCAAGGGGTTCAATAGGGCATACTATGCACCAGTTGCAATAAATTACTGAACGTATGGGGTGTGTGCTAGAGTATCACGATCATTCTAAGACAATACTTTGCATCTCGATATCTGAACAATCATCCAGCTCAATCTGGATTGGAGCTATACACTGGTGTGAAATCAGAGATAAGGGTTGTAGGGCAACCTCTTTCTATCGCACCGATTGTAGGAGACAGTGATGAAAGCTTAGCGATACAGACCAGGGCCCTATGTGGCTTAACTAATTCAGGCTAACATGATGTTATCAAGCTAAATTAATCCTGTTAATTCACTTGCAGCTAATTTGGCTCTTTGAACACAGTTATAGCTTTGCTTTCTCAACCATGCATGAAGTCATGTTGAGTGTGCTCTTATTTTGAAATAAAGGCAAAATTAGTAGAGTTTAAAACCATCGTCACCATTTGTGCTGTTTGGCTGGCTGAGTTACATGTATATGGGGTATGCATGTTAAGACGGCTCCCAGCATGCACTGGGGTAACTCATTTTTATGTACATTGTTTCCACACTTTGATATTTGCAATATAATTAGTTGTTATGAGTGAATGTGGTTGGACCATCAGTAATGTGTTCAAGATTAAGCAGATTTAATTGCTTACTATTTCAGATAATTGTGGTTAGTAGACATCATTATTTCCCAGTAATTAAGAAACTTGTTCCAATTTACTCATGTAACAAAGTAGCAGGTACGAATCATACATTTCAGAGTTGAAATGATGTCACACCCCATCATAATGTCACAGTTAAATGCCACATTTTCAACAGCCTTTTAAAGGTCAGAAAGTTTTCGCTGAGTTTTTTTTCTTTTTTTGGAATAGGATTGTTATCTATGGTATCAAGGCTATCTCTCCACACAGTTACGTATTCCATATGTACGGGTCAGGCAGTTGCTGGAGGTTGCAGACAGAGAGATTGATGTTCTCAGCCTGGAGCCCTCAGAAAAGGTTGTTTCCTCTTGGGCAGCAGGTGACAGTCATTGAAGAACATAAGCAGGTTTGGATGTATATCTGCCATCTGATCAGGAGCCCGCACCCTCACACTTTGATGATGAGGCTGGGGGACTGACTAGTATTTTCAGTTTCCGACTTCTTTCTGACATTGAGGAAGTAATCCGGATGCGGTTTCAGACCCTGTTTCAGAGCCTGTTGCTGGTCTGGTTGCTGGTCTGGCCATAGCTAGCACTCAACGTCGGTTCCTGTTAACCAGACTTTTGCAGCCTTGGTGTCTTCTTTTATGTCAGTTATTGGAACGAGTACTTACCCTAGCGATACCTACACAATGGTGGGTGCTCTGTTTGCAAAAATGCATGGCTATATGGTGGTGCAGACCCATCTGGCTAATACAGGGGGCATTTTGGCTCTTTGCTCGGTTACATTGTAACCTTTGTTCTCTGAATGAAGATCCGTAGAGGGCGGGGCAGCTCTGGCATACTTCCAAATATGTTAATCTGTGATCTTGTGCACACCTGGTGGCCCATGCTCGGGTATCCACATCATATCCACAACAAACACAGTGTAACCAAGCACTCCTTTATTAAGAGTAAGCTTCCTATTGTTTTCCTTCTACTTATTTACATCCCTCTAAGAAAAGGAGTCATTTGTTTCTGAAAATAATTCTGAAAATAACTGGATTGAAACCAAAACATCTTGGTAATGATCCAGCAAACTTTAAATAAACCTGCACATTTGCAGGTTTAAATGGAAGGACTTGCTGCTCTGACAACAGCTGCAGAGTTTTAATCCAGTTTTGATGAACTGAAAAGTACAGACCTGTGTCAAATCCCCAACGATTAAACAAAGCTGATTTAAGGGCACAGTAAAAGACAAGACCATGTTCAAGATGTTGCACTCTCAGTCAGTCAAATTATTTCTAAGTGCGAGACCAAAAAAGAATAGTTGACATCGGGAAGCTGTGCCGCTGTCAAACTGGTGGTTATATGATAATTTGCCCAAATGCTATTGTGCTTATTAAAGCATTACTTTGAGGCGTCATTAGCCTCATATCTGTCCAGAACATACAGTATCATTCACTGTTCACTGTTGTCACTTCATACCCAATCCTCCTCATACAGAGGTTAATCTAAATCTTAATCTAAATCTTAATGTAATTGCTTATTTGTATTATGCAGCTCTGGTTTGTATATATGCTGCTGTACTTAGGATTGCTTTACACAATTCTTTAATTTAGAAATGTCCACCACCATAAAAGTGTGGATTATTATCATGGGTGAAAGTGTGGTTGATTATTCGTCTTAAAGAAATGTTTTTTTTTTACACTAATAATTTCTCTTAGCAAATCCATAGTGAGTCATCTTCACTATGATGGCTCAATATCTCTGTTGCTTTTGTTCTCCGTATACATTGTTGTTCATTGGTTATGAGATTCTGTTATGTTTGGAGGATCATCTGGCGTTGGCGGGGATTTTAAAAGGTCTAGGCACAAATGGATACACAGTCAGAGGTAGTACAGAGACATTGGTGGTCAAGGAAGACTGTAGATGACAAGATAAAGATAAAGAAGACAAAAGAAAGGATTAATAGATTGTGAGTGAGACATTCAGTTATCACTGGTTCTTTTGTTATTCCCCTGCGATTCTCACGTCTTGTTATCTTCACTGCAAGATTGTAGAAATTGACGATGGACTACCGGCTGCTATACACTTGCAGCCCCATTCCCAAGAGGAATATACAACAACAAAAATGAAAACAGATTTTTATCTGTGCAGAAGCAATACTTTAAAGGGAATTCTGTTCTAACTTATTAAACATTTTTAAACTACATTCATTCATTTTTTATACAATGTTAAACAAAACATCTACCTCCATATACAGAGGGGATGAATGCATGCAGACAGACAAATACAGATATGTGCTTTTACAAACACATTTATTTTCCTTTTCAATGTTAACACCTACTGTACTGTATCAATGTGGCAAGGCAAGTACACCAATGGCACTGTAGGGTTGTTTTTGTCCACGCTGAGAGTCACATTTTTCAAGACAATTGCCTGCGGGGAACTGTCTTAAAAAATGTGTGTACAAAAGACAGAGAGACAGAGAAAGAGACAGACGGAGAGATAAAATAGTCCATCAAATGGATGTATCTCTTTTCATTTGCAAAGCAGGTAACATAATGGAAAGCAACATGAGAGCTCTGACATTGTGTATATCTGGCATGTATCCGTTATCGCTCATCCTGCATCAATACAATAAGTATAACTATTATAGAAGAAGACGCAGGGCCATCATTCTTCGCTTTCAGAGGTGTTAGGTTGTTCCTGTGGAAGTGTATGAAATATAACCTTGTATAGCATGTTCATCTCGTTTAGACTCTATTAAACATGCACCCGGAGTGCTTAACTCTAATCTTTGTTGGTCAAATAAGAGACTCTAGAGCAGGGGTGTCCAAAGTTTTTTTGGTGAGGGCCAAATACAGAAAAATAAGCAAAGGCCGGGGCCACACACAAGAGGTGACATATTGACACATGCTTACTGTGTGTATTTCTAACTCACCTATAATGTGAAGAGCATTGCTCTCAGTGGGAGCAGTGATGCTGTCCTTTGGATTGAAGGATGGCTGGGATGTCAGGAGAAAGTTTGGTGGTTGAGACACGAAGGACTTCACAGAGATGGCTATCAGTCATTCTGGATCTCAGTCTGCTTTTGTTCTGATTTAACAGAGAAAATGTTTGTTCACATATGTATGTTGAGCCGAACAGGCTCATCATTCTTTTTGCGTGGCGTCTCATCAGAGGAAACTTGGCATGATCCAAACTCTGATAGAAGTCAGGGAGGGAGAGAAGCTGATGTTGACTCTTCAGAGAATCATCACATTGCATTTCAATCAGTTCTAACTGCAGACTCTCCTCCACTTCTTCTGCATCCACCAGGAAGGGGGTCGAGAACAGCTTGATTTGTTTTTCAATGACAGAAAAATCTTGAAAACGCTGGTTGAATTCTGTCACGAGAGATGTAATTACAGAAGCATATTTCTCCTTTTTAGCAGAAAGGTCTGCCTTTGGAAAAGCAGACTTGATTTCAGACAGCGCAGGGAAGTGTGCAGCATTAAAGCTTCGTAGTTGTGTCTCAAACAGGCGGAGCTTTACACAGAAGGCTTTCATGTGCACATACAGGTGTGACACCAGCTGTTCTTTGCCTTGTAGGTTCTTCAGATGATGAGTGAGATCAACTAAAAATGCCAGGTCTGCCAGCCACAGAGGGTCACTCAGTTTATGAAGAGGTCGGCCCTTCTCTTTCAAAAACTTGTCGATTTCTGATCTCAGCGAATAAAACCGCTGCAGCAAAGAGCCGCGGCTGAGCCAGCGCACATCAGAGTGGTAGAGTACATCCCCGTATTCAGCATGTGGTACAGTCCTCTAGCTCGAATTATGTTGACAGTTTTTACAACAGTGTTCATCACATCGCCCAGCTGGACAGTCTTGGCACACAGTGCTTCTTGGTGGATTATACAGTGCATCCTAACAGCCTCACCTCCGCTCTCTTTTACCTTGACGCACACCATGGATGCCATTCCTTTGCGCTCACCCGTCATGGCCGGAGCTCCATCCGTTGTTACTCCACAGAGCTTGTCCCATTTAAGCCCCATCTTTTCAACTGCCTCTGACACAGCGTCAAACATATTTCCACCCGTCGTTGTGCCTTTTAGGCTCATCATATCAAGCAGCTCCTCCGTACAGCAAAAATGATCATCGACTCCCCGCAAAAAAATTAAAAGCTGTGCGGTGTCTGTGGCGTCTGTGCTCTCATCGCATGCTATCGAGTAAAAATCAAAAGCACAAGCTTTCTCTCTCAGCTGAAGTTTCAGGTTAGCTGACAAGTCCTCGATTCTCCGCACCACTGTATTTCTGGATAAGCTCACGTTGTTGAAATCCTGCACTTTTTCCGGGCACATTACTTCTGTGACTTTGATGAGGCACTGCTTTATGAAATCACCGTCTGAGAACGGTTTGCCATGCTGGGCAATAAGTTGTGCGACTTCATAGCTTGCTGCTGTGGCGTTTTCCTGTATTTTGTTAGCACGAAAAAAAAACTGTTGTTGAGCTTGCAGGCTAGCTGCCATTTGCTTGAATTTCTGTGCTCGTTCGGCACCTGTGTACGATGCGTAGCTCTGATGCTTGGTCTCATAGTGCCGACGGACATTATACTCTTATCACGGCAACATCTTCATTGCAAATCAAACAGACACACTTTCCGTTGATTTCTTTAAAGAAATATTCATTTTCCCACCGTGTTTGAAATCTTCTACACTCACTTGCTATCTTGCGTTTCTTCGGTGCTGCCATTTCTGGTGACTCGTGGTAAATATTTTTCTTTGCTTAATTTTGTTTAGTGGAGAAGCACC
Organism: Cottus gobio; assembly: GCA_023566465.1. Lineage (NCBI taxonomy): Eukaryota > Metazoa > Chordata > Actinopteri > Perciformes > Cottidae > Cottus > Cottus gobio. The sequence continues at coordinate 20,536,112 of CM042222.1, forward strand.
TTTTCTGTGACTGGCTCCATCTAGTGTTGAAACTGAGAAGTGCAACAGAGTTGAGCTCAAGCGCCATGTGCGGGCCATATTCAATTATATTTTCAGAATTTGCTGCGGGCCAATAAAAACTGACCCGCGGGCCGCAGTTGGCCCGCGGGCCGTAGTTTGGACACCCCTGCTCTAGAGATAATTTACTATCTATAAAATCTCTGCCTCCTCACGCCTGTACAGTGCAACAATTAAGTGTCTCCTCTCGGGATGCTAATAGTTAACCCTTTAACTGTTAACCAACAAGAACCATTTTTACTAATAATTGCTACCAGTTAAACGGTAAAAAAGAAGCAGAGCAAAACTCGGAGGAACAGCTTGCCACTAAATTGAGAAAAACTACTCCTAAAGAATCAGAATCAGAACCATTTATTGCCATGTTTGTTTTCACATTCAAGGAATTTGTCCTGGCGGAAGGTGCATAACATTTAACATTTAACAATACACATTTAACAGAAAACACAGTGCAATAAATGAGAATGAATGAATGGATAAATGAATGAATATTTACAAATGAACAGTCAAATATAAAAATAAGAATAAGTTAAAGTGCATGGAATGTGCATGGAATGTAAGTGTAGTGTAAACGTGTCGAGTGTATTTAAATACAAGGCATGGGGGTGTGTGCAGAGGAGTGACCAGTGGGAAATTGTCAGGGGGTGACAGCTAGCGTGGGTGAAAGGGTGAAGCTAGGGGGTGAAAGCTAGCGTGGACCAAAGTTTTTGCTAACGTTGGAGCTAACCCCGTCTCTTAAATCAGCAGCAAGACAGTCATATGGAGATGTAGCATCTGATTCACCGACAAAAAGCTTAAACTGTACACAGAATGCACTTTTATACGTTCACAGCTATAATGTTACTGCTTACTGTAGTATAAATTCACCATCAGACCATTGTCTGCTTGCGATCCGCTGGCTGTAACCCAGACAGTGCACGGCAGACGGGCACACAGCTGACAACTCGCAATGGACGCAGAGGACACTCTCGCTGGGACTGGGCTGCATGCGTCCACGGCGCTGTACGCCACATCGCGGCTGCTAACTCTCCCGGAAGAGTGGACCGGGTGTTGCTTGTTTTGCTCGTGTACAACAGAGAGCGGTACATTATGGACTTAACCTGTTCTTGTTAAATGTTTAAAATGTCTCTCCAGTCAATTATTGTCTTTGCCTTCATTAATTGGTTAATATGTGAAAATGTTGCTTGGCTTTGAAGCTGTTTCATAGCCGTGCTTTCGCTGCATATCCCCAACTTTGTGAGAGTAGTTGTCTCAGCAATGAGGCTTAAATATCAACACTAAACATTTTCATTCTTTCAGCCTCACTGAATCCGAAAGACCAATATAACAGGCCTTCCCTCCAGTCTGGCTCCGTACACAGATAAGAATAACCCAGAGCAGCTAAGAGAACCTTTTCCTTCCCTTCATCGTGTTATCATAAAGGCATATTCTCTCACTTCCACCGAATACTCTCATGTTTCTCAGCCCATGTTTTATTTCTCTGCTCTGCACAGGAGAGCCTTGTGCCGACCGACAGAGGCAAAATAAATTGCCCCTTCTTCGTCTCTGTCTTTTTGACTCTCTGTAGAGCTCTCCTATCCCCCTTCTCAGTGGTAAATAATGCTTTTTCATTGCGTGCATACTTAAGCTCAACAGTGTGGTGAAAGCATTTAATGGAAATCAAGAGTTGTTTGAAGTTGAGGCTTATTTCAAACTTAAATCTCTTGGCCTTCTACAGCAGCCCCTCCCCTTTCCTCATTCTCTTTGATATGCAGGCAGTGTACACAGAGCTGATTGAATTTATATTCATTTTTCCACAATCTTTTTCTTCTTTGAGACCTAATTTCATCAAACGCAATGGTATTACCTAATTTCTTGTGGTTTGATAGCCATCCCTGTAATCATATATCATTGATGTGTTTCGGGCAAAGATTGCTGGATGAGAGAGATGAAGAAAAGGTGGCTGATTGACTTGGATATTTGTTTTGCCTTCTGACTGCCGTTTGAAGTGGGATACGGATGAGAGGGGGATGCTTATGAACTCTTGTGAGGCTCCAAAGCTTCCAGTGTCGATTCATTTAGCGAGATGTGCTGTTTAAAGATTCCACTTGCCCAACCCACACTCACTTTTGCACTTTTTGAGTATGTTTTGTACTACTGTTTGAAATGTTATAAGTGTTTTTGTGTATTTTATTCCCTATACATGTTTGCCCCCCCCCCCCCCCCCCCCTCCACACATGTTGCCAGCAGACTAGCTCTCACATTTCCCCACATAAACTCACAAAAACTCAGACGCACAACGCTCTCCCCCACACAATACACACAACTTAAACCCAGAAACAAAATACCTCAGTGACGGCTCTTGTCAGGCTTGTCAGATCTGACAGCCTGTCCTCCATTAGCATAGTTTTGGCTAACAAATCGATACCCCTTTGGCCTTTTGGAGCGCTTGTTGAAGTCGGCTACTGTTTGAAAGTGTTACTGAGTGTGGAGCAGATTGCAATCGCTGGTTGTCGTGGCTTATGAGTCTGCGTGTATATTTAAATATGTTAAACAGATACAAACAGTGTGCACTAACAGCATATGCCCTCTGTCTCACAGAGACACACATTACATTACATTTAATTTAGCTGACGCTTTTATCCAAAGCGACTTACATGATATACAGTAGACCGTAGACACAGCAACGGTGAGCAATTAGGGTTAAGTGTCTTGCTCAAGGACACAACGACGCAGACTGCCGGAGCCGGGGATCGAACCACCGACCCTCTGATTGAAAGACCGACTTGCTAACCACTGAGCCACAGTCGCCCCTACACACACACACACACATGCTCACTTACTCATAACTTGCTGTGTTTTTAGCCATAGGGAAGTCCTTTATCCACATAACCAGATTAACTCACAGTGAGCTCTGATCAGCTTAATTTGGATTCAGCCTACTTACCCCTCCCTGCTCTCCCTGTCAGTCTGTCTGCACGCTCATCTGTCATTCTGTCTCCATGAATGGCAAGATGTGTGCCCGTATGTGTGTGTAACTTCATTTAAGCATCTGTTTCTCTCTTTAAGGATTACCCCCGGCAAGTTAAACCCCCATCTCCTCAATGCTCAGTGCACGGTTGTTTTGTTGTGTCATAAATACTATTTTACTCATACAATGAAAACATGAACAATGCTGAATTTTGTTTATTCCGAAAAGCAGTGCACTTTTTTTTCTTTTCTATTTTTTAAAAACTACATGTTATGAACTCATTCTGTCTGGTTGTGTGTCAATGCAATATGTTGACTGCAAACGTCTCTCAGTGTCTTTGGACTGTAGAATCTCCCCTTGGGACAGACTGACAATTCAATATAAGGGAAAGTGGGGAAACTGCCAATTTCCTGAATCTGAATAGTCAATATTTATACAAACAGAAGATTTGATGCAGTTTTCAAGTCACATCCTCTGACAATTCACACAACATGATGTTAGTTGTGTATTATTTTCATACACCAATAATTGAGTTTACACAGACGCATTCTTGTTATGGTCTACTATTTCAATTAAATTCAGTCACCCTTGACGTACAGTGGCTCCATCCAAAGCAGCTTTACTGCCCAATCAGAAAGTCACCTCACAGAGGACATGGCAGAAGCTAAACCCACGCTGTAAATCATCATACTTCATCTGAATCCAATTATAATTGTATCAGTAACATATATATATATTAGTTTATTTATCTCAGGTTTTTTTAATGCAATTTGTAACGTTGTTTCTTTTCATATGATACAAATAATCTAGTAAAGTATTGCATGTTGTATTTATTTTAACTAATGTTGGTACAACGTGTCTCCAACAAGATGCAGCTGCAAGTTCCTCGTGTCAAATGGAGAACTGACTTTTCAAACTGAGAAAACATAAATGGTATATAGTCTGTAAGTTATGTGTGTCAATGTGATTAAAAAAGTGTTGATTTTAATTTAATATCTAAATAATAAGTTAAAGAAACAAGATTAAGTAATTTAGCTGAATTAGTTTTAAAACTTCAAAACTAAGAACATTTGGGACTAATTGTTCAACCAAAGTTTAACATATCTAATAATTCTTGCTCTTAATCGCGTCACTAAACAACTGATGACTTGTAAGGTTTAAATTTGTATATTTTTTAATACAAAATGTGAAACTGGTAACATATTTAATAGAGTGGGTATATAGGCTCAATGCCCATGAACCAGTTTCCCTGAAGATAAACTAGTCACTTAAAACTTGGTGGATGAAGAATCGGGAGAGCATGGCCTTTTGGGACATGAGGACACTAAGACCAGTGGCCATGGCTCAACAGCCCATTACAGAGCTCAGCCCGGGTCCACAGAACAAAGGTTTCACCTCGTAACTATCGGTCCTTTACTCTCCAACCGGCGAAGATGACCCGCCAGGTTCGTTCATTACTGAAGTCTAGAGATGAGGGTAAACGATGGAGAAAGGGATGGACACAGAATGGGAGGGGAGCAGGATAAGGAGCCGCAGAAAGGAGAATTATATGAAGGGGCCAGAGGGAAGGAGGGGACAGATAGCACAGAAAGCATGGGATGCCGAGGAAAAAGAAGGGGGATAAAAATAATGAGGGATGGAAGGAAAGTGGGGATAAGCGAGGAATGGAGGAGAAGGAGGGGGCAGCAAAGAGAGAGCTGAGTGGAGCTGAGGAGGCGCTGGGCCCCAGGGATTGCTGTGCGTTTATCCTCCTCTGCAGCAGGCTTCTGAAGCACTACCTCAGGAAAAGACTATAAAGCAGGGTGGCTGCTGCTCGCTGCTGATCTGTTAATACCCACAGATACATGAGGCTTCGCCATAGTACTCTTGGGGTGGGGTGGAGTGGGACAGTGTGCATGCAAGTTTCTGTGTGTTTTCTGTTTTATTGTTTTTGTTCGAGGATCATATCATATCTCTGCAGAAGATATGCATTCCCCACCACTGGCTCCCACCCCCCCCCCCCCCCCCCCCCAACTCGCCCGGAGACATGAAGTTACCGGAGCGATTAAAAGATTAGATTGAACTATCATATGGCACGGGGTGACAGCATTGTCATCTAAAGCTGCTGCTGAGGTTTTTGTGGGTGGGTTATGACTACCTTGTTTTAGGATCCTGTATAAATAGACCCTTTCCTCCTGGGTAATGGTGTAAAACTCCCTTAGAGTCACAGTATGCAGCTAAAAGTACTGGGAGGTGGAGACGCTGCATGGGATTTGTGCTGGCTGATTCACAGAGGACCATGCCATGTACTCTCTAGGGGGACTTACATGATTAATTCAACGACAGTAAAAGACCTAAGGGGAGGGATGGAGACGTATGATGTGAAAGATCAGTTCCTTTGTGTTTGGCCCTAATACTTTATATGCAAGGTTTTACTGATAATGTGAAATCATATAGCTTGGTATCATCAAGATATTGGAGAGTTTTCAACATTGTATTCATGAGAACTCATATCCAAATGCTCTTTATATTCTGAATAGCAAAGTTACAAATGCCCCTTTCGGTAAACTGAAGGTCATCGTTTATGGATGTGTACGACTACATTCAAAACCATTTCCTGACTTCTTTTTTTTATTTTTTTGTGGTCAACTTGTTTTCCTCGACTGCTCCATCTTTGTTTATAGCACACAATCCCCTCAGAACATAGAGCTCTTTCTTGTTTTCTGAATTTATTAGAGGAAAGCCTGCAGAAAAACAGACTAGACAGAGACATTTCTTTACAGTAACTTTGCACAACAACACCAGAGCTGTCCTTCTTAACTCATGTTTTTTTTTTTTGGCAAAGTACATGTTGTTATTCATTGGATCTAGCGAACAATGACTACATTTTAGGAGTAGACGACCTGACTTGCACCAGATGATACACAACTAGACAAGCAAGAACGCACAGAAGCAACCCACCAATATGCTGTTACTGTGTGTGTGTGTGTGTGTGTGTGTGTGTGTGTGTGTTTTGTAATCATATTATCCTCTTTGTGTGGTCTAAAATCTCTGCACAACGTTGCATTGTGGGTACTCACTTCTCATCAGGGGACACAAAGCCGGTCCCCACAAGGTAAACCGATAAATATTGACCATCTATTTTATTAAGGATGTAATTATGCTTACATTATGGTTCAGGTTTAATATTTGGGCTAAGGATATTGCGGTGCGGACTAATGTAAGTATTCATCTCTATGGAAAAAGTGTAAGTCAATAAGTCCCATGACCACACGAGGAACATTGTGTGTGCATTAACAATGTATGCATCATTTACTGAATTGTCCTAAAAAATCTTTAAAAATTGCAATTCAACCAAGTGAACACACATTAAATGATGAATACAAGACAAATATCACCATTTGTATGAAATACTAGTGAGGGTATCGCATTGGCGTACTGACTGCTGTGTTATTTGCTTCAAGTTGCGGACAAATCTATCGCAAATTGCCACTGTGGGGACAGGTAAATTATACCTTAAAATGAGACGAGATGATGAAAGACTCTCCGGCGTCACAGCAAGAGACAAAAGCTAAGAGAGAAAAAAAGATTGAGTGGGAGGAAAAGAAAGATCAAAAACAATGAAGCCATTGCGGGTCCAGTGAAGAATCCACAGCGCACACATCGCTGTGTTTGATCGACCTCAAGTCCCCGTGCAGCCATTTAGCAAACATCTGCAGAAGCACCCTTTTGTTTTCTACTGCAAACAGTTGTATTGTTCATCATACTTAGATGTTAAAACATCATGCTTCACGCAAACCCTGCTTACACGTTTAGCATGTAGCATATCAAATGTTTTCATCACAAGAAAAGTGTTTTCATCACACATTTGAGAGGAAGGAAATGATTAGCATTCTGGGAGATCAAAGGAAAGTTTATTTAGTTGATTTTTTTTTATCATAATATGTATTTTGCCTTAACACCAGGTGCTACAAGTTATAGGATCTTACCATTTCCCTCACTCTTACGTCATCATAAGATTGTGGCTCAGTGGTTAGCAGGTCTGTCTTTCAATCAGAGGATCGGTGGTTCGATCCCTGGCTCCGCTAGTCCGTGTCGATGTGTCCTTGAGCAAGACACTTAACCCTAATTGCTCACCGTTGCTGTGTCTACGGGCTACTGTATAGTATGTAAGTCACTTTGGATAAAAGCGTCAGCTAAATGTAATGTAATCATCTCCAACAATAATGACAGGGAAAATATGCTTTGTCATGTGCTTGTGTTTTTAAAAATGTGTGCGCCCATACTCAGTTGATTGTGTCAATACAAGTTAAACGTGGTCTGTTAGTGCCTGTAAGACTGAGGGTTGTTTTTTATCGACCATGGCCACTTATCCACTTGATCAAAATCACCTGGATTCTCAGATCACATGACAGGCTATTAGAAAGACGTGGCTAACCAGGCGTGTGATATTGCCTCCAGTCGTCTTTAATGATGGTGTAAACAGCGGTGGTACTGGGTCACTGCTTCCTGGTGCACGCAGTGAGTCTCTGCAGCTTGTGCAAGGGTGTGTTTTCTTAATGCAACTGTGGATCAGTGGTAGAGCAGGGTCGTCCTGCAATCAGAGGGTCGGCGGTTCGATCCCCGGCTTCGGTTGTCCATGTCGATGTGTCCTTGGGCTAGACATCCCGTAGCTGTGCCTGCGGTGTGTGTGAACGCTGTATACATGTTAGCTTGAATCCTGACGGACAGGTGGCACCTTGCATGGTCATCGGTGTATGAATGGAAGGTGAATGATGAAAAGAAGTGTTATGCGCCCCAAACATTTTTAAGCCAAAATTGCGAATGTTTTTTTTTTCATACTAAATCCTGATTATCGCCTCAAGATAATCCATAATAGATAATAAGGCCATATATGTGTTAGTGGTATATTGTTATAATCAGTTTCAGAGGGTCAAACCCAGACCCCCCCCATCTGGGGGCATTTGGGGCGCATAAGGTTAAAGCGCTTTGAGTGGTTGGACGACTAGAAAAGCGTGATACAAGTACACTCCATTTACCATTTATAAGGTGCTCCTACAGTAGAATATAATCTGATTAAACAACCTCACAAACAGCAGACCATCCAAGAGCACAGAGTCCTGCAGAATCAGCACACCATTGATACAGACGGTAGAGGAAGTGGAATATAATTCAGAAAGTTAGCAATAGTTGCCGGGTGATTTTCTGCTGCAGTGGTTCCTACTGTACATTATGGTGTATCAGCGACCTGTGATTAAAAGACATTTAAGTTCCGCTGCGCATACAAATGTTAACAAACATTTTAACAAATTTCAGATGTGACACAGATGCCTTACAGCTCTCCTAAACTTTAATGGATCGTGTAATGGCTAGACAAAAACACTGGAGACTAGAAGGGCACTCGGAGAGCACAGACCTCCGCCAAGGCCGTTTTCATAAGTGAAAGATAATGTGTGTATCCACCACGTGATTTGAATCTGCTCCAAAACGTAATGGGTTCTCCCTTGGCCCGTGCTGCATCCTTCCACCAACTTTCATGAAGTTCTGGCTCAAAGTTGTTCCATAATCTTGCTGACAAACAAACAAAACAAACCACATTGCCTCCTTGGCTGAGGTAATGCATGTATTTTTAATATCTGAAGATATTAGTCCACCAATGCTCATCATACCTGGTGGCCCAATTCGTTGTAATCCTTATTTTCATATATCCCCAGAAGTGGTGCAACCTTGACTGCAGCCTGGATGTGCACGCCTTAAGAGATCATGACAGTTTGCTTGTGCTCGCATTTCAGTCAGCCGAACATCTAGTCCAGTTCAAATGACCTCCTTTGCAGCCAGTCAAGAGAGATTGTAAAAAAAAAAAAAAAAAAAAAAAGCCCACTGAATTAAGAGGCCTAAATCCTGTAGCTTCATCTTGCTGACGGAGCCCGTAGCTTGTAATCTGGGCTGTTACATGGCAACCGGGTTTCAGGAGAAAGCTGTTTTGTAATGCCATCGTCAGGACAAAGTTTGTGTGATTAGACTCAAGTTAGACTTTAATTATCACAGTTAAATAGCTACGCTGCAGTCTCCGCGGACCACTGCGCGTTACACTGGTGGTGAGGGAAGAGGAGGGAAGTCGGGGGAAGAGGTGGTTTGGAGATGTAAAGCAGGTAATTAAATGAAGATTGTAGGCTATTGAATGATCTCCTGGGAAAATATAGTGCCTCCTCTCCTCCCTCCCTCCCTCTTTTCCTCTCCTCCCCTCTCCCAACCCCCGCTCTCTAGCCTTGCACCTGAGATGAAGATGACAGTTAATGATGGTGTTTTTTAAAACCACTTTACCTCCTGCCCTATAGCTCACTCTCGCTCTCTCCACACAGACTGGGGTTATTTTATTTTTGGCCTCTTCTTTCATCCTTTACTGAGATAGGTCCACACCATTTTTCTCTATGTTCCATTAGCAAATTGCCTCCCCCTCTTTCTCTCCCTCCTTGTTTCCAACTCCCCTCCCGCCCCCTAAACGCTCCCATTAGAAATCTAACTGGGACATGTATTAATTTAAACTGGAAAATACAATGAAGTTCACTCCGGGGTCTGTTTTATTTTTCAGAAGTTGGAGCGGAGCCACGGAGCTGGAGAGAGACTAATGTGTGATGGCATGAAGACAACCTGAAGGACCTAAAAGCCATCATTCGCACAGAGTGGCAGCAAGGTCATCCGGCTAAAGGATGGTGAGTCTGTTATTTGCATATGCCGTGGGCTACGAGGTAATAAGGTCTGCTTAGCTTCTCCATTTGAACCATTTAAAAAAAAGGTGCTAAGACAACCTTTAGTAAACTGACCAGAAGTGTCTTTCATTTAACGAGCTATTATCTCCTTTCATTCACGCGCTGGTCCAGATAAAAAGATCCTACCCGGCCTCCTAATGTTGAAAACAGCCATACATTTATCCATAACATTTATTCTAGTATTATTACATTACATTACATTACATTACATTTCATTTAGCTGACGCTTTTATCCAAAGCGACTTTTATACACGATAATTGGTGGAAAGGCCACACAATTACATGCAATGACATGAGAAGGTTTGGCCCTATAATGTAAATAAATATTGTGTGAATCACAGCAGATACACTCCATTATTAACTGTGGGCAAGTCTGAGTAGCATATAATCACAACAGAATATCTTGCTGAATAAATGCATGCATGTGATCCATTATTATTAATCAATCTAATACATTAACGACACATTTGTATGCCCAACACAACGGCAGCGTTGCATTTGGGGGTAATTAGCACTTGATTACCATAATAAAATAAGTCAGTTAGTTAAAGCTAAGTCGATTAAATAGAAAGGGAGATAGGGAGACACGCAATGTTTCCAATACCATGTGCGATTCACTCAATATTCTGTCCTCATTTGTGTTTCACTACAGTATGTGTTTTCCCGATGCTCTGGATTACCCCATATCCAAATAACGGCTGAGTCAGTCATTTTAGAGCCCTCGCAGGCCGCTCCTTCTCCTAATATGTCAAGTCCTGTGTCAGGTCTTTGGAAATCCGGGTTAATATCCAACTGAAGGATCCAATCTTCGAGATTATGTGTGTTTGATTTTGTTTACACCATCTGCCATACGATGTAATTGAATGTACTGCATGGTATAATCTGATACATCCGGGGGTGAGGTTGTGTGTGTGTGTGTGTGTGTGTGTGTGTGTGTGTATATATGTGTGTGTGTGTGTGTGCAGTATTCCAATAGCCCATGGATGCCCTGCAGAATCCGAAATAGGCAGGAAATGTCCTGCAGGAATTAGTCCTGTGTTCATGGGCACGTCATGCTCTCTAACCTTGAGTCTTAACTCATTGTGATAATATCCTCTGCATTTAATTAAGTTGTTGAAGGTTGGTACGGATCATAATTTCACTATTTTCTGTTTGTGTTCATTGGTGTGTCCAAAATAGGTGACAACACATTTGCCCAGGAAGACCACATTTTAAACAGAGCCGTTCATTATATGAGTACTTCTTATTGAGTATTGTTCCGTTTCACGTAACTCTTCTATTTCACTGGAGTAGATATTCCTTTATGCTCACGATATGTATATTTTATGTTCAATTCAGGCTTCTTAATGCAGCAATAGATTATCGCTGGGAACATTTAACACCACAGTCCTCATTTACTCCAACCTGAAGCGTTTGATACTTACGCTTGACATACACATTAACATTTTAGACGGATGCCACCGTGGAGAGTGATGAGTGAGCAGGTGCAGAGAGGGTTCAGTGTCAGGCTCAAGGACACATCGACAGGGCACAAGGCTGTTGCCGGGACACATCGGCACTTGAGGTGAATAAAACATCCCTGTTTCAGCCAGGAGTTGCTAATCTTCTGGTGTAGAATGAGACATTTAGTCTCAACTGTTTTAGTAACTATATCTAATTCATTTTAACAATAGGAATAGTTTTACCATTTTTCAAACAGGTTTATTCGCTTTCTTGTCCAGGGATAGTACGGTATCTCTACCACTCACATATTTGTCTGTTAATATGAAACCAGGTAATAGTTTTCTCAACATATTGTCAGAACTGGAAGCACAGCAAAAATATCAAGCCTAGTTTTGTCCAAAGGTAAAAATAATCCACTTGACAGCACTAAAGCTTGCTGTACAACAACGGTGAATGATGTCAAGTGTTTTAATAACAATACTCAGATGTGATCTGCAGGAAGTAACATGAGTAACTACTTATGTTGCGGGTGCAGAATCTTCAGGGAGTTTTGTCGATACAGTGAGGTTACATGCAACTCTTACATGCACAACGAATCGGTGTGTACATACACTACAGTTTATATGCATTAAACAACTGAGATACAATGAGGTACAATTTACATATTTGTTATACAAGGTTCAGCAAACGCATTAAAAACAACAGCTACAGTAGACTTCAAAGCCGTATCGCAAGAAATACAAACAGAGGATGTTACATTTGATTTGTTTACTTTTTCCACCCCGCAGAGGATGTGTAGTTCAAAAAGGGAGACTCGTGAAAAGTATGTCACTGGTACCGAGCCAGGATACAGTATTACGAGCTCTAAATCCTTCCTCACTGATCAAAACTAGACTTACTGCACACACACAGAGCGTACATTCAACACACAGCCCTTTACTCTCTCTCTCACACACACACACACACACACACAATTCAACTAATGCAATGACCATAACACCAACAACAGTGCCCTTTATGATCCGGTTCACAGGCTAGACAACCGTCAGCAGTTGATCATGCCATGTGGCCAGCGATGCTTTTGTATTGTAGTCTCTCTCTCTCTCTGAGCCGTCTTCGGCAATATTTATTTTTGTCCATTTTTAACAACTGCAGTATTATCAATAATGCATCAACAAACAAAGGCCTAAACATTGTTATTGTTCCCCGACCCTACTGTTCTCTCTGATAGGGTTGTTAAACTGCCGTTGCGGTCTGCTTGAGTACAATGGTTGTGTTCTTGGACTATTGTTAAATTATACATTGTTTCACATTCCACTTTCTACTTTAATCAGTCGTACTTTTACTATTGCAATACGTACAAATTTAGCCCGTAGGAACGGTTTTACTTCGGGGTACTGAAATGATGGGAGATGGATAATGCTCTTCAAAGTGTGTTGCTCCCGCCCCAGAGGTTTAACAAGCAAAGATTTGGATTAACTTCTTCAAATGAAAATATGACGGTTAAGTCTACATGTCTGAGTTGGAGGCTTTTCAGAGGCTTTTCCAAATCTCAAATTCTCATAGTTTAGTTCTGTAAAATATGTAATGTTTAAAAAAAACCTGAATGCATATTTACAGTACCTTTGAATGTGTCCATCCATATTGATTTATCTCATCAGTTTCCACTGTGTACGCTATATCTGTGACTGACTGTGTTAGATGTTCTGCGTTCATTTGCTCATGCTTGTGTACTCACATGCCTCCATATGTCTCATAATCCAGGAGACTGGCACACATCATTGCGTTGGGAGCTGGGGATTTCAGAGCGGTTCTGCCACATTCATCAGTCAAAAGAAACGGACAGAGAGAACTTATGTGGCTGTGTTTAGCATATTACACAATATAATGAAAGATTCTGACTGTGTGCAGGGAACAGCTGCTTCACTAAATGAGGAATCCGCTGTGGAGAAGATTCAAAGGGGCAATTTTACACCAGCTTATGAGCAAGGGAGTGAATAGAGGGATGCACACCGCCTAGAGACCGGCAGATGTTACACAAGGGAATCCATCTACAGCGAGACTGACCAAGGGTGGAATGAGTCTAAATTGGGTCTGAAAAATTGAGTCCTCGCATACAAACAGATGAAGGAAATATTTAAGGAACAGAGTGTCTTAAGGGAAACGGTTGCGTCTTTTTCCATTTCCTCTGCCAACGAGGTTACGTTGCGAGCTCTGTGCGTATGCCCGTTGTTAGTTTGTATGATATCTCAAAAACTACATTTGGTGGAATGTCGAGACAAACTATCATCAGCTGAGCAAAACTGTCATAGTCAACAGTTCCAGGTAGCAGAAAAATGTCATTGCATACAATATGGCAAGAGTATGTATTATTATTTATTTATTTAGGTCTCTTGAAGTAGATTATTTCTTTTTCGACAGAGGAATGGTTTAGTCAGCACTTAAAAAAGGGATTAAAAGATGTGAAATTTTACAAAAATCTAATAAAACAAAAAATCTAATATAAAAGTCCCATTGGAAAAAAAAAAAACAACAGCATATAAACACATTGTGCCATATGCCCTTTGTGCAGGCTGTGAGGTTTAAATTATACACAGATAAAGTTACAACGAAATAGCCACGAAGCCAAACTGTAGAAGTAACACAGTTACTGCAGTTTATATCAATGTCGAACGCTCTCTCTGGCTACAATGGTGCAAAAGACCTAGATGATTTTTTTGCTGTAATTCAAAGATACTGCCTCAGATGGCTAATCCTATAAAACACAATAACAACACAACCCAGTATGAGGCTGCCGTTTGTTTAAACCCTGTTAACCATCTCCAGAGATGCTGTGATTGCATGGCAGATGGGAGGTGAGAAGCAACATCATAGTGCACACTTATCATTACATTGTCCAAAATGTGTGTGTGTGTGTGTGTGTGTGTTTATATATGTGCGTGTATCCACTAGATTGAAGCTACCGCTGGTCTAATCGTTCAGTGTGTCAGCGAAAGGCAGGTGGCTGGCAGTCAGGCATCCTCCGTGTTGAATCCAGCTCCCGTTGCGTTCATTGATCTTTTATCTCTTAAGAAGTAACAGACAGGGCTTTTGTTTTTGCATCTGTAAACACTGACAGTAGTTGTAGACCATAGAGCTGATTGGTACTGACTGAAAAGCTGTGTAAATACGGCAGAGAGATGAAGACGTTGCCCTTCAAACTAGTGCTGCATTTCTTCTTCCACACATATACAAGAATTAGGATAGGCCCTGACTGTCGGGCCTTCCATTCTTTTCAGCCCGTCTGCCAGTGCATGCTGTTTCCTCTCTCTTGCTAGACTGTAATTACGTGCCACTAAGATAAATAGATTCGTACACGCTAACTAATAAGCTCCCATAAGTCTTTTCTCTCTGTTTGAAAAGGTTTCCTCACATTCTGCACGCTTCCAGTCGCTCTTTAACTTCCCTCCTATTTTGCACCAGCTGAAATAAAAAGAAGAAGAAGAAGAAGATGGAAAAAAAGAAACCGGAAGGGAAATTCTGCCAGGCTCTGCCACCTCCTCAGATGCAGTACTGAACTAAGCAAGGGGATCTTTGAGGAAGCAAAGGGACTTTTAATGAACAGGCCCTTCATTGATCTGTGGACAAAACAGTCGTTAATTATGTGCGGGTGGGCATTTAATTGAGGGAGTGAAACAAGGTTCCTGCTTGCTAAGCTAATGCACGGTCAAGAACGAGGAGGATTTGATTGAGTCCTGTGCCATCGGGGTAAAGGATGAGACACGAACGATCACTCAGCCGATGCCTGTGGACCTTCCTCCCTCTCACACTTGTGTTGTTTTTTTTGGTTGATCTGTTCCGTCTGTCTCCGCCTCTCCCATTGTTTGTCTTTCAGTGAGTGACACTTGCTGTGTTATTCAGCTCACATTGTTTCCGAACCTGGATGAAATGCGCTCCGTCTCCTTATTTTCCTCGACATTCGGTGCTCTTTTGTCTTCTCTTCATCCCAGTCCGCCCGGGGCATCTTTGATTATCTGACTTGTAAATGGCAGCAGCGAGGACGCGTCTGAAGCAATAGAAAATGAGAGTATTGACTCAATGTGCTGTAAGCGTGTGTGTTTGTTTGTTACAGCAACCGTGCTTCTGTGGTTTGTGCAATATTGTTTACGTCTTTGATTTGTAGTTGTCAGTCATCATCAGGCTGCCAGCAGTCGTATGGGTCTGCTCAGTGAGTCTTATGAGCACAACTCTCTACCTCAGATACTTTTTATATGGTCTGTGTGAACCCTTGGAAACTGATCGCCAATTTGTAGGTTCTCAACAGTGGTTTTATTCAACGATTCCCACTGTTATTTATCAAATTTAAATGGTTATTATGTTCTCTTCCAAGAGTTGAGAGATAAAGCTAAAGAGATGGATGAATTGAGGATTACACAAACATTTGCTGACGACAAATACATACGATTTCGAAGGAAGATATGAGTTTAAAATATGAAATATTTCAAGATTAAAGATACAGTTATAATAAAGTATTGATTCAAATAATGTGTGGCCTGTTGTTTGAGAACAACACAGCACATGAGTGAAATGGAGATATTATATCCTAATAAATGAGCACACACACACACACAGACACACACTCAAACACATCAGGGTAATTTGCGTCTCATGTGTCGGGCAATCAGATCAGGCTTAAGTAATCAATCCCAGTGTGGGGTGTCACATGAGCAACACTATAACCTCCGTCAGTCACATCACAGACACATCTGGAGATGAACGGCGGCGTTTAACCGAAGAACTACACAAGGTGCAATCCCTACAGGGGATAAGTTGCGTTGTGCGAGCATGAGTGTAGAAGCTCAGCGTGAGTTAGATTCTCATTAAAAGAGGCTTATTTATCTCTACACCTCCTAAAGAATCAAGGCTGGCGTCTTCAAGTCTTTGGGCTGGCAGCAATTACCATACCTATCATGTAGCTTGTATAACGCCTCGTCTGTGTCATGCGGAAGATGTGCCGAGCTATTACTCAAGCTGCCGGCACTTTTCACAAGGTGTAAGTGCTGGATGCACTCTCAAAACGGGTTTATGTAAAGGGATCAGTTTCTGTGCATGCAAAAAAAATATAAAAAATACAACATCAATTTAAGAAGTTAAAAATATAGCTTTGCGTGTCTGGAGAAATGGGAATATTAGCTTGTATAGCTGCGAGCTGCTGAAACCTCTGCAGCTCTGCTTAAAGTTTAGAACATTTCTAAACATCAAGTTTGTGTCATTAACAAGATTTTTCTTTTGTTCGCTCACTTTGCATTTTGTTAATTGATGAAAATAAACTGTTAGCACTTCTATTTTTGAAAGCATTCTTAGTTTACAGCATTTTTTCACACCTGCCTACAACTTTTGCACCGTTATATATATATATATATATATATGCTTGGCATGGCAATATTAAAGATCTAAATATGTCATCCTTAATAAGGCACAGGCAAAAAGGTAAATACACATATAGTAGATGTAATGAGTGTAGAGTGTAATTTTGTTAAATAATACAAACTCAGTACAACTTGAAATCATACAACTTGAACTTAATAATATATAACTTTACTTTGTTCATGCCACGAGTGATTGCAAGCACCAGGGGATCACTTCCGTGTTCTCTCATTATAACGCGGCACAGGTGTGAAGACAACATCCTGGTGATATCGTTCATGCTCAAATGAAAATGTTTACTCCATGCTGAGAGTGATTGGACAATTTATTATCAATAACTCAAGTCATACTGACAATAATGTTAGTGCTAGTTTAACATCCAGCGCTATCCCGTGGAGAAATATGAGCACTGATCACGTATGATGAAACACAGAGCAACTCCATGGACTCCTGGTATCCAATGTTAATTTAGCATATGAAAAGATTTGTCTTTTTATTAGCCCAGGTTGAGCTATACCTCTTTAATAATGCAAACACTCCTCCAAATGTTCACCTCGGGCTCTGTTGTAGAAAAATTCCTCTGCTGATAGTATTGTGTGACTAGCTGTAATATCCTACTGCCGCTCGGAGGGCTATTACTGTCATAGTATCCCAACAGGGTGTCATTAAATGGCTAGCAGCTGCAACTATTTGTTTTTTCCTGCGGCAGCACAACCTCATAGCTGTGTTTGTGTCTGTGTGTGAGCACAAAGAGGAACGTGTACACGTGTGCGTGTGTGTGTGTGTGCATGCATCATGTATCCAGTGTGTGTGTTTGTGTGTAATCTACAATGCTCTTTTCTCGCAGGGTCTCTGACCTCCCATTGCTGTTTGATAAATGTGTGTTACCGTTGTGCATGTGTGGCCTCAAAATGAAACGGTCGGCCAGCTGCTGTGTTCAGACACATCATTACCTCTATGGATCTATTGATTGTTTGTTGGGGTGTTTTCTTTTCTCGCTTTGTGTTGTTCTTTTTTTTTTTTACTTCTTTTCAATTAGCTGCACTTTCACACACGTTAAACACACGTGCTGAATGATTCGTATTTGATGTGTGGTCATGGGAGACGGTCCTCATTGGGAGGAAGGCAACAGCGCTGATCTTTCAAATGCTTTCAATTAAGCTTTCTTTGTGGAGCATTATTCTTCTGGCCCCCAAAACAAAAGTCTGCATTGATTGTTTGTTCATATGAAATCCGTTCTTCACCATCGTTGGTAGTGGCATTGTTATCCTGCTGAAAAATAAACTTGCTTCTGGTACAGGTTTGTTGTTTAGGTATGACCCTGTGGTGATTTACAATATATTGTGGCTTCAGACCTCACGTATTTCTAGTGGGCCATTGTGTCATATATACACAATCAATTTGATTAAATATAATTCCTCATTAAATGCTCACATCTTATTTTAAGTTGGGCTACACATTTATACTGTGGATGTACTGGTGCCCTGAATGGACATTTAATAGATAGGCCTACTTTAACCCTAGAACACTAACGTCAGGTGATTTTTACCCGAGCGATTGTGTTTACGTTATTTTCATTGTGTTGCATTTTTTCTGAGTTGTGTGGGTCCTGGTGTAGCTTCATGCTGCTTACTGATGTTATTGAAGGTGGGCGTGTCTTTATTGAAAGTGGGCGTGTCTCTCTGCTCCGATCCCTGTTTTTTTCAACGGGCACGTGTTTGAGAGATTTTCACCCGACGTTAGTGTTAGAGGGTAAAAAAAAATCAGATGGGTTTGTACATTGACATGTGACTTTACCTTCACAGAACAAGGCTCACATGTCTCAGGAACATCTGGACCAAATAGCAACTTCATAGCTCCATTATTTATGTATTTAATCATGTTTTATTGACGATTTCCTTATTTTTCACCCGATTTTGAGCCTTTTTTCACCTCATGATACCTGATTTTCATTTTATGAGAAGTTCTATGTGTTAAAATAATAGAAGAGGACTTCAATTTGTCTTGTATTGTTGTATTTTTAACATATTTTTATGAGAAGTATTTTTTATCAGGTACTTTATATCGGGTGAAAATCACCCGACGTTAGTGTTAGTGTGACTATTTTTAACGTTAGTGTTCGAGGGTTAAGCAAAACCCTTGAAGCTGTTGTGCTGTGAAAATAACCAAAAGAAGGTGACATTACATTCTTACTCTAATTTGGTTATACTGACTTGTTGCCTCATTCTGCCAGTAAATAAATTACTGAGGGTATAGGTGAGAATTTGCAAGCATGAAGTGAGGACAAGTATTAGTCCCTCTAATGGCCTGTAACGGATTTTACCTTATGCGTCATCAATTACCTTATCTTAAAATCAACATTAATTGATCACAGGGATTATGTAGGCTTTACATGATTAGCGTGACACAAATGTATTCGTGTGTGATGTGCTGTGTGTGAGGTCATCTTGCCGGGTCTGAGACAGCAAGGTGAACCCACAAACCTTCAAGGCTCCAACTCAACACTGTTTTTCAACACTATAATAATTGTATGTTGCAGGTGTCTTCATCAATTATTTATCAAATCCCTCACCTTATATTAAATAATAGCATCGGTATGAACGTTTCATTTTAAGTATTTCATTGAATGTTATGTTCCATACAAGTCGGGGTTAAGGGTATCTGTTGCTCGTCCGCAAATAGATAATTCCTCATATGAATAAGAATACAGCGCACATTTCTCTTTGATGTCAGAAACCAATCAGCCGTCACGCTTCAGTGCATTTAGACCCTCCCTCTCTCCTCCCCATCCCAACTCCTGAAACCTGACAAGAGATTTTCAATTTCCATCAGCGATCTTTGCTAACAACCCCGGCCCAGCAGGATCTATAAGGCCATTACCTTTCATAGGAACAACACCAAACAAGGCCGAGCAGATGTCCCATAAGACTAACAGCAAATGCATGGTCTTGTTTCCTCGTGTTAAATCAACATCATGCTCTGTTTAATTATTTCTTTTTTCTTGAAGCTTTGCTCCCACTGTTTGTATCTTTGCTGTCTGTGAAATGTGTCGTCTCTGAAGTAGGATCAGACGAGCCCTAATGCTTTATTTTGGCAATGCGGCACGGCAAACTTAGAGGACACTGATTGCTTGTGTCCTCCACTCTAATGCCCCTGTTAATTCTCCAATGAAGCTGATTGCCACATTCAGATGTGGAGGGGGTTAGTGAGGAAAACTGTTAGCGGTGCAGCGGCGAGGTCCCGCCATTAATTCAACCACTGAGTTGATTCACCCCTCTCGCTCTCCTCCTCCCAACCCCTCTCTCTCTCTCTCTTCCTTTTCCCATCCCTCCACCAGCTTCACACAACGCTCTAGGAATTAAATTAGAGCTCGCAAAATCTTCAGACATGCTTATTACCGGGCTGGCATTGTTGTAATGTGTCTGACCTTGACCTGTTAAGGATTAATCCGAGCAGACAGGGCTGAGCAGGCATCCCGGCTGATTCCCATTCAGGACACAGACCCCAGTTGTGTTTACCAATCTGAGATAGAAGAGGAGAACAAACAACACGTAGCGGCTCCTCAGTCAGGGAGAGCAGTCGGGACTGGACTCACTGTGTCACTTCAGAAATGTGACAGTGAATGTGTGTGTGTGTGTGTGTGTTGCACAAACCTGTGTTCTCACTGTTTGTGCGGCCAGCGTACCAACATCAGTGTGCGTTTCAACATCTGATGTATTTATTTGCAAAGGTTAAAACTGGTAAAACACTTCCCAGTCCATGCTACGGTTAGGTGGGCGAGGGGCTGGGGTTTGGGCTCGGTTTGGATAACTAATATGCGTTGTGTAGTCTGCCAGTGTGGATCGCTAATGCGGCCAAAGTTGGCTTCAATTCGGGGCCTGCAACTACCTTGAAGACTTAGTTGGGTAATTATTTCCTCACTGTTTAGGCGAAGGTAGGCCCGTGTGTCAGTAAAGATTAATATTTTATTTTTGCATTCTTCTCATTTTCATCCCAGTCAATCACTCGCATTATTTAATACAGAAGGCAAACATTCACAATTTACACAAGGAATTATCAATATATGACAAAAATGCAAATCCAAAAAGCTTAAGCAATACTGGTTTACAGTACCGACCTGCCATAAGCAGCAGAATGGGTCATATATGCAAAACTTTAACAAAACTTCAACTTCAGCAAAAAGCAATACAATGGCATATTAATTAATAATGAATTAATACAATACAATGGCATATTTAGATGAAGCAAAACATAAATAAATTAGAGCTGCCAACAAAATGTAGATTTGACTGTGCAAATGTATCAATGAATATTCAAGTCAACGCAACTTGATATGTATTGTTGAACACAGTAGCGTACATGATCATTCAGTGTGAATGAAGCAGCAGGAAAAGGGATAAATACATCGTTGAGAAAACAAATATATTATAACGTTTCTCTTCATATCTCATATTTAATTAAAAACACGATGAATAAACAAATATCAGCCGTGATTTCAAAGTAATAATTGCTGTTCTCACATCATTGCGCAAAAGCTGAATGCAGCTTCGTCGTGATTGGAATAAAATGTGGAAACAAGTTCGACCTAAGAGTTGAAGTAAAAGGTCAGAGATGCTTTTTAGTCCTTGAAACAAACAAGCCAGCTGCCTTTGTTAAGATTAAAGCAGCAGTGTTCTGAATTAGCTGAAGCTGCCCGTGGAAAGCCCATTGCAGTAGTAAAACTAGATAAGATGAATTAGAAGCAGGTGAAAATAATGGAGGGTAACATTGTGCAGCATTCTAAGTCAGCATCACACAGTATGCGACCATCATTATGCAAGCGTATGGATTAATCGTTCATGTGTGCAGTGAGTGTCATGTATTATGTTGCATGCTATAGGAACATTTCATGAGGTACTTTTTTACAAACCACTAATTTAAGGCGGCACACGGTTTTCTATACAGAATTGAAATGCACTACTTTACATTTAATTTGCAGAATTGTTACAATTAGAATCAGAATAGGAATCAGAACCATCCATCCATCCATCCATTTTCCACCGCTTATCCGGGGTCGGGTCGCGGAGGCAGCAGGTCAAGCAGGCTGACCCAGACTTCTCTCTCACCCGCAACATCTACCAGCTCATTCTGGGGGATCCCGAGGCGTTCCCAGGCCAGCTGGGAGATATAATCCCTCCAGCGTGTCCTGGGTCTTCCCCGGGGCCTCCTACCAGTTGGACGTGCCTGGAAAACCTCTAAAGGGAGGCGTCCTGGAGGCATCCTAATTAGATGCCCGAACCACCTCAGCTGACTCCTTTCGACACGAAGGAGTAGCGGCTCGACTTCAAGCTCCCTCCTGATGTCCGAGCTCCTCACCCTATCTCTAAGGCTGAGCCCGGCCACTCTACGGAGGAAACTCATTTCGGCCGCTTGTATCCGCGACCTCGTTCTTTCGGACACGATCCAAAGCTCGTGACCATAGGTGAGGGTTGGGACGTAGACCGACCAGTAAATTGAGAGCTTTGCCTTTCGGCTCAGCTCCTTCTTCACCAAGACGGCCCGGTGCAACGCCTGCTTTACTGCTGCAGCCGCACCGATACGCCTGTCGATCTCCCGCTCCATTTTACCCTCACTCGTGAACAAGACCCCGAGATACTTGAACTCCTTCGCTTGTGGTAGGCACTCTGTCCCCACCCGGAGGGAGCAATCCACCGGTTTCCGGCAGAGCACCATGGCCTCAGATTTCGTGGTGCTGACTCTCATCCCCGCCGCTTCACACTCGGCTGCAAAACGCCCCAGTGAATGCTGGAGGTCATGGTCCGAGGAGGCAAACAGGACCACATCATCTGCAAACAGCAGAGAGGCTATCCTGAGATCCCCGAACCTGACATTCTCCGCCCCACGGCTGCGCCTAGATATCCTGTCCATGAAAGTCACGAACAGGACCGGTGATAAAGGGCAGCCCTGGCGGAGGCCAACACCCACCGGGAACGTATCTGACTTACTGCCGAGGATACGAACACAGCTCCTACTGCAGGCGTACAGAGACCGGATGGCCCGTTGCAACGGGTCCGGCACACCATACTCCCGCAGCACTTCCCACAAAAAGCCCCGAGGGACCCGGTCGAAAGCCTTCTCCAAGTCCACAAAGCACATGTAGACTGGTTGGGCAAACTCCCAGGACCCCTCCAGTATCCTTGCAAGGGTAAAGAGCTGGTCCACTGTTCCACGACCAGGACGAAACCCGCACTGTTCTTCTTGAATCCGAGGTTCGACAAACGGTCGGAGCCTCCGTTCCAGCACCCTGGCATAAGCTTTTCCCGGGAGGCTGAGTAGTGTGATACCCCGATAATTCGAGCACACTCTCCGGTCCCCCTTCTTGAAGATGGAATCAGAACCATTTATTGCCATGTTTGTTTTCACATTCAAGGAATGTGTCCTGGCGGAAGGTGCATACATTTAACAATAAACATTTAAAAGTAAACACAGTGCAATAGATGGGAATGGATGAATACATATTTACAATTGAACAGTATAATATAAAAATAAGATAAAGTGCATGGCATGTGCATGGAATGTAAGTGTTGTGTGGAAAGTACATGCACTGGAATATATGATTCCACTGTGAGTGAGGTTTCCGTGTCTCCGTTATCAGTTTGTCCCGAAGCATCCCAAAACTAAAACAACATGCAAAGTGAATTCTCAACCGGAAAGGTGACGCTTTCCCAAAATAGGACAATACACTCTGCTCCTATGTAGGTCATTAGTTCTCAAAATCCTCCTCTCTCAACGTTGCTAATCGGTTGCCTAAATTTAGTAATCCTGTTGGCAGTGAGGGCAGAGACTCTGAGTTTGGCTCCTACGACACTTCTGAGGAGCCTGCAGAAATGCTGTCTCGCCAGTTTAGCTAGTTACGACTTCAAATGAAGAAACAGCTCAGAGAGTTATACCGACACTGTTGTTGTTTTGTTGTCACTGAATCCTAATTGTCTCTTTTACAATAAGCAATGCATTTTAATACACAGGATTACTTGTTGAAGCATGAATGCTTTTTCTTGGAGGATATTCAGAGCATATGTTTGTGTCTGAGGGTGTAAAATATTAGGAACTCTGTACACAATCACAGCTGCTGGATTAAATTAGACTGTACTGGTCGATATGCTACAGAAGTTGTGTGCTTACCCGAGGTGCATGTAGAATATGATAGCTTATGCATTTCTAGCATGCTGAGTTGTTTCTATCACAGAAATATGGAAAACACAAATAAATTAAGTTATCTCTCTTTTCAGTTCTTGCCGTAGCTGCAACCTTGAGTCCCTGACCCCCCATGTGGATTCTTGCTTGGCCCTATTAGCCCGGAAATATTATTTCTTTTCTCTGTATCTCTTATTCTCTCTCCATTTTTCCACTTCTTATTCCTGCAACTGCAGAGACTTATCTTCTCTGTCTCACTGTTATGAGCACATTTCTGTGTCCCCGTCTCTCTCTCTTTCTTTCTTTTCTCTTCCCCTCCCCGTGTCTTTGTCTCTGTTCCTCTTTTCTCCTTCAGCAATGTTTTGTGATTGGCAGCTGAAGCTTGACTGCAGTAGAGTTAATGGAGAATAGAGAGAAATACCTGGAGGATTTACAGCTGAGTGGAGACGCACAAATAAGATAATGACTTGGGAATAACAATTTCGCTGCACCGTTTGGGAAGGCACTGGAGAGAGAGGGCGAGACAGAGGGAGGAAAGAGAGAGAGAGGCGGCAGACAAAGAAAGCCTTGAAGGAAGAGAGGGAGACACGGAGGCAGATATAAGTGAACGGATTCCAAGGGCGGCCCACTTAACACAATTTTTCTAAATTGGAGAAAATAGTCAGAACCCCTGTGAGTTTTCCGTAAAGATAAGCAATGCGTTTGTAGACAAGTGGCACTGATGAACTAAAACAGCTATTTTCCCTCCTGATGCAATTTCTTTTCTTATACATGTCCGGTTGATTGCTGACCATATCTTTTGTTTCCTAATGGGATGGAATAGACACTTTGAATAATAATACTCGCAAGGCATTGTTCATTTGTGACAGTGTGTGTGTGTGTGTGTGTGTGTGTGTGTGTGTGTGTGTGTGTGGGTTGTCTGCGTTTGCGTTATGTCTAGCTTGTTTGCACATCCCTCATCTGAAACAATGGCTTAGTACCACTATAAAGAAATTTTTTCCCACAACGAAAGAAGCTCCTGGTGAGGAGAGATAACCCACTAAAATTCATAATGCCCGAGCCTCCCTTTAACTTGCCAGACAGGAGTGGGTCACCCATCAAAACCATAATCTATAGTCATTTGGTTGTCAGAGTTGTTGGTTGAGTTATAGACTCTGGCGGCACTCAGAAGGCCTTCTTAAGGGACCTAATCTCAGACGAAAGACAAGGGCTCTCGTGATATCATTTCCCCCCCCTCTCGCTTCACTGCTCTGTCCCTCCATCATCTCTTTGACATCACTCAATGCTCAACAAAGTATCTAATGAAGCAGAAGAGGAGAGAATATTTGCCCAGTAATTAAGAAAAATGAAAGGAAGTGGAGTTTGAAAGCTGACACGGGTGCACGCTATAATTGTCCTCAACGTTGACGTGGGAGTGCGGCGCAGGCTATACTTTCCCAGAACACCCTTCTTAGATCAAGGTCTCATTAGCGTCTCACTCTGATGTCCGTCCGGCTCACTATTTCATTCTCTATTCGTGTCGCCGTGTGTCTCTCTTCACCTCTCCAGTCAAGTTATTAAGTCATTTATACTATTTGCCAACAAATTGATGATCTATGACAATAAAAAAAAACAATGCAGCTAAACTTTCAGCCATTTTCGGTTCAATTGTGATTTATCTTAGACCGTCACTCAAGTTATAATAAGTTGCTTTCATTGGACAAACTGCCCCAAACCTTAACAATGTATTTAAGGTCATCTACAAAGCTTCAGATATTTCTATTAATCTTCAAAACATACTCAACAAGGAACTGAGTTCAAAGCTTTCTCTTTAAATCATCTCCTTAAACACGTTCTGGGAAACCCACATAAAAGGCTGAGTCGTTGACCTCAGATTATTAGCAATATGCCGCTTTATATATCCAGCAACGGACACAAATATGTGTGAGTGTGCTCAACTGCTTGTGAACATTAAAATAATTGTTTCTCTGGTTGAGAACACAGCTAGAAGTCTTGAGAATCTGTTCAGGGATTCAGCATCCAGTTTGTCCTCGCTCCAACGTGAGAGGACGGAGAAGTAGAAAGTACACAGTCCGTGTTTGTTTTTATTGTTTCTTTATTAGACGCAGCGAGCCGGAGAAGTTAGCCGTAGAAGATCGTATTCAGACAGCAAAAATCCCAGCGATCTGGCCTTGAATCTGACCAGTGTAGCCAGATCTTACACATTGGACCTTTTAAGACGCTTAAGACGGATTTATCTAGCTTAGCTGACGTTCATCAGAGAGAGGGCGATGTACATTTTCCATAGCTGTACTAACAGCAGGGTCATTAGAGCTCTAAGTATTATTCACCCACAGCCATCAAGATAAACCAGACTTTGTATATTTTCTTAATTCCGCCAGGTATAACCACATATATTTATATTTATTGTATTTATTATGTGCATGGTACCTAGTCAGAACTAATATCATAGATTTTACCATAGCCTCTAATGTTTTTTGTTGTTTATATAATGTATATGTAGTCAATATTTACCAGATTAGAAGAATTGCATCAGTTTCTTAAACCTATCTTTATTTCTTTCCATGGATTTAGAGCTGTTACTACAGAAAAATAGCTACCATTGGCTGTTGGGTAATCGAAGCAATTAATAGTTAAATAAAATCCCAAGCACAATAGTACATCCCAGAGGAAATAGCTTAATTTAAAGAGGATTTTTATGCATGACTAATTTGGTGCCAAGAGAAGTATTTGACCTTTAGTTTTTACATTGATTAACACCATCTTCACATCTTAATTTAGTTACATTATGTCATGAAGAGTATTATTATGCAAATTACACAATGGTAGATGGTTTGTATTTGCAAGATCATTATTAATTTAGTATGATTAATAAATGGACCAGTACTCATATAGCACATAATACTGTGTAATTTGAACAGTTTTCCACATGAATCATATTAATCCTTAAAGTATCTTGCCATGCATCTAATCTTTATATATCTATCTTTATATTACAACTTTTACTGGAGAACATATATATGGCTCGTAGTCCAGCTCTTATATTGTCTGGAGATTGCTGAATAAATAAGCACATTTCAAGATAATTCAAAA
This sequence comes from Cottus gobio, assembly GCA_023566465.1. Lineage (NCBI taxonomy): Eukaryota > Metazoa > Chordata > Actinopteri > Perciformes > Cottidae > Cottus > Cottus gobio. Next base: position 20,562,980 of record CM042222.1, read on the forward strand.
TAATTTTACAGCTACAGTAGTTTAAACTATTGAAGAAAAACAGTATCGCAATCTTTGCAATCTATGGAGCAATGTTCGCTTTGCATCATATTGTACACACCAGCAAAATTAGATATTTCTACTTTACAAAGTCCGAGAAGTCAAGCTAACTCGGTTGAATGCAACCCTTCCCCCGTACTAACACAGCCGGTGTCCTCCTGCCGGTCCACTTGAGGCCACATGCCGTGATTCTGATTGACTTCTGATGGACAGTATTATTTTTATGATGGCAATAACAACTGCATCGCAGTCCTTAATGATAGTGATCATAATGCTGCGAAATCACTCTCCCAATAGTCGCTTGATAGCCGTGCGGCAACCTCAGCGGGGAGGGAGTGAGCTGACTTCAAAGGTGTGATTTACCTCACAGTGGAGTGCGGGGCATTGCAGCACCCGTGGGCGGCTGTCATTTTCTTGTTGAACTTCTCCTTTTTGATCTTGTAGTTCAATATTAGTGCTGTTCGCTAGCCGGGTACTCGGGGACTGAGAGAAAGGCTGTGAAAGGTCTTCAGGGATTTCTGCGTGGCTCATACCTTCCCCCGTCCATATAAAGTGTCTCCATGGATTGTCCATTCATTTTATAATATTACTATTATGCTGATCTTGGCCATACACTGTGGTGCCAGTTTGGATTAGACAGTGAGGAAAAGTTACACGGGGCTTATCTCGACATAAATATTGATCAGTTCGCCAGAGAACGCCATTACTTTGCGAAGTCGCCAATTGAACCATCCCCCACTCCCCTTGTCTCCCGGGCCTGGTCATTTTCATGCAAAAGATTGCCTTTTCTGCCTTGAAGAGAATACAATGAATAGATTGATTAGGCAATATCATAATGGGGATAGGGCAATGAGCCTGTCAGTCATACAGCGGGCAGTGTCTGACACAAAAAATACGCCCATGCAGCAGAATTACTTTGCTAGTATATAGGGGCCACAAAACTGGTTTAAGGAGGAGGAGTCAGAGAAGACATCTGACACAGAAACTCTTTGGGTGAAAGAAGAGATGAAATACATACTTACGTACATACTGGAAGCCAGATATTGCACTTCAGGGTTTTAATAATTTCATGTGTTACTTATTTGTTGGTGATTTAGGGGAAAGATTGTTATTATTATTATTAAAGCCAGTGTGAAAGTAAGGTACGGAATAACACAGTGTAAAAATAAGTACACTTTCTTCTCGCCATATGCCGAACCACGTCAGCATGTAACACTTAGCAGAACCACGGAAACGTGTGTGGATGCTTTGGCAGTGTTTTTACCCGTCACTTTGTATTGGATCACAGTCAGTAAATTCATTCAAGCTGTAATTATTTTTAACGACACGTCGGGTTTATTATCTCATGTGTCATGATCACGATCGTTTGGGAGATTATTTTGTATTTTAACACATCCTGAAGACTTTTTCAGCAGGTTAAACAATTAATTGTCAGGACGATACAGATGTTTCTTTTTTCGCTCTACGTTGGAAGGTGTTATGAATAAAGCTGTTATTATGTTAATACTGATGTTTTTTTAATAAGATAAAGGATGTTTGCTTACGTTAACATGTTAACAAGGACATTGTGAGGAATTTTGATTAAAAAACAATAATGACATGAAACATGTAGGCTTGTTACTTTTGTCCCGACTTGAGGTCAAAAGGTCAAAAGTAACAATATGAACTTTTTGCTCAAAGTATGTAAAATTGTGGCAAGGAGGTTTCTTTCCTTATAGATTTATAATGCACACATATTAAATTGATGATAATGTTAAAAACCCAAACTGCCCATCAAAGCATGAAGCTGGTGAATTTGAATCCTCTCATGAAAACAAAGGCTTCCAGCTGACAGCAGTAAACATATTTATATACTGGCAACACACTGACAGGTAGGACATTAATAATCAATTTATTTGCAATACATCTCACCCTGTGTGTTTCTCGGCCCTTTTATGTCCGGGATAGAAACTAACCCAGAGGGTCAAGGGTCACACAGTAATGGCATTGCACATTTCACACACATCTGACTGATATGAATGCCATCGTCTGTGCCCAGTCATTTCCAGCCTGAACAAGTGCATTATAAACCTATAAGGAGCCTTCTCATTGCCATCCCATTTGTTTAGCTGCTGGGCAGAGAGAGCAAATTCGCTTGTATCCGAGGCTGAGGCAATTTGTTTTATTTGACTTCTCGCCCCATAAACTGTCAACTGTGGTTCTCCTAACCCAGAAGAGGTTTGCTACAGAAAACAAATGGGCACCGTAATGACCCTCTCCAGCAGAGTTCACATTTTGGGGTGTAAACTATGTATTTATCCAAGAACGTTTGCTCTGCTTATCAACTACTACTGAGTTTACCCCCGTGCTTTTCCCTATATCTTTTCATGGATCTCCCCATTTCCTCAGAAGGCTGTTAGAGAATGGGGAACGACTCGAAATATGTATAGGGCTTCAGAAAAAGCCGTTCAGGACAATTTCCGAAGTTGTGTTTGCCACAAACACACCTCTAACACATCCCAGAAACTAATATTGGCGTCTATGTGTGCGCCTATGTGTGTACTCGTGTCCGTGTCTGCTGCAGAGAGATGGAGAAACATTTGTGTTCATGTGTGTGAAACTATGAAGAAGTGAATGTTCTGCCAACTATTGATTTTGGAGAAGGCGCTCACCGAGATGATGAGGCGGTATGTCCTGTGAAGTGCCTATTATGTGAAATCAGTTGCCGTTGCCTGATTCTGTGCGCTCTATATTCATTGCTTCCAGTTCTCTAAAACGGCTTAGGCTGCATCTGCTCATGATGCACTCGTTGCATTCAAATCCCCTATAGTTTGAAGAGCACCACAGAGACTAAACATGATTTCCAGGTGCATTTACCTTGATTGTTCCAGCTCTTAGCAAAATTGGAGTAATTGTTTTGATTTTCTTTTCCTTTTGTAGGATTTAAAGTTGGATTTGTGTGGAATACCACTAAGTCTGTGTCGTTGTATTGTTTAAGGAAAGTATCTTTGTGTTGCCGCAATGCTAATGCTGAGCAGGTGCCAACGATCTTCATTATTAACCGCTTTGAATACAGAGTGGAAGGACATTTCTTCTGTCTCTGAATATGATCCAGGATATAGGATCCAGGATAAATAATAACATTACAACTGGTGTTGCCCAACACAGTGATTTTCAACCAGTGTGCCGTGACAGATCGCCAGGTGTGCCGTGGGAAAATGTCCAATTTCACTTAATCGGCCCCAAAAAATATGATTTAGTTGCCACAAAATAATTTCCCATTGTTGAGTGTCTGAGCCTGCAATATAGTGGCTAGCCTAGTAATGGAATTATCTTCCATGCCAGTAGGTAGAACAATATTTAACCATATATGCTGTATTATGCTACTATGTGACATTTTGCAACTTTTTGGGTTCTTGGTGGGCCGCGGGATTTTTTATTATTGTAGAAAATGTGCCGCGGCTCAAAACAGTTGAAAAACACTGGCCTAACACAATGTAGTGTAATGCATTGTATCTTGATTATTTTGTAATAATGGTACAGTTACTGGTCTGTTGAAAACACGCTTATAATGCTTTATGGTTGATATGCAACAGTTATACACAAGGAGGAAAGGGAGACATTTTTGGATTACTCACAAAGAAACACATTTAAATTTAAATACTGTCTTATAAACTAAATACCTAAGAAGTGCACAGAAACAGCGATCCACAGCAGCAAACAAAGCAGTCTGCCAACGCACTTCGGACATGAAACTGGTGGCATCAGAGCCTCATAGTTTTAGATATCGGTCAGAGGAAATCAACCTCTGCCAAGCAGGCTAAAACCAATTTAAAGATGATAAACGCAGACATGTGAAGCGGAGGAAATGCTGCTCAATACAGCCTTCCAGAGACATTCTGCACAAGACACAAACAGCAAGCAAAAGTCACTACAGCTTATAGAAAGTGAATCATGTGAGGAACAGTAAGACATTGTATTTAATCAATCTCCTCTCTCAACGTCCTCAACACTGGCATTTGCTAAAACCTGTAGATGAGGATTGAAACAGCTTTTATCCTGGCTGTTGACATTTGACAATAGGTTCCCTCTAATTTCCGAGCAGCTACGTAATAATTACTGCAGTTACACAACCCGTCCCCAGGCTTGAAGGTTTGACCTTTTTCTGCAAATAACATGTCCATTTCCCTTAATGTGAAACAATGATGTAATTTCCTATTGTCTACTCTGAACACAACATTACCGTCATCTCGCATGAACTGCATGACCTGTGAACTTTAGTGAGTGCATGTGTGTTTTTTATTTATATATTAATGTGAGGAGGAAGCCGTGACTGCATGGCAACAATAACGTCACCTCAGCATGGTGTGCTTATATTTCTTCGCTGCTGTTATTTTTTTGTTTCTATTTGGGATTTGATCATCCGTCCATGGCTAGGGTGGTGCTGCACCCAGGACTTGAGAAGAAAGGCATTTAGGGAGGTCTTTAACACACAATTTCACAACCACACACACACACACACACACACACACACACCCATCACAGGGTTTTTGGAGGGTGGGAAGAAACACAGAGTCAGGTTTGGTCCTTTCTGACCACAATCTGGCCTAATGGCTGAGTGCTTCACACAGCACACAGAGTCAGGATGTATGGCCATCTAGTAAAAGCATTCCAGCAGGAAAAATGAAGTACTCCGAGAGGAAAAAGTAGGGCAATATTTTGGGAGGAGGGAAACTGGAGGATGGAAAGATGGGGGATTGAAAAGAAACAACATTGGGTTGGTATAAGACAACAGTGTTCCTCTCTTCTTTATGAGACAGGAGTTATTGCCTTTTCACACATATGTTTAATGTATGCCAGTGTTATTCATTCGTTATTTTTTTTCTTAGCTACATATGTTTTACTTGGTTCTTTTTACTTGGTACCTGAAGGCACCCCAAGGGGTACTAAGGATTTAAAACATATATATTTAAAATTAGCATGAATTAAAAAATCCTTTAAAAATAGTTAATTAATAAATATTGTGTACGTTCTTAAACTGAATGGTATATATTATATATTAAACCAGACACTGATGGCACAGTGCTGTGTATTACATTATTTTTTCAACCAAAAAAGCTTTGCACTGAATTTTAGTGAAGTACCCCCATGTACTTGGCTGGAAAAAACAATTCCACAAGGAGTACATCACTGAAAAAAGGTTGAGAACCACTGCACTAAGAGATGAAGAGGAAATAAACATGTGACTGCCTCTGAAGTCCTCTTGGCATGTCTATTCCTCTGAATATATGGAATGATTAAAGATTGTATGTAACATGATTATAAACAAAGCGGTGGGAGTGTGATCAAAGTGAGGGAGAGACCAAAGACACACACACACATACACACACACACACACACACACACACACACACACACACACACACACACACATGCACACGCACGCACGCACACACACACACACACACACACACACACACACACACACACACACACACACACACACACACACACAGGAGGCGGAAAAGGTGAGGGATAAACAGACATTATGAAATGGATTAAGAGATTACTCCAGAACAGGATTCTTTTCATTAATGAAAAAAACAGAACATTATTAACACATGGAAGAAATGTGAATTTTGGAAAAACACCTTTACCCATGATTTCATGAGAGCTCTGCTTGATAAACATCCATTGGGCTTTTACTGATATGCGTTCACTTCTGCAGGTTCAGTGCATTTCAGTCATTTAAGTATCAAAACAGGACTTCCATGGCAAGCCATAATTAAGTGCTTTGTTTATTTCCAGTATGTTTTCTTCCCAAGAAAAATGTATGGTTTATGCTGCGTTAGTGTGTAAAACATACAGATGCGTATGCGTATGCGTAAGATAATGTTCTAATGCCAAAGTAAAGCTGAGCCAATAATGGTAAAATAATTACCTGTGCAATATACTTTTTTTCTTATAGCTCTATTCTACAGCATTGGGAGGGAAGCTTAAAAGTATAAACTGATTCATGACTTAATACAGATTAATTAGTTAATCTTTGTAAGTGTTCTATTGTTTTTTTTTTTCTTAAGGCTATTTTGTTTGTTTGTTGCTATATGGAAAACAAAATTGCCATTTAGTCAAGAGTTGAAAGTGATAGAGTAAAATAGATGTGGTCCACAGGTCTCTAATTTGCTCGTATAATTAGCTTTCTCGTGTTTTAACCTATAAGCTCCATTTAGTCACCTGGTTGCTTTATTATTGCTTGGCAAATAATTATAATAATAATAATAATTATTGGCAGCAGGGTTTGTGTGGCACCACAGTCGCATCAAACGGTGCTCTATTTAGCATTTACCATGGCCAGGGGACATTTCATCCACCTAAACGTGTGGGCAGGACTATATGTAGGGAGCTTACTGAGGTTCTTATTTAGTTTTCAACTTATCTCATAATTTTGTACTTCCACTTCCTCACTTAGCTGTGAAACGTCAATTTCTGGAAAAAAACACATCCCAATAGCCCTGATCCCCTCTTCAGTTTCCTGATTTGGCCCTTCCATAAACATTGGTGAACACATCCTGTGCAAGTCTTACATATTGTGAATCATGATATAGCTTAGAGAGGGAATGAAGGATGGCAAATTGGGAAAAAGAGTAAAATTGGATGACATGATATGCAATGCTGAATTTGCCCTCTATACCTACATGTCTATTTTATATACAGGAACAAATATAGTTTTAAACACTTGCTGAAAATAATTGCCTTTCCATGTTGTTGCAGAGTCTTTCCAACCTTAATAGCTTTACACGCCAGAACAGGATGCACAGGAAACCGGTGCCCATGGCACCGTATAACCATTTATAGGAAGATGTTGTCAGGACTCCATGCCAAGGGAACCTAAGGCTAGTGTGCAATGGCGTAGGATTCTATTGCGCTGAAATGCTCAGTGTAGGAAGTGTATCCTTCTGCTCCAGACTAGTCTCCTGGTCCACGATCAATCAATCCTCCATAGCACGATGCCCAACTTGTTAACATCGTAGCATTTCATCCAGTTCGCTTAGTTTTTGCATTTGTATTCGATGGAAAAAGCTCCGATCAAACCCTCTCAGGACAGCCAGAGACCACTGGTGCCTAAGTATAGTCGGCCTGAAGCTAAGGGCAGGGTCAGGGCAGTGTGTTGACAGACACCAGCGCTCCTCCACCATCCCGAGTTCATGTGCACTGACAGCTGTCAACTACCTTGGCCATCACCTGCCTTTCACAAAGACACACACATGCACACACTGTACATGGATTCGTGAACACACACAGTGACAAGCGGAATATTTACTTTCCACACATGCATGCACAGAAGCATACGTAGAAACACACACACACACACACACACACACACACACACACACACACACACACACACACACACACACACAGAGTCAAGCCTTTGGCTTGGACTCTTAGTGTGGGTCTACCCCTCCAGTTCCCACTGCCCTTTCCTTTCAATTTGTTGCATTCATATGCTGCCTCTCTATCTCTTGCTCTCTTTTCTTCACCCCTCCTCCCCCTAACCCCTCTCTCTCTCTCCTCCTCTCTCTCTCCCAGCCAAATCTGGGGATACAGAGCGCCAGCCACCCGTGAGATGAGCGATTTAGTAATTGTGCAGCTGCCAGCCTAGGCATGGGGGCCTGTGCAGCAGTAGTGGACTCTGTGGCATGTATGGGCACAAAGGCTAGCCCAATGGGGACGGGCAAGAGATGGAGAGAAAGACAGAAAAATGGAACAGTGGTAGTTAATGAAAACGATCTTGAAGAAAAATGAATGGGCGTAAAGAGTAAGCGAACGAATGGGCGCAGGCTCATCTTGGTATGTGGGTGGAAGCTTTTGACTTTTGAAGAGTAGCAGCAGTATTGACATGGGAGATAGGGAGGAGGATAGATAGGTGGTGGGGAGGAGGGCAGGGAATTGAAGAGAAAGGGAGGGATGGGGGTGGAAAAGCAGCAATTAGTGTAATTAGGAGACCAGCTTTAGCAAGGCACTGACAATATGTCACCTCTCATTATAACCCATAAGCAAACACAGCAGCCTAATGCAAGGCAGCACCCATTCTCTACGGATCCCTGTGTCAATGCAGATTTTGTTCTCCCCAGTCACGCTCGGCTGCATATCATTGACTTGCCAATACAACATGGGGTTTTGGATTCAGAATATAGAGTCCGGTTGGGGAGACAGAAAGAACCAAACAATAGGAAAATCCAACTTGCATGCTGCCGGAGTATGGGATGTTTGGCAGCCACATGGAAAAGCGCCTGGATCGTTGTTAAACTACACGGGGAATGATTAATTCAGATGGATGAAATGTGTTAGATGTCTGTGCAGAGGTGGTTTGAATGGAGGATTATATGTTGTGGCCTGTTGGAATTGATGTTTGGACAATTATAGCATGAGGACAATTTCATTAGTGTTAACGTATGATTGCGCAATGCTTTATGTATTTCTTTTTTTTTCAACAACTACTGACATGATGAACACTAAACCATATAACTGATAACTTTAAAGTTGCTTTTAAGTTGCAGATGTACTTATTATTAATGAATGTCGGCCTGTTTGGCAGGATCATCATTTCTGCACATTTATGAAAATGTAAAACATTTCCATGAAGCTGTAAACTTGTTTTCGAGGCAACTCTTCCACACTCCGAAGCAAACTGTTTTTCGTGTCTTTTTATTTTATTCATTTTTTTTCCATTTTGTCAGTCTCACAGCAAACAGCCCATTAAAACTTTACCATTGCTAGATACACTACATAAACAGACATGTTTTCTGTTGTGCCATTTTTTGTTTTCACTCCTCTGTGACATGGCACAGGGCCGTTGAGCCAAGTGACTGTGACAAATTGGGATTGGAAATGACAAAATAGGCTATTTAATAGGCATGGCAGAGGGGATTGGACTCTGGTATCGGGTTCACTCGAATAAGCAGACTGTCTGAACTCCTCCTGGGCCCGGCTTTGATGGCAGCTTTCATCCATCTGATGGGTAGACTCTGGCAATGGAAGATGGAGCCGATGGAGTCTCGCTATCTCTGGTGTGAGTGTGTTAGGCTTTGCATGTGTGTGTGGGTGCACAAGGATGTTTTTGAGTAAATGCAAAATCAGTGCACACATCAATCTGAGGCAGAGATATGCCGTGGTTAGTGAGCAGGCTCTGGGGGAGTAAATGTGGCCATGCGTTAACCTCAGGCTGTTAACTTCCAAATATAAACATTCTCTACGATAGTAATCACTTTTTATTAGAAAGAGATGCAGCAATATTCCCTAATGATACCAGGCTCAACTGCATTGCCACATTGTGTGTTTGGGTATGTGAGGATACAACACACAATGCTAGTGCATGCATGATAATGTGTCAGGAAACACAAGAGGAGGTTAATGAAACATCATACAACACTGACCTGAGAAAATGTGTTTTAAAGTAATACAGGAAGGAACTGAAAAGAAACCTATAAAGAAATGAAAGGAGCGATGGATAAAACCATTTAGAAAAAAGGAGGACAAACAAATCAACCTGCAGAGGGAGCCTAACCAAGGGAACCTGCTGAGAATGTTAAGCAAACAACAGGCAAAACAAGGCAATACAAGTGGAGTGCAAAGGAGAAATGAGTGAGAAAGACTTTGCGGATGGGCAGAGAGCATAAGGGATGATAGAAAAGGTGTAAGGGCAGGGTGACAGACGACAAGTGAGCATAAGCCAAAGAAAAATACAACGAAACAAAGTGACAGAGAAAGAATGGAAGGCTGGATAGCAATAGGTTTTAGAACTTGTTGACAGTGAGTTAGACACAGACACAGAGACAAAAACAGAGAAGGCAAAGAGGTGCATGGAATCTATAATAAGATGGTGAAGGCAGGTGAAAAATGAAGAGTGAAGAAGAGAACTAATGGTAGGATTGGTGATGGAGGAACAGAGAGAGGCTCCGTGTGGTGTATACACATACATTATTAAAATCAAATGTTTATACTTAAGTTTGCATACATTGTCATACATTTTCTCTGCATATGTTTATGTGGAAAAATGTGTGTGTTTAAATATTTCTGTCTGAGTGAGAGAGTGTCTGCATACATTTAGTTTTTGGATTAGACCAGTCTCAGAGAGAGGAAAAATAACATCTCAGCCCAACAGGAGCACATTTCATTATTTATTTTAATTAAGCATGGAATTGTCTGCCAATACTCAGTTCAATTCTATGATGAATTTCAAATGTCCTTGCCTCAAACCATTGCATCGTTAAAATGTAGTTCAAGGCTATAACTCACAGCTGCACTGCATTCAGACCAGTCCAGCTAAGCTGTTAGGGACGGTCATGTTTGAGTTCAGACCTGCCGCCTCCACTAATGGGAAGAGTTGACTCACTCAAGGCTTTTGTTATAATAGTTACGATTTAGACATTTTAATATTTTCTGCTTGGCAATGAAACTAGAGTTTCTAGCTTTACAGCCTAAATATTTTGAACCACACCATGCCGGCAGTACATTAGCTATGTGAATGGATGTGGTGTATAGTTTGAACATATTCACATTTAATTCACACTTGTGTAACGCTCTCTGAAATGTTGCAATGCCCTTTGGACTCCAGGGTTTGCATTACTTTCTGCAGGTATGTGATAATATAAGAAAGTATTGGAAATTCACATTTTGGCCTAATAATGGCACTAGATGAATTACCTGCACCATATATAGTGGCAATGCATTTCATTTTTTTTTAGATATTGCACTCTCCTGCCAGTACATTGAGGGATCTGAGGAGGTGTTGTCGGCTACCGTTTTTTTCAGCTTCTGTTGTCTGTGTTTGCAATAACTGCCAGTGCCTTAGAAATAAGCCTGTGTGATCTGCTTTACACGGAAATCAATGACAAATGATCCAAATCATTGAGACTGATTCATCATTTTCCACCCAAGTTAGACTGCATTTCCATGAAAAAAGAAGCAGCCTTGTATTTTTGACTCAGTAATTCACAGTACTCATATAAGCACTCCACACAGCTCTCTGAAGTGGCGTCTAATCTGATTGGTCAGGGAAGGCACAATAGAGAGGAGAGCGGGCTAATGACAGTGCAGAGAGGCAAAGATAACAAGCTTATCGCAGTTTGCAAAAGTACGAAAAAAAAGTGTTTTGTAGACAAACTCAAATAAACCATTGACCGATCGGCTGATGTGTCAGCCTCATTATACAACCAATCCTTAGTATTGAACTTTATAAAGTATCTAAGAAAAACACAACAATGGAAGACATTTGAAAGAGGTACCATATATATATATATACTGTGTATATATATACTCCATTGTCCCCTATATTATACTGTTTCCACTATGCAACAACTCATCATAAATGTCTTCAAATTCTTTAATTCATCTCCACATAATATCACTTTCCACAACATTGTTATGACATTCGATGACATTAACAAATGTAGACATTATTAGACATTGACCTTCTTAGTCCATACAAGCATACTAACTTACTTACATACTTACGCCCAGTCTACGTTAATTGTCGTGTGATGTTTGACACTTAGAAGAGTAAGGATGGAAATCATTTAAAAAACAATGATGAAACGTGGTGGACGTAGATCGTTTTTGTTTTAAAACCCCTGTTTTAACAGGAAACGTAGTAGTGTGGATGTAGCTTTAGACACTCACACACGTATCTCCTCTTAAACATAAATACATATCAGAGGCTGTTATGCATGGTTTTAGCATTCTTTAGAGAATGACCAACACGGGACTTCCAAAATGTCCCCTGTGGGCTACATAGTCCCCTGTTGGATAGGAAGGAAAGTTCACACACACACATCTACATTGCATAATTGCCCACTTGTGGATATGTGCGTGTGTGAGTGTGGGTGTCAGAGACAGAGAGGGCTGTCTCCTCGCCATTGGCCCCATGCCTATCAGTTCACAGTGATCAGTCTTGCCTGCCTGTCGTCTGTCCACTGCCAGCTGTCAAAGGGCATGCTCTGGGCATGCCCACTGATGAGAGGCTGCAGCCATGCTCTAGAATCAATCCAGCACTCTAATAGGTCACGTATGGCTGCACAGTGCTTGCCAATAGCTTTGGATTGGAGAATGAGTAGAGGAGGTAGTGGGAAGACAGTGAAGACAGCGATACAGGCAGAGACAGATATGTCAGCTACATTTTCATCTTCAACAACAGGTTTTGCCAGCCACTGCTAGAAAAGAAATTGCAGTAATTGACGCTAATTTGCCTCTGCTGGTGACGGCTTCTGACTCCACTGTAGTGATGGCCAAGTTTGAGTGAAATATGAACACGTATTTTTTCTTCCCCTCTGACTCATTAGAGTTCCCTACATTTATACCTACATGTAATGATGAGTAAATGTGTACACACGTATTGAAATTCCCCAAGTGCGGAGGAAGAACAGAAAGAGAAGCAGATCCATTGGAGGAGTGCATATTTTGTTTTTATATTAAACAGTTGGTGCTCAGCAAATGTTTCAGTTTGCAAAGCAATTTCTTGGATGTTGCAGCAAGCAGAAAAATACATTTGATTCAACAGCTCTAATTAAACATATTCAAACTGCAGGCAATTTGAATACTGTTCATCATCTACAGTAAGGGAACAGGGCAAGTCCATATAGGTAAATCACATTTTATGCATTTTTCTTTTTTTACATTTTATCTTCCCAAAGCTCTTTGCCTTTGAGGCACAACGGAATAAACAGTATGAATATATAAATAAATATATACTTTTTTTCTCAACAATATCTAATAGGAAACAGGGAAATACATATTTTAATCAATTCCAATCAAACGAGGGACATGAGTTTTCTCAGTTTTTAGTTTTAGTTTTTTTGATCGACAATCGTTCAAAAATAACGCACCACGCAGATGATCAGGCTCCTGCTTGAGGGTTATCACAGATCATAGCTAATACAGCATTGTGTTGATAACCCATGTGGACCTGCATTGGTGTGACTGTGTTGCTACAGGAAGTGGTGCTGTGAAATGAAATAAGATCCATGAAGTCCAGTTTCTGGATTTCCAGACAAAACTGTTTATGAAGCAACATTTCATACCTCTGTGAAGATACCATGCAGTAATAGTTTTACTAATTCATCTTAACGCTAGGGAAGCATAGTGCAACGTTAAATAGGTAAGACACAAGATAATCTACCTGGAATCTGATTGTATTTGTTTCCAAATAAAGTAGGGCTGCAACAACGAATCGATACAATCGATAAAATTCGATTATTAAAAGCGTTGGCAACGAATTTCATTATCGATTCGTTGTGTCGCGCGATTATTACGCCACTCAATAAGTCACGGAGATGTTTGAGTATGACAAAAAAAAGTTGAGTTGAGCGCGGAGCAGAGCGGAGGTCGAGGAGAGACCAGGTTAGACCGTAACGTTGACTGAAACACATCGCGGAGGAAGGCCGTTCAACAGGCAGCTAGTAGAGGCACTTCCGGTTGAGGCTCCGGTGCTGCGGCTAGTCGGCAGGTTGTGTTCCGTTTTGAAGTGAAGACGTAACGTCCCTCCAGCAGCTTTCTGCTGTTTACTCGTTATTAGCTTGACAAGTTAGCGTTAGCTCGTAAGAACAATGTGTCTGAACAAAGGGAGTGAGAGAGAGAGAGAGAGTGTGTGTGCGCGCGCGTCTGTGAGTGTTTGAGTGAGTGTGTGTTCGTCTGTGAGTGTGTGCGTGTTTGAGTGTGTGTGTGTGTGCGCGCGCGTCTGTGTGTGTGCGCGTCTGTTAGTGTTTGAGTGTGTGTGTGTGCGCGCGCGCGTCTGTGAGTGTGTGGGTTTGTATGTGTGTGCGTCTGTGAGAGTTTGAGTGTGTGTATCTGAGTGTAGTGTAGAGAACCAGTTCTGACGTTCAAACAAATCCTGTTAAGTTTTCTGATTAGTATTTTTCTTTATTTTTTATAAGTTATTTATTGTTCTGACAGCTCAGGTCCCTTTAAACAAAATGTTGTGCAAAATATTTTGTGCACTTTATTTAATAAAAGCCTATATATTTGGCAGTTGTAAAGCATACATGTGTATGTTTGTGTTAGTCCATTATTTTATTTTTTATTATTACTTTAACAGCTCAGGGATGTTCAAGGAGCAACCTGTTTGTGCACTTTCTGAAGATTTTTGCACCGTCAGTTCTGTTTTTGAATAAAGGGTTGGAAAGTAATGCTTTTTTGTTTTTTATCCGATTCATCGATTAATCGAAAAAATAATCGACAGATTAATCGATTATTAAAATAATCGTTAGTTGCAGCCCTAAAATAAAGTCTGAGTCTCAGAGCATGTACAAATGTACAAAATCAGTAGCCGTTCTACCAAAGCAGAAGGTGGAGCAGCAGTACATTGTTCATACATGCAAGAAGTTTTTAAACCCTGGGTTCTTCGCATCCTTGGTGGAAGAAAACGCAGCAGACAGACAATGATCTATTTGTGCCTTGGTTTACAGGGACTGTGAAACTGGAGACTCAGGTCTGTTGGAACTTGCTTTTAGACACCACAATATGGGTGGCTAGGCTGTAGAGATACACAGTTCTGCCTCGGCAGAGAAGAATAATAGTATGTCAACATTGCTGCCAAACGGCGTCGATTGGCATGTCATCCTCTGCAGGAGCAAGTGGTGGATCTTAGAGATGGTCAAAAGGCAGAGGCACCGCATCAACACAAGGCTCCTGCTTGGAGTGGATCTGGAGCACAAAAATGACGATGGAACTGAGCAGCCCGATGGTGGGGGCTGTTGATTTGTGGATCTGTTAGCCAACCAACGCAACACTTACTGCCCGCTATGGTTCTCCCTGGCACAGCAGGACGATCCACCCCTGGGGGTGGATGGACATGTGCCACGGTCATGAAAGCTGCTTTTTGCCTTTCCGTCGCTTTGCCTTGTCCTTCTTCTATTGGAGCCTGAAGGCGTTGTCATTCAAGACAACTTTGCTGCTTGCACTGACAGCAGCTAAGAGAGTGTGTGAACTAGCAGCTCTGTGGTGCAGAGCCGCTAGTCCATTGAGATCCATTGTGACGGAGTTCTTTAAGGGTTATACAGCTGGATACTTGTTGCCTTCCACCCCATGCAGGGAGGCAAAGTTACATTTTCTTTGCCCAGTTTTTGTGTGGTATTGTTATGTTGAACTCAGGGCCAAAATCAGACATACTGACCAGCTGTTCATGTGCTTCAGGAATGGTGTGGCCAGTAAAGCCCTATCCAAAAAATGCCTAGCGGGATGGCTTTGTTCACATCTCAAACAAGTACAACGAGACATACAGAGGAAGTTGTGGATGTATGTTTACAAGTTTATTAATAATAATTCCTTTAATCAGGTATGGGTATAAGGTGGCTTTATGGTCCTGTTCTTAGGTTACCTATTTGTGACATTAAACCAATGATTATTGCCCGAACAATGTCACAAACTGTTTTAGTATCATACGAGTCATATATATATCATGTGAAAAACATTGTATAATGTATTTCATACAAAACATATTGTGTTGTCATGATTATCTCATGTTTTATGTGCTTTATTTTTAATTTGTGTCCCACTTGGGATGAAATGTAATGACTTGAGCTATCACTGACTTTTTAATGGTATCATTAGATTGAAGGCTACTCGATTGGGTATTGTGAAGCAACCCCTGCATCACGTGACTGAATACGTATGTTTGGCAACATCACCAATGTTATAAGTGCCCATCCCCCCATAGTTCCTCCATTAACAACACCAAGTGGACTGCGTGAACAAAGAGGTTTAAGCTGTTACATTGCTCTTGAACTGTTTGCTCTGGAGATTGGAAACCCCCAGAGCAGTTGGTTTCCAATACCACGGACATTGCCTTGGCCAAAAGTCTGAGAAGGAATTATTTCCGGAAGCTCCAAGCACGCTACCGGGCACGAGGAGAGTGAGATTAGAAGTCATCTCCCAGCCGGGTGAAATACAATAGGTTAAACCACCTGCTGGCCTGAGGAGCTTTCCTTTGACTGGTGTTGCGCTCTTCCTTCCTCGAGGTTGCGAGGCCAGAGCCGAACTAAATGTTATTGTTTCTCCTTTTCTGTCATTCGCCTTTTGTTCTGGAAATTTCAAAGAGACCATTAATCGTACCCTCGGCAACACACAGTCTGTCTCCTGTCCTCTGTTTTAATCTTTCACTCATTATTTCCTTTTTCAGTTCTCTTTCATGCTCTTTTTCATTTATCTCCCTCTAACCGTTCTCTCTCTCTGCTTCTCTGCTCCGTCAACTCTGTCTTTCTTTCTAACCTCTATGCATGTTTCACAACCGTGAAAGACCGTATCTGCTCCGCGCTACCACTCTCCAATGTTTGTCTGAAGTATTAGAGGGTTGTTGCCTTATTGGATAGAATTAATTGATTAATACTTTTATCCAATTAGTGCTCCCTCATGCAATTAATCAGCTGGCTGATGTTAGGGCCGCTCCATCAGTCGGACGAAAGGCAGACAGATGCTTTGGGTCTGGTGTGTGATGAACATTGACCTCTCCCTCTCTCTCTCCCTCCCTCTCGCTGTCTCTCTCCCCTTCCTATTTTCCACACACCTGGTTTCCTGTCCTCTCCTCACTGTTCTGCAATCGCTCTCCAGAACATTGTTCAAATGCTTGCTGAACAGAAGAAATGCCGGTGGAAAATAGTTTCCTTCCAATATTACGAAAAAAACAAACCTATTATGGGTTTTGTGGCTCAGAACACACATGGGTAAAAGACAGTTGAGCAGAAAAGTGATAATTGAGGATATATTTTCTATATTTAATGTGTATTAATATGGTATCAATGTATCAGTATTGCTATAAAACAAATGATAACAATGTATTTACATTTTCTTTTCTGTTTTACAGGTTTATCCTGTTCTTTCCTTTTAAACACTGATGGAGTTGTCCTGATGGTCAATGAAATACCATTGGACCTTTGAAGAATGAACTTTCCAAACCACTGGATTGTTCGGGAAGGAAAAGCTATCGAAGGTCAAAAGAATTCATCAAAAGTAAAATTAGTTGGCCTTTTCTCAGTCCGAGGATTCTTCTTCGGGGGACAACATTTTCCATGACTTTTCAAGGATATGGACTTTAGAAGAGTTTTCATTGCAAAATAAGTTAAATATAGTGATTTTTAAATAGCTTAGTGTCAAACCACCTGAAACAAACACCCACCATTGGAAGGGAAAAAGCTAGTTGTGAATTCAGATGCACTGAATAAGTAAAAACAACAATTTCA
Organism: Cottus gobio; assembly: GCA_023566465.1. Classification (NCBI taxonomy): domain Eukaryota; kingdom Metazoa; phylum Chordata; class Actinopteri; order Perciformes; family Cottidae; genus Cottus; species Cottus gobio. The sequence continues at coordinate 20,580,229 of CM042222.1, forward strand.
AGAATGGATAGACAACATCATTATTCAGGGGTATTTTCCTTACTCCAGTTGTATTCCTGTTTCCCAATACTGATCAGTGAGACGATTTAATACAATATTGTATTTTTGTTGCTTTCAAAAAATCAACTTGAAAGGCATTATCCAAGTTTGTTTCACTACTTTAGGTCATAATTGGAAAAACACCTATGAAAGTTGCTATGAAAGGTGGGGCAGATACTTGAAGAATGACTGTTGCTACAGTACAAACAGGTCCTCTGCAGGTGGTAGGAATCCAATATGCTCCATGACATGACCTGTTTTCAGCAGATAACCTCAGATATATTTGTGATCTCATGGATTAACTTTTAAACTCTTACACAAAGGCCTTTTGTATTTGGTATACAACTACAACCAGAAAAAAAACTCTCCCTGTCCACATGCATCTTTTATATTACATGTAGACCCAAGCTGAATTTATTTTTTCCTTTTCCTATTTTATTTTTCATCAAAATGGCTCTTTCATGGACATCAGGGGCTTGGACACTGGCAGCTTTGGGTTTTCTTAGCTGCTGTAGTGTTGGCTCGTGTGAGGCCTCAAGGACTAGTGGTTTGACCTCAGAAGAGAGTAAACAGGATCAAGGACCCTCATCATTGGAACGAGTGAAGAGAGGATGGGTGTGGAACCAGTTTTTTGTTGTTGAGGAGTACACTGGCACAGAGCCACTCTACGTAGGAAAGGTAAGGACATTTCATTTTATAATGCAAATATCGTAATATATGGACTTGTTTTCAAGTAGTAAAATGAGTGCAAATGTCTGCATGCTCCAGTCATCCAGGTGATTATCATATTAGCCAGAGCATTGCCCACTCACATCAGTGCCACATAGCAGCAGATTAGTTTCTAATAAGCAACATTTAAGTCCATAGGTTTTAATATTTACTATCTCCTGAAGTGATTCACATAGTAAGACACATTTATAATTGTATTAAAATGCCACTACTGTGCTGTATTTTCTGTAAAACCAGATTAGCTTGATGTATATAATTACATTTTTCTCCAAAGAAATAGGGGGCAGCTTTTCACCTCTACTACTGAGTCCATACGATCTAAAGTTGCAGTCATCAGTTATAAAAAATGCCACCCAGAAATAATGCATAAAACCAAACCATACTGCTTGAACTCTGACGTCTCAAAAAACAGTGCAATCTCTTTATGGTCTATGTAACATTAAGTTTTGATAGTTTGTTCATTGGTTTAGGGTTAGGGTAGCAAAGACGAGGGAACAATTGATGTTTTTGTTTTGTTCCCGGCTGACGGGGTGCTGCTTCGCTCAGAAGGGAGTGTGCATAGGCTCCGGGGGATGAGTTTCAGGAAGAAGTTGTGGCGGCTCAGTGGGCTGGTGAAGCGCTGGGTCTAAGCTGTGGTACGGCGGAAACAGAAAGTTTTCTGACTTAAGCCCCAATGCTGGAGTTTGTTCTAGCTGAACAGCTAACAGAAACTCGGTCAGCCTTCTGCAGCCACCTGGTGCTGTAACTGGCCAAGCAGCCTCCTAGCGACGGGGAGGACGAGGCAAGGGTTCGATAGATATAAATGAATCCAGTAAACAAACTATTCTACTTCTTCTCAAACTACTTTTTTATTCTCTGAATGTAGGGCAGTCCAGCACTACGCAAATGGTATTACAAGAGCCAGGGCTAACCAGTTAGCATGCTCATTTCAGTTTATATTGCAAGACAATACATAGACAACTTTAACACAACATCAACATTAATTGTGTTAACTTTGAAACGTCACATTGTTTAGATCCCCCAACAGTAACCACAAACCATGCTCAGTGCATTTGCATTGTACCTGTGCAAAATTGTTGCCAAACCTTCCCAGGCCGCATGACCTCCTCATCAGTGTAAACATGTTTTCAGCATCAGTAAAGGCTTATCTGGAACTATTGGATTAATAGACTACCACTAACAGATCGTAGAACAAAGAAAAGACAACACATTGACTGTGGTTTTAAGAATAACAAGAGATAAAGATCAAGTCCCAGTGGTTTTCTGCAGAACACCTCTGGAAGGTGCTCTATCACCAGGAAGCACTACACATATCTGCCACTGCTAAGAATCTAAAGTTATTAACACATCAGTGTCTCTGTGACATTGCCCAATACTTTTCTTCATCTATACCATTTTTTTCATAAAACATATATTTCTTTAGCAAGCCCTGGCATGTCACATCTGTAAACACATGCACTTGAAGAGAAGCAGGCTGTTTTTTAAAAGACTGTCTACCTTCAGCCGTCACTAGCATAGCTTGTGTGTAACGTAGGCGTTTGTGGTTTTGAGTTGTGTTTCACTCCCACGTTCTTGTTCTCATTGTTATCTACCGATAGAAACCTCTTTGTTCTCTGATCCACTCTGCTTTGTTGTGCTGTAGAATCTCTGAAAGCTGTGAAAGTCCATTGGCTTGTTGTAATACAAACTGAGTACTTCCTGCTGATGCTTCATGTGGAAAAAATTCCAAGGGTGAATCACTGGAACGATTTCTTGTGGAGCTGCTACACTACATTTTGCCTTTAAGATTATACAAGCTTCAAAGGAAATTTTGCCCAGACACAAACTGAATATTAAAGCATATACAACATATAGATGTTGACATCCTTTGGTATTAGCTTCAAATATTACTTGACAGCAAACTGATGGAAAGAAGAGGCAATAATCACTACAACTATTTGCGTGAAGATATTGTGGAGGGAGGTCAAGCTGAGCAGATAATGGACTCAATCTCCCTCTGTGCTTCTTATTTTCCGAGCTTCTCCTTGCTTTGATGATATCGGCCGGACATGCTTGTAGTGCATGTTTGTGCATGTTAGCGTGCCCCAATGGTTAGCCTGTGGACTCATATGGCGGTTAGAGCTGATAATGTTGTCCCGATTGTCAGCGTCATAGCAGAAGCGTAGCATCCACCCAATCACCCCATCTTATTACCCATCAGTTAAACACTGTTAGCTCGGTCAGCACTGTAGTTTCCACTGTTAGCAGCACTTAGCGATGAGCTGCCTGCTCGCCGTCTACATGTTGAAAGCCGTTGACTGGCAATCAAAAAGATCCCAATCTCAAATGTTCCACCTTTAATGGCCAGAGCCATTTCCATTACTTGTGAAGAACACTAGCACTGAGACTGAATCACAAGTTCTAATCATATACTCATAATTTAGCAGATTTACATTTCCTGCCATTCCACCAAAGGAACCGAAAGCTTGATCAAGTTTCTTTGCCCTCGATCTAGGATCACAAAGAGTCTCTATTTTAGAAGGATGTCCTTTCTGAGCATTCAGGAACATCCATGGCAGTTTATACAGTTCACTGGTCAAACACGACTCCCAGTGTACAACTTCATTCACACAGTTAGCAACAGGAGAGTGAACAAGGCCAACAAATCATTAATTGCTTATTGTTTCATTGCGGTTGCCTACTAAAGCATAAATAATGGGCCGTAAATGCTCAACATGCTCACCATAGACACTCCAAAGGCCGGTGCTGAACTTGAGCTTTGTTTTTTCAATCATTTAAGAGAGTCATTTTCCCAATCTTCACAAAAGAGACTCCTATTACTTTGTTCAGTCCCTGTGGTTCCTTTGTTTCTGGAACTATGTGTTTTTACTCAGTAATGACTGCCTCAACGATGTCCTTCTCTTTGACGTTGAGGACAATGTGTTGACACCATAAATGTTATTATTGAATGGTATTATTTCAATGTGAATATAGAGCATGACTACATGTCAAATCCAATTTATTTGCTATCATATCTGTGCCATCTGTGCATTTGGGTATATTCTGGACACTTTTTTTTCACTCGTCTCGTTCAAATCCCATTCATCAGCTGTTTCTCAAATGAACTTCATTGAGTTGATGTGAGTGGACAGCGTGTACGATCCGATTGCCTTACATAGGATGTGATTTGGAAAGACAGGATATTAATGCAGACAGCATGAGACTCAGCGATGAGTCACACACATCAATCATGTGATTCCCTTGTTTCTAATCATTTAGACATGGCAATTGACCAGCTAATATTGCATCTGCATGTATTGATCTCTCTATTCCTGCAAATGAAGGAAGATGTTCTCCGCGTAAGGGTCGGGTGTTACAGAATAATTATCCTTTGGCCATTATCTCTTTGGCGCTGTGAATGGGCTGCATTCCTGATGGCAAACCAACAGCGAGTCCAGCAGATCACAGAGATAGACAGAGAGTAATTGAGTGGTACGTGTGGAAAGGAACGAAGGGAGAGGGAAGGCTTCGAAAGGAAGCTGGGAAAAAAGAGGCTTCAGAGACTGACTTGTGATTCATTAAAGGACAGGGCGCTAGGGAAGGCAGTGAACTGATATAAAAGGGCTGAGGGGAGCTCGAGGGAGTGACACAGCAGGAGGCGGAGAGAGATGATTTTATTAATACAATTATCTAAAGTTATTGGACTTCATGTGACTAGGGCACTGGCTTGTGCTAGTAATATTAATGGTGTGTGTGTGAGTGTGGATGTCTGTGTGTAACTCTCTCACACACTGATGGAGTCTTTTAGCTTTTTTGGTATCAACACTTTAATATGAGCAGTAGAGGATTAAAGCCAAGCAGTGTGCCTCTCTCTGTACTGGATAATTACAACAAGCTTTTTTTTTTTTTTTTCATTTTACTTCACCCCAACTCAACGCAACTTGCCAAGCTCTGCTCTACTCTTCTCTCTCTCTCTCTCTCTCTCTCTCTCTCTCTCTCTCTCTCTCTCTCTCTCTCTCTCTCTCTCTCTCTCTCTCTCTCTCTCTCTCTCTCTCTCTCTCTCTCTCTCTCTCTCTCTCTCTCTCTCTCTCTCTCTCTCTCTCTCTCTCTCTCTCTCTCTCTCTCTCACACACTTCGGCTGCCACCACTCTGCTAATGAAATCAGATTTACCAATAAAATAGTCACTCACGTAGCGTTGAACTGGCAGCTTTGGGCAGTATGTTTAAATACTAAATATTTGCAGACTTAAAGGATAGAACTATACTTTGAAGTGAAGGAAGGGAGGAAGGGAACGTACAGGAAGTGTACTTTTGTTAGAGGCAGAGTAGCTGTTGAGCCCAGATAATCCTAAATGGCTGTTAAAAGAAGTAAAGGAGGCAAATAGATATTGATCATGATTCTTTCTCCACTACTTTGACACAAGCTGTCAGAGATAAATCCATTTTGAGGGTGTGTGTTTGTGTGTGTATGCATGTGCATATGCATGGTGGTGTAGTGTCACTGCCGCCTCACAGCAAGAGGCCCGGCCGTCTCTATACGTTCCCTGCTTTAGACTGGTGACCTCTCCAGGGTGAACCCTGCCTTCGGCCAATGTCGGCGGGGATCAGCTCCAGCACCCCGCGACCCTAAATAGGATAAGCGGTTTGTCCGGACTCTTTATATTTCAGCAACAAAAAGAGGATAGTTCAAGGGTTTTGTGTCTCTTTTGTATCCATCCACCTCTCATCCTGTCTCAGCATGAACTGTAAATACATGCTGTCCATGTCCAAGGTGCTTCTTTTCCCTTCTTTAAAACTCAGCATTCAATTTGAAGCCAAAAAAAACAGAAGCACTCTAGTTTTCTATTTTCTTTGTGTGTGCCTTTGCGCTAAAGCAACTTTAGTGTAGTTTTGGATATTAAGTATAGTCTTGTATATATAGCGTATAGCCTAAGATCTATGTTTTGCTGTTTTGTTTCCTTAACTGCAGGTTGTCAGAGAAAATAAGTAACAGAAGTATTTCTCTGATCCAATAAAGAGTTCTTATGTGATACCCGAGTAGTATTGGCTTAATTTTAACTCATTGTGTTTGTTTATGGATGAGGGGGTGGGGGAGTGTTTGGCCATGGACACAATCAATCAGACAACAGAATGCAATTCTTCCCGGTGTAATGATCCAAGCTATAATTAGTCAAATCTAGGTCCAAATATAGCAGAGGCTGTCATCAAAGAGAAACAACCCAGCTTAAGATGGGAGGAACGGAAATAATTAAACAAAATAGAAACAAACAGAAAATGCGGTGCTGTGGGACATGATGTTTTAAGGAGACACATTTCCCATTTTGGAAGATGAAAAAGCCTTTTGTTTACTCTGCTTTGTCATCTTAAATAATGTTATTATAATTTGTTATGTCTCTTTTATTCCCTATTTGTCTGTTTCCATTCTGTATCTTCTGCCTAAGCCTCTGCAGGCCGGCCTCCTATCCCATCTCATCCCTGCGCCATCACCCCCTCAATTTAATTTCTCTTCTCCCTCTGACTTTCTTCTCTCTCTCTTTTTTCCTCACTATGCTACCATTTACTCTCGTCTCTTGCTCTGTCTCCCATGGTCTGCACCCTTCCTTCTCCCATAGCTGTCTCCATCTAGGTTGTCTCTGATACAGTCACCTTGTTAACACTTTGAAGCTGTTAAGATCAGAGAGCTTGACAAGCTGCAGTGAAATGTGGCAGGCCTACTCCTGATTACACAGACTTAAATATAAGACAGACAATTTGCTCCCACTTTGAAACCCTCAGTAAACCAAGGCTTCAGTGCAGCCCATGTGCTGATAGCTCCAGTGGAAAATGTAAAAGTGGCCTTCTATTCTATTATTTTCCTGTGATTCTGTTGAGTACAGTTACGTGTGTTAATGAACCCATAAAAAACAAGGTTGTCAACAGAACAAGGGCGGCTTGCAGGTCCTGGAGATGATTTCACTTCCTAAAAATGAATCTTGCCAAAACCAAATCACCACTCTCTCAAACATTTACTCAAGCAGAGTGCGTGCTTTAACATACTTTTAATACACAACTCAAAAGAGCTGACCACAAAATAAGAGGGCCACTTTTTGACAGTGCATGTGAGTCACATGTCACCCCCTTCAGCAGGCTGGCCTACAGTGACAGCAAGACACTTTGTTATGACCCGAAGGTGAACCGGACAGGGCGTCAGCAGCCTGAGTCACTGTAAACCCTAATGCGCTCCTAACTACTACTTGCATTAAGCTTGACTTAAAGCCTTAAAGCCGGACACGGGGACATCAAATCTGCTATGTTCCGGTTAGAAATAAAAAAAATGTAGTTGGCAATCAAATATATGACATGCTACTACTGTCGTGTGTATGTTGAGTTATTGGTCTCTGTCATCATACTTTCCATTCTGGTAATGAAGTAATAGCTTTGAAATCAATACATCTACATTATTGTTTCTCAAATTATCAAATGAAGGACCAATTAGTATTTTAGTACATAGTGGTTTAAGTGTTGCATGTTCATTGTCTGTAAATTTAAAAAAGGCCTGTGTATATATATATATATATATATATATATTTATTTACAGATTGTTAAATTGGTACCATTATGTTTGACAAATAGCCGACAGTATTTGGAGTTCTTGTTTCCTGTTTAACCGGGATGTTCAATTCTCAGGATTAAATGACAATAATTCACTTCCTATTGTTTATGAACTCCAGCATTCATCATCCCTTTCACCTCAAGCAGTTTCTGTGACTCATCTCTTGCTCTACATCTCCTCCCTTACCATTCTTGCCTCACAGTTTGAGGTTAGTGACATATGAAGTTAGCGGAATCAAAATATTCGTACATTTTTCCGAGCATGGGCCTGGAGAACAGAATGGTTTGACGGTTCGATCCCCCAAATGTCATGTCTGCGTTTATATGTATTATATTTAAAAAGGGGCAACGCACTTTAATTAACATGAACACTTGAGTCCATAATGTAAATATGCACACACACATGAGCACAATAGGAAGCACAGTTAAACAATCACATAACCACTGCTGCAGATACACATCTGGTGACACAGCGGCAACATCTAGAACACAAAGAGCTCAGATAAATGCAAATATCTGCCGGATGAAGCAGTCGTCCACTTCTCATGTGAATTGATTGAGGATAAATTTGCACTCCCGGTCATTTCTTTCCTAACAGAGTGACGTCCTGGCTCTGACCTTTTAGTTTGCTTAGAACAACTTAGCAAAGCGTAGTGTGTGTGTTTTTCAAGCTGCCAACTTGAATCACTCCAGTGAGGATAGACTGACAGACGGATGGGTATATCCAGCCTGAGGGGGGAGAAATAGCATCTTCAGAATGATGAATGATGAACTCACTATGCATGTGTGCGTGCGTGCTTGTGTGTGTTGCCCATATGTGGCCAAGCACACACACACACACACACACAGTAGCTAGGTACGTGTGTATTGCTGGGTGAAAACATGTACAGTAGTTGGAACTGCATGGTGCCAGAATTTGTGCGATTGAATTAGCCGATGATGACAACATTTCACACACATTCTTGTCTGTGGAATCTAATTTAAAAATACAGAGCGGGTAAGGGAAACATAACCAGTGGCGTGTGACTATGGGAACTTTTATTTGATAACACTCAGAGTTTGGACCAATGAAACTTTTTTTATTATAACTGCAATATTGATACCGCCGAAGTATCCGGCAGTATATTTCCTCTGACTGTTCATGCATTTGTCTTCAGGATGATTCAGAATGGTGAGAAAAGGCAAAAACAGATAGATAAAAAGGGAGGGGAAAATGGATGAGGGAAGCAATATCAAGGCACAGGCTTGCATTATTCCACGGTTTTACGACAAATACTTAATGAAACCCCGCAAGGGTGATAGAAGCCCGTATTTAATTAAGCCTTTATAAAATATTAACCAGGGAGGCCAGGGCAATTCCCCCTATCCTGGTCTTCTCAGTAGATTGAACCACAGTTACACTGCATAGACAGCACTGAATTATAATTTAAGATAGAAGGTGAGAGAGGGAGAGAAAGAGAGAGAGGGGGTCTAGTGCTCACTAAAGAGCCAAAGGGGAGTTTGAGATGGGGGACCAATGCTGCTCCTATTGCTGCCTCTGGAATGTCTTCTAATCACATTAGGGGGGAACTATATCTCTGATTTATAAGGGCTCTTTTAAGTTCCCTTTTCAGCCCCGGCACCTCTATGTCTCTACCTTTAACAATCTTTGAAATGACTTTGATCTACTAATTTGGGCGTCACATCCCGTGAAGGGCACCGTGTGCAGAAAAGATGTAAATCATCACTCGAACTGTGGTGTCTTTTTTTCACGACAACGATGATGGCCGCTCTATAGGGAGCGATGCGAAGGCCTTTAGCTGCAATTGCTTTTGGGAATAGGATAAGGGAATGGTTGAAAGGAATGTGCATTCTTTTGGTCACGGCTGATGGCCAAATTTCTTTTTCTGACAACTATCAATTACACAAATTGAAATTAAATTGTCAAATTTCATCCAAAATGTGTGATGAATCTCAATTAAAAGATCCACATACTAGTTTTTCTGAACTTTCAAACCAAATCTAACAGTTTTATCAGTAAATGGTTCACGCTCAGGCGTCATCAAGTGATTAATGTCAGACATGCGATAAGTGGTCATGTGCTAGCTGAAGATCTTGTCTCCTGATCGCTCTCTGGCGCCAAATGGGTTCAACAATGTGTGTTTTGTGGGGTTCCCAGATATCTTGTGTTATCTGCTTCAAAATGTTCATAAAATGCAGATTGTATGGTTTGGAAAAGTGATGTCTTGGTTAGTACTTCTGATCAATCAAACACACTGCAACTAAATAGTACTTAAATGTAATGTAAATAAATGACGGTAGCTACCAGGGTATTTGTGACTGCTGCATTATAGCAGTCATCAACTTCTCCCAAAAGGTTCAGTTCACCCAATAACAATGATCAAGTGTCATCATAAAAATCTCAAATACAACCAATCGTGTGTCCACGTATAACATGTTAACATCCTCCCCGTTTTCCTCAGTGATTCCATGACTTTAACTTTGTTTGGTTGATGAACGTTGAGACAAATGTTGTATCTCGGTTCAAAGTGTCCTTCATAGCGCGAAAGCTCTGCTTCTCATTGACTGAGTAGTTGCTCAAATCCCAGTCAAAAGACGTCTCAATCTACTTCGTGATTCACCTTTTTGCCTTTTCGAGTTGAGCGGAAGAAGAGGCAAAATGCTTAACCCTGCCTCACCCAGTATCTGTGACTTATGCATTGCCAGATGAATGATTAATCCACAATGATGCACAGTGTCGATTAAAGATTCTAACTACTAGAATATGTTCTTTAAAATCCACTGCAACATTTAGTCAGTATCAACATTTCCCCAATAATGTGTTCAAAACATCATCTGACCAGCACTATTTTTCGTCTATAAATAAATGTATCTGCTGTTGCAAAGTCAAATTTTCCAAACATAATTTTTACATGTATTTTGTCTCTATTTACAGATCCATACAGACTCTGACGAAGGAGAGGGGAACATCAAGTACACGATCTCCGGAGAAGGGGCGGGCTCTATCTTCATCATCGATGAGCAAACGGGAGACATCCATGCCACAGAGCGACTAGACCGAGAAGAGAAGGCCTTTTACACACTTAGGGCCCGGGCCCGGGACCAGCTTTCCAATGACCCTCTGGAACCAGAGTCCGAGTTTGTCATCAAGGTCCAGGACATCAACGACAGTGAGCCCAAGTTCTTGGAGGGTCCCTACATCGGTAGTGTGGCAGAGCTGTCCCCCATAGGTAAGGCAAGAAACATGGCAGCCAGACAGGCCATCTGGTAAGCAGTTTCAAGCATTGAGCTCAGAATGGCCCAAAGGAGCACATACTGTATGACATTACCAGTTTTACAGCTATTTTCATGATGCATAAGTAGGACCTGTAACATAATGCTTTGTCCATCTTGGCTCGGGGGAAGCTAGAAAATGCCAAGAAGAGCAATATGCTAAAATTCTGCCCCACTGTCGAGATGGGGGGGGGGGGGGGGGGGAGCAGACAGGAGATGTTACCGGAGATGAAAATAAATTTGGAGTCAGTGAATCCATTGTGGATAAGAAATAAGTAGAATGGTGTCAAGGACATTTGAGGAGGATCCCCACATGTGCTGTGTCAGAGCTGTGCCCCGTAGGTAGGAATATTATGGAAAATGACGGCGACCGAACAGGCCTATAAAGAAAGGGGAGGCGAATTGCATTACTCCCAGATGAGCTTTGTGGCTGTGTTCTCTGACACACTGTTATGAGGTAAATCATGACAGGGGGGGGATAGGGGGGAAAGAGGAGTAGGTGCTCCAGAAGAGTATATAATGGCAAAGGTGCGTCATATTTTCATAAAGGCTTTTGACATTGACACCACAATGCTTTTAATCTCGACAAACATGTTGCTATTGTGAGCAACAGTATTAGCGGCACACCACGGCTGCTTAAGGTTCTCGGCGAAATGGGAAAGACAGGTGAACGAGGGTGTCAGGGGATTCATTAGCGCGATATTAATGTCACGGGCCCCGCTGGTGTTTAATAAACAAAATCCTGTTTGGGTGCCAAGCGATATCACAATACCCTGTGTGCTCAGAATGTTGTGTGTGATACAGATTTTTGCACCGGTGTGTGTGTGTGTGTGTTATCATGCATATGCAGTAGAGGTGGGGGTGCTTCTTGGGTGAGTGACTCCAGGAGTGGTGCAGAATGGAATGGCTCTTCCCTGTTCAAGCCTGATTGGAATTAATTCCTGCTTCCTCAGCATGATCCAAACCATGGGCATTTCTGCCTACAGTGCTCTCTAAAACTGAATAGGGTGTGTGCGTGTGTGTGTGTGTGTGTGTGTGTGTGTGTGTGTGTGTGGTTGTGTGTGTGTGTGTGGGAGGGAGCGGCAGTGCAAGAGAGAGAGAGTGAAAGACATAGCAATTGAAGGGTACCACAAAATAGGAGAGTGATAAATAGAATAGTAATCATTTTTAGAAGAAGAAAAAAATGCAATAGCCCGGGAAGCCAGAGAGCTATTATCTCCTCAAGACGGAGATACATGGAGTCCCAGAGATCACGCTTAGTTAATGTTAGTTAATGTAATCGTAATGATCACGACCCTTCCACTTTGGCCGCTCCCCCTTGTTCGACCCTGTTGCCCCTCAGTCAAATTACGCACTAAATGAGTGTGCAGTTCATGTTTTAAACATCGCTGTGGAGCGCCGGCCTTAATGAGGTAACAGCTACTGCTTAGCCAAGCATTCTCCCGTCCCCCGTCTCCGTCCCGGTTTCATTTTGTCGCGCTGTTCCACTGTCCAACATCAGCTGGGGCCAGCAGTATTTTTTTGTCATTTCGGTGATATGGTCACCAGCACAATGACAACAACTGAAGGGATTAAAAAAAGAAAGAAAGTAAAGGTACCGGACAGACCACCTTGAGCACCACACGTCACTCACCGGCTCCATTGCCCTCGTACCTCCTTTCCTGTTTGACGTTTAGCTCAAATAGAGAATATTGTCACTTTAATGTGAAGACTATTGCAACGCTTTTCTTTTAGTCAACACAAAACCAACAAGACCCACCTTACTAACAAGTATTGCCTTTGTAACCAGGGCCTGGGTTTAGCCTGAGCTAGATGTATTCCTCTTTGCCGTAGATGTCTGTTGTTGTCCCCAAACTAATACATCAGTGAGCCTCGCCGTAACCCTGGGTGATTACGATGGGCATGGGCTCTGCAGTTTATTTTGGGTCAATTCCACATACGCTGTTCTGCTGCTGAATAATCACCTTCAGCACCAAATGTGTATTAATCCACAGCTAAAAATAATCCCCAGCAAATGCACTGCTTCAACAGTTGGAGTCGAAATTGCTAAAAAAACTGTAGTGCCCAGGTTTTTTTAGGACATTACTTAGCCTTCTCTGAAAATCAAACCATAATTGTGTAACCTATTTTTAATTTACATAATTAGTTGGAGTGCTTCAGCATGAAGCACCCAACTATTGTTCTTCGAATCTTTATTATTCTATTTCTTCCGTACGTATTTTGAAAGGTTTCTCCTCCTTCATATGTTCAGCTACAGAAACTCTTCAAATATTAAAAAATTCAGCTCCTTCAGGAGAGGGGTGCTATGACCTTTCATATTTTTAACTTTTCAACTTTTCTTAATATTAATCTTTTTATGCGTTTTTTTTAACATGGGATTCCTATGGAGAAAATCCTCAACTTTAACAGCTTATAGGTTCAGCATACTTTCAGCTAAAGATACCATTTCAACTTTAAAATGTAGACATATTTTTCATCTATGACTGCATATTTTTAAATATTTTCTATCTTTTAAGAATTTTAAACTATGAATTTTTGAATTTATTAAATATCTCTCCCTACGGGGCAGAGCTGTGCTTCTCCAATCGCCATGGTAACCATGGCGCGTGTGGGTTTTTTTTCTTTGATGTTCGCTCTGTCTTTGATCTATATTGAGCTATTTTCAGCTTAATTTAGCAATTTTCTTTTCACTTATTCTTTTCAAATATTTAAGCTTTAAGCTTCAGCTTTTAGCACTCCAATGCATTTTCAGCAGGAAATGCTCTTTCTAGTTACAAATGGGTTTTGGGCTGAGTGCTGTATCCACAATGTTAGTCAGAATTGCTTGAGAGACAGATAAATGTTTTAGTCTGAACACAAAGATAATTAAATAAAACAAATGTGCTTCTGCGATATGTCCTTTGAGCTCAACAACATCTACAACCGTTTGAATTGAATATGTCTTCTTTCTTCTTATATTTCTAAAACCACACAAGAATGCTGTCATCTTTAATAGTGTATGGACTTCATTGTTCTTCACTTTTTCTGTGTGAACGCACAATACACTCAAACCTTCGTCAGAATCTATTGTTTCTATGTAATTCTGACACCTGTGAACTGACACCGGGTTGCTTTTTATGCCGTATTGGAAGCAGGTTGCAAGCGTCAGCCGCACCAGTGATATGCTCACTGTGCTGTTTTAAGCCCAATTATACAGAACGATGCTTTGGAAAACGTGAGGCAATGATAGTAAGAAAGTATTCAGCTGCCTGGAGCATATGCATCTTTAGTTATAACTCCTGTCATGTCCTCCAGTGCCGGTCTCTGTCATTCCCCCCTCAACCCCTCCCTCTTTATAGTCAGTCAGTCTGCTTGCTCAGCATTTTTCTACAAAAAAATAATACTTTGTCAGTTTGTTTTCAAGGTTTGGTTAACTCTGAAAAGGAGAAGAGAGGGCAAATAACACACGGGCAAAAAAAAACATGTTGAAATGTGAGGGCCTGAGCTCTGTGTTGTCCTTTGGAAAATTTGCGGCTAATGAATGTCTTAAATCAAATTTGTAGTGCATGGGAGATTGAATGTTGCTTTAAGAAGCGTGCATGTCTTTACGTTGGGAAAGAAGAGGCAACATGGATGCAGCCACTGCAGATCGCTAGTTGTGTCCTCTGACTCATGATGATAACGACTGTGAAGAATTGATTTAATACAATTTCTTGGTAGAAGGACATCCTGGACTGAACACAACCAAAAGGAATTGACTAGGAGATGGGGCTCAGGGACTACTCATATTATTACAGCCCAAATAAATATCCATTCTATTTTGTTCTTATACAAATTACAAATAGTTGGAGCCACAGAAGTGATTTGCTTCACTGATAAATGACAGTTTTCTGGCTCTCTAATTACCACCAATTGCAGGCTGTGTTTTTAAATAGTGTTGATGAGAGAATACACACTCATGAAGGACATGGTAAAAACAAGAGTTAACCAAGATTGGTTCAATTCATTATTTTTTTATGTATGTTTTACTGATGTAGTGGAGTGCAACTGCTTTTTGTTTTACCTTCCTCCCTATACAAGGATGTAGGTTTGGTTTCTTCATCGGTGGTCCTCCTCCATGCTTTATTATCTGCATTCTAGTGATTTTTTCTGTATTAGTCCATGGTGACTATTTTCTTTATTTTTAGAAAGGGAAATTCAGGCATGTTGAGGTGACAGAAATATGACAATATACTGGTACATATCTGTATTGCTTTCAAATATGTATTCTCCTGCAGATATTTGTTTTCTCATTTAATGCTATCTCTGCTGAGTCAACTCATGTGTCGGCCTGATTTACTCTTCCCTCTTTTGTGTCTTTTGTTTGGTGCAGTAGTAGCCTCTTTAAATGTGCCTGTAGCACCTGTTCAACGTGTATTTGTTTTAATTTATTTATAAAACCCTGGAATTAAATAGCTTATGTGTTTCAGCAATAATTCATATGCAATACTTTCTGCACAGTCAAAAACATATCCCATATCTCTGAGATTCCACGAATGAAGTTGTAATATTTTGAGAAAAACAATGTAATATTAGAAGAATAAAGTGTTAAATTAATAATGAATAAATTCATAATAAAAATAAAATAAAATAAATCTTCTTAGCCTGTAAAACCAAAACGACTTCACTCCCTGCCGAAAAAGTGCAGGCTATATCCACGTGTACACTTCAAACCAGCAGTGTTGTGTGTGTGTGAGTCCTAGTGAGCAATAACAATTCCACAAGCACCATTAATCTCAAATTCCTTTATAAAAAGAAAAAAGAAAATCAACTTTCACTAAATCTTTCATCACCACTGTCTCACCTTCACATTCACCCCTCGGAGCACAGAGAAGAAGGCCGGACACTCATGGTCAGCTGTGGAGCAAACCACTGCTGATGGAATTATTATTATCGGTTGTAAAAATCAAATTGCTTGAAAGAATCACACAACAGTGTGTCAATCATATTTAGTAATTTCTTCTAATATTGTGCATAGCCTATATGACCAAGAAGGATTTAGGTTTTCGTATAGGTTTTTCTTTTATGTAAAATTGCTGTTCTCGCCGCTGTCAGGTGCACACTGGAGACACCGCGGCTGCCACACACGTTCTCTATCTTAATGATAGCTGTCAGTTTCAAGCAGTTCCACGTCATTTAAATGCAGAGAGACAGTGGGCTTATAGGTAATAATTACCAATAATTACCTTATAGTTAGCTGACGCCATGTTGTCAACACCAGAAGCTAATTTCTCCACGCCACTCAACAAGCAAGTCTGCTCCTCTGTGTGTGTGTGTGTGTGTGTGTGTGTGTGTGTGTGTGTGTGTGTGTGTGTGTGTGTGTGTGTGTGTGTGTGTGCGCGCGCACAATTTGTCCACTCCAAAGAAGATGCTAAATAGTTTGCTTGAATATTGGTGAGGAAAATTCTGTCCTCCCAAAATGTTGGTAGGAACACGCCCCTACTATTCATCATGCAAACCTACACCTTGTCTTTTTGGTATGTCTACGCACCCTCAAAGTCTCAAAACTAGGTTAGCTGCAATGTAAGAGTTGTATGCATATGGACTAAATGTGTATACATGTGCATCATATATGGAAAGAAAACAGTTGCATATGATAAAGGAATAATGCAGTTTGTATTGCTTTCAAAAAGTTGTATTATGTTTTTCAGGTTTACGGTGCCAAACGTGAGATTGGGAGCATTTTGATTGCCTCTAAATGGCTCTCAGCATGGTGACAGTGAACCCGCTGCTCACAGCTAACGTTTGCTATCAGCTCAAACTACAATGCAGCAAAAGTGCTGACAGTGTTTACCTGAGGGGGAACCGGAGGGAGGGTGCTACTCTTGCGTGACCGAGCTGTCGGTCAGAATAGAATTGTCAGCTGCAGCTCTGCATGAGCGCAGTGCAGAGCTGCAGCCGCGAGCTGCAGCCGCGAGCTAACCAGCGGGGCACGCTCACATGCGCTGGGAGCACGCGATGCTAGCACAGCGATGTCATCAAAGCAAGGAGAAGGTCCGATAACAATACACACAGAGGGAGAACTTCAATCTCTGCTCAGGTAGACATCACTCCACTGTATATTTACTTAAATATAGTTAGCTTCTATTTTAATGGTCAGAATGCTAAATCCAGCACCTTTAAAATGAAATTGAAGAATTCAAATCTGCATCATTGGTCTATTTGATGAATGGGTGTTCACTTACAAAATAACAGGTCATCCTTCTCTTTATGGCTCACCATCCGCTGTATATTGTCTGAATAAAAGTGGACCCAGCATTATGTAAAACACCTGCGATTTGAAAAGCTGATGTCTCCTCATGTCCATTTGTGAGGTAATCTGAGATTTATTCCATTATAAAAACCTCAAATTCATATTTGGCAAAAATAGTAAATGGACTTTGATTTATACAGCGCTTTCCTAGTCTTCTGACCACTCTTTGTTCAAATTCACACACAAACACGCACACACATTCATACACTGATGGCAGAGGCTCCCATGCCAGGGGCCACCTGCCCATCAGGATCACATCTAAATGTTTATTCACACACACACTCACACACCGAGCACATGAGAAACCATAGCAACAGGGATGCATTCAAAGCCTCCGTTTACAATTTATTGTTATTTATTTATTATTCATTATTTTAACTCCAGCGTGTAGGTGTAGCCTTCCAAGAACTGTCGTTTTTGGGTTTATCCCTGCAACCAATCATGAATATATTTTTTTTTTCTTGCTCGTGTCCTGCACATGTCCACACTTGCGACATAACAGTGTGACCATAGTTCTGCAAACAATTTAAACAGGATTGTATCAGCTGGTTTAGAAGGAGCCAGAAGGTCCCACAGCTGTGAGAGCTATGCCTTTACTCATAAAATCAGAACATACTAATGATGTTTATTTTTTGTACACGCTTCGCTCACTAAGAGCTGTCCCTATTGGGTGAAGCTGATGCAAGACTCACTGTGACACCAAGGTCCACAAGCAGACAACACAAACCAGTTTCCAAACTGTAGATGCTCCGCATAATGAAGCAGGGAGGCACGGACTGTTCTACAGCTAACACCATGTCAGGCCTGTATTGAACAAAAAACAAAACTTTCGCTCTCTTAACACAGCGCTGCTGTTGCAGACGATTGCGTAAAAGCGCGAGATCTGCAGCGCTCCAACTACTGTGAAGCACATTCAACATGGAATGAGTCAGTGAGGATGCAGATACATCTCATAGATAGAAACGGAAAAAAGAGCACGGAGAAAGGCCCATGATGCCAGGCCACAGAGGCCTGCCACTAACATACCTCCGGGGAGAACCATGGATGGGGATAAGACACCGCTGACGTCCTGCGAAGGCTCTACTCTCACTGCACTGTAGGCTTGTGTGATGGCTGGAGGGAAAATTCCTTTCAGAGAAATCCGTATTGATGGAAAAGAGTCTTGCAGAAATTTGCACTTCCGTCAAATTTGCAGTTTATAGTGCAACGCACTACAGGTCACTCACTCTCCTCCTGGCCGAGGTCAGGGATAGGTCTTGAGAGAAGGTATCTTGAGAGAGATTTGCCCTATTGACTGAAGAGGGGGACCCCTAGGAGCATGCAGCACCAGGTCTAACCTACTGTGGCGCTATAGAGTGTGTGACAGATGCATCTGCGCGACACCAGTCTCCCTTGGGGAACCCCCTAAGTAGGATGCCAGGTCTCCCTGCAGTGAGAGAGGGAAGGTCAGCATTCATAAGATCATAAAACCCAGACACGGAAAACCTCTGAGGTTTTATATTTGTCAGGCCTGGGGATCTGCTGTATCCAATTGCAAGTTTCAAGATATATATTTCCAAATGTCCATCATATTTGAAATCGTTCTACCTCCATCCAAAGTGCGCCCTGACCTCCAATGTGGGTTGCAGCCCGGAGCCTGCAGCTGAACGTACACGTGGCTTATCATTTGTTCATGACATTTTCATCAATGGTAAATGACCAAGGCATAAGTGGGATAAAGCCCCATAAAGGTGTTCATAATCAGGAATGAAAGTCCTTCACAAATAAATCTATATGAGGTTGCAAAGGAATCACTGTAGAGGGTTTCCTTTCAATGCCAATGAAGGGTGTTGTAGAAATCATATTTAATCTGCATGAAAGCGTATTTAACGTTCAGGGCTTGGAGGCGTGGATCACTTTTATAGATGTGTCATTTCCCTCAGTGAGACATCAAAAAGACCGGGTCCTTGTGTTTAAAGCCTTGTTCTAACTATACCCCCATTGTCAGTGCATGGACATAGATGTGTCTTTTATTTTGAAGGTTGGTCCAACAAAAAGCAGAAATGCAATAGTACACATGTGTTAAGTAGCCAGGAGGAAGCCACATGTCTGTTGTTGTCATAGGCAAAGTAATGTGAGCAATTGAGAATGAATATGGTGTTTTTAGTGAACTCGGTATGTTGGTTTGTTCTTCAGGGAGATTCAACAAATGAACAGAGCTGACACCTTCTTAATGTTGCTTTTGTTGAATATAAGTAGAACCTTTAAAATCAGTGCCTTTTTAAGTATGAAATACTTATTTCTCTTGCCGTACTTTCTCAGATTTTTATTATTATTTTTAAGTGATATGTCTTTTTTACCTTGCTGTCCCTTGTTTATCATGTATGGGTTTATTTTTCCTCCTATAGTCAAAGTAATATTGAGCTTTACTTTTTGCTTGCAGCAAAGCTTACATAGGCTTGAGAAGTGATTAGTGGGGTGAGATTTGTTTTAATCTCTGCATTTAAGATTGTAAAATGCACTTAGCTAAAAATAACACAACATTTGTATGGGGATAATAATAATAATAATAGCATTTATTATGAGTGTATTGTTACCTTGGAGACAGAGTCATTTGTGTGGTTCAGTGTGAATATTTATTTGAAGAAATTTGATAGACATATATATTTAGGGAATACAATGAATAAATGGGACTGTAGAATTTAACAGAAATAGGAAAATATGTTTTTCCTATTGTGTGCCGCTCAGGTGTGCTGAACTGATGTGAGCAAAAGAGTCTCGGCTGTGGATTTACCTTTATATACAAACACCAGCTCTTCCATGGTGCTGATATGATAATACCAGGTAGCTTATGTAGGATGACATTTTGGGCAAATATTTATGTTTTGGAAAGCATCATTAATATTTCAATCGACTGCATCTTTTTTCCCTTTGGTTTTTCCCAGCCATGCTAAGTGTTTAAATATTAATGTAGCTTTAAGCTACGCCTGAAACGTTTTAAAAACCCAGAGGCTAAAGTATAAAGTGGTATAAGCTTTACAATACTACAAAGGTATAGTTTGGCATATTGTACAGTTAAACATTGGATGGATTTGAGTTTTTGACACGTTTCTGGGACACATATAGCACAGACATTATTGGCGCTGACACTGTGGCACCCCAAGCTAATGCTTATGCTCCACACGCCCAGCTAATATTGAAGACAGGCCTTTTCCAATTTGAAATCAGTATTACACTGTGTTACAACATGCATACTGAGACATCCGTCACTTTTTTTTTTTCCGCCCCTTGTGTGAGCTGACTGACAAAGCAGCGCAGTTTTGTTGGGTTTGAAACCATTTAGTCACTGAGGCAGACATGTCCAACCACTCAAAGGTCGGGTGACAGCGAGGGAGTCTGGCGGAAATGTGGCTAGGAGGGGCAGCTCTTGTTGGTGGAGTCACAACAGGGTGAAACGTTTCCACAGAGCTAATCCTGTGATTGATGTGGTTCCATTAGAGAGGACCTGGGGACCTTTGAGTGGCCGAGATGTGGCACGACACGACATCTGTTCCGTAACCCCTAACCTCAGGTAACGCTGACTGACAAGTCACAGTGTCCAAAAAACAACAGGCAGGCAAATAGCAGTCTGATAACAGACATTACGCTGACCACTATCCTCAGCTAGTATCTACTAATGATGCCACTAGAATTACCAAACACAAATAACCAACAGTGAGGTTCAAAGTAGCACAAGATTAGCCTTTGACTGGCATTTATCTTATATGTAAAGACGGGGAGGAGAAATTGACAAACCGCGAAGACCATTTAACGACAGAGATGTTTGAAGAAAATGTCCTGCAGTTTTATCTCCTAAATAAATCGCAGCATCTGAAGCTCTCTTGCATTCCTTGGTACCTCAAGGCTTGGTATCTCTGTAAATGCCGTAAAAGCTAGTGCCTTTTGTATTATTATCACAGTTTGTCTTCGGACCAAATGTTTATTTCAACGGAAAACAAGGAGGATTTTAAGAATCAAGCACACCTTTTTGAGGATAATATGACTATTGCTCTGTTCCTAAATATGTCTAGACATAAGCAGTATCTGTAGTGGACAATTTGCTTCTGGTACTTCATTTCAAAATTTCTGAAATGAGTTGTGGAGAATGACAAGACTGAACGCCAACAGAGCAGCACAGGAGAAGCCTTGTGGAATGTATGATTCCTTTATGAAGGTCAATGCCCCATCTATCACCGCGGAAAGAAGTATACACAATACACACAATAGCCTGCATTTTGAAGGACTTTTGTGGTGACCGACACAGAGAATAGCACTAAGCAGAATAAAGCTTTAAGAGAAGAAAGCTGTGTCAATAATGGTTTAGCAATATTTATATATTTTCCAAAATGCTTTGTCGAGTATTGCTTTGTCAAGTGACCTGGACACATGCAGCAAAAATCCTAACGCAACACCAAGAACTATAGAGGCCTTTGTATGAATAAAGTTGCAATTCAACAAAAAGTGTCAAGCATTCAGTTTGGGGTACTTTTTTGGACAAGTGCTTCAAAAACAAGCAATGCATGTCTTATTTCCTTTGTTTTATCTCTCTATTGCTCCATCCTTCTCTCTCTCGCTCTAACCCTCATCATCAGCATGAGAGATACATCCCTCACTCATTTTGTATGTAATGTGAGAACCCCACAAGGGGATTAAAGTAATAATCACCCTTCCGGTTGCAGTGGTCCAGAGAGGTTGCCCAGGAGGCCGCAAATAACTGCAGTCGCCATGAGGACAGCCGCGGCCTGTCATGCTAACAGAAGATGAGACATTTAGAGCAGCAGAATCACAGGAGAGAGCAATGTGACAAGGCAGGAGCAACTTACAATCAATATTCTCTGCCAACCTCCTCTATGTCTATGACCAGTAACATCTACAATTATGTGCTTAACCACAGTGCTTGACATAATTGATTTGGACTGATGTGTATGTGGTCATGTGTACGAATCAGTGTGTATGTGGAAGATGGAGAGAGAGTGAAAGCTTGAGGAGGCATGGAAGATGTGTACGACATCATCATGTGTGATTAAGGCTCTAATTTTGTCATTATGGCAGAGATGCGATCAGGCAGAGGAGCATCAACACTGTCTTCATTGTGCATTGTACATTTCAACATGTGCTGTGTGAAAACAAAATAAAGTGTGATACCTGGCTAGCAGATAGGAGGGCGTCGAAAGGTTTCTGCACAGGAAATGTTGTGTTCCTCAATGTGTACTCTACTAGAATAACAAATGCTTAAAAGTAATACGATATTTAAATCTAAAGTTGACAGGCCATGCTGGCCCACAATAGTGTCTCCAAAAGAAATAATGATCCTATCTTTTGAAAGACAACGCTAACAAAGATTAGATTTACAATCCGTCAAAAGAGATGAAAAATATCCCCAAATCCTTGTAGAGATCAGGACGGGGATCAAGGTAAGCAGGCCATTGAATTTTATGACATGGCAGATTTTTCTCCCCTCTAGACTTCATCCTCTCTCACCATTCTTCCCTCTCCCCACCTCTCTCTCTCCCGGGGCATTTATGTGGATGAGAGAGGAATGAATCACAGCGGAAGTAGTGAAGAAATAACTTTTCATGTGAAAACACCTCAGCTTTTATGGCTTTACTAAATGATCCATAATGCGGGCGGGGAACACTCAGTCCTGCAGATTAAGGCGGGTCGTAGCGGGGAAAGAGGCTCAGTGCCGCAGCCGTTAGACCCCTCCACTGAAGCTCGCACCAGTACAGCCCCAGCTGAGATGGGCACAAATCTCTTTTATGAGGCTGCCTCTTAAATAGCTGTCAGTCTAGTGTCTCACACGTGGCACACTCCTCCAGCTCCCCTCACAGTAATTGAACCATCTCTCCCAGAGTGCTGAAATGGTGTGGGAAGCCATTCAGACAGCCTGTGTTGATACCATTAAACCAAACTTGTGCATAAATCTAGCTATCGTCAGCCACCATCCACGGAATCCTCCACGCCGCCCAGAAAAACTACCCTGCTTCTTACTCCATTTAACCAGAGATGGTCCCGGGGTTAGTTTGCATCTGGATATTATTTACATAATCCTTCGAGAAAAACTGTGCGCTTCTTAAATATCATTTGCTATTCAGACTGCATGCTATTATTCTTCTGTCATGTTCCTCCCGCCGTGACAATGTTACAGCATTGTCAGTGTACCAGTAAGAAGCCAATTCATAGACAGATTTATAGAAAGGACTTATGTCTAAGCTGCAAATTCTAAGTATGTTGTATTTGCTTAATTAGCTGTTAAACTCACATACCTGCTGTTTTTTTGCATTAAAGATATGTTATACTATAACAATATAATCATAGAACAATTAATAATAGAATAGAAGTGGTAAATAAACTGCTGGTATTCAAACAAAAGTCTGAAGCATTTTGCTCTGCTAGAGGTTTAAATGATTAACCCAGACATGTCATCATTAAAGCTGCACAGCTATGAGGAAACTTGCAAAGCACTGTTCTCATGAATGCTTTGGTGAACTCTATAGAAACATATGCAATTTAATTGGCTGTCGTAACATATAATTATTATCCTGAAAATCACTTGTGTTACATTTGCAAAAAAAAAAATAGCACATGAAAACTAGCACTTTGTTGACTTTTCTATTTTAATATTGTGTTGATGGTGTAAATATCTGCATGCTCTGTATGCATGAGTGAGTGAGAATAAATTAATAAATATATATTTAGATATATATTTCTTTTGAGTAGGTTTCAGAAATGTCACATATGTAAACATTATATTGTTTCCCAGGCTTTCTGACTTCCTGGTAGACCGCTGCAATGTTGACCTGACCTCAGCAGGGTCATTCAATTTCACCATTGGTTTTCTTGCATAGATATGTTGAGAAAAATAAAGTTTTGTTGTACAACCAAACCAAAAAGACTCATCCAAAACAAATGTGCCCATCAGGGGGAATAAAGAGAAACAAACCTGCATATTGGTAATTAAAAATTAGTATTGCTACGGTGCGTGCTGTCTCATCTGAGAGCAATTGATGATTGAAGTTTTAGTTTAGAGAAAAACAACTCTTGAGCTAATGAATATCTGGAGCTTCTCTCCATTAGACATACTTCTCCGATTCCAATATGCATTACATCTGAATCTGAGAAAGTCAATATTTTTTATTGAATTCCCACAACTCCATCAACAGTAGAATCTGCTTAAGTGAGATTACAACCACGCCAACAGATACTGTAAGTAATGACTTCTCCCACTAAAAACACTGATGCCGGCCAAAGCTTTAATAAGAACCCAAGTGCCAAACTCCCTGGTTCACTTCTCATTTTAATAGAAACACAATAAAGAAGCATTTGCATTTATATAGTTCCAAGCCATCCGACGTTGCTGCGAGCCAGTACCGAGAAACAGCTGAGCATCCAACTGATTGTTACCTGGGGAAAATTAAGATAAGGGAGAAATCCAATGGACGAAAATGACTTTGTTGGACCCACAGCGGTAGGACCGACCGAGTGAGCCGAATTAACTCTCCCCTGCCTGCTGCCGGTAATGAAAATACCTATACAGTCTTGTGTTTTCAATATGATAAGGATGATATCGCACTCATCCCACAACTGGGAAGCAGCATATCTTGATCTTCGAAGGATCAGGGCGGTGTGCAAGGCGGTATGTTTGGTTGGAGTAATGACTGTATATGTATACTCAGAATATGAATTAAGAGCTCATTCCATCCTAGTTAATATGCAGGGCTTTGAATCCACTGGGAGCAGCAATATATCAGGATACAAGCCTGTTGACAGTGCCAGAATGCATGATTCTTTGAAATTGCACATGCCGGGGGAACGCTATTTCTGTGTGTCCTCACTTATCCCAATTCACGCCTTTTGTTTCTCAGGATAATTTACCTTGGAGCTAATTTGTCACATTCCCATGTAGATCAGAATAGCTGCAAAATTGAACACCCTCATTTGTTTCCCTCTCATCGTCGACCAGGTAGAATATTCCGCATCGTATTCTGTTCATATGCCGCTTGCCAGTTTCTATTTATTTACATACGGGGAGAACAAAAGGGTGCTATAGGTGACAGCGCCAGGATAGTGATCTGAGCTGTCGGATTTAATGACCAGCTGACTTTAATGTTAATCCACTGGCCTCGCCTTCCCTCTTTGCCCCTTAAGAGCTCCATCGCATGACAGGAAACAAACAGTGCTCTGACACTTCCCGCTAATTAGCATCATTAGCATACGGCCATTATGTGGCTGGACAGTAGCATGACAGGGCTCTGAGAAAGGCTACGGTGGTGACCTTTGGTGGACAACACCAGCTGTCAGTAATTACCCGTAGCATTGGCCAGAAGCGTGGAGACAAAGACCGACTTCTTGTCCTTGAGAACCTATGAATCCCAGTAATGTCTCCTTATTTATTGTATTTTTCCCTGAGTGAAATTATTTATAGAAAGGAAGAAGAAGAAAAAAATCCTCGCTAAGAGGCAAGTATACATTTGTTTCTTAACCTGAGTTTTTAAGACTTTAGGTCGAGCTTGAACTAAAATGTGTGACTAAATGGAGAGATGTGCCAGCAAATTCGCTGCCACAGGCTTTTCTTTGCACACTGTTGACAAATACACTACACTGGAGATAATTACTTTAACACCTGCTCCACACAATATTTTAACGACTTTACGTGGAAATGACTATATTCTCTGCCTAAGCGCGGTAATCACAAGTAATTGTTTGTTGTAGATTTCTCGAGCGTCGAACAGTCTCTGAAGATACATTTTGACTTCATGACTCCGTGTATCCTTTCATCTCTGAGCGCAACTTACTTTCCGATGAGAGGCAAAACAACTCTGTAGGGAAAAGGTAATTTAAAACATCAAACAATTTGTTTGGAAATTCAAGATAAGATAGCTACCTGGTGCAGTGCTATTCAAAATGCATTAACCCGCCTCTCCCAGGTATAACCACAGAGTACGCATGCACACACAAACAGGTGTGGGCGCACATTCATACGCTCATTACTCTTACTTTACTCGCGAGTCTCCCATTTCACTGCGCTGCATTCCCAAGCTCGCCACCTCAATGGTAATCATCACATCTGTGTGCCTGACCCAGACCCTTACCCATCAATCGTCTTTCTTAACCTTGGCCTAAACCACAATTGTAGTTGAACCGTAACAACAATGTGTTGCCCTCACGCCGCTCTTTGAAAGAGCCGTCACAGGCACTACAAATCTCAATGTCTTCAACTTATATTGGTCCTTGTAAAGATATAAGTACACACACACAGACAAAAAAACACATTCCCACATTACATATACCGTGTACAATTCCAGCACTTGTAAAGTTTCCCTAGTGGCATCCTGTCTCAGAAGATTGTATTTATTTTTTTGACACAAACTTTGTCTCTTTTCAACAGGAACATCCGTTATGAAGGTTACAGCATCCGATGCAGACGACCCTGCGTACGGCAGCAGTGCCAGAGTGGTGTACAGCGTGCTGGATGGAGAAAAGATTTTCTCTGTTGACAGACACACGGGTAAGAGTGAGAACAGCAACGCATCCAGCCCTCCCTGCGCCTGCAACTTGTTTCCCTGTGTTTCTTCTCTTTTGCTACAAAACAGTAATCAATGTGAAGCCCGGATACAACAATTCTCAGATCAATCAAAATCCGTGGCCAAAATCATATAATCAATTGAGCAAAAACAAGCATCTGATAAAGTTTCAGCCAATAAACTACTGGCTCCTTTTTTGCAACCAGTCAAAAATACCATATGGCATCAATTATGAATTGGCTCCACACAGTGTTAAGTGCAACCTAAAGTAAGCCAAACATTGCACATATCACCTGGGTCCAGCTCAGTAAAGCCTCATTGTTGTTGTTTCCCCCTCTAAGCATGAAAGACTAGTAGATGTGTCTGCTTTATATTTCCACTAGATCCAGATTTACCTTCTGTAGAATCTACCCCAACTATTTTAGGGGAAATTCCATATTTCCCTTTGTGTTGATAGGAATGACCAAAAGCGTGTCACGGGTAGTTTCGCATCAGTGTTGCCTTTGAGTCTCCCCCTACTCGGGAACAGCACTAACACTTTAATGATTTATTTTTTTGTGCTCGACCACTTTGATTTGGTCCGCCTGGGTCCGTGGATGATAAATGGCTCTGCCTAAGTGGGACTGGATGGTTTATCCCAGTGTCTGTCTCAGGACCCCCATTCCACCCACCCCCCCTTTCCCCGTATTGTAGGGGGACGGTCTGGCCTAATAGGTGCAAGTCAAAAAGGTCAAAAGAAGAAGAGACAAAACAGCTCTGAAGTATACCTCATTAATATCACTCGCTTTCATCCTGACAGCAGACTGCGCAGCGAGTCACTATGTTTTTTGATGTCATTCTGGCCATGCTGAAACTGTTTGCCGGTGTTTTCGAGTGTGTGAGTCAATGGGTGCATGTACAAAAGCTGAACCACACACTCTGTATATGAGGACATCTCATTGTGAAGTAGATAACTACACAATAATTTTCATTTTGAAAAGCGGTACCTACTAAAACACATTTACATATATTCCTACTTTGCTATTCAATTGCTGATTATGAATATTATTGTATTGCCGTTATAATTAAAAACAGAAAGTACGAAAACACACCTGCATCTATTAATTGTGAATACAACATATTTATTCTCAAATTTGTATTGTAGCCAGGTCCCAAATGGCAGGATAGTTTTGTAGATACACAGCAGAATTAGATTGTCATTGCCTCGCGAGATAAGAACAGAAATGCAATTGATACGAGTACAAAAATATATTAATATATATCATCCTTTATTTCATGTTAATGCATGCATTATCATTCTGAGGCTACTCTATTTCACAGTTGGTGTACACGACACTATTACTGTGTTAAATTGGTTAATGTTAAGGCTTCGTGATATGCATTGCAATGTGGATGGCATATGGTGTGTTCACACCGAACGCGACGCGAAATTTCGCGCCGCGTTACTCGCGTGAGTTTAGTCGCTCGACTTTATGTGGTTAATTCCCGTCAACGCAAATTCGCTTTAACGCGTCTGAAAGGGGGCGGGGCTTATCTCCGTGGCTTATCTCCGTAAAAACAGTACCGTTTCCCCCATCCACCATTAAACTAACCACTAGTTCTGCTTTAAACTTCTTGTGTTAGTCCCTCTAATGTCGGACCATCAAACGCCCCCGTGTCCGGGTTCATAATATCATCCGTAGCCGCACAACAGCGTCTGAATGACGGCTGCTGCCAGCGATACTTCTGGTGGACCAGCAGCTGTTTGATTCAAACCGGCAGGACGGCGGTGATGACGCGCAGAGCTTCTCAACGC
Source organism: Cottus gobio (assembly GCA_023566465.1). NCBI lineage: Eukaryota > Metazoa > Chordata > Actinopteri > Perciformes > Cottidae > Cottus > Cottus gobio. Next base: position 20,608,448 of record CM042222.1, read on the forward strand.
TGATTGGCTTTCGCCAAGCGATTTTTCGCCCGAGTTTGAAAATTTCAACTCACGCGAATTTCGCGTCAAACGCGTCTAACTCGCCGCCCGGCGAAATTTCGCGTCTGTCGCAACCAAACGCGTCTGTGCATTGACTTTACATGTAATCTGGTCGCGCGAAAAATTCGCGTCGCGTTCGGTGTGAACACACCAATAGACATGCAGTCCATGTAGACCCGTCTACATATAGTCTAGGTGCTGTATGCTAGCTGCGGAAAGGGGCTTTATTTGTGACAGCCCTGATTTAGATGCATCCCCTCTGGCCTTTGGTGGATGAAAGAGGAGCCTGTCATCTGTCTCCCTCCTTAACTCCAGTGCTGCTTGTACTGTATTTTGGCTACTCGTAGAACATGGCTTTTGGCTAAATGTGAATCAGTGAGTTGTGTACCCAACACAATGCAAACCTTTGGGAGTGAGACAGCCCACCAAGCTCAGGAAATGCATCAATAGATTCTGATGTGGAAAACCCCAAGGGGTAAAGTGGAATTATATTATGACTGCACAGTAAACCAGCCAGCTACTGATGCTGCTGCTGCTGGGCCAACAAGGAGGATGTCTCTTTTAAAGCAAGAAGGTCTATGTGCTAGACATAGAATACAGAGAGAGGCTGTTTGAGTAACCAAATTTGGTTAAGGCAAATGTCATATGTTTTCATCCTGACAACAACAAGACATTATGGTCCAGAGTCACATCTGACGTATAATCTCAGAACCCATTGGCTCAGTTTGATCATTACATTTCATTTAGCTGACGCTTTTATCCAAAGCGACTTACATGCTATACATTAGACCATAGACACAGCAACGGTGAGCAATTAGGGTTAAGTGTCTTGCTCAAGGACACATCGACATGGACTAGCGGAGCCGGGGATCGAACCACTGATCCTCTGATTGAAAGACAGACCTGCTAACCCACTGAGTCACAGTCGCCCTCATCCCAATAAGACACGGGCCAATGTCTCTGCTTGCAGTGTAGACAGTGTATCTGGATAACTGATATCTGGATCAAGACTCTTCCGTACCCAGTCGCTGCCTACAATCCGATTAGTAACTTGACAATAGAGCCGGGTTTGGGTTTGAGAGATGCCCTCTACAACCGGATTACGTCACAAGTAGCCAGTTCAGTAGCTAAGTTTGAGCTAAATCAGACGATAGCCGAAGGGTTCCAAGATTCAATTTCGGCAAATAGGTTGAGCCTCTGCAGCTCACCACACAGACACACTGTTTACCTGCCGGCAACCGAAGCCCTCTCAAACAAGTACTTGGACTACAAACAGACTTCACACAGAAACCAGAGCGCTTCCAATGCCAAAATATTTTTCCGATGCCTACAGAGTCTGTTTTCATCTCACCAGAATGTGCACTCTGCAGTGAACCTTGCCGTTGCATGTAGTTTTCCCCCCTTCTTTCTCTCTCTCTCTGCCTTCGAACTCACTCACTATATTATATCACATTCTCCTTGTCCCTCGCTTGCTCTTTGGTTATCCACTTCTTAAGTTTCAGTGTAGTCTTTCCAACCGTGGATGAGTTTTGATGCTATTCAGTGTGGCTGAGGCATGCCTTCATCCCACCCCTATATATTATTCATTTTAATACAGCTGAGCCATAAAATGGTGTATGAGCAGAGGTGCAAATATGACACAATCTCTTCAATCCAGCCAGCCTGAGGAGGTGAAGTGGAATGTGCTGCACATTGTCGGCGTCTCCATTATACAGTGCTTAGCAGAAGTTGATATTCAAATTGCGAGTGGAAATATAGTTGGTTGTTGCAAAAAGTGCGAACCACTAATGCAACCTTTCCCGTGACCTCACTACTCACTACTCCTACTTTTTTCCCCCCACTCTCTCGCTGTGTCTCTTCCCTTCAATCCCTCCTCCATCCCTCAATCGTTAGGAATCATCATGACAGCAGTGGCGGATTTGGACCGCGAGACACAGGATCGGTACGAGCTGGTCGTCAAGGCAACAGACATGGCAGGACAAATGGGCGGCCTCTCCGGCTCGACCACGGTGACCATAGTGATCACAGATGTTAACGACAACCCGCCGCGCTTCCCACAGAGTAAGTATGTTCCTGCACATGATCTTACTGCAGGGCGGTGGTGATGCGCAGGGAGGACACGGCTGAGAACGTAAAAAGACGGAAGTGAGAGTTAAGCGACGGAGGACGGGGTAATGAGCCGAGACATCAAAAAACCCAGAGAGGATGATATAAGACACACAATATAGTTTGCAACCCGCTGGCCGCCGACACCAATATGCAACGGCAGAGACCGTAGTGAATGGCCTGCGTGCAGTCCGAGAAAATCAACCCGACTTAAATTCACGAGCCCATCAAACCTGCGGCCCAGAACGAAGTGCGGAGAATTGATACGTTCCGCCGCACGTTTGATCAAACCCTCTGAGCGAGCCTCAAGAGAGGACTGAATCAATACGGTTGATTGGTCCCTCGTTGTGACGCTGCGTGTTTATGACGGTCCTGTCGTTTGGCGCTGAATGGCTTTCACATATCTTTTTATTGCACAGTAAGAGTTAAAACATGCAGCTCACCACACAAAAAGGTTTAAAGGAAAGTCTCCAGAGAGCAAACGGCTTCAAGAGTCTGGTTTATTTGTTTTGACATATTGGACCAACGTGTAGCACAATAAAAAAAAAGTGAGTGTATTTAAAAGTCAGAGTTCACTAGCACATTGTGTTTTTCCAATTACTGACTTGCTAATAGTATATTTATGAATAACATACTAAAATAGTAGGCTACTTCCTTCTCTTGCTTTCATTTCAACTCTTTATTTTGTCCTCTTTCTTTGGAGTTAAACCAGAACACTGTTACTTCTGTTACAGCTGGGGGAACAGCATCTGACAGCCTGGTGGATTGTATTTGATATGTCTCCACACACCTTTTCTTATTTCTGTATAAATCCTTTTTTTTCCCCATCTCAGTAAATCATATTTACCCAGTCAGAGGGATAAACCCTGCAGGATTATAGTATCTTCAGTGTATGGTGTTGGGAATTGATAGAGTTTGGAAAGCAGCTTCATAAATAAGATGCAAGGGAAGATGACGTTGTGTATATGTAAGGACTTTGATGTGTTCCCATCAAGTATCGTATTTTTACTTCATCTTTTTTATCTCGCTCATAATGAACGCTGGCAGATCGTATACATTATCTTCAGTCTGTTCTGTCACTTGACCAACTTCAGATTCAGGATTGCCGACATGTCTAAGCACAAATAAAAGTCATCATATACTTGATCATGCAGATTACTAAAAATATGTGAAAACACTAAAAACATTTTTTATTAATGCAATTTCAACAAAGTTTGCTCTTATTTTACAGGGATACAATTAGAGCAATTAGAGCTACTGTTACTGTGAAGTGTTACATTGTTGTGTATCGACATTTTATTTTGCACACTCCCTTTTATGTGAATGCAATAGTCAATTACAATAACTGCCTAAAGTCTACTTGTTGCTGTTTATTCATTATAATCCCAACCTCATTGTTTCACGACCAATCTGTTTCTCTCTTTAGCTTCTTTATCTTTGTTACTCTCTCATCCCTTCCTCCTCCCACTTTTTGTTTCTGCTCCCAATCCATCTCTTCTCCCAGTTTTCTCACTTCCAACCTCTCCACCTTCAGCCATCCATCTATCCTCCACTGCTGTTGTTTTTCCTCTTCTTCTCCACGCCACTTTTGTCTCTCATCCTTCCTCTTTTGTGGTGTTTTCTTACTCCTACGCTGTTTTGTTTTTTTGTCACATCTTCCTTCTGTTGCTTTGCTAAACAAAACTCTCCTTCTTTTATCCGTCAATGTGACATCCACCTTCGGCCACCTACTCCATATACCAGAGATGTACCAGTTTTCTGTGTCGGAGGGGGCAGCTGTGGGGACGCCGGTTGGACGCGTCATTGCAACAGATGCAGACATGGGAGAGAACACAGACATGAGCTATCTGATCAAAGAGGAAGGGGAGCTCTTCAAGGTCACTACAGATGTAGAGACACAGGAAGCGATTGTCTCCATCAAGAAGGTACAGTTAGCTTAACAGAACGCTGCGCTGCTGTTGTTGTACTCTGTTAAGCCAATGTTGATTGTCAGCAGTAAAAAGGCACAAAGAAAACAAAATACTTGTTGTTCAGTCTATTTACTCCACAGCATGCCACTAATCAGGGAAATGAATTATCCAAGACAGTTGTTCCTGTTACAAATTATAAATGAGAATCAAGAGATGACATATTTGCTCCAGAAAGGGTAACAAAAAAAACTAAACATACCATTTCCAGGTTCTCGTTCTTTTTTTTTTAAATAATCTTGTGAATATTATATCAAGCGTCCTTGTCGCACACATCAATCCTTACAATCTATGGTAGGATATTATGAAAAGTGATTAGGATAGGATTCGTTTGGCTCGAAGTGACTGGGCATCTGCTGCTTAATAAACAAAAACTGTGAAGGGCCTTTTCACTCCCAGCAGCTAATCTTTCTAGTCAATAAGCCTAACAGCTTCGAGGCCTTGTTTCGACAGAGAAACTCAATGTGCCTCTGAGGAGATGTAGAAAGAGAGATGATTGGTCTTTGATGATTGATGATCATTAGTTTCGCACTGGGGTTTGACAGGTACTGTCAGAGCCGAGGTTCTTCAAAAGTGTTTTTTAAACTTTTTTCACCTTGAAATAAAATGCAGAATGCTGGCAGTCGTATCTTTTCATTGAAATACACAAATGTCAAAAAGTGTTTCTCCTAAGTGACACATCTTTGTTGTGAATGAGGCCTAATAGCAGAATGGACATGCAACACTTAGCCAGCAGAAGTGTTTTTCCTCAATGGACTGTCAACAATGTCTTTTCTTTTAGCCACCACTGGTGTTGACTTAGTGGAAGGCTGGAGCTGCACACACACAATAACCTGAAAGAAACCATCAACTCCAACAAGAAGGGATATGTGTACACTAATGCATTGGCTAAGTGCTGCTATCATTCATTAGTACGGTTGTAATATTATGGCTATCAGTGTCAGTACTACACGCAATGCCTCTTTAAATGGCTTATGTTAACTGAAACAGTCTTGAAACTTGTTTTTCTTTCAGCCCCTGGACTTTGAGAGCAAGCGCACACACAATGTTGTTGTGGAGGCCGTGAATAAGCACGTCGACCCTCGCTTCGCAGACCTCGGTTCCTTCGGAGACCAGACCATCGTTTGCGTCAGCGTGTCGGACATAGATGAGCCGCCCGTCTTTCAACCGGCAGAGGGCGCCATCATGGAGGTGCAGGAGGACGCCAAAGTAGGAGCGATGGTTGGCGTCGTCACTGCCAGGGATCCGGATGTGAAGAATACACCGGTCAGGTATGGCAAGGGCTCTAAGGCCAAAAACTCCTCCTACTGTTATATTTACCCGACTTGAGCTTCTTGTTGGGTCAGGAAAAAAAAAGGTTATAGCTAGCTTTTAGTCACGTGAGTTACATCTGAATTAGAATAGTTTTACATGTTTGTTATATTCCCAAACCCTGATCAGTGTGTACGGTCCATATGGATGACGTAGGACAATGTGTGAACACCATCATGGCCCAAATGAATGCAAACCTTCGCCTCTGAAAATAACTATAAAGGGGCAGTCAGTAGAGGGCAGATCCCCACCAGGTGTGTCTGCCATGATAACTGCTGTGTTTGGTGGCTGAATGAACACAACCTACAATCCAACCACCCGTATGGTCCGCGAGTGTATTAGACCTGTACTTCATATGCACTTTTCACACACACCCTCTCATTTTAATCTATGCAGATTTCTGCACCACCTCTGCGCAGGGGCGTGTCTCAGCTTCATTTCACGGGCGTAACTGTGACTTTAATGCAATTATTTAGGCAAAAACATGTGTAAATGTGACATTGATGCACTATTAAAAAAGAAAAAAAAACGCAAGGAATAGCTGTGTGTGCAGCTCCATTAGCTGCGGCAGTATGCAATATTAGGTGTGGACAACAGAGGAAGGTGCAGTCACTCACCGATGCATGCAAGCAATCACAGGATTTTACTTGTTTAGAAAATATTACAAATATTGCTTCGAAGAGACTGGAGCTTTAAAAGGACATGAATGCTTCTGACCCAGTATTAGAGGTTACTCTGGTGTAAATCTATGAATTTATTTGGTAATAAGCTACAATGTGCCATTAATAAAACTCTTGGCTCTGAAAGTGTGAAAATGTAGAGATAATATTAAAATAGTACTTAGATACTGGAGGCACACAGCTGCTTTTTGCAACAGTAGGTAGCCTGATAAAATAGATCAACCAAAACATTGGCAATAAACTATAGCTGTGTAAAGATTACTGCTGAAAAGAAATAATATTAGAGAGCGATGTTTTGCATGACAATGAGTACCTTGTTTTATTATGACTAGGACTCTGCAGCATTGTCCCATGGACAGTAAATCTACAAGCCTACTATTGTGCACTCAGAGCAACTGGCATGAACTGTATGTTACTTTACGACCGTCAATAGATTATTCAAACAAAATATATACGATGATAAATCTAACGTTAAAGAACAGCAAGTCACGAGTTGCAAGTAAATACACAGGTAGCTTAAAAGCATAATTCTTCTTGAAGATTGAGTGAAGGCCAATGCAAACGATGGATGAAGCAGCCCCGTATGTCTCTTTTTGCTCTCAGATCACTGCGTGTGATAAAAACAATATCGTCTGCTAATCTAACCAAGGTCTGTGGTTTATATGTCCTCAGATGAGCAATTGCAGTGCGAGAGGGGAATGTAGATAAGGGCTAAGACAGTCTCACTGACAGAGTATACACAGAGACACGCAGTGCCTGTGCAAATTACCTCAATTAAAAATGCATAAGGCTCAGAGTTTCAGGTGTAATAAAGTGCAACACAGTGGCAGAGCTGTCGTTCACCAGTGTCTTGGCAGCCTGCAGCTGAAAGTGTGCATGTGACGTGTGTGTGAGTTAGTGGAGTAGTGAGTGAAAAGGAGAGGTTGGCTAGGAGCCGCCTACTGAGCAAAGTTAGTGATCTTATCGCCTCCGGCATTAAGCAGAATCACACACCCTGAATCTCTGCAGCTGGTTAGGTGAGGTTTTAGTGCAAAATATGCATTTGCTGTGGATCTGATCAGGTTCTGCAAATGGAACCACTGTAAATAAAGCAAAGAAAGTCTGACATGCAACGTTGCAAGCCGGTTATCAATCCCCCGGCACATACACTTGTCAAAATCTCCTCAGTGCAAAACAAACAAGATAAAAGAAAGCTTCTCTAGGTTAAAGAACACAAATACTACTTTGCCCATGGTGGGGTTGTGGAATACCATGTGTGAAGCAGCCGAGTTTGTTCTTGAGCGATGTAAGAGAATTGTGTTGGAAAGAAAGTTTTTTTTAATTATTTTTTTTTTTTTTTTAAATATGAGAGACTCAGTGTTTGAGCAAAAGGATTGTGAAGAGACTAAAATCATGGTGATGATGTCCCTCCTACAAAACCTGCCACGTACTGGAAACCAAAGGCTTATTTTCTTTGCTTTTACACAAAAGCGATGGTATGCGTGTAGGGAGACGAGGATGGACAAAACAAATGAGTTGTCATTATTTGTTGGACTGTACTGAAAGAAAAACAAAGATAAAGGCGAGATATCTACAGCACAAAAGACCCTTTTATAGCAGACATCAAAAACAGTGCACTAAAGTTCTACCGATCACAATGTTTTTCAGTTTAATGAGTGGCCATATTAGCTGGTGAGGTTCAGTCAAATGCACCCTCGGTTGCTCGTTTCGTAGCTTGCTGGTGTGATGTCACACACACAAGTTTTTCTCCCAAATACACACAAACATGTATTCTACCTACTGATTGTTAGGGAACTGGAACCACGCAAGGTAGTCGGGTGTAAAAAGTAAAATACAAAGTCTTTACTTCCGGTACACGGGTATTCAGTCCAGGCAGGCAGAGGTATCCGTATCGGCGGGCAAAACTCAGTAGTGAGCAGAAACGGGTCAAACACTGGGCACGGCACACTCGAAAATCACTGGTAAACTCGGAATACATTAGAGACATGGAGTTGACACAGACTAAATACAGAGGGAACGAGGCACAGGTGGAAACTATTAGGGCGTGGCTTGCAATCACACAGGAGGGGAGGAGTCTGAAACGAGGGGCAAGGTCACAACACAACAGAAACTACCCAGAAGGTCTGGGCGTAGCACTGATAGCACACAGCTCAATTTGTTTAGGTTGCATTTGTGATCTTTGGTGTTTAATGCCCTTGCAGAGCGTAACAAGCTATTGTTAGACTACCATTGTCGAACTTCCGGCACATCATTGTTTACAAATTGTAAAGGAGTCTACTACATTTTTGTGTTAAGGGAGCTAGAAATCTCTTTTAATTATGAATTCTGGAGTGTTAATGACCAGCGTACATGTAATCCAGCCAAAATCAAAAGAGTGGTTCACTGACATATTGACAGTTCACATTCATTCTCAAAGCAGAGCCTCTCGAGGTCATTGTAACTAGTAATCAGTGAAAGAATTGTCTTCCTGGAGTTTGTAATCAGTATAAATTTATTTGAAGGGCTGACATGAATTAAATATGAATACAAACGCAATTCTACACCCACGCTATTTTGAAAATTAATATGTGATCAGACATCGTTTTAGTCCATTTGCTGTTCTTTGTTGTCTTTTGTCAGTCAGATAAGTGTATTGTTCTCTTGAAACTAAGTTTTCATGTGACCATCATTGTCGTGATGTGGGAGACTGCAGGCTGGCATGTTTGTCAGAGGGGCCTTAAGAGCTTATAATACCCATTGGACATTATTATGGTTTATGTGGGCATGAGTAAGCCAACCGTGTGTGTGTGTGTGTGTGTGTGTGTGTGTGTGTGTGTGTGTGTGTGGGGAACTAAGAACAAAGAAACCTTTCAGCGGATTTCTGTTGACTCACCAATCTTTGCCCAGTACCCCAGGAAGGAAAGATGCATTTGTGTTTTTTTTTTTCTAGGGCACACAACGACAGTTTAATGATTATTTTCTTTCTCTGAATAGGCAAAGAAAGTGCAACAGCCATTTGCAGTTAAGAGACACATTGCTGGTATTAGGGTAACACGCTGAGTATTCTTTCAAATACAATTACCTTAACCCTGTAGCGGTTATTATTTAATGCATCCTAAAGTCAAATCTCGTAGTCGTTTAAAAAAAAAAAGAATAACTTCATTAAATTGGGCGACTGTCGGTCAGTAGTTAGCAGGTCTGACTTTCAATCAGAGGATCGGTGGTTCAAACCCCGGCTTAGCCAGTTGTTGTGTCCTTGAGCAAGACACTTAACCCTAATTGCTCACCATTGCTGTCTCTATGGTCTACTGTATAGCATGTAAGTCGCTTTGGATAAAAGCGTCAGCTAAGTGAAATATAATGTAAATTACTTAAAAAGTTAGATTCCTGCCTAATTATTGGCTGTCCCACCTTCCTCTCACGTACAGCTTCTCATTTTTAACATTTATATCATGTCTTGTCTTTGTTGTTGCAGGTTCTCCATCGATCGGACCACAGACCAGGAGATGATCTTTCATATTGATCCTGATTCGGGTGCCATCACACTGGAAAAGATTTTGGACCGAGAGACCGCAGGATGGCATAATATCACAGTGAGGGCTGTAGAAGCAGGTACATTGCTGATCTTCACAAGCTTCACTTATCACACATATAGTTTGTACAGAATTGTACTGCTGGGAAGAACGTGATATTACTACTTATGTGGTTACCTTTCACCCTGCCAAAAATTCAGAAAGTTGGTAAAACTACTGTGCAAAAATCCAGTTTAACTATTATGTATAATTACCTACATCAGGTACATTCTGAGCCAACATTTGTTCTTTTTCCAGTGTTGACATTTTGACTGTACGAGACATGCAGATTTTAGGGTGCCATTAAGATAACACCAATATAACCGCAATGAAATTATCAAATAATTGAAATTAAACTGTATAATCATCCACAATTATAGTTAATAGCAGCCCTGTTCTCTTTCTCAAATCAGGTGTAAAACGAAATATACAATGACAAAACTTAAATAGATGAGGGGCAACTGAAACTGCTCTAATAAAGAACATTTGTATTTGTTTGAACAAGTCACGGCCTAGTTATTAAAACTGGGAAGTTAGAATTGCTCTGATGATTGGCAAAATTTGCCTGCATCCAGTGCCTGCCAGTGATGAAGACTGTGCAAGTTGAATTAGCTCTCCCAACATTTGTCTACTCCCACTAGGGTGATAAGGGGTGACAGACATTCTCAAACTGCTGTGACTACCAAAGCTTCTGGCAGATTTACAGCAGGAGAGTATTGTGACTTTGTGGGACCAGGAAAGTAATGTAGGGCAGCCGAACAGCACTTCAATAGGCAGTGTAAACTAAATGTATCATCTGAGAACTAGATACGGTAAGTTTATAATAACTTATAAAATGCCAACATCATTAACTTCGTTAAAGTGCATACAATGTACAACATGTTGCATTTAATGGAATCATTATATGGGAGATGTAGTTTGAAAAACTGTAATTAAAACCACTAATGTAAACATAACTTTTACAACTTTTTACAACTTATATTTTTTTCTATTAACTTTTTCTTTCTAGATTACAATTGTTGTGGTTGGGCTACCATTTCTTTACTATCGGGTCATACAACTGATCATAAAAGTCACGGTTCAGATCTTATCCCGGTTTGAAGTCTTGGATCGGATCAGCACAAAAGAATAAAAGGAACAAATATAATTTTTAAATGCCCACGTTTTCTGGCCGCCAATACCAATTACAGATTATTGATGATCCACATTGGCTGACACATTATTTTTGTGGTTTTGTTTTGTTTCTGGTATACAAGGTTCCAGGTCCCAAATATCATTTCAAACTATAAACAGTAAAAGTTCTAAATGTTATCCTTTGACTTATCCGTATTAATGGAGAAGTCATCAAACACAAAGCTGTCATACATTTATCCTTGACCCGCCAAATGTACCCTTCAGGGTGGACAACGCTCTTATCGCAGACAGACCCGAGACAGACACCCTCAAAAATATGCGATGGACAAAAGCTTGGCCATCATCTTCAAAAATGTGCATACCATAGCACCTAGTAGCAACCTGGGGCGACCAGAGTGATTGGAAACTGCTTATGTCTCATTCCTCAACAGGAAAGGGACGAGCAGAGCGGTTGTAAAAAAGCATAAATCAGCTTTTTTTGGCCATGAGACATTTACAATTGTATCCACCGCCAGGGATGGCTCGTCCTACTGAGCCAGTGAGAACCATAGCGGTCAGCGGGTATTGCAAACAGATTTACTTCCTCTTTTCCACATCTGGGTGAAGCTTCCACTCATCTATTGGGTGTCAGCCTCTCAGCATGAATACATCACCCCTGTTATTCAGACCTGAAATGTGGAGCGCCTTTCCGAGACAACAGGTGCTTTGAGGCCCACAACCACCATACCCAGCAGGGCATCGGCACTAACGTTGCCCGGCCTCTTGCTAAAGGCCGCAGTGGTGAGATTGTCGGTCCTCACCGTGACATACTTCCCCTGCATCAGTTGTCTGAAGTACTGGAGGACCAAGGACAACACTATATGTAGCCCAAGGAGGTTGATTACTCTGCCCAGTCAGGGGGGCGTGGCCATGACGGTGAGGTCACCAAGATAAAAGAAGACCCTCTTGCTATATCCAAATTTGGTTTTGCTTAGTTCATAATGGAAACATTTTATCATAATGTAGTGACTTCTTACATTATACTGTTAAAATTGTTTTTATATGATGCACTCATGGTGTACATTATGATATTTCATCAGATTACGAGTTGCTACTACTGTCTGTTGTTCAACTTCACGACAGAGCTGGTTTTCATATGTTCTGCCAAGGAAATCATAGTCCTCGGTAGTAGCCATAAATGTCATCTTCCTGATACCAGGTGGAAAACATAGTCATCATCGCTTCACTTTGAGCTGACAAACATCACGGAGAAAGAAGGAAACGCTTATATTCTTTCTCCATCTCTTTGGGTCTTCTTGCCATGGCAAAGCAAATAAAAATGTAATATATTTGGGGAGCTGGGAAGTTATAACTAAACCATTAGAGGTAAACTTGAGAAGACGAGGAGGCCTGGTTTCCCTCACTTTTTCAATCTCATACAGATGAAGTGATTTAGGGATTGCAGTGAAAGCAGAGGAGATTGCATTCAGAATCTAACTGTGTTTTGCTATCACACACAAGAAGGAAACAATGCACATAAACAAAGCAGATTTTAAAATGTCTCCATATATGCTCCTCTCTCATATAGCCTCATATGTTCATATTCCAATAATAATCAATACATCCTAAACTGAACACTAAGCACCCTCACCCAACACAAACATTAAGATAAAAAATGTCTTTCTCAATCTTAAATTCTTTTTTATTTTTTTCTAGCTGAATTCCCCAAGCAATTTGGGCGCTTTTGTTCTCTTCTTCTTTGTGCTTGGCATTATGTCATAGGCACATTTTAATGTTAATTGAACATTTAAAGTGGGCCTAACCCTTCCAATATCAGACATAAACACATGGCTGCACTTGATAGATAAAGCCTCTCACATTGCCTTCCAAGTAAACATCCCGACAGACGGAGTCAGTGGTCAACGGCATCAGAATTCCCATCCAGGATGTTTCTTTATCACCAGTTAGCTCACGGAGTCCTGAGATCTGTACACGAACAGACAGGAGACAGAGAAAAATACAAAGACACAGAAAGTGTCACAAGAGAGATCTGAATAGAGGGAGGAAGTGACTTGTGAAGCCGCCAGCGAGAGCGTTTTAAGAAAGGACTTCAGTTTCAAAATAATGATTTTGTTCGTCTCTTGTTTTTTCGTCGGTCCCCCGGCTCATTAAGGCTGGAGAGCCACAAGGTCAACTTGTATGAGGACATTGTTAAAACTACAGTTTGGCGGCGCAACTCTTAATTATTCCCCCAGTCCATTACTGACCTTTGAACTAGTGCATTACCACAGTATCGGTATCGGACAAGTGACAGCAGCTTTCTGACAGCGCTAAGAGTCTATGCTCTAGGATTAACCCCCCACTACAAAACTGCAAGGAACACACTAAATGTCAATTACCGCATGTGTCTCTGCGGTGCACAATAAAGAAGTTAAATAAGTTTTAGTTTAAGCCCAAGTATGACCAGACTGCAGTGCGATGATAACCCACCAATTGAACACAAATATACACTTAGGCACAGCACGTCTTCAAATTCTCCCAATTAAAAGTAGCACCCGCTAGCATCTCTTTCTACAAACATTGTGACTGTGGATGGTATTACCTCTCATCTGTATAGTACTTGTCTCCCTGCCACAGAACACAGATTCTCCTGAGTACAGGAGCAGCATTTAACTGCACTGTCACTAGCTGGGGCACTCGTACTTCCTGGCAGTCTTCTCCATAGAAACATATCAGTGAAAGTTAGATTGACATATAATTTTCGAGAACTGATAGCAAGTACGATATCACCTTGCAAAACCGCTTTTTTACCCAGACAGGCAGGTGGAAAAAAAAAAAAAAAAAGAGCATCACCCTCAGGGCAGAAAGATACCAAGCTGGAAAGTCTTTATCTCTTGCACCGTTTCAGGGAAGAGACATCTTCTACGGCATAACTTTTCTCACCTACTGTCTGGCAAACAAATGCTGCACCGTTTGATTTGTATTACCGTTAGAACATTATTCTCCCCGTCTCCAAATGAATCGCACACTTGTTGTAAAGGGAGATAAGTGTCTCGTTTCAATCAAAGTTGGAAAACGCGAACGAAAACGGTTCTAAAGAGGGAAGAAAAAAAGAAGTGAACCCTATTTGTGGAGTAGAAAACATGCTTCACATGAAACTAGGAGTTAACATTTCTTGTAAACTATGCACCACAGAGAATGTAAAGTGCTCTGCTTGGATTAATGTATTAGATATTGTGTACATCTTTCAACGAGGGTGAGGAGATGTGTAACCAGGGCCTGTGACCTGGTTGATGTGTACTCTTCACCTGTCCTGTTATATAACTACGTACTCGTCCTTACTGTCAGTGTACCTGCAGCGGAGGAGAGGAGATCCTGAACACTCAAAGAGTTATATGATGGGTTTTGTTTTCCTAAACTGACATAATTTAGTTGTTAGTGCTTGGGGGCAAATTATAGCATTCAAGGCCACAGAGTAAAGTCGGAGAACAGTGTAAAGATGAATGGTTACATAGACGTGACAGTCAGCAGGGTTATGTAAATGTTGTACTTTGTTGTCTAATGATGTGCTTTATAGAGTCGCAGTCTTCCTTGAGATGAATATGAAGTGAACTTTTTGTTTGGTTGCTTCATCATCTGTGCATTGATGAATAAAACTCCACTTGGTGAGTTTTGATTAGAGTTGAGGCTTCCACCACTGGGGTGCAGCATGTTAATAATCACATTATTGCACTGATTACTCTTTTGTCCCTTACAAAAACAACCTGTGATTCTGGAGGGATGTGAAAGCCCTTCACATTGAAGCATGTTGAGTTTTTGACAAGACTCTGACTGTAATTGCATGTGTGTATTCCTGTAAATTAATGTGAATGAATTTGATTACCGTGGTGGCTGCTTAGGATTGTTTCTGATTTGTGTTTTAGTTATCGCTCCAGAGGGTTGTAAAGTCCAAAAGTAAAAATGTATTGAAAAAAATTGAGATATAATCAACTCCAAAATTCACAACATTATTGGGGTGGGCTAGCACCATAATTTACATTTATATAACCAATAACACAAAATTATATATCATAATCTGGAACCTCTGCAATAACCACGGTCCTAGGTCCACTTAGTGGGATTGCGTTTGTGAGAGTTAGTGAAGCCAGACAACTCAAACACATTCCTGTTATGTTAAACTTTGCAGTGTAGGCTGCAGTTCTATAAAAGGGAAATTGAAACAAAGTGAGATGTTGACCCAAAACCAAAAAGTCCAGTATGTTGGATTTGGCATCATGTGAGAATACAGATTGCAACCAGGTGGAACGTGCCAAGCATTTAGAGGAACTAAGGTGACCGGCGAATAAAAGCAAGAGTAGCATAGGTCATTTGGAGACTAACCAGTGTGTGTGTGTGTGTGTGTGTGTGTTGGGAAGTGAGTGGTGAAGCAAGAGTGAGGGAGCAGCAGTAAATGTGTGTGACTGAGCGAGTTTTCAGCGGGGAAGAAGAAAGTTAGTTTAGCGGTGAACATTTTTAAGTGGATGTACAGTGGATATTGCTCCTGAAGACCAACAGAGGTATCCCGTGTGTTGTTTACCGGCCCTAGAGACCAAAACAAAGATGTTTTCCGAGGACGACCGGGAAGTTGAAGCAGGTCGGTTTCCCCATTCTGGGTTACGAAAGAAAAGAAAAATACATTTTCTTGCAATTCTGCCTAAATGTGACACATTGTTCCTTTAATTACGCCTCATTGTTTGACCACAACAAAATAATATGAATCAGGATGAGGTTTGGAATTTTGGAGCAGTTATTTTTTGGGATCACTTAGTGTGTATACTAGAGTTTACGGTGAAAATCCAACTGGGATTGTATGTATTAGATTGGTGCTATGAATTTAGCGAGATTATGTTTGTCATGGAAATGAATGAAAAAACAGCAAAGAGAAAACCTATGCATTTGGAAGCACATTTGGATTATCCTTGGATCAGATATGTGTGTATTCCCTGTTGCTAAACCTGTTAATCTTGATGGTGGTGAAAGTTATTTTCCATATTTGTTGGCTGAATATAGTAATGAATTGAGCGGCTGTCACCAGCACCTGAATCTGTTATCTTTTGTGAAAAGCAAATATGAATATCTCCATTATTCAGTGTGTTCAGATGGTCCTGAAATGTTTCATTTTGTCTGGCTACTTACAACGCATTTATAGCTGTTAGTTCTTAGACACACAAAACACTCATACTGTTTTGAAGATATTGTGGTTGTACAATTGTGAGTCTGAGGAAAAATGATAATAATATTTCGTAGCCTCTGTGCCTACGTGACTGGCCCTCTGGCTCAGTAAAGAGACCAGAAGCAGACGCTGCTGAGTACATTTGTATTGAAAATTTCCCCTCCTGACAAAAGTGACATTTTAAACCAAACTGTTTCCTCCAGCAAAGAAGATGAGCCATTTGGTCACAAGGACCATGCGGCTCCTGACACCCACACACATAAACACAAACACAAGCATGCACGTGCATTCAAAGACGGTCATCCCTGAAGTTATGTCATTATAATGCTGTACCAAAGAGATCTACTATACATTTGTTCTGAATGATTTGCAACAGCTGGTCAGTGCCACACAGATGCAGAGCATGCCAAAAATCTGTTGGAATTATTTTATTCTTCTTCTGTCCCTGAAGATTTAGAACGACACCACTTGGTCCACACGAATGAACCTGTCTCACTGAATAACTCTTTTTTTTTTTCGCCATGGAGGGGGTTTGGGATCTCTAGAGGCGGGGCAGTCTCATATTGTTTCATCTGTTTTCAATTCTGGGAATTGAAATGTAAAATGTGTAACATCCGTTGATTGCTGGTTTTCATTCCGACACAGTGGGGACAACGGCACAATGTGAAGACGAAATTAGAAGAAGAGGAAAATAGAGGAGATATCTAGCACTGCTTGGGCTCTCTGTGCATTTATGTTCTTGCAGCTTCGGCAAAAAACAATCAATTAAAACCCTGCATTAATGTAAGGAGTATGCTATTTGTTGAGACCATCATTCTCATTAGCTGCTGTGCCACAGTTGGGCCAGTTGAGAGATTTTGAATTTGTCCAAAAGTCTGTTCACTAATGGTTCTTGGTATTTCTGCTTTGTCTCTTTCTTCTATCTGACCTGTGGCCCACCTGCATGTCATCTGTCGCCGGTTTTCCTCTCTGTCCCGCTCGTATAGCCTCAAAGAATCATGGACGCAAAGTCTCTGAGTTCACCAACAGTTATCTGTTGCTTTTTGAAGCCTGGATTTTACCCTTGGCATCATCTTGTGGCACGTTGCTGGAGCCAGAAGATGTTAATGTGGGCAACTAAGAGGAAACTGGGTGGAGCTGAGGTGGGGCAATTACCACGGCTGGGCGTGGAGGAGATTTATCAGTTAAAGCAAACACGCCCCCAAACATGCTTCAATGTCCTCTTTATGGACCACTTATTTTAATAATTGCTGTAAAGACACAGATTGTAGAGGAGTTTAGGTTATTTCTAAGGGCATCGGTTCAGTCTCGTGTGGCAGTTATCAGTGACAGAATTAATCATTAGTCAAACTACCAATTTGTAGTTGTTCCTAAAGGGACCTCTTGCAACAGTGCAAACAATACATATAGTTTTTACAAGAGTTCAGATTTTTTATTTACGTCACATGTTTATTTATGGGATAGCATCTTTTTTCTCTTAGGACTTGTATGAACTTTTTCTTTGGACACGTAACATTTTAGCAAGCATTGCACCGGGGGGAAAAATTTGCCGAATTTCTTATTGTATTACTGTGCAACTAACATTTCTAAATTGTGTTTTTGGATTACAATGTATGAAAGGTATGTATGTTGGTTATGTTCTCTGAAAATCAATAAATACGGTGTTTAAAAATTGCCACCTGGAACCTTTTGGTGCAAACTAAATGGTGCATTTACAAAAGGTATAGTCACATTTAGTATATTTAAGGCACTGACAGCTTACAAGGGTTTGTGAGACTTGTTGTTTCTCGTATCTAATTGCAATAGTAAGTTATTACTACTTATAATTAACCAGCCATTAAAATACCAAACATTAACTTGAAGCACTTATGAGTGTTAATTTAGCTTTCACAAGTACATGCATCACTCATTTCACAGAGTGAAGGTACTCCTTCTTAAGAGTGAGTTCACTGAATTGCACTTAACAATCTGTACTATTTACATAATTGCAACTATTTAAATTCAATGGAGCTCTTTTTACTGCAAGGATTTATGTGTGTTTTGCTCATCATTGGATAATTGTCAGTAGCTGCATGTCATTACATTTTCTGTAGAGTGCATGAACTGGGTGGCGGCAGCTGTTTGTACTGATTTATTCATCAGCTATGTACTTATCCGGGATATCCAGACCAACACTTGAAGTGAACAGATCACTCATTTAACACATAAATAATGTTCTTTCTCTTCCTCTGGTACTCACCTCTCAAATAAACACACATGCTGGGGGCCTCAGGCTCCCTCCTGTACTGTACATGGTGTTTTATGAATAAAATGGAAACTCCATCAGACATTATCATACGATTACAAATGGGAATTAAGATTCAAGGAGAAGCTTAGATAATTTGAAGTGGGTTTTGCTTGTACTAATTATATAATCTTCTCCACCCCCACATTTTTATTCCGACCCATTAAGAAAAATGTCTTGAGAGTGCATTGTGGTGTTTTCCGGTGTGCTTTATCTCGTTGAAAATGTCATGAGAAATGAAATTACAGAGGCACATTTTGCAATTTTCTCAAAAGCTTTTATTTGTCATTATTGTGCTGAGGTGTGCCCCTTAAACAGCTCTATACCGTACTGTCCTTATTGGATAGAGAGGACTTGAAACAAAAATATCTTATAGCATTTTCATGTCACTCACTGATACTGGAAAGTGTTATTCAGGTAATGGGTGTAATTTGAGGAGGCATTTCATTTAAACCATTTAGCACTTAGCCTCAACGCCATACAAATTGTCTTCTATCTTGTGAAAAATTGCATCCATCTGAGTCCTTGTCCATCCTTGTCTCGTTCATAGCAAAGACAGACAAGAAGAGCATTAAGGGTTTTGCCCATGGACCCGTCTACACCAGTGTCTTATGTCAGAATACAAAATCCCAGCAGCATGTTAGCAGCAACTGCCATCCTCGTAATATACACTGCAGACGTTGAGCCAAAGGACTGCTATGAGGTCAGCTGCACTTTAATGGTGCTCGCAGCCCAACATGCAATCCCTGTATTGACACTAATACAGTAAATGTGAACAAAATTGAACAATACAAACGTTTTGGTGTTGCAGCTACGTGCGTGCGTGAAGCAAACTTTTTGCAGCCTGTGTACAACTTGAATGATTCAAGCTAAATTATTTCTAGCGTCAGATAGAGAGAACGGAAAACTGTGACTGAAATGTCTACGGTGTAGACAGTGTAGCACTCCAACCAGGATCAGAACGTCAGCCACTAAGTTGGCTCTGGTGTTGTGTGTGGCCATGAGCTCTTTCTTTATCCAACCACACGTTGTGATTTGTTGAATGTCATGCAAAAACACATCTGCCAAAGCTCTTTATTCTGTGTGTCTAAAAGATGTTGTTGATGTGCTTTCCTTCTGTCTCTCCTGTAGATAACCACACCATGGCGTCCCACTCAGCTGTTAGTATTCGGATTCTGGATGTAAATGACAATCCTCCTGAACTGGCCACACCGTACGAAGCCTCTATATGTGAAGATGCCAAACCAGGCCAGGTAGGTTTTTACTGATTCAAAATAAAAAAAATGGTGTAATTGCATATGTATTTTCACGGAAATAATTGAATCTGTAAAAGTATGGAGACTACATGATATATGTTTGCTGAGCAACATGTTAAAGATGAATGTTGTGCAGTTACTATGGCATCACAGACTGATCCTCAGTTTCATTTGTGTTGACGATATTGAAGGCAAGAGTTAAGGCACTTGAAGAAACAGCGCTGTGCAACAGCACTGATGAATTACATTAGCAGCATAACAAACAAATACTTGTAACAATTCCACAAATAAACCTATTACCTGCGGGTAATTCAGTTTGGAAGGCAGCACCAAAAACAGTGCACAGCCCACACACTATTGAGCACACCACATTTATTATTGTAGAAAACACATAGCTAGTTATTGATGGGAAGCGAGTTGAAGTGTACTCAATCGTGGATAGTATAGTAGAACATCTGTGATTGACATTGTGATTTTGCACTATACACATCAATCACAATAGTACTGTAAGAAGTAGTAGATGAACAAGTAAGTGATTCATACATGAAACAATTACCCACACATATCATAGTTGCATAGCTTTATTCCATTAAATTAATAAATGCATCAAACATCAAGAAAGGAAAAATAGAGAAACAATTATGAATATTCTTAAGTTTCATCTATTCCAAAAAGACACATTGTTAAAGCGTTATAGATTCTGGCCTCTATATTAACTGAAAATATTAATAGAAAGTGTTGATCTACATCTATGAAGGTGTCTTTGGGAACTTTTTGTTCTGTGAGCTCATTTAATTTAGACTCAATTAGTGAGTCACAGATGGCAGCATGGTTACCGGCATATTTAATGTCTAGTACCTTCCTTCCACCTGCATTTTTCTTGATTTAGATACTGACATTAGCAAGTTTTCCTGGACTTACATGCACCATATACTAATCTATAATAATGCATAGTATGTGAAAGGATATGTAAGAAGGCTGAAGAATAAAATAGAAGATTTCAATGATGTGTGACATTATTAAACAAACCTGTACATAAGCATCACAAGTTAGATGTGTGATGTCTGTGCCAGAGCATTGATACAGCAAAGCAAAAGCACATATCACAAGGTATTGTTGAATTTTGAGAGTGGAGATTTATTTTGCCCTTATGAACACATAGAGTATCTGTTATAGAATATTCTAAATTCAAGGTTTCAACCAAAGGCATCATCGGCAAATTATAGTTGTTCAGGCATGACCTACAAAACGTACATACTTCCAATGACAAGTGATGACATTGCAGACAAATTAATTTGCTAGATAATGCCCTATGGTCAAAAGCCAATAAATAAAACCTTGAGTTTAGTGTATTTTATCACAATTTGTTTTTTATATTGAGCTTGTTGCCCCTGCTAGCACTCACCAGCCATTTTCTTGTAAAGTAGCTTTGAGTGGTCGGAAGGTAGGAAAGGCGCAATATAAATGCAAGCCCATTTACAATTCATATTACACAGATTTCAATATTTGTATTTATAGTCAGCACTGTGGTTGTTTATTACATTACATTACATTTCATTTAGCTGACGCTTTTATCCAAAGCGACTTACAATAAGTGCATTCTACGGTTACTAAACTACATATAGTGGAGTCTGAGTGAACACAGAATTTGTATGACTATTCACCTTGCGAAAAATATTTCTGCATGCTGTTTAACTTGCTCTTTCACAAATCATTAATTAATCATTAATTCGTTCAATTACAAAACTAAACAGTCAAACAATATATAGTTATGCTTATGGTAATTCTCTCCCTAATTTCTGTTAAACCATGTCACCCAAAAAGCATAGATGAACATACATTCCTTAATGGTAAACAGGTGACACATTTTATGTTGCATCATTACCCAGCACCAACTAATATATGGGAGCCTGTTTGAAAAATCAACACAAAAAGGTAATCCCTTGGTTATTTCCGATCCTGTATCACCATTAAAAACGGACAGAGTCATTAGGGTGTTTTATTCTCCTTACGCAGTCAACAGGCCTCAGGCTAAGTTAAACCCAATTATCATGTGCAGAGCAAAGGAATAATAAAAAAAAGCAAGGCTTTAAAGTGGGGCCTCCATGCTGGAAGCTGCATTTACATGTGTAATGAGACTCAGGCCTCCCCTTGATCCACAGACTGTTAACCACTTATAGCCCCCCCTGTGCATCCACAGCGCCTGTGCCTTTCTAGAACATTGTCTGGTCTGATCTCCCTCTCTCACCCACCTCGTTCCCTCTACCATCCGCGAGAGCCCACATTAACCTTCAGCTCCTAATCACACTGAGATGATTAGTCTTCCAGCAAAAAGATCATTGCTGGCTCTCAGCATTGTGAAATAAAAAGGTGTTTAATGCTCTCATTAGAGGGAAATGCAGAGAAATAGTCCACAATGTAATTGCAAACCAAAGATAGGGATTCTAAAGACAGAGGAGAAATTGACATTCGGCTTCAGTGCCGTCCGTCCACCCATTATTATATTCTGCACTTATGACTGTATCAACAAGTGGCCGTCTTATGACGGGAACATCTCGCAAAATCTGTTAATTTTCATTCATTTTCTTCGGCTCAATTTTTGTTACCCATTTTGTGGTTTATTCTCTGTGGTCTCTTTTCGTATGTTGTTGTGGGGATCTCTGGCGGAGTCGGCTGCTGAGATTGAATGAAAATGTGTTGCCTGGGGTCAAAGGCTTTCTAATGCTCATTTTCACCCTCAGGGGTAACCACTGGGGGCATGGGGGAAAACAATTTTCTCCTCTATGTTATTTTCAGAATAATATAAAAATAAATACAGTTGTCCTCTAGTTGTTGGCAGTCACTGCATTCTTACCTTTGAAAAATGGAGTGAGTGGTGTGAAGAAAATGTTTTGGGTCTCTAGATTTGCTTCGTCTGCGCTGGTGCAGACCGTTGGTGTTTGTAGTATTTCTTCTCTGATTAATGGCAAGGATAGAGTCTTTCTATGTTGATCCCTTTAACTCAGAGAGAGCAGTGAATGAGAACAGTGCATATGTTGTATATATATTTACATTTTCATTGAAGTGAGACTAATAAACTTTAATATAATAAGGATAAACAGCGTTGAACCAAAAGATTGCCTTGTAAACACAAGTCCGTTGAATGCTTCTGAATTTCTCCTCTTCAATTAGTGACATTTTGAGAAAATCTGAGATGCTGGCTCTCTGCCCTCACCAAAAACTCTTTGGTCTTTTGAAAGGTAAACAAGTTGTTTGGCAACTGTCCAATCAGAGCAATTTGTCCACGTCCGATATTCAAGCCAGCACTTGCAGAGAGGTTTGGAGCAAACAAGAAGTTGTCACACAGCCTTTATGAATCTCTGCCATTGATAAATTGATGCATCATTTGCTCTCCTCATTCTGCCTCTGCAGGTTAGAAGAGCTTCTGAAGTCGGCCACAAACACACGCACACACACACACACACACACCTAAAAGCACGTACATACGATTTACTTAACAATACATAGGAAAATAAATTGCACTGTTGAGGGGTTGCATGTATTTAGGTTTGTTTGGCTTATCATTAATTATCATACAGTAGCATCACACAGTCTGAGCACAACTTATTTGATTCTAATTAATACGATATTTTAGTAGTTCACATAAAGTAGTCTGTGCAGTTGGCCTGGGTATTATATATTAGACCAAGAGTAAAATAATTAACTGTGCATATCAAACTCAAATAAAGGTAAAGCAGTGGTTAAGGCCAATGCACTAGCACGTTAAAAGAACAGCTGGCATTTCACAAGGTTAATACTTGTTTGCAACTGTGCATTGCATTTCCAGCCTTATGCAAAACCATTCCAACTAATTATAATCAAGGATGTCACATTCAATCATATCTCATTGTCATCTCAAAGCAGGTATCTTGATATATACAGTAGTAGTGACATGAAATATATTACTAGTACATTTTAACTAACAGCGATTACTCAGAAGTGGGGAAGGGGCCTGCTTCCCATGATGCACTAAAGTATTCAGCAAAACAAGCTGCCAAAGGTGAGGCCCAGCGATATGAGCATCAGCCAGCAGATGTTTGCGTGTAAAACAACCTTCAATTTAGTTTCAGCTCCCGAGAATGAATACAACTCGTTCAGGGCAGCAGCTCTTGGAAATAAGTACACTTGAGTCCGTTTTTCTTTCACCTGGAATAGACAAACAACGGCGAACTGCCCTCCTTTGCCTAACACAAATGCCCCTGGATCCAGAGCCCTTTGCTCACGTCATCTGGCCTCTGTAAAAAGGAAATCTGAAGTAAGACAGGGTTATTGCTGTTTGTTGAGTGTCTAGCCTGTTTCACTTTTTTTTTTAAACCTGCTACACTGGCAACTCCTTTCATTTTTCAGTTGAATCAACTGTCAAATTGCTTTTCTCAAGGTTCACAACTTTTCCATGTTGACATTGCAAATCAGCTAAAACCCACTCATGAGTCATAATGATTATCACTTGATTGATAGCAGGACTTTATTGTGGCTAATTATAGGTAAACAGTCATTTATTTCGGACATAAATCGATCAATCAAGCTGTCAGTGGAACAAGGCATTTACCATGATGTACTAGGTGTCTTCTGTTGGCGGTGGTGTTTTTTCTACCTATGTAACACATTCTATGAACACACAGCTCAGCAGGTCATTTGTTTAAGTTACTTTGTACACTGTGTCTGTGTATGTGTGTTTGTGTGTATTAAAGTGTTTTGCGGGGACCAAATGCTGTTCTCACAGTGACGTCGTGGGGACTCACCTCCCATCTGGGGACCTTTCCCCACAACAGTGAAAATAATTGCATTCATCTCCTCCCTCTGTCTGTCCATCTCAGCTGAATCTGCTTTCTCTTTCTGTTTCCCACAAATTATATCATAAAGACAATTATACATGCCTGTCCCTTCACAGACGCATGCTACAAGGAAATAAAGACATGTATGCACACACCCACACAAATGCTGCATACACACAGCCTTCACTGTCACACTCTTAATACATCAGATCAACCCCCGGTTTACTCAGCTAATGAGGAGCGTTCCTTTGTCTCCTGTTGTGTGCTGCGTTATCACCCAGTCTCGTTCATGGAGTGTCAGCTCCCTGGCTCAGGTCTAGCTTTCGGTGGAACCACAGAGAAAATCAGATTAACCTAAGCCTTTTAACTGTGCTTGGATTTGATCCCATTCGAGAGTTGGCAACACAACCTATTTTGTTTGTGTTTAGAGGGAGAATACATGTGGAGCGAGGCGGAGCGGTTGGCAGAGAAGTAAATCAAAAATGGGTGACACAGGCTAAGCAGCTTTTGCTCGGGGGCACGGTTCAAGCCAGGGCCATGACTTGTGGTCAATAGCTTGTCACCTTTTATCTACTCTTTAAGTTGATGGTAAGTGATGGAAAGAGAAAGCAAAATAGGTGTAGCAGTCAAAAATAATAATAAAAAGATATTATAGTTCACAAGGGGACTAAAATTGCCTTTTGATTTCCACTATTGTGGATTAATTTCCCAATTTGCCCACGTTCCCAATCTGCTGCACCTCACTGAGTGACACGTGAACACAATCTTTGCGTCTCAGCCCATTCCTCGCCCACCGTGTGGTATTTAGCTGACTGGATGCAGAGGGACAGCTATCATATAGTGCCGTGTGTGCAGAAAAAAAAAGGCTGGGTGGAAAGCCAAATACTAAGTATGGCCTGGGGTAACGGAGGCCTGTCAGCTCCGCCGTGCCGCCTCACAGCTGGCTGACTGGGTCACTGCGACAGATCACCTCAGTTTGGCCACGTCACCGCCAACCGCCAACCCCTGGGAGGGTCGGTTTGAAATAGCTAAATGTTAAGCCTGTCTGAAACACACACATCACAGACACGTGAGCGCAACAATTACTCACCTCCTTCCCAGACAGAAAGAACGCTAAAACACACACACACACACACAGACACACACACACACAAGAACACAACAGATCTGAGTAAATGAAGAATCAAACTAACACTGATGAGAAAAAAAGCCAGACAGACACAGTTTTGCCAGACAATATTTCATGAGTAGGAGACTAAATGAGTCATCTGTTCTACTCACCAAATGTCTTTTCCTTTTATCTCAAATGTTACAGTTGCATCAGACAAACCAGCAGACTAGAGAGGCTGGCGATTCACTGTTTCCTGCAAGGCTTGTTTAGATTCTTCCTTTTTATGTCAGGTATATGCTATGCATACGTGATTCAACGTAAACATGTGTTGTTTGATCCAGTCAGCATGTCCGTCTTTCTTTTGGCAAATACATTTTTTATTCCAGGAGTGAGTCGTTTTAAGCAAATACTCAATGCTGTATTTGCTCTGAGTCCAGACTCAGATTTACTGCTTTACACTGGCTAGCTTCACCACCACAAAAAAAGTAGTATATTTCAAGATAATATTTTACCTTGTGTATACTGGCTATCTTCTGTTTATGCTACGGATGTAAATCCCAAAACATGTCATGTGATTACTTAGTTTTAGCTTGTTAATTCAAACTCCATAAAATCAATGTGGGCATAAAAACATAGTTTTTTCACAAGGTACTGTATAGTATATTACTCAGATAAAAAATAAATAAAATTGGAGCTCCTTTTTTCATGCTGGTCTAAAAAAGTATTAAAAAAACCATTTTATACTGAAATTGAATCAGGTTCAGACCAATGCATTGAGACGTTTAATGCTCCACTGGACACAATGAGGATGTCTTTTACCACTGAAAAGAACGGATGTGTTTGAAAACACATCTCTCGGCACACCTGAATAGCTCTTAGCACATAATAAGCAGTGTGTGTTTATTTTTTTTATTTAATCATTACCTCCCCGCACCCATCGTGAAATGGCTGATTTCTGCTGAATGAATAAGCCACCTTCCTTTCACAACCTTGACCTTTCACACACCCCTATATGATATGGGATGTAGTTTTGGGAAAGTCTCCCTTCTAGCTTTCCATGGATGCAATAGATTTAAAGGGGTCAAGAAAGGGGGCCGCTAGATAGAAATCTAATTAGGTGATTGTGCTTCAGGGAGCTTCGCTCGCTGCTCGATAAACTCCCACACGCTTGCACTACTCCTCTTTCATTTCCCTCTCCCGCTTCACACTTTCTCTCCCTCAGCAGTTTGCACTTACCCCGAGATGCCGCCTGAGAGTCCCGACTAAGGGCCCAGTCACAGGACGAGCATGGCTCACGAACTACATCTTCACTATTTCAAAGAAATGAAGAGTTTCATCCTTCAGCTGATAAAGCTTTTGCTTTATTCTTCTACCTTTAGACTCAAATAAACCTGGCACCAAGGACTGATGTGAAGATGAGACCTGGCCTTAACTTAACTTAAAAACTGAATGGTGCAGTTACTCGCAAGCTTTTGCAACCCTGTTTCCTACAAATGCAATTGTTATATTGAACTACTCTGCATTAACAGCATGGTCAGAGTCAAAGCTTGATGAAGTGCAATGTTTAACTAAGCCTTATCATGATGGGGAAGACATTCTGGTGTCTCTTGATGTGTATTGTTTTATTCGCTTAACTAAGCATCAATATCGTTGGTTATCTAGTTGGAAAACATTAGCATTCAATGTGTTGCAGATACATTAAACACAGTATGAACTTAAGGTGTGATACTGTATGTGAAAGAGAATTGGATTTGAGATAATGATATGTTCTCTCTTATAAACACCTTTGTAGGAATACAGACATACATTCATGGTTCCCTTCCAAGTGTTTGTGTTGCTCGAGTGCAGATTCTGCGGCGCACTATGGAAGAAGCGTGTGATTTACCCTGAAATCATGCTGAAGCATTTTGTAATTACAAAGTAAGCCATATTATCCCAAACAACCTCCCTGAGCTGTGGGTATGACTAAGCCTGTTCTGTGTCTGTGATGCAACGTCAATGCTGAGGAGCTGTTTATTGTGAAGGTACAATTGAGGCCCGGAAGTGTGCTCGGCAGTAGCTTAGTCACAGTAATGCATAGCCACGGCTCAGGCGCAGCAGAAAAAGAGTTGTGTGCAGTGCCATAAATGAATGAGGGTGTCTTTTGCAGGCAGGAAGGCAGCATAAGCTTAAAGTTACACAATAAGTGCAAATATATAAATACATTTAAAAAGAAATATATATAAATGCACCGCATAATCAATTCTCAGGTGGATGATAAACGAAGGACACATTGTTCTGGAAAGGACAAGCATGAGAGCAAGATACTTTGGAGAAGATAAAAAAGGAATCAAGAAGAGACTGAAATCACAATGATGAATATAGAGAGCAAGCAGAGAGGTGGAGAGGAACAGATAGACAGTGTATACAAGGCCATGTTTAGTATGTTATAAGTACTGTGTCCCTTAAAGGAGACAGCTATTGATTGGTATATTGGATATATTTGTGTTGATCTTATCTGATACCGTTGATCTTATCTGACAATACAAAGGAAGTGGGGCCATTGAACAGCCTGCTTTGATCATTCTGAGAAATGCATCTCTGTGGATCTCTGACAGAAACTCTGAGCAGTTTGCTAGTGTGTGTGTTTGAGAGAAACTAAGGTGTTTGTGTGTGTGTGGGGGGGGGGGGGGGGGGGGAATTCTGTTTGACTAATTATTTTGACAAATAATTAGTTTTTGCAAAGTCAAAAATAGATTACATACCTTTTACAAGGTTGTCTAAAGATGAAACTATAATTACTCACTCGTAGTTGTATTCCTCCACCAACCAGTTGCAGTTTACATCCATGTCTGTCAAAAATGTCATCACTTCATGATTCTATCCAATTATATATGTGTGTGGATGTATCATACAGTATACTAAGTATTGAGTTATGCCAGTGACCTTTGACCACCAAATCAAAGCAGATGTATGTGCAAAATTTGGAATTGAAATGATATCTCAGGAATTCTCTGAAGCTGTTCCTGAGATATCATATTCATGAGAATTGGATACACATGGGGTCACAGTGACCTTTGACCATCAAATTCTAATGAGTTCATTCTTGAGTCCAAGTGGACATTTGTATGAAATTTGAAGAAATCTCCCCCAGGCGTTCCTAATATATCTCGGTCATGAGAATGGGTACGTGGGTACAGATGGGCTGACTATCGGACAACCGGGAAACACAATGCCTTCGGCCACAGCTGCAGCCAGCGCTGAGGCTTACAAAGCCATTACTGGATGTTATAGATTGCCTTTCTCAGTGTATTTCCACTACCAGTCCTAATTGATATAGTCATGTTGTACAATTTTTGGGACTGCAAAATTCTCTCCATTAGATTTCTGACCTAATTGTAGGTGTTCTGGTTCCTCCTCATGCAACTCATTGAAATGTTTTGGTTATTTCAGTTGATTATTAAGGATTGTAGAATTGTCAAGAAAGTCCTTTTGTGTAGAATAATAATGGTGTGAACTGACAATAGAAATAAACAAATATCAGCGCTATCAAAATGTGTTTGACATAAAATAAAGAAACTGGCCATCTATAAAACAGTGGCATTACTCAGTTTATCCTGTAAACCAAAATAAAAAAACATGTATTGTGTTATTGTCAGAATTACATTTGCCATCTGTGCTTCGTGTCCTTTGCCTTCTGTGACAGACGACACAAAGGCAGTAGATACAGAACATGAAGACAGCTGTTTGGTATAAAAAAGAGGGACTCAAGTATTCTGAACTATATAATCTTGTTAAAACTTTATACTGAATTAAAAGTAGTTTTATGCTGTGTGCTACTGCTATTTATGGTTACAGGGCGCTTGAGCTGGGAGTCTACCGCAGGGCACATATATAGACAGACAACCATTCACACTCACAGGCAATTTAGAGTCCAATTAAACTGAGCTGCATGTCTTTGGAAGGTAGCCGGAGAACTCACGCTGAGAACATGCAAATTGCACACAGAAGGCCCACCCAGAACGGGATCCGAACCCCAGCCCCGCTTGCTGTGAGGCGACAGTGCTAGCCACTACACCACCGTGCAGCCCTACTGCTATTCAATACTTGTAAAAATTGTCTTTAAAATAAGGAATAGTTCAGCTAGACGGAGCCATAATGCTGAAGTGCTAATTAGTGTGCCCCTCTGAAGCTCACTAATTAAAATTTGTTTACAAAATAGACCACAGTAATTCCCACAAAATCTGAAGAGTAAAACAAATAGTTCACCATTTCTGAGTCTGGAAAGGTCTGTAATTGAAAAGTCTAGTCTGACAGGCATCTTCCTGTAATACTGCAATTTTTTTAAACACTTTGGATTTTTTTAAAATAATAAACAAATGATATGCCATGTTTATTGGTGAGTTTAAGAGATGCTTTCAAACTTTAAAATGTAATACAATTTCATTAATGTTTTTTTTTTATTCTCATTGTCATTTTTGACATTCCAACATCAATAAATCATATGCTTGAGCAAAAGAAAAATCACATTACAGGACTGTAATAAGCCCATCAGGCTGAATGAAATAATTGGACGAGCTACCTGCCTTGCGCGTCACAAGCTGCTAATAATAATAATAGCTGTGTTAGTTGTTTACGTTTATATTTGGTCATTTTTCATTTAAAAGAGTTGGAAAACTGTGCATTCTTGTTATTTTCTTAAAATTACCACCCCTAGCTTGAAAGACCACTTTGTCTGGTTCCCTGTTTCACGTATTTGCCCAAAGAATTCACAAGAAAGGAGCCTCGACCAAAAGCAGAAAAACTTTTTTCGCAACAATTACTACTAACCCAATTACAGGTATTAGTACTTGACTATTGCAATTGGTGCAATAAACAAATCAAGAACAACACATAATTGTCCAAGTGTATTGTCAACAGAATTGATCCATTATTTAAAAATGGGAAGAAAATTAAGCTTTAAAATATTCTCAGGCAAAATGTTCAAATATTTTTCTCACACACATAATGGAATAATGATTGTTAGCTTAAGGCACGCAAGCATCATTCAAAGCAATGACTGATTATAGCTTTTACAATTGTTCTACATGTTTTTGGGGAAATGACGTTACGGTTTTCAGTTCATATAGTTAGATAGTAAGACAGATCAAATTTAATATAATACCACAAAGGAATTCAAGTTTAATTTTAGAGCCTTAAGCCTAATACCTTTCTGCCAGAACATCTAATAGCTTATCTCATCATGTTCTGTTGGTCTACTATAAATTTAGAACATTTTGACATTTAAGCTCCCTTTAAAACACATTTTAGTGTTTTTACTGCTTAAAGTTGTCATCAACTTTCATTCTTTATTTCATTCAGCGACACTTGACAGTAGATCTTTCTTTTTTTGTTTTTTTAGTGAGAGTGCGTAGTAAACAAAAGGTGAGGAAAATCAAAACAATAATACACAGGTGGACTCAAACAGTGTGTCTGTGGCAGAGAAGGAAACGGAGCTGACGGATGCGAAATGAAAATATAATTCTTAAGCCTTGTGGTTTGATGCTGGCTGCAGATGCATAGGATGAGAGGAGGATGAATTGTCACCAAGAGGCCTGTGTTAGGGTGAAAGGATCTCCGGGGGCTGTTTGATGTCTGTTCAGCTCACGGTGAATCATATCTCACCTTATTGTGTTCACACAGACTTCTCAAAATTGGATCACAGTTGAGTTTTATCTTTGAATGTAGATCACTATTATTTTGTAGCATTAGATAGAAGGACTACACCTTCACTGAGCCTTTCTGTTCCTCCGCACATTAGCACGTATTCCTTCCCCTCTCTTGGAGCAAATAAGGCCGCCTCACAGAAGTCTTCTTCTGTTCAAAGAAGGCTTTTTAGCAAGGCTTTTCATGATAGTTTAGCATTTCTAACATTAAAACTTTTTTTGATGTCGCTGTGTCAACTTTCTGGAGAAAGATGTTTTTGTATCTCTTTGTGACTGTAGCTCCTTTGAAATGCACTTTCACTAGAATCCTTCTCAGTCTGTTGCATCCAAGTACACTTGCTCCATCTCACTCACTCCTTCCTAAAAGAGGCATTTGAAATGTAAAGTGGAAAGTGTTTTTCATATTTATTTTCTTGTTCCCACTGAGTGGATCTGAGCTGAAAATCTAACCTGTTTCTTTTCTTTTCATTCTTGTGCCTTTTCTTTCCTGCTTTGCGTGGGTTGCATTTATTTTCTTAGCTAATTCACACCATCAGTGTGGTGGATAAAGACGAGCCACAATCTGGTCATCGCTTCTACTTCACCTTGGCCCCCGAAGCCTCCGGCAATCGACACTTCACCCTGTGGGATGTTAAAGGTGAGAGGGCAAAAATATTATATTGGACTTATTGGTAAAGTATCATGTTATTTGATTTAGACCGGTCGTCACATTTTTTTGAGTGGGTTTGTGTGCAGTTTTAACACACAAAGCAACATTATGCTTGACTGAAGAATTGTGATGACGCTCATACAGACGGGTTTCAGATCACTTTGCTTAGTAATTGGCAATGTAAGTTTGGTGAAACGCTCGAGGGCATTCTGAAAAGGTAGCTCTGAATATTGAGTTAGTTTTAAATTCTGCAGTTCTGAAAACGACGAATTATTGTGTAGTATTTTGACAACGTCGTAGTCGTCTAATTCAGGTGCCAGATGGTTTTAGAACAAAGACAATTCATGGAGTAAACTACCAGATTTTGACAATTCGCAGGAGGCTTTTAAGAATAAATGGACAATGGTTTATTGTTTCTGTGACTAAGCGTTCATCTGATTATCAGACACATTTTCCTATCCTTCTAGCAGAGTTATACCATTAGAAGTTATTACAAGCCATTGCATGTCTGACAGTTTTGAGTTGTTGTTTCTTCAGTATCAGCATTTTAGATTCCTGTAATTGTTTAACGCAGAATCTTTCCTTGATCCATCTTGACTAGGATGTCAACAGCTAACATCATTTTCTCAAGCGTCATCATAAATATTGCATTTTGTATATAAAAAAAGAAAAAAAACATACACGTGCTGTATCTGCACAATGTAAGGAAACATTGAAATCGCTGCGCTCCCCAGTGATGACTTTGCTTTGTCAGGAAGATTTGTGTTTTTTTTCATGCTCGCCTGTGTTTTTGCAAACGCGCTTGCAGATCCCTCGTTTAGAGATGTATACCTAAGTGAATGTGACATCTGGTTAAATCAAGATTGATCTGACACCAGGAAAATGTCAGGGGAGCAGACCTAGCAAGGGAAATGTCACCGCACGAAGGCGGCGAGGCCGGCTGCAGACCCGGCACATGCATGCGGATGGATGTACGCATAACATGGGACTCGTGTAAAGTACACGCAGAGACTGTATACACATGTGCATGGACCGGCATTAAGAAATATGACAATAGTGTCCCTCTGGCTCTTTCGTTCTCCCACAAATACGTACACACACACATATCATGCAGAACATCATGGTCTGCTTTTCTTTGCATATATTTTTCACAACAACCTCCGGTTGTGTGTACGTATATGATATCATGATAAGGGAGAATGATTAATAATCACATTTTTTCCTTGGATATAAAAATGTCACCATTCGACCCATTTACCCAGCATACAAATACACACATAAATACATACATTTGCATACATATATGTAGACACACACATAAACACTCCGGTAGACTGTATATATTTTTGGAGAGAGACAAACAGAACCCCGCATCGACTTTTGATCCTCCAACCCCTCTTGTTCCACTATGGTGTCTCTTTTCATTGACACATTTGTCAACCTGTCACTTTCAATCTGTCACTTCTTCTTTTCCCCATCATGGCCTCACATTGCGTTCTGTCTCCAATGCTTGACACAAAGTGATGAAACCCCCCCCCCCCCCCCTCCCTATTGCTATATTCTTTTAGGAGGTTGAAGCAGTCTGTCGAGCAAAAACTTCCTCTTTTTACCGAATAAACTTTTGCGATTACATGACAAGCTGCCTTCATGTTACCTGGTAAATGTACCACATCATGCTTAAAAGGAAATATCATCGCATATGAAGCTGAAAGAAAAAATGATGATTACCTTTACTTGTGTTCAAAGCATTTGTGAATGTTTTTGTATCCCTTATTTAATTTTTCTAGGGGTTTGTCAGTCAGTGACAACAATTCAAAATCCCTTTTGCACAAGTGCTACACATTTTTAAAGCATCAACGGCAACGCTAAAGTCACGCAACATCCGGGAGGAGTCATACTTTTCAGTACAGCCTCCCAACGTTGTTTAAGTTATGGTCTAACTGAGTAGAAAATATAAAGAAACGTTTTGAGATATTGTGAAAGGAGTTTAAATTCAGGTTTAAGATTGTCCACAAAAGAAAAAAAAATAGAAATCTGGCTCAAAGGCCTGATATGATAATTGCTTTCAGGTGGCCATGAGACAGCTGTTGGCATCCAGCTTCCTTCCAGCAGTCAACATTGCTTTTGTTTAACTATGACCCCGAACTTTCCCTAACCTTAACCAAGTAGTTCTTAGTCATGCCAGTCCTGTGGCTCTAGCGACGGCATTATCTCTAGACCCACTTCCCTGTTCAGCCCCCCTCTGTATTCACTACTTTCAGATAAAGGTGCATGTGGGCGTTTATTTTTCAAGTATTGAAGTTTGTTGGTTTTGATTAAAAACTACGGAAAAGGCCTCGGCCTATAAGTATTCATACTCCCTGTTTTGGGGAGAATCTTTTTTTCTGAAGTACACAGCCATGGAGGAAAATGATGTGTAAAAGTCAAAAGGACAAACTCAGGGGCGTAACATTCCCGCATATAAACAGTAATATGAAGATTGTTCTACATGTGCCAGAGGAGCTGGAGGGCGACATGGATAACGGTGATATATGCTCTGGCAGATGGATTGCTTGGTATCCGCAAGTCTACTCACAAAGCTTCTCTGACTCTATTTGTCACAGTCTCCTGTATTCTTTGTTACATTTATCTATGTCTCTGGGAGAGGGCTCATACACACACATACACACACACATATGCACACACCGGTGAAGTTTAATTTCAAACAGTGGCTCTCTCACTCATTTCGCTTCGGTTTTTGTATCAAGGGAAAAAAAAAAAAGACACATGATAAATGTTAATAGCACAAAAGCTGTTCTCTTCCCCGGTGAAATCATTCAACCCCAAGTTAAACTTGACAATCCTTGCCGGAGTCCTTGAACTATGCATTATAGCAAATTATTTAGTCAGACCTTGTATAACAAGGAAGGATTGTACTTTTCTGGATTGTCTTCTTTTTCTTTTTCACACAAAGTGATTTCTATTGGAATTGTTCAAACACAATGGCAAACATATTACATCAAGTGTCAAGTCTTGACAACATTGACATTTTAGTCATGTCACCTGACATTTTAGTCATGTCAAAGAAGTGTGCAAGATCAACAGCCCCTGCTTCTTCCTACTCCCATCGTCACAGAGTTGATGGAAGGAAGGAAGAAATAATAACTCACTGGATGGAGTTTCATCAATTCCACGCAGTCTGGTAAAAAAAACAGACATCAGTGAGCAGACGGAAAGGTTTTGTTCTTAAGTCGCTCATGTGTTATCCTCTGCTTTCCCTCGTCTCTCTCACCCCCACCCTGCGACACACTCACACCATCCGCCCAGACAACACAGCCGGTATCCGGACCCAGCGGTCAGGCTTCAACCGCCATGAGCAGAATGTGTACTTCCTGCCTATCCTGGTGGTGGACAGCGGGCCTCCCTCCCTCAGCTCCACAGGCACCCTGACCATTCACGTCTGTGGCTGCGACACAGGTGAGATCGCCTAAAGGAGCTGATCCGTTATTAACGTCATCATCAATGTCACCTCCATGATCACCAGCAACAGAGCGGAAAAGGTAATCTCCATGCCACTGTTTTGGTCAGCAAACAGTTCTTATCAGCGTATGTTTGTGGAAAAAAAAACAAAAAAAACCCACAAGGGCACAAATCTGCAGACAAACGGCCCTCAACAGGGATTTCAGAGGGTGGATAATATAATCCATGCACGATGAAGGTTTTCTCTTGATAAAAAGTCCTGATATGACTCATAACTAGTTTTGAATCTGTACAGTAAATACTTTGTTTTTCTTTTCTTTTGCAACACAGAGGGAGCCATCCAGTCCTGCAATGCCACGGCCTACGTAATGAGCGCCGCTCTCAGCCCAGGGGCGCTCATAGCACTACTGGTCTGCATGCTCATCCTCATCGGTAAGCAGATGGATGTACTCGTATGTGTGTGTATCGATCGATGAATAAGGAGATAAATGTATTGGCGTATGATGGCTGACAAGACCGATGGATACGCATAATTCATTATTATTGCTTTTTCCGGGGTCATCGCTAAGTTCAACTGCTGCTGCAGGACCACCAGCAGCATTATGGTCAATAGTGGTATAAAGACTGATGGCTGCACCTAAAGACACAACATGTCTGCGGCTCATGAATCCAAGCATGTGTCTTTAACTCTGTTAGGTTATCTATATTTCACGAATGCAATTGTACATGCAGTGGCAGAAAAAAAAAAGCGAGTCGAATGACATAAAAAAGAAGATAAATGTTTCATCTGCCTTTCACGAGCGGCTTTCCTGTTTGGACATTCTGTTGCTGCCTTTCTGAGGGGAAAGCTTTTGTTTAAACAGGAGCACGATGGTGCCTGGGTTTATGAATGATATCAAGGCACTTTGATCCTCGGAACACAGGCGGAGACAGAATGAATGGAAGTGAAGTGGAGGGGGGGTTAGGTTGGAGCGAGCAAACAGGCAAAAGAGCTTCCTCAGCACTTGTGTAGCTCTGGAACAGCAGGCCGTAAATAGACGCGTCTTTCCAGACAATCTCTGATTTGTATACACAGACACGTACACACACACACGGCGACACACACATGCATGCTCACGCTAACCCTCTCAGAGCCCGAAGAGGTTTAGTATTGTCATATCTGAAATTTTTATGAGTTGGCTTTGAGTTCTCCCCCCCCCCCCCCTCTGCACGTCTCAGCATCCCACTCGTCAGTGACAGGAAGAAGCGACAGCGCTGTCACAGTGTTTTGTTTCCCCCGCCCGCCCGCGCCTATACACCTTTTACATTGTGCAGGCGGTGAATGATGGATGATGCGACACCCGGCAGCTTTAACTGTGACTTACATTGCTATCTATTTCTTTTAAGAGCGTTTCTAATGAGAGTTGTTAAAGCGCTCTACATTAACCAAACCATCTACTGGAGTGAACTTCAAAAAGCAGAGCATAATTTATTCATCGCGGTTTTAAAAGCCTCAACAAAAAATGTTATGTACAAATCTAAGGCAACCTCTGCCGGCTATAAAAAAAACTGTTTGCAGGGTATTGTGGTTTTGGTGATCTCGGAATGATGGCATCCACTCAAAGGCTGTTGTTGAAAAATAATTCTCTGGTCTGAAAACCTGTGAAAAGGTAGAATAGAGGCGCAAATATTTATTATCAAATGCAGCTTTGATGAGTTGGATGAAACCATTATGCATTACCCAGCATGCCGCTGCTAAAGGCTGTGGCGCGTTCCCTATTTGGGCAATATTTCACGATTCGTGCCACTTTGACTCTATTGATGAAATGATGCGACGTTGATTCCAATAGTGTCAGTGACTCTAATCAGTGCGCGCCGCTTTGAGTGACTGATGGACTGAGCGGGGCCTCATCACGGCACCGAAGGACGGGCAAAATGTCGGAGTGCCCGGCTTCTGCCAGTCACTGTGTGGACGGTGCAATCTCAGGGCTGCGGGGCGGGGTCTGGTATCGGGGGGATGAGCAGTGTTTTCACAACTATCATGTGGTGTGAATAACCGACGGGACTGAGGCATGTGGCAGCAATCTTATCGACTGCACATTGTCCAACACTTTTCCTGTTCCCGCCGCTTTACCATGCACGCGGGCGCACGCACACAAACACACACGGTGTGTATCTAATCGCGCGTGGTAAGCGCACACACCCACACCCTTTGGACACATCACTCCTCACCTATAAACTTAAATCCGTTCTCTCGGCGATGACAATACTGTGTGTTCCTCGTCTTCTCTCTCTCTCTCTCTCCCTCTCTCTCTCTCTCTCTCTCACACACACACACACAGCCGCCGCGAACACAGCATCTACCTAACCAGCCAGTCAGCATGCGCTCCCTCTCCCCAGAGCCTGGACCGCCTCTATTACATCAATTTTGGGATGATGAGAAAAATGAAAACAAATTTCTGCCTAATTACCTTACAAACAAACAGTCCCGCCATCAGTTCATTTGTAGGCCTGATGTGATGAATCCATTCCACGGCGTCGCAGCATCTGCATGCATCCATTCCAATTACCTCCCATCTGCTTGGGATGAACTCCTGGGCGGGGGGCAACCAGCGCAGCCCAAGGGTATATTAACCGTCTTGTCAGGAGCGCTTATCGCAACATCTGTACACATGGGGACAAGCTTTGTATGTATAGGAGGCAGCTATACACATATGCTTCCTACGAAGGTAAACTCTGTACATGGTGTTGTGTTAACGTCGCCCGAGGCATGCTAATCTCCGATCGGATAAATAGGTTTCCAATAGCTGACAGCGTACGCACCCGTGTACGTAATAGGCAGTGACACTCACAGACACTGTTATCAGTGAGGAAGGCTTTTCCAGAAGTGAGGTTATCTGATTCAGACTGAACTGCCACCTATTGTTACTCCTTCAATACTATTTACTGGGAAAAAAAGCAGCTGATCTGCACGTATGAGGGAGTTCATAACATCAAGTTTTCTACCTCCTATTACTCTCCTCATTAGTCTGAATTTAGTGTAATTGTCTTACGGCTTGATTAGTATGCATGCCAGTGTGCGGCGTAATTTACCACAAACCATGACTGTTTCCTCAACCCAGTGGCAATTAATTCATCCCATTCATGGAGGAGAAGAATAAACACAATGGTTACAGACACCGCGCTCCCAGTAGGGCCCAGCAAACAATGTGAGAGGAGAGCGAGTGTACATTATCAGTCACAGATACTGCATTTACTCCCCTCTCAAGATCAGCAAGGCTCTTTTTAGGTAAGTTACACACAGGGCATTTTCACTCCACCAGTTATGTGTCATTTAAGCCAAATGAAGAAAATTACCCGGAGCAGCTACAAGTCATTTGTGCAGATTATATATTTGAAACTGCTGGGGTTTTTGTTGTTGTTTTTTTTGCACTTTGCAATGGAGAAAAAAAACTAATGGAAGGCGTTGAAAGCAAAAAGGTGAAACATGGTGTTTTATAGTCACATCCTGACTTTCAAGGTTGCTTTGAAAGAGCGTATTCGTCCGTGTTTTTCCACGCATACTAATGTGCTTTTCACATGCGTGAATATCCTAAAATCCTGACATTGATCTAGTTAGGCTGTGAAACGTTGTGGGCATATCTCATTTTCACAATGTATGGATGGGTGTATGCTGGGTTCGGAGCATCAAACAATCTGTGCCTCCCCGGACAGCGCAGGCTCCTTTGTAATTGATAGTCTTTTTATCTCTGTGGGCTTGTAGGCATTTGTTTAGGCAACGGGCTATCTGTTCTAGAAGATGCATGGTGCCCACTGGTTAATGATCCATCTAAATGTCCCTTCACTGGCATCCTTTAGAGGAGAGGCTCGTTGTCCCTGCTGGAGGGAAGAAAAGGGATTCGTTCAACTGTTTCTCGGTAGCACAGTCCACCGGCTGCAGGAAACACATCCTGCTGCCAATCAAAGCGCAAGGATAAAGGACACACTTTTCCATCTCTTCATCTGAGTACTTTCTATTGTTTCTTGTCACAGATATTCATTATTAATAATAGGTTTTTATCACCAATAATTTGTTTCTCAGCATGTATGACATTTTCTCAAAGACCACTCATAGCTCACTTAATTCATTTAATATTGCAAAGTGAGAGAGCAGGGTAAAAAGACAACTCTGTAAATGAATCACATTTATTTTTGTTATCCATCATAAAATAAATGAAGTAATCTACTACCAGCTACTGTGAAATCATCCATTCTGATATATGGGCATTTCTTTATACCATTATATATCATATGTTTTGCATTTGTTTTAGTGACACAAATATTTGTATGATGTATTTTTTTTGTATCAAGATTATATTTAAGTATCTACCAAGTTTCTTTTTAATCTCTAATTAGTTGATCAATAAGAGTCTAGATTGCAGTTTATACATAATACGATTGAATATGTACATTATATGTATTATACTCCCCAATGTAATTCATAACTGCATGAAATCAGTGATTTAATTATCACAGAAAATGACATTTTGAAGTTGCTGCAACTCTCAGAGTCCAATCTGATGGAGGTTTCAGGGGGACGGGTGCAGCCCGGGGAGGGCTGGAGGAGTCGGGGGGTGGTTATCTGAGCTAAGTGAGACTCGTCTAATCACAAATGTAGGCAGTAATTAAAATAACTTCTCTGAAATTAAAGCCTCATTGATTTATCTCGGCATACAGCCTTTGTTTTCCTCTCATCTCATTAGTCTATAACGTGATCCATCTCAGTTTCCCTTCTTTAATCCAGACTTAATTTTACGAGGCATTTCTTTCTCTTTGTGGGCGGTTTTAAATAGTGATTCAACCGCAAGGTCTTAGTTTCACTCCATTTGGATGAGTATTGATACACAGATTGGTCTCCATTAGGCCTTTTGAATCATATTTCTGGGCAAGGCAATCAGGAATGTGAAAAAAATCAATACATACCGGTATGCATTTGAAATGTAAAATTTGATAATATATTACCTTCTCATATCTGCCTTTGCCCTGAAGGGTGAAATCTAAATTGCAATGGGCGTAGTTTGAAACTTTCCCATGAAAAGTACTAGATGGTGCATGGTGCATGTTTGATGTGAAGCCACCATCATAAACAAAGAACACCTTTTTGCACATTTACTTTCTGACAGTTGTGTACTGAATGTGCTGAATACGGGTTTGGGATGCCCTTATTCCTAACAAGATGAAGAGGAATGCTATTTTTGCATGCAAGCATTTTAAAGTCAGTCTGACTACTCGAATCCGTGGCCACTGTGCAGTTAGAGTTAAAGCCACATACTTCTAAACATGTAATGACAGGCATGCCATCCAACTGTTCAGTTTAATCAGACTAATTCATGTCTACCTTGATTTTTGTGCCAAAACATGAGGGTGCAACCTGTGCCAACATTTAAGAATATCAAGGTTTTCTCTGTAAACTTATTCAATTAACCTGTACATGCTTGACAAATTGCGTGAAATTTCTCTCTCTCTCTATCTCTCTATCTCTCCCTCTCTCTCTCTCCCTCCCTCTCCCTTCCTCTCTCTTCCTATATCTCTCCCCCTCTATTGCACTCTCTCACACCCTCCTCCCTCTCTCTCTCCCTCTATCTCTCCCTTCCTCTCTCTCCCTTTCTCCCTCTCTCTTGCCATCTCTCACACCCTCCTCTCTCTCTATCTATCTCTCTCTCCCTCTCTCTCCCTTCCGCTCTCCCTCTCTCTCTCTCCCTCCCTCTCCATTCCTCTCTCTCTTTCTCTCTCTTTCCCTCCCTCTCCCTTCCTCTCTCTCCCCCTCTATTGCACTCTCTCACACCCTCCTCCCTCTCTCTCTCCCTCTCCCTTCCTCTCTCTCCCTTTCTCCCTCCTTCTCTCTCCTTCTCTCTCCCTCCCTCCCCCTTCCTCTCTCTCTCCCTCTCTATTGCACTCTCTCACACCCTCCTCCATCTCTCTCCCTCTATCTCTCCCTCTCCCTCTATCTATCTCTCCTTCTCCCTCACTCTGTCTTGTTATGTCTCCCTTCCCATCAGTCCTCGTCTTGCTGATCCTGACCCTGAAACGCCACAGGAAGGGCCAGAGGATGACGGAGGATGAGGAGGACATGAGGGATAACGTCATCAAGTACAACGACGAGGGCGGAGGGGAGCAGGACACTCAGGCGTACGACATGAGCGCCCTGAGGAACCTCTATGATTTCCCAGAGGCAAAGAGCTGTGACTCTGGCCCGGACATCCGCTCGCTGCCGCAGTGGATACAGTCGAACCGGGCGGGTGGCGGTGCAGAGGGTGCTGCGGCAACGGCGGCAGACTTCTCCCTCTTCAAAGGCTACATCCGGAAGAAGGTGGAGCAGGCCGACGCCGACCTGACGGTGCCGCCGTACGACTCCTTCCAGACGTACGCCTTTGAGGGCACCAGTTCACCGGCGCTTTCGCTGAGCTCCATCCACACGCTGTCCACCACCTCCGAGCAGGATTTCTCCTACCTCAGCGACTGGGGACCGCGGTTCAGGCAACTGGCGGGCTACTACGCTCCAGGAAACCCTGAGGAGGAAGGGTCCTAGCACAGCTCCTCCAGCGCGGAGAGACGTTTGAACTGCTTCCTCCAGTGCTCGCCCCCTCTGGCACTCAGAGCCAGCACTGTGTACTCCGTAAAGACCGAGCACCACCTCTTTATCTCCTTTGAAGACAAATCCCAGTGTCGAACTTTGAACTCACGATTTTCTTTTTTTTCTTCTTTTTTTAATGAAAGCTCGAGCTGATATGACGAAAGAGTAAAGGAAAAGATATCAAGTCACCAAAATTGCTGTTTAAGTCTGAAGGGATGATTTCCCCTCTCTCCGAAATGACATATTCCAACCTTTATTTTAAGCTGTGAGACAGTTTACAGAGTAACACCATTATGTCGGTAGGGTAAAACTATGCCAAGGCAAGCTGTCTGACAAACATGTATTTATTTGATGAGGATGTATTTATGTATTTATTTGTTTTTTGTTGTTGTTGTATGTATTTATTTATTTATTTATTTATCTACACCATGATCATCGCTATGGTAACTGCAACAGTGAACTCTGCTGAAGTGCGAAAGGAAAAGTGAGGGGAGGAGGACGTTATAAAGAGAACGAGAGACAAGGTGGAGGAAGGAAAAGACGGACTGCGGTGGCGGATGACTACAGAAAACCGTCAAAAGGGGCGACGACGGGGGTCATACGAAAATCACATCCCGGAAAATATTTGTATTTATTTTCTATGACCACTTTTGTAAAATAACCAACTTAAGGCATCGATGAAAAGCAGAGGCACGTAAAAAGAGGAAACAGATGGAGTGAAATAACTGCAGGAGAAAAACAGCTGCCAGTTAATGCTGAACAGTCGAGGCTGACTTATTTTTGCTGTATTTTAGTGATTCATAAAGTTTTTTTTTTGAAGGTTACAAACTGAGGACAATTGTGTTTAAACAGTTTCTTTTCTTATTCTCTCCACAGCCAATTGTAAGGCAATAATGCACAAACCGCAACAATGATTTAACACTTAACAAAATTACTGTTTAATGGAATTGGCTGGTTGCCAGCATTGACC
This sequence comes from Cottus gobio, assembly GCA_023566465.1. NCBI lineage: Eukaryota > Metazoa > Chordata > Actinopteri > Perciformes > Cottidae > Cottus > Cottus gobio. The sequence goes on from CM042222.1 coordinate 20,651,246, forward strand.
CACGGGAAGCCAATTTTCGTTCCAGATTTTGTGTGAGTGTGTGTACAATACGTTGAATTCATTTTATATCCTGAGACATTTGATTTTTACATTTTATTTCTCTTAGTGGAGGGAGGTGGGGGACTCGTGACAACAGGAAGCTGGTGCCTAATTAAGTGGGAGAGGTTTAAGGGTAACAGATGATGAATGGACTGGTCACATCCACCTGATATCCACAACCTGTTCAATGTTGACCTTGACTTTCAAATGTATTGACAATTTAAAAAAAAAAGAAAAGAAATAAATATTTAATTTTGTTTTGGTAAAAACCTCCATCTCACCGTGTGCAATACTCTTAAATTACTCGGCAAATGAGATCACGATAAACTAAATAGATCATTCAGGATGCTAATTATATTGTGTCACTTGTTTGCTGAAGACGTCTCCAGCGTTTTGAATAATTGTGACGCTAGCTTGCATCTACACCGGGGGTAGATTCAGATAATAGTCCGAGATGGAAACAAACACACCATATGACAGGCCGCAGACAAACAAAGACTTCTCTCAGCATGGCTCCCTCCTGGCTGCCTCCTGCCAAACTACTGTAATTGTCATAGTCACCAGAGGATGCTGAGGCGTGCGTGGATGCTTTCATCTTTATGATCTGCTGCTAAAATGGCCACTCAGACAGTGGGATTCACATCGGCTGGCTTTCATAGCTGAGTTTCAAAGTAAATGTCAGCTTATTTTTATTTTTTTTTTATCATTAGGAGGTCTACTGTATCCACTGATTGTCTGCTGAGCGCTGAGTAGATAGCTCAGCTACTTTATCCTTCACTGCCACACAATAGTGAAGCTTTTAGGGTTCTTTTATGGAGCTGAAGTGGCAGCAACTTGGAAAGAGACAAAGTATTGCAGCTTTTTGTCTACATATATTATAGGAGTGATGCTACAACTAGCAGATTTTGCTCATTTGTTGTGAGTGTGACAACAACTTGGCATGTTTCCAACAAACCGGCAAGTTTGAGTTATAATTATGAATATTCGTAATGATCATCTTAAAGGTTTGTAAAACATCACGGGCATGGATAGTCTGGGGAAATGTGTGATGTAATTAAGGCTAAAATCACATTTTACACCACTGCTTTCATCAATATGCAAACAGCATTGTGCTGCATTGACCTCACCGCTGCAGCGTATGTATTTATTTGTGTATCTCTGCCAAGTAGTGATTTGGCCGTTCATTATTAATCACAGCCTTTAGCCCAACAGTATTTGCTAAGTGACAAGCAAATGTCACGGTCTGGATGGATGTACACAAAAAGTAGGTCAGCACGAGCTCCACAGTCACATCATAGAAGGAAGCGGTGTGCCTTAAGGAGGAGCTCCGTACAAGGCAGTGTCATCCGGATGCCCACAGGTCATGTGACTAATGCTGTGAAAGCCGAGGTTAAAGAGTAAGCACATTTCCAGGGTAAGACAGCTCCCCTGGTCACTTAAATTATATTTTCTGGGCTTTTATTCATCTTACATCATTGACAGAGGACCACCCCCCCCCCCCCCCCCCCTAACTCATGGGCCACATGAGGTCCATCATACATTATGTAGATAGATATAGGTTTAATAATTGACAGTTAGTTCTCTGGGGGGACAACTGTGTGCTGTTACATTTTCTTTTCTCTTCCCTCTGTACTTGGCTGGGTAATGGCGATTGATTAAACATTGGGAAGGAAATATGAATGTGCGCCACAGCAAATATCAATCATAAATAGCCTAATAGTTAGTTTTCCCCGACACTCATAACAATAAGACTTTTCACCTTCGGCAAACGCATTTAGCTAAAATACTCTTCAAACAAGAAGCTGACTTTTCAACAGCAAATGCATGAATTAATAAAGTAAGATGACTATTATAGTTAAATGACCGTTGATTCTTTACAGAAACTGCAATTAGGTGGAGCAATGTGTTTGTTTTATTCTCACACACACACAACGTTTCAATGTTCTGATAAGCACTCAATTCAAAGCTTGGATAATGAGGACTTTTGTTGTTTTGTAAAAATACATTACTTGTGCATTTGAACATCATTTAATTAATACTAAATTAAATTACAAAAGAATAGTACCATTTATTCAAAGCACTTAAAAAACTCAGAGAGGTTGAAAATAAAATACAATTAAGCTTGTGAGATAATTAAAAAAGATAATAAGAAAAAAGAAAAAATTAAACAATAACATGCATTCACTTTTTAACCACTTTAAGTTTGGAGTGGAGCAGTGGTCGTTCCCAGCATGCATTGCTTTGGACTGCATGAAAAGAGAAAGAAAGGTGCCTTTGAGGCAACAGTGCCTCCATCAAATAAAAACACATCTACAAAAATACGTTTGATGCCGGTAAAATTATATTGATTCAGTTATTGGCCAAGCTCCTCAGATAGTTTGTTCCAAAACACAGAGGCCCTGATGGAAAAAGCCCAGTTACCCTTTCTTTTAATTCTAAATGTTGGATCCGCCCGTGGGGCCCTGCTGGAGGGTCCGAGGCTGTGCACCGGCTCATAAAAGGGTACAATGCATTCAGCATAGCCGAGGGCCAGAACAAATCCGGTTTTAAAAGGTAATCAGTAAAATGGTTAAGTGATGATTTTGCTTTCAGTAAGCTGCCTACATGAGTACTTCTGATTTATTCTACAATATAGAGAGTTGCAGCTGTCTAAACAAGGATATACATGTGCTAAGCCTTGTATGGCCAACACACTTAAAAGCAACAGCTTTATACAGATTCCAGTCGCCTGCAGTTTTCTTGTCACAACTGTGGCAAGTTCATTTTCTTAGTGTCATTGAAATGAAAGGTTTCTTATAATGCAAAGAACTCTAACCCTCTTTTCTTACAGCCCTTGTCCAAGGTTACTAATGGTGTTTCTTTGTTGGTGTTCAATCACAAGGAACACAGAGTGCGAGGGAGCTGCATTCACTTCCTGACCTTGTCTGTTCTTTGTTCTCTTGGTTGGGTGTGGGGCTCTTTAACAGGTGGACTTGAAGTGCTCCAACAGGTTTTGCATTCACATCGTACCACATGGGATTTGCAAGAGTGATAAAGCCATGGGTTCTTGCCTTTAGAATGTAGAATGCATCTTACTTTCCAGTCTCTAGACTCTATGTATTGTAATACAGTTCAAACTTAAATGAAACATGTTACTTAGTCACTTAGATTGTCACTTTTTGTCTGACCTTTTTTATGTGAATTAGATTCTGGCCATGGGAAATTTAAAGTTGCGGTGTCTTTCTGCAAGGATTTGGTGAGTTGGATGAGGGAACTTCTCTCTCTGCCTTTGTGTTTGTCTTCTGATCATTGCTTTGCTCAGTGAAGGAAGCAGAATGAGGACTAAGTCAGTAACATTTTACTCTTATTGTTTTAGCTCCATGCTTAACAGATTTGGTGTTTAAAAAATGTAATCAAAGGGCTTTAGAATCCATTCCCAAAACAAGCGTTTGGTGATTACTACAATGAAGTACTTTGAGTATTGCAGGGTTGATACCTGTGGCCCCCGAGTTTTTAGACTGTCAAACCACCAACAAATATTTCTCCTGTTAGAAAATAATGATTTTTAGTGCTCCTAGTGAGAGCTAGAGAGTTTACATTGGAGGGTCAAGACAAATAAATAACTGTATGGATTATCAAATATTGAATGGATGACACTGTATGTACTACACAAATGTATTAATTAGAATTATGAAATGTATTGAGTGATTGTGGAAGGAATCCTGAAAACATCAGGAGCCCACAAACAGTTACGCAGCCTGAAGATTGGAGCAGATAGATAAGGAGGACGTGCTCAGGAATGTGAGGGGGTTGATTGAAGTCCTGAGCACTGTTGTTTAAGCGAGAGGGGGTTTGGGTTGACCAACACCAAAAGGACGAGGTCTTGTCCAATCAATGGACTGGAAGAGAGGCTAGCCAGAGGAAGGGGGGCTGACCCCAAACCTGGCAAAGCTGAGACATTGTGAGAACATCAGCAGATCTCTGGGTGCCTTCTGCCGGGCAGGTATGTATGGATCTGCTGCCCGGGGGGGGGGGGGGGGGGCACTGGATCTCTGTCTCATGGGATATCTCTCTCTCATGGGATATATTTTGTATATATTGTGTAGTTATTAGTGTGATTCATTTTGAAATGCTGTTCATCATCTTTTTATTAAATCAATTTTTATTATAACTTTCTGCATCTGGGACTTCTCTTCACACAACCGCCCCAAAGATTTTTGAACTTAACACTCCTTTTAAGGTATTTTGGTTAACACACATGCTGAGAGTCCTCAATCAGACACATTTTAAAATATGTGAAAAAATAAACTTTGCTATGATTAATATGTTCTTGAATATAGTTTAACCAGATTGTATGTGGAGAAGTGGACATGGGAGAAATATATTATTTTAGATACAGTGAATAACATGTATTGTATCATATAAAAAACACCATTGAACCGCCAACAAGGTTAAACATTATATATATATCTATATATATATATAGATATATATAAATTATAGGGTTTGATGGGACTTTAAGATTCTAAAAGTTGTACCTTCACTTAGTTTCTTTGGAATACATTTAAATTGCTTAGATGCATTGAGCTGATTAAAGGTGCTTTCACACCTAGCCTGTTCATCTCAGTTAAAACTAGCTGTTGTTATGGTTCATTTGGGCTGCTGAGCAAGCTGTCGACTGAACCTTGATGAAGACCAACCACTGACAACAACTCAGCAGACTCTGGGCCGCTTCATTTGTGGTGTGAACGAAAACAAACCACAAGCTTTTGTGACAGCAGACATGTGAATTCAGCATGATGACTAAAGCAAAACGTCTTATAAATCCATCTGCTGATTGGGAAGTCTGTTCAGGAAGTGATCGTGTAATCTATCCGTCTGCGGCCATGTGTACATTTTCCCTGATTAATAGGTCAACAGCGGTCACAACTGCTCGTATTGGACCCTGAGTATACTTGGTCAGTATATCATGGCCGTGAAAAAAATGTGTGACATCGGTCAGAAAGTGATGAGCCTCGAATCCTCACGGTACAAGAAACAGGCTTGTCTGTGCACCCTCCAACCTTTACACCAATCATCTGGGAGTGCCCACGGGGGCTTTTGTACAGTCCTCTCTCGTTGTTATTTATAATATGTGATCAATTTGCAGTCTTTTATGAGTTATAATGCGTATCAGTCATTTCTTGGTGAGCTCTTTGTGACACCAAAGAACATAAAATATACACATCTGTCAGTCACCAGTATTAGTATTTGATTGCAGGATGACAATCGCCAACACTGTCCATGGAGTGACCCGTCAGTCTGAAGAACGTCTTGTTTTCTCCTCTTAATTTGTCTGCAAAGAGCCGGTGTGGACAGGAAGCGGACCAAACCTTTAAATCTATTTATTTTTTCCCTCGGTCTACACCAAATAAATCGAACTGCAAGTGTGAAAACACGTGTAGAAGTCAGTGGTGGTGGCTCCTTTATAACTCATTGCACATTGACAGTGTAACAATTGATTTGAGGCTGTCTGCTACTATTTGAGTGTGCCTCTGCAGCACGTCTGTCACTTTAAATAAAGGAGTGCGGCCCACTGAGGGCTCGATATACAATGTGGAAAACATTAGTGCTCTAAAGTCTCTTGACATGCGACTTGCGTGGGTTCTGTGAAGTGCATTGTTTCACAGTTTTTAGCTGCCCAAGGGAAATATAATTTAAGGGTCTTTTACACATTGCGAACAAATATGCGGCAGAAAACCATTAGTGTTACTCAGACTGCTCCCTTTGGCAGGGAGGATACAAACTATTACAAACATGTACATTTGTGAACGTGTTTTGACAGAAGGCTTGAATTGTATTATTTTTCATTTTATTTGAATCTTTTGCCAACTAAAACAACTCTAGGAAGGAAAAAATATTTGTGTACCAGATCAGTCTGTTCTTACAGTATTCCCTACTAAATGTAATGCACTGTAATTTGTGTGTATATATATATAAAGAAAAAGTACAAAATAAGAACTTATTGGCAGATTTTCAAATGTATATATATACATACATACATACATACATATCACAAAGTCAATTCACATATAATCCATGTAATGAATCCTGAGTGACACTATGTGTAGGGAGGAAGTCGGGCTGCACGGGAAGGTCCAAAAACACTTGACTTTCACACAAGAGACTGCAGTCGGTGTCCTGTTTGAATTCAGAAGTCAACATGGATTTGTCAGTGTAACCTCAGTACTTAAACAGGGACTCGTTTGTCATGTAACTTAGATACTGAAGAAACATCCCTTCTGTAGTTACTACAACTCAAACCACGATATTTTTCATTAACTTAACCGAGTTGTTTTGCTGCTTCCTCAGAAGACAGAAAATGATATTGAAATAAATGCCGTGCATGTAAAGACCTGACCTGCAAGAAAATGCACATGAAATTAGGAATTATTTTTCCAAAGAGATCATACCAACTGTTGTACAAGGTTACTTTAAACAGATTCCGTTACTTTGCATTTGCAGTACCTGCAGGTATAAAAAATCTATCTTCACATGATTGCCTTGCAGGGTATTAAATGGAAGAATTGTTGATGACACTCAAACAGAAACGTATCACATTGCATGTTGAATATCTTTGACTTTGTCTCTCCTCACACCTTTCTCTTTCATTTCAGGCCAACCAGAAAAATACCATTGCTTGTCGGGGAGAAAAGCTGACAATCAAACTCACTCGTTTACAGTTGAAAGGTGGCTTGATCCACTCCTATATCTCTTTTGAAGATGCCCTTGAGACCCTATTGCTGTGGCTTTACACTCTGTGAGGCTCTTCCAGAGCTGTTACTGTAGATCAGGGGTGCCCACACTTTTTTGGCTTGCGAGCTACTTTTAAATTGACCTAGTCAAAAAGATCTACATTAATAATGCTAAATATCTATCTATATAGATATATATCTATATAGATATATAATAAATAGCATTATTAATGTATAAATATACAGAGTATACTTTATATTTACAATATTGGCGTACCTTGCATAACTGCATAAACCTTTATGACACAATATAATTCTGTACATTTTTGGTCATTACATTTTACTCTGATGACTTGCACTGAATAGAAACAGCCAGGGTTATGCTGCGTTCACACTGAATGCGGCACGTATTATTCGCGAGTAGATTACATGCAAAGTCAATGCACAGACGCGAATGACGCGAATAACTTGGCCGAAAGATTTGCGTAGTGAAAGCCAATCAGCGTTGAGAAGCTCCGCATCATCACTGCTGTCCTGCCGGTGCTGAATCAAACTGCTGCTGGTCCGCCTGAAGTAGCGCTGGAAGCGGCCGTCATTCAGACGCTGTTGTGCGGCTACAGATGATATTATGAACCCGGACACGGGGGCGTCTGATGGTCCGACGTTTGAGGGATTTCCACAATAACTATAAAGCAGAACTAGTGGTTAGTTCAATGGTGGATGGCGGAAACGGTACCATTTTTACGGAGATAAGCCACGGAGATATCCCTGCCCCCTTTCAGCCGCGAGTAAAGCGAATGGCGCAAATTAACCACATAAAGTTGAGTAAACTCACGGGAGTAGCGAAGCGCAAATAATGCATTCAAGCGTCCGACCATGCGGGCGCACCGTCCGTGGTGATGGACATTGATTTACACAAATGCCGTAGGGAGGATACTTTATTTTTATTTTTTTTTTAATGGCATGCGATCTACCCGCACTACCCTGGCGATCGACTGGTCGATCGCGATCGACGTATTGGGCACCCCTGCTGTAGATGATACCTCCTGCTCCCTCAGAACATCACTCCAGCTGAGCTGACATAACAGTCATCTAACATAAATATTTTCATAACATTTTCTTGCCATTTAACAGGAGCCGCCTTGAGGCTTCAATTTCGTTCTTTTTTTAAAATAAAACAATGTAAAATACCGCATTCAGACATTTGGAGACGGCCATGGTGGATGCCACAACAAAAGGCTTGCCCTTCAAGCCCGATGTAGCGTGAATGAGTCTGCAGAGTCTGATCCGGTGCATACTAATATGATCTAATCCAGCCATTTAACCAGCACCTTGCAAAGACCTTATCCAAGGAGACATATAGGCCCATACCTTCCCGTCAAATGTTGTTTTATTGAACATGCAGCACTTCATCAGTGATGTTCACATTTAAAATGTATGGATGAATTAATGGGTGTCCAGGTAGTTGATCTCTTTACTGGGAGGTGTTTCAAGCATAAGTCTCTTTTTTCCCACAGGGAGGTAGACTGAGTCTCTCTTGCCTCAAGACATACTGCATTAGCTTCTATGTAATGGAAGGAAGACACAGATGGAGCATACATCACTCCAAGCAGAGGTGTTCCTCCACGATTTCTTGCCCCGGCTGGATCAATTGTCCCGTAAATGGAGGTCATAATTCAGCTCAGGGTTGACAAAGTACCAAAGTCATCAATGGCAAGGGTACTCCAGTCACACTGTAAATCATCATTTTGATAAATATATATTTGGGTATAATTACAAGAAAAATGTTAACACTCATGAGCTACCCAACAAAGATGACAAATCACTTGATTGGCATTCAATATAAAATAGCAGTGCTATGTAAAGTCAAGTAAGTGGTAACTGAGCAGGATTAACAGGCTCCTTCTGCCAGTTTGGTGTGCTTGCCAGCACTTTGTTTTCCACTCGTGCCAAAATTGGCCATAAAACAACATTTGGCACAACAGATGCCGTGAAGATAAAATAATGCACCGGGTATATGGCCCACGCCTGGATCTCACATGAATGAGCATTGTCTTATCAAAAATGTGCTCTGACTTCGTCAATATAAATGTTATCCAGGCTGTTATGATCCATTGCTATTCATGAGCACAAGATATTATAAGGTCATCTCGATATAAGGGCTTGAGACTCTGAAGAGGCTTCTTCAACAACAGACTTAAGCCTTGGCCTTCTTTTGATTATAAATCACATGTGCCTGCATTAATAGGAGAGCACCCAATATATGTATGAACACTGAACATGTCCTTTAATTAGAAAAATAAGACTTCCTGTTTAATGAAAATAATAATACTATGCCCAAGGAGGGCAGTGTGAAACACCCTGTGTATTCTGTGTGTGTCTCCCAGTGTTTCCTGATTTGTTTATTCCCTTCACCTGTTCTCATTTCAGACTCCTCCCTCCTCGTGTGCCTTCCCCCTGTGTGATTGTGAAGCCCCGCCCTCATTGTTTTCACCTGTGCCTCGTTGACTGTTTTCCCCTGTGTATTTAATCTGTGTCTTTCCCTGGTCAGTGGGGTGAGTGTCTTCTTTTTCTCCCATTTGTGTGCATTGCTTTCGAGATGTAGTTGTGTTTGTCTCCAGTGTTTTTCCATAGTTTTGTAACTTTGATTGGTAAAATACCTTTTTGATTTTGCCGGACCGTGACTCCTGACAAGCTGTTTTTCGCTGTGCATCTCTGACCACCAACTTGATTATTCTGTGAAGTCAATGGACTGTAATAAGGTTGCTTCACTGGTCAAGGTGCTTGTAGCAGAAGTTTGATCTCAGAATGTGAGGCTGAAATATGTACAAACCTGGGTCTGTTGCCTACTGACTACTTGTGCAAGCTGTATCTGTTGCATAAATGTGACATTTTACATTTAAGTGTGTGTGCACGTTGGCAGGCATGTGAACCTTGTATCTATGCACCTTGAGCTGAATGTCTCGTCATGTGTTGAACACAGAATGGCATTTTCAGGGGGCGGGTACTACATTTGTGTGTGTTGGCATATGTGTGTTGGGTGTTGCAGTAAAAAGCTTGAACCGTGAGCTCAATAGAGTGGCGCTCTGCAGCAGGTGTGTCTGCAATGTCCAATGCACTTAGCTGTGGAAGAAGAGGAGCACATTTACCAACCGTGAGCCCTCCAAAAAATATGGAGTATTTCAAAACCAAAGCATTTGTGGGAAAGCGAAAAATAACATTTCCTGCATTCTGGTGATGCAGGAAACTAGCTAAAATTGCTAAATAATGAGAACACTGCAGCAACATCTGTATGTTCTATCATTTCCAGTATCAAAGAGGCAATGCAAGTGAGTGACAGCAACCACGAGAGGTCCTTAAGCATGCAGCCATAAACGAACACCCACAATATTACGTAGTTTGGTGCAGCAGCATGCAAGATTAGCTGCAGATGTAACGGACAGACGCACACACACACACACACACACTCAGACATTGCACTGTGGGGAACCAAAAAACCCTCGCCCTCTGCCAGATGGTTTAAGTTCTGCGCCACACTGCTTGATAAACCTCCATAACTTCAGAAAAGAGGGAACAATACAAACTTCAGAATAATAAACAGAGTTGCCCTCGAAAGCGACTGACCAAACTCATCATCTCAGTTCAAGCTCCATCGTCAGTGGGCCTTAATGTAAGGGCCCTTTTTCCATTACACTTTCTAAAATCAGTTATACATCTTGACACCAATAGTTCCCAGCATGCTGAGTGCTTTCTTGCTGAATCAGGTAATTTCCAGAAAGGGATGGTGTCAGCGGTTCTTTACGTAACTGCCACCTCATCTATGAGCAGCTGTTCATTTTCCCATCAACAACCTCCAATTCTAGACCGCATTGTATATAAATTTCCTTCTGAGGTTACAGAAAATGTGTTTTTATTGCAAGCAAAATTATTATTGAGCTTGATTATTTGGTAAAAAGCAGATACAACTCATGTCAGAGTTAAGTGGAATTATAACTTTAGAGCACCGAACCATATTGCAAATGAGAATGAGGCAGAGCCAGGTCATGAGTCTAAATGTCAACATACAGCCCACAGCCCTCTCAGAAAATGTGGATCAGACACTAAGAACAAGGTCTAAGATGTTTGATGTAATTTGACAATTTGACAATTTGGGACATATGATTAAAAGCACTTAATATGAAGCTCGTCAGCAGCCAGTTAAACTAGGCTCTTCTCTGCAGGAGTCTTGGGCCGATTTTACCAACAAGAGATGTCTGGTCATCTCGGTCTGTAACGATCTTTGGCCGAGATCCGATTATTTGGTTATGTGAAGGGTTTGCAGATGCAGTTTTAAAACTTCCCGAATTGTTCAAAGACTCACCAGGGCCGCTGATGTAATTTCAGACATGTTCAATATTTTGGAGATATCAATTTGGATGTTAATGTAAGTAACAGAGATGGCAAAAGCCAATAAGAGAGACAAGCCGGAGCAGCTGATGGTATTTCCAAGCTACCGATAAACATTGCAGTCCTTGAGGCTCACCAGCTAGCGTACTACTGTATGCAGACTGAAGACTAGACAATGCGTCAGGCGTCCACCCCACCTTTCTCATCCAGACGGCTTCAGCTGTCTGCTTTTAGATTTTATTTTTTTCCGGACCATCTCCGTCTGTATTTTGATTACATCGGCATCCACATGAGATCCCTTGACGAGGGGCATTGATCCCCCTTGCATGATTATCTAAATAACTTCCTTCCCGGTCTCACTCACAACTTGTCAAATACCAACAATTGGTCAGTTCAGATCACTCAAACCCTGTCAGGCCTCCTGCGTCGTTTAGGGACTCAATACAAGATCCATGACCTCTGTGTCCTCAAGTCTTCCTCTTGGCCCTGAATCAAAAAATGTCTGCATCCTTTCTTCTCAAAATTCAATTACTATACAACTTAACTGCATTCTCAATACGTTTCGAGAAGCAACATATTCTCTCTTTGGCTAAGCTGTGTAATGACAACAGAAAACGCAACATTTGTGGATCTGGTCGGAGTCCTGTGCGGTCCCCCAGGATCGAACCCTGGCGCTGGGGTTTACGGGGTGACTTCATGTTGCTGAAGCTCTGCTGGAAGAGGGTCCTTCTTCTGGAGATGCATGCACCCTCCTTCTGGCAAAGTTGTCTCTTAATGGTGGGGAGGATGAAATGAAAATGTCATTTTTTTTTTCTGCCACTTTGAATTAAATCCAATGAAGAAACTGTCAAAATGTACACGCCATGGACCGTACAGCCCGAGGTTAATGGCACCGTGAACACGATGGCTGAAGAAAACTATAGGCCGAGGCAGCATGTGAAGATTATAAGATAGCAGTGGTATTATGATGATCTCTTAGAGTTTCAGCAGGCTCATTAAATTGGTATGGCCAGATATTACACATTCCTTTTTTATTTTTTTTTTCATTTTATGAAAATGTGCAGGTGTGTTTGTGTGCACGCCTGCGTGTTCTTTAGGTATGAAGCTTGCACTGCTGCATCAAACGGGGTGCTCTGCTGTCAGGAATTGTCTTTGTTCACACCTCCATTCTACTCACCCCTGACATTTCAGGAATGAAAAGAGGAAGCAGACATGAAAACTTAGCCTTCATACATTATTAACTGGAGAGGAGAGGCCCTGATGGAGAGAAGCTGCAGCTGCTCTTGAGATATCAATCCTCCGAGACGCCTTCATGTCTATTCCCATTCAGCTGAGTTGCACTGGATTTCTCTGACAATATATATAGAGAAACAAATTGGTCTGATATGTTTATGTACAGTTTGATCCATGAACGAAACTCATGTAAAAATGTATTTGTATTGATTTGACAAGCGTGTCTGCAAACAGCACGTATAGTGCATGTTTTGGGCACGCAGCAGTTCACTTCAAAACTAATTTAACTCGACTGTGTTCACTAATTTACATTTACTCGTCCCATTTTTCTCATCTCTGTCATATTAATGTCAACATTTGGGAGATCTCTGTCCCGGATGTATCATAATCAAAATAAATCCCACACCTCACAATGGTACCCCGGACAGAGATTTAACAAATGACAGAATCATTGGATGAGATTCTTTTATTGAAGGTTGCCAAGAATTTCTATGATAATATAAATGTAATTAGTAATAACACCTAGAAGGTAGAGGCTGTCACTAGGGTTAGCGACGTTCTAATTTCCTTCTTTCTTTTTTTTACACATTTAGCCAATTTGTGGCGTTGTAAAGCTCGCTGCGGCTTTGAATGAGTCTTTATAGCTTTGTCGAATGAAATGATGTGAACCGCCTATCTGGGTATTTTTGTACGTGCTGAAATTATGGGTTTATTGAAGCTGTATAATTGCATTTTATTGTTTCTTTCTTTCACCTCTCCCTCCCTCTTGTGGCTCATACCCAGCCGCCCTCAGAGGAAAGTCCTTTTTTTATTTCTGTTTTTCTTCTGTACAGTACATTTGATGTCCTTTCATTATGCAAACTGATTTAATTTCAGCTAAAACCTGGAAACAGAAAGTCAGAGAGGCTTTGCGGGAGAGGAAGACAAATTTGAAAAAGATTAAATGGAAATACAACAAAATGCATTTGGAATGAAGCATTCAATTGTGCCTGGATTTAATTTCATTAGATTGAAACTTCCATTTTGTTTCCTGATCGGCCTTTTTATCCATGAAGCATGTCATTTTGATTTAGGTTGACACCTGTTTTGCCCTAAAACAATTGCACTCCTCACCCAATGTCGGAGGGTGAGAGACAGATGGAGCTTTAGGATAAACTGTCTCAGTGATTACCCTCTCTGTCTTGTACAGTAAGTCAACATTATAAATCTCAGCAGAGACAGTGGAGCAGTATCAGCCAACTCTAAAAGCCAATTACTTTCTCAATGACCTGGCTCATGTAATATTTACAGCGATATACTGGGTTCTACTTACTTCAGGTCTAGGAAATTGTGATGTGGAAATAATCAAATTACTATCTGACACTTTCAATATTGCAAATATGGCTGTGTGACACCACATGTTTGTTACACGTTTTTTTTTTTTTCCAAATGGTTTTCATTTAGTTTTATTTTTCCCATTTCACGAATGGCGGATTTCTCTTTTTCTTTGATGTTCATCTAATGCAGACCACACATGCACACAGTCTGGCATGTTTACCACTGACGTTTGCTCTAAATTGCCGCTCTGTTCCTCCTACACCCTTGACAAATTGAATTACTATTACCAAAGAGTTCACAATCAAGCAGTCTGCTAAGGGATGTGAAGGCAACAGGCCAGACCCCATGGTGAGAAGGTTGCATCTCCTCTCCACATGGAACCAGCCAATGAGTGTACATGCTCAGCTGTGTGTGTGTGGGTGTGGGTGTGTGTGTGTGTTTTATCTATCTGTATGGGGCCAGATGGACAGTGGGATCTGTACAAGCTGTCTCAGCTGGCCAGTACATGTCCACACAGTGCTCACTCCAACAGACAGAGAGACACACACACACACACACACAGACAATGAATGCCATTGGCAAGGTTATTACTCAGTCTCATGTGTCCTTACGATCTTCCTCTGTTTTCTACTTTTTGATCTGTTCTCTTTCTTATATGAAAATAATGAGGACGTCATTGCAGATACATCAAAGTGGTCCATCGTCATCTTCATGATTGTGGGAGGTTTTTTGTTTTGGCTGATTTAAGAAAAACTTGCTTAAGTGCACACTTTTATCTGATTAATTCATTCATGTATTAATTATTTAATTAATGTGTCTGTATCTGAGGCATCTCAATCAAACACCACACACAAAATGGCATGTGAATTAAATCAACCCACAACAACTGAGTATTATTGGAATTAGCTTAACAGATATGTGCAAGGTTGTCTGAGGTCTAAAGCCTTTATGCTTCTTACAGGAGTCACCTGATGCTGATTTAAAAATGCCAAGTGGTTTGTCGCAGGGCTGTTTTGAACATGAAGTGTGTTTATGGTATTCATGGCCTCAGTTTTAGCCAAGAACCAGCGCTGCCAACTCCTGTTTCTTGGCTTCCACTTGACAAGCTTTTCTGCTCAGGGATTTTAAGACGTGTTTTCAGAAGAGAAAGTGATGTTACTGATAGAGGTTACGGGTTCCATGGATGAACTGTGTAATTTATCTTCTTTCGATGCTATTGTGATCCTGTATATTCTGTTCGTATACTGCCCGACAAAGCCTCAGGGTCAGCTGTGGTCTGAGAGAAAAAGAAGAGAAAACAGTAGTTGTTCATGCAGGAAACTGGGAACTGTCTGTGCAAACTGATACGAAGAAATCACACTTCCAAAATCTTCTGTAAAACACAACAAATATTACATTTTCTAAGTCTATTTTGATAAGAAATTAGCTTGTCCTTCACGTTGTTTAAGTTAGCGGTTCAATCCCTGGCTCCTCCTGTGCACATGTCCGAGTTTCAATGAGTGAGACATCCCTGAGCACTTTAAAGCAACCCACTGCTCCTAAAATGTTTTGGATGGGTTAAATGCAGAGATCAAATTTTATGTATGTATATAATGATTGCAATAAATTTAAGTTTTAAAAACACCTGCCATCTCCTCAGGGCTGTTGGTAAATGCTGCTCGAGAAGAATGGAGGCCTAGGGGCCTACCTTACTACAGACATGTTAATTATTCAGGAATATACATTAGATATGTTATCGTCAAGTTATATTTCTAGAACGGTCACTGAGTGTGCAGATTAATAATTTCATTACATTATATCTTTAATACAATACTTCTAAATGCATAAGTGATGCTTTTTACAATTGTAACCAGGCCACTAGAAATGATAGACCACATTATGTGGGAATGCATTAAGTTTCCATCATATAATCCACAACTGCAGGAATAAAGAAGTTCATTTAATCAGCATAGTTGAGGCAATTGATGGAAAATACCATGTCAGTATGATTTGACTCAATCCATTTAATTCCATCAAATAATGTGCTTGTAAACCAGAAGATATACTGTATAATAGTATCAATAAATGTATTGTTGATAGTATCCTGTTTTACAGTCACTGACAGTCTGGTTCCCCGTGAACAAACCCTGAACAAAATGAGTCAACACATTCATTAAACATGAGGTCTTCCATAGCATCAGGGTTAACTAAATCACTTCTCATAGATGTAGATCTCCATTTCTTTGTAAAAGTTGTATCTTAAGAGGGCACTCTTATTTACTAAATTGTAGTGCCACTTACTGTAGGAGGACTCTACAGGAGCGAAGGAGCCGAGTCAACACTAGGAATGTTGCACAGAGATTTCTCAACAAGTCTCTGACATTTATGGGTTAAGCAAATGTTAAATAGCTGAAATGTCTTATCTGAATAAAACACCTTCATCAATGCTTTGAATTAACAAAGGCTTTTGAACAGGCAGTAAGTCATTTCAAAAAAAAAATGCAGCTCCAGATTCACAATTGGATTTTCATTTTCCATTCATCACGTAAATGGCTCATAATGTCAAAGTAAACAAAGTTGCCCACTCAGTGAAGAATAATGTTGCTGCCTCTGCAGTCCTCGAAAACATCTGCATTATGCCTCAATGCGACGCTGATGTCAACAAAACGATGCAGACTCTGGTGAAAACGAGGACAATTTCAACATCTACTTTTCCTCATGCGGCTGGCTTCGGCTCACCCGACCAGAGCCATAACTTCCATCTCAACTTCTGAAACTCTTCACTGCTGATGCAATTAGTCTTCACAAGAATTGCATGTTTTTTTTTGTTTTTATGGAATGCAAATTGAAAATTGTAATAATTTACATTATACACTCAATACGCTTTACCCCATTGCTGCTTGACATGCATTTCTAATGTGGGAATTGAGAAAGGGGGATGATTTGTGAAATTCAGTTTTACTCATTTTTGGTGGAAAAAATAATCAAATGCGTGTTTGCACTAATAAATTACTTTAAATACACGTCATTTCTCACACAGAAAATAAGTCCAAATTAGACCATTAGTTTGATTCTATATTTGTCAGTTTATCAGAATACACATTAAAGTTCATCAATAGTTTGAATGAACAAGATGCGTGACCTGAGTCATTTTCTCTGCCACATGTTTCAAATCATGAGACTTCCACTATCCCACAAGCAATCAATAAATCAAATGCTCTGACAAAATAAAGAAAAGACACCTTGTATCTGAGGCTGTCAGATGACATCCTTCGCCCGGAATGAAGTGTTTCCACCGTGGCGACTTTCCCGCTGGATTCAGCGACATTTGCAGCAGTCCTGCTAGCTACTGTTATTGGAAGAGTTGGCAACACTGAGCCGGCATTTGGGGTGGATTATTCCACCACTCTTTGTGGTTGTAATCAATAAACCATTTTTTTTTTTTTCATTTGATGAAATCACATGAAATTACACTGATTAATAGAGCTTCAGGGGGCTGATTAATAAAACAACCGACTACTAACACGTGTCTTCTTTGTCGAGAACTCCAGCCATTAATGTTCAAGCTTTTCCGGGGCACGAGCCCTCACTCAACACTCCAGTCTGGGTGTGGCTGAAGGGCCCTTCTTGTCGTTCAGAGCACTGGCAGAACCGTGAATATTGGAATTTATTAAAAAGCGAAGGTGCCCAACCGTATGTTGGCGGTCTGGAGATGACAGCCGTCGTCCCCCCACAGCAGTAAGCAGGCTGTCTCGCGGGTCTGCTGCTTACCGCCATGGTTAACATTCAGCCTCTTGAATGGGTTTGTGTGTGTTTTCCCGGTGTTGTGTCTGTCGGGCACACACTAAAGTAAGTTCATTTCCGAAGTGATCTGACACTGTTTTATGGGGGATTACTTTTTCTTGGCCGGGAGCACTAACCTCATCGAGTCTCTGCTGGTTGCCCAGCAACTAGCCCAGAAATCACCGGTTTCCAGTCTTTTATGCTAAGCTAACCCCAGTTGCTGGCTGTGGCCCTGTATTTAATGGACACGAGAGAATATTGATCTTCTCATCTCGCAAATAAATGTGTTTACTAAAATGTGGAACCACTGCTTTTAAAGATTGTTCATTTAGTGAATTGGTGCTTCCATTTCTAGCGGCAATAAAGATGAAAACTATTGGTCGTGACATTTGCACTAAGTTGTAACTTTTCTCAACCCGCCCAAGTTGTGCAACTCAGTTTTTGAGTCTCAGAATGCCATCATGTTTTATTAATATTCAATTCCCAATGACTATTGCTGTTGCTACTCTATGCCTCATAATTACATTTATAGATATAAGATGCAGTTACAGTTATTCCAGTATTTCTAGAAAGGGTTCAGATAAACCCATGTTTTTGTTAATTTACTGACTTAATGTTTATTTTTGACTCACTGACCATATAGAACAATAAAGTAGCGTTTTTTTGTTTACTTTATTCAAAACAAACATAATGACACGTTGCTTTGGCCCCATAGACTATTACAATATTGCTTAACTTGGTAAATCATGGTTGGAAAATATTAATATATAGTATATATGTTAAAGATGAATGTGTCTGGTAACCTTTCGTGCTGGACTAAAACCACTCCTGCTCATGGAGCTCTAACTCTTCAACACAACGTAAATCCAACAAGGAATTGGCATCAGCATATACAGTATCTGCCCTTTGCTCAATAAGCTGCAAGAAAGCAGATATGCCACACTTATATTTATTATCAGTGTTTGTACATCATAATTTTTTTTAATAAAGCCACGTGCAAGTGTGAGCGAAATGATTCTCTCCCTAATTAAATGGACAAACAGATCATTGAGCATTGCCATGCTCACATATATATATATATAGTATTGCAAAGAGGTTAAGATAAAATAATGAACCCTAATACATTATATATAAAGTAAAGGCGTCCTCTGAATAATTCAGAATTGAGACACGATGTCTGGAAACAGACCCTGTATCGGACGGAGGGGAGCTCCTGGATTCAGCGAAGGCAATCAATAATATCCTTGTCAAAGCGGAAGGGTTGGTTAAATTATGGAAGAGTACCAATCATTACCATAAACGGCGTGGTTCATTAGCCAGTATCCGCAGTATAATTTCATTAACTTAAAATGCCCCTATTAGTACACATATCAAGTGTGGTGAGTCACGTACATCCTGCAGGAGAGTGTACGACCTCGATCAACTCTCTCTGTCTGAACATTATAAAGTCAGCGCACTGTGATTTTCAGTCTGAAATGCTTTGAGCTCTGCACATATGACTTCTAATTATGGTCTTTGTAGGTGACTGACCACTTATACGCTGACAATACATCACTAGTTTACTACTGTTCTCATAAACTGTGAGAGAAGCTGTTGCTTTATAATGTAAATGGATTTCTTTATGGTGTGCTGATGGATCATCTGCTGCAGAGCTGGAATTAATTGCAGTCTGACGTCCGAGGTATAGCCAAGATTAAATTCTTTGAATAATTGCATTACAACCGCTTGTATATGAACTACTGCCAAATCCATCTTTTACCACAGTAGCACCCGAGAAAATTTCCTCCAGCATTCAATATCACCATTGTTGTATTTGTTTTCACAGGGGTCTGTAATTGCCATGATAAGTGCAAATACGTGCAATTAACAAAGCATGGTAATTGCCTGTCTCTCTCCCTTGCACATAGTTTTTCTTTCTCTCTCTCTCTATCATTCTCTCTCTTGCTCTCTCCTTTCCCTAATGATCCTCTCATTTTGGTAGACAGATCCTCTATAGATTAGAATCTGGGAGTTGGACGACAGGATAAATAATGGTCATTAGAGTATGCTAAACCAATGCAGCACCAGGAAGTAACTTGCTAATTTCCTGCATATGACGCCTTTTATGGCTATGGTGTTTTTTTTCCTTTTTGGCTTTTTTTCCCCCCTCAATGAGATTTATAGATGAGTAAAATAGGGTTGTGAATCTGATTTATCACAACAAAGCTCTTTGGCTGGATCTCTCTGCCACGGTGCCCATGGTCCTCTAAGGAGAGCTTCACCTGGCATTCAGCCACCAGCCACTCCATCTCCTCCTCTGTGTTTTTATGGTTCTGTGGCGCAGAGCTAATTTCAGTCAATTTCTGAAAAGCACTCTGTTGTACTGTGAAATGGGTCTCCATAGACATCATAAGGGAGGAAATTTCCGAATGATGGAATGTTGTTCAATAAATTACAGCATTTTTTTTTTAGATTAACTGTGTTTGGCAACACATTTTATAACCTTCCAATTTTTATCAAATGTCAACAAAAAAGATTTAACATTTTGCTGCTACCCACAAGTATTAGTAAAGTAACTGAACTAGCACGAGCTGGGAATAATCAGTAATCATCATAAGCTGTTTATTAAACCTATTTAAATATACTAAAGTTCAGCTGAATTAACTGGGGTTAAGTGAGAATAGCTTTTTTAATCATCTGTTCTGTTGTAATTGGAATGCATTTTTTTGTTTGCTAATATTCAGTCAAATGTAGTATGTTAATAAGAAACCCACTTATGCTCAATATAATGTAGTTCAGTTCAACACTTGAAATATGTTCTGCACAATTGACAGAGCTATATAAAGTGGTGTTGTAGAGTGAAGGATTAACTAAACAAAATGTGCAAGTGTGCCTTATAAACCGGTAGAAAGATAAAAATGACCCAAAGTCAAAGTGTCAGAGAGATTAAGGAACATCTTGGTTTTAACAACACAACAGTTTCAGAAAAGATGCTACCCAGCATGTTGATCCATATCTACCGGTGTGCACATTCAAACTGAAAAAAGACATTGCTTTGTTGACCCTAGCAATGCTATGTTAGATCCATATGTCACCAATATTAACTAGATAACTTTATGATTACTAAGTTGAAAAATTACTATGAATGATGCTGGTGAAGAATTACATAAACACAACCAATATCAAAAGGCTAAATATTCAGGAAACATGAAAAGAGGTTCAATTATACAGAGCCTTTATGTTGGATATGTGAAGCCCTTTTAACAATCATCAACTTTAAAATAATTGTGTTACATGTGTAGCCTATTAGATGAGGGAATGTAAAAGGAATACCAAACGTGCATCTTTTGCTAGAGGCTGTGTCAACAATAAGACCATATGTCTTTGGAGATGTGTCGCTTAAGGCCCTTACATGGCGCTCACAGCTGTTGGCACAACCTTGCATGTTCAAAGTGGCATAATTACTCCATGTGTGCAGGCTTGGTGAGTGTCCCTCAAATTTTTAAATTGCTCTTTGTGGATGTGCCAATTGCACACACAGCTGATTGTTAGTGACTAAAGGCCTGAACCTTACTCAATGCAAAACTCCTTCAAACCAGAGCACCCAGAGAACTACACCAGTGGTTCTCAACTTTTTTTTAAAGTGAAGTACCCTCTGACCAGCGCAAAAGCATTTTTGGTTGAAAAACATATAATACACAGCACAGTGTCTGATTTAATATAAAATATATAACATTCAGTTTATGAACTTACACTTATATGTGATTTAATATTTATTAAATAACTAATTTTAAAGGATTTTTAAATATATTTCTTTGCAAATCTCACATACCCCCTGGAGTGCCTTTGCCTACCCGCAGGGGTATACATACCCACATTTGAGAAGCACTGCTATATGCCACAAACCAATGGGAATTCCAAGGTTTGCACAATGTTTATAATCTGTAAAACTGTTTTGGTAGCCTCTAACATTTCATCAAAGGATCTTTACATTAAACTTAAAAAAAAGGCAAAATATGAATAGATTTGCATGCACGTCATACATTGAGCGTGTTTCAGTCCTTATGATTATTTTTTCCCTTGTTTAACTGGAATTTACACATTGTGGAGGTGATTTTCTGAAAGGAAACTTTACCCATTAGACTTTCTGCCTTTGCACGAGTGAACGCATACAGAACAGAGAGAGTAGACAGTGGCCTTTAAAATCCAGCCCAGTTCAGGTCAGCAACATTGCCAGTCTTCTAATTGTTGGTTTAGTTGTTCACAGTTACTACTAAATACTTTAATTTGCCAAGCATGTACTATTGTTAAAATACACGCAGCAGCATTAATACTTAAATATCACTTGTATATATCCTTTTAAACTAAGCTGCAATGGTCTTTTCTTTTAGTTTCAAACACGTCTAGTTAGAGTAAGAAAGTGTTTGGCTAATTTGGGACTTGAAAAGGACAAGCTGTAATGTCACCACACAACAAGCTGTGTGCACAGTACTCCAGTCACATACTGACCCAGGAGAGCGCAGCAAGGATGAATGACTGTGATAATGCAACTGGTCTCCCGGCAAGATGGAGGGAGTTACTTTTCACTAGATAGATGCCAGGGGATGAACACATATTGGGTAAATTAATTGAAAAGACTCCCCAAAAAACAGAGAATTGAAAGATACGTATGCAGGCTCCCCTGTGGGGAGATGCATTGAGATAACAAGGGAGAGAAAAACTAATCTTCTCACAATTGTATCAGGCTATTGTTCCGCTGATATTTTCATGTAACATTGGAAGCGTGGGACTCACTTGTACGTGGAATCTCTTCAAATCAGGCTATTTGTTTTCTGACAATATTATTTTGCTTATCCATTACAGTTCTACTGCAAAAGAATGACAATTAATAACAACCAGATGCTGCATAAAAGTGATCTGTTAAATGTGATTTGTTGTGATATCATTCACTTGATTTGTTGGGGGGCGCAGAACACCTGTAATATATTAACAAATCAAATTTGAATACCATGTTTAAGTACTGAAATTGATTATATGGGCCTATATTACAAGTAGTAAACAAGTAATAAGCAATCTGTAATGAATCATATGTTTTATGTACCCCCATTAATTGTTATTAAATGCACAATACAACACAATAGTCCATTGTATTTATACTGTTTCCATTATTTCCATAGAGATTTCCACTACTTATTTGTCATTGCAAACATAACACAATAATACCTAATGCAAGAATTCTTGTTTTAGAGTGTGTGCATTCCTCAATTTCTTTTTTTCTTTTTTACATTGCTTAATCAATAATTAGGATGACGATATGTGGCATGATGAGTAATGGCTTTGGACAAATGACCAGTGAATTGGGTTTTACCTAAAAGTAAAGCTGTATTTTGCATAGCTGTGGCTGCATGCAGGTAAAATAGATGTCAATCCGTATCTGCTGTCATTTGTTTGGAGCTTTTGCATTACTGTTAGCACCACTACGTTGATGGATGGATGGGATTTGTTTTGTAGTAGTGAAGCCATACTTGCTATGTATTGCACTGGTTTGTAGTGATGCACATTATTTTTCTTGTAAGAAAAGTTTACTTTTACAGACATTTCGCAATGTCTTTAGCACAGATAAGTAAGCCACCTTGGTGCTTGAAACCAACGTAAAAAATCAAATTGTCTCTTCCATATATCCTTAATCACCATAACATCTTGTCAAGGCTTCTCCTGCATTGTCTTTGTTTATCGGCTGCTAGCACGCTCCTGTAACACTCCATACTTTCTCATTTTCTCCCTTGAACAGCCATCTGACATGAATCTCATTAAAGCAAAGGCAGCGCCGGTCGGAGAGGCTGAAATATCATCGGTGAGCTCTATTATTATAATTTTTCAATCACTGTGAAGATTGATATATTGGTGTAGAGAGCTGCATCTTTCTCCCCTCCAGGTCTGACTGACTCTTTTGGCCTATGTTGAGACTGGGTGGCCCCTCATTAAGCACTTTTTGGATTACAGCTCCTGGCCAGGGCTATTTCCAACAACATGCTAGTGCATTGTAATGAGCCTCTCTGTGTGCTGCGCAAACACACTCAATCTCCCACTTTAATCACAGAGGAGGAGAAAGGCTACTCCTCCAGCCCTCAACAGGAGCAATGAAAGGAGAGTGGGATTTGCAAATTCCTCCATCCTCTGATGACATATAATCTCCTTGGGAGATGAGTGTTCTGTTTCGGAGATCTGATTGACATGTCTCGCATTATAATGGAGCGAGTTAAGTGCAAAAGCTGGGAGGAAGATGGGGCTGGAATGGTTGACATGGCGCACGGTGCTCCTTCAGCTGTCTGGTCATTCTGTTGGCCGTGCAGCTGCAGATCATCTGTATATGTCACACAGCTTAGGGAGAGATTCAGGTCATATGGAGAAAAACATGACATATTCTGCCCATATTGCTTTATTATATTAATGGCATGACATTCACAACATACTGTAATGTACTTGTTTCTCCTATATAGAAAACTACATTAATCTTCTGCATCTTTTGTCTGTTCCCGAATCAGATTTTTTTTTAATGATCTTTATGACATTTTTTATCTTCAAGGTTTTACAGCGGCATACCTAAGAATAATGCAATTTTGTTATTTGTCATTCAACCATTATGGAATGGACTGATGACTATTTTTATTCATTTTTATTTTTAACAAGAGCAAGAAAAAACACAACAGAGAAAACAAAGGTTGCTATAATCCTTTTTTGTGTAAATCTTTGTGTTAAATTTCAGCATATAAAAAAAAACAATGCTCAACTCAAGATTTGGGATTTCTCAAATAAACTCTGACATTGCGCTATCCACTTATGCTGCTTCTGTTTCATACAAAATATTCATGTTTTTCTATTCATTGTTACATACCTCCACTCCTTCAGAAAACCCCAAAACAAGAATACACAATTCAATAGAAGCACAGGAATGTACTACTGTTGTTATTTAGTTTGTCATGTTTTCACTTTATTGCATGTGCTACAACAGCATTTCGTTCCTGTGATTTACGACGACCTTAAATCTGTAGAATAATCTTCCTTGAATACTTGAGATGCGATCAGAAGGTCTCCAATACAAGTCCAAGAGGGGGCTAATCTTTCATATACCCCCTTCCTAATATAGCAGCTAATAAAGACACAATATGTATAAGAGGTATCCCTTGCTTTTAAGACCAGTTTATGGTAACAATTCACTTATTATATTTTAAAAAGGGTGACGGAAAATCTAACTCTGCTTGGAGGCCTACAATGGCTTTGGGGGTCCTTCATGGGTTGTTCCCACCAATTAAATTATCTTTCTTCTATACATTATTGAAAATACTCTTTCGAAAGGCGGAAAAACATTTAGTTAAAAAGTTTTGAGGCGACAACTGGGCTTTGCCATTTGATACAATTTTAAAAAAGTTAGCTCTTACTTTATAATCTTCTTGATGTTGAACACACTGACATCAAGATCTATGGCGAGCCTCCCGCCTCTGGGCTTTCACTGTAACAGAAAGACTGCCTTGAATATCTTGCTCTTTGGACCTCTAGTGTCTCGAATTCCGACAGTTATCAGAAACAATGCTATTCCCCTTGACTTGCTTTGATTTAAAGGGCCGGTTTGTGGCCAGGCAAAAAGCCGAAAACACCTACTATCGGCATTTATTGTGATCGAAGACCTGTTGCTGTCTCTGGGAGGCTGAGGAGGGAAATGCAGCAGCAGTGACTGATGTCTGAGTCGACTGCATACAGCAATACGCAGAAATATCTTCCTGCTCTCTCTCTCTTCGCTCTGTACTGTAAGCCCATCTGACAGTTCATCCACGTGGCAGGGCCGTACAGCAACGCCCAGTGCGATAATCTTTCATCAAACCGATACGTCTGTGGTGATGCGTGATGATGTGCCCATAACTCTAGCCGTACTGGCACAATGTTTGGTGGAATAATTCATGGTACCATAAATATGGGGCCGGTGGATACAGCGGAGGAAGATTTACTGTAGTTTTATTAAAACGGTAAATCCAACCGCTCGCCCTTGGTTGAAAAATAAGGAGGAAAGAAAAAAAGAGGGAGAACGGGAACATGCTCCTGTCCGTTGCCAGTTTGTTCTCCGGTTGACGGCAGCATTTGAGTTCATTTACAGCTTGTTATGCTACAGGTGAGGGGTGAGGGTTTTGTGTGTTGAGAGGAGGCCAATATAATCTGTCTTTCAAACAGGGAATGACACGGGGAAGGGAGTGGTGGGGAGCAAGCAGAGGCAGGTATGCAGCCGGCCTAACTGGTGGCTGTATTACATTCTGCACAGGCAGCACTGGTGATGGATTGACGCCAGCTGGAGAGAGGCAGTCCTGAATCAATTAAGGTGAGTTCATGAAATTGAGCAGAGTTAAAAACCTGGGAGGTTGTCTTTTTTTGTTTTAGGCGTAATTTGATCAAGCCTGTGTTCACTTGGAAACCCCAAGACCTAATGGGCGAGAATGGTCTGCAATTGCCTTACTTTGTGGTGACAATATGCATTTCAAAGATTACTGTTCCCAACTCATTATACATTTCTAGTACATTATTTAAAGCCACTAGACCCTGAATAGACCCTGACACTTGTACTTGCTCAGTAATAATAATATGAATCATTAAATGTGGGACTAGTGTAAAACGTAGTAAGAACGAACAGGGATGTAGTCTGTGTTCATCGCACCACTCTGTGCCATTTCTGTTCCCTCTGCCCTCTGATTGGAAGATAACATTTTGATTGACATTTCCCGAGGTCATTGGTTGATTATCAGTACCTCCTCACCTTTAATTATGCATCAGCTGTATTATGTACATGCTTATATGCACAAGACCCCAATCGGTTTGACAACATTTCTTATGCAAATCAGGGGGATAATTATCTTACCCATCAATGACGGAGAAGGCAGGATTTGTTTGTTCCTAACGACATTGTTATTGCAATATTGAGCGTGTCATTAAGTCCTTCGCTGCAAGGGTACTGTCAGGGTGAACACTCGCACGTCCCCTCTGTACTCTCATGCCCCACACAAAGCTCTCAACAGAGAGAAGTCACTGCCAACTCGACCTTAGCCACTTCAACAAACAGAGGGCATGTATTCATGAATGCACGTGTGGTGCACATGCCCACGTGCACACTTATCAACATGGATGCTGCTATCAACATAACTCACATGTTTGTCTTTAGAAACATAAAAAAAGTTTACTAAGGCTAATTGCTCATACTTCTTTTTGAAACTTTCATGGTACCATTGTGTGAATTCACATAATTGAGGTTACAATTACAATTCTTTATTGACACGCATACGTACATCAGTCATTAACCTTTTGAAAATTTGTAATTACACTTTTTGGTTAGCATGGTGATAGTGACTGGAGATTGTCTTGATGATAAAAATAGCAATAACATAATACAAATGTAAATAATATAAATTATAATAATAGGAATAGGAATAATGGGTATAATTTGTATTATTATACGTATAATTATAATAAAATACGTTGTCTGTTTCCCACAGGCTGTATGTGGAGGACTAATTATAAGTGTAGAAGCCTACAGAGCTTGCCAAGTTTATGAGAGTTCACTGAGCTCTCAGCCGAGCCAGAGCAACTCACATTCTGCTCTGAATATAAAATGTTAATTCATGCTGCAGGGAATCCAGAATTGGGTGAGAGCGCTGTAGTGTAACCATTGTCTCTTTCCCCCCTCTCTCTCTCTCTCTCTCTCCTCCTCTCTCAGTCTCTCTCCAACCCCATAACTGACTGAATTCTCTCGTATTATGGTAGTTTGTGTTCGTTCTCCCTGTCTGATACATTTCCTGTTTACTCGCCGGCTGCCATTGGCCCAATCCACTCCCCCGCTCTATGACCACTGGCCAGGCTGATGAACCAGAAACCCTCGAGCCCTCACGGTCGACATCCACGAAAATCCATATAATGTACTGAACTTACCCATATACTGTACCACACTAGCAAATGGCCCAACATCTTGGCAGAGTAGGGAGGCTCCGAGGTTCGGGCAGTGGTTGTCAGAAGACATTATCATGCAATGAGAAACTAATTGGGAACTAAAGCAACAACAAAAAAGTACTGCTGTGATGGACTTTTCTAAACCTTGTCATCACCACAGTGTAGAGTGTATCTATTGCCTTGAGCTTCTCCATGAGCCGATGAGACGTTTAATTCAGAAATGCTGAAGGTTTATATTTGCCAAGTCAACAAGTGCAGAGGTATAATGTGCTTTGGGCCAATTAGCCTTTCTTCCACTTCACAGAACACTAAATGTGAATCAACATTTTATGTGATCATGTCAACACTGGGAAAAAAAGAAAACATTGGATTTTTTTTAATTAAAACGTTGACATTGGTTACACAACTATTGTTTGCTTTGGCAGCAACCTGAATATGTTAAAGCAATAAAAACAATGTATGTTTAATCAGCACAATTACTTTGTGCTGAAACTCTAATTTGATCGCTTAAAACCATATGCATTTGATATATGTATAAATACAATGTATTGTAAATATACATAAATACAAAAATATGGATACAATGAATATTATGAATACTTACTTTTCAATTAAAAAATGTTTAGCATTACCTTATTTTTCCCCAGACAAAACAATTAGACATTTTTGTTTCAAAACCTTTATTTCAGAACCTTGGTGAACAGCAGGTGTCCCCACTTTAAATGTCACATTTAAAATGTCAATTATTTCCGACAGGAAAGAGCAGTGTAGTGCTGCAGTGACCCACGCTGACACGGGGAGAACATGCAAACTCCTCACAGAAGGGATGTGCAGCTCGGGAATCGAACCCAGTTCTCCCCGCGCAGCCCTTTAATGTATTACTGATGCATGTATATGACCTACACAAGTAATTGAGACAATCAGTGGGAAGATTTGCTCTTTCTTCATAGTTTTTCTTAATGCTTCATCAGTGCCACCTGGTCTGATTTCATGCAAAATAAAACATAATCATGCAAGAAAGCGAGTCCCAGGGAGAATGCAACCACCATAAAATGCAGTTAAAAATTAGGAAAAATTATTTAATATGGAGTAATACTTACCATTACGACTTTGAAGCATAAAGTCAAAGCAAAGCAGAGGTCAGTCAACAAGGATCACCTATCTGTTAAAGACAAATCCCAAATGCTTCATGTTAACATTTGAGAAATATGTATAAACTCAATATCTTTCCTCACGCATCTCCATTTGATTGTGATTGATGGAGCTGTTGGCCATTTACTTTTCCTTGTTAAAACCTGCATCAGGGGTCCAATAGAACTAACCCATGTCCCTCTGGAGAGGAAACGTGAGAGTAAGACTGTTTTAACAAAAGCACATTGTTTGCGCACATTTCTTTGAGCAACAAAGTTAACAGATACAGACTTTAATAACATTTGAGGAGATTTTAGCGTCGCTGCTAGGTTATAGCTAACTACACATGTTAACATCAACAACAGCTCAAGTTGCTTAAGAGACTGGATACCAGCTCAGTAGAAATAATGTATTTTAAGAAACCATGTCAGACTGATTTGTTGTAATTACCGTCACTGTGTAGAGCGCTCTGGATGTCCGTGACAAATCAGCCAACACAGTCCTCGGTTGTTGTTGAGCCCGATATACATTTTGAACACAACAGAACGTATTTCATTCCCTCTACACAATTGACAATACTTTGCATTATTTTGCATTGCAAACAATTACAAAACATTTAAATGGAAAAGAACAGAGACATATAAATGAATAGTGCATATGCACCCAATCCATAGGCTATATATAACAATTAATCTTCCCGACTTTTTTTATGCATTTTCACTGCACTATGCAATCAAATCTGAAAAAAATATATTTTTGAAAAACTGTCACTAATCATACCAAGTTTAAAATTAGAACTTGATTAATACTTACAAGACAACTCTTCAACTCCTCTCACCCCTCCATAAACATACACATACACACTCATACTATGTGACATGTGAGTAGAAATGGTTCAACTCAATTCCTTTTGCAACCCTCTAAGCATCAGTAAAAGTGAATTTCATGGGTAACTGTCTACCAATCTCACACCTCTTCCTCCTTCACACATCTTTCAAGAGTGATTGATCGGATTCAAGTCATCCATCCTGAGATCACTTTTGTGGGTTACATTAATCTATCTTGCAATTGCAATGTCCAGGGCAAGGTCATGTCAAAGTAATCAGACATGCATGTTGTTGCGGCTCTTCTGGTGTGTCTGGCGCCTCCAGCAGCCATTTATTTGTCTCTTCCACAAAGGCGATTTTATTTTCTTCAACACTGCCAAACCAAGCGTTTTGTTTTTCTTGTTCTTCAGGTGGGAGCATAGGAACCACAACACCATGAAGATGACTTGCTTCTTTAAACAAGCTCGACATATTTTCAAGACATGACCGTATTTTTTCAGCATTATCAGCACTTTGCCTTAGGTCTTTAATTTCTCTTATTACACCTTTAATCTTTCTTATTTTTCCTTGCCTTTCTTCTTGGAGCTTTTCCAATTTATATTCAAAAACCTTGGGTGTAAATGTTATTTGTCTTTTTTCTTTTGCCCTGGTATCATTCAACTCCATTTTTGATGTACAAAATAATCCAACATTCACGAAAATATCTGCTAATGACACTAAACACAGCGTCCCTCTTAACTTGTGTTTCCACGTGAAAGAAGTACATGCGTTGTCTTTGATTCCCCTAACTTCCACCGAGGCTAAGCTAAACTCAACCCTAGTCTTCTGTGCATACTAGCGGTGGGTATTTATGTACCTCAATACCGATAGTCTCGAACCAGACTAACCGTCTTAGAACCAGAACTACGGCGGCACTCCCAAGCGCAATGCTTTACCCGCTTGACGCACGAACCAAAACACTACCAAAAATACCAAAAGAAACAAACAGTACAATCACCTTATGCGAAAGTACCGCTGAGCCTAGCAGGGAATACAATGACCAACAATGCACACTGTTCAT
Source organism: Cottus gobio (assembly GCA_023566465.1). Lineage (NCBI taxonomy): Eukaryota > Metazoa > Chordata > Actinopteri > Perciformes > Cottidae > Cottus > Cottus gobio. The sequence goes on from CM042222.1 coordinate 20,681,677, forward strand.
AAACGTGTACCTTTCAATAGAGGCGCCTGTGATGACCAAATAAGCATCGTAACAGCAAATTTGTGAATGACTGGGCTTTACACGAGTCCAATGAGCGTTCACCTCTAACGTTAACAAGTTACAATTTTGAAAGCGATTTCAAATATCCAGTGTTATCCCGACAACACGTTTCCGCGCTTCATCAAAAGAGAAAGATTTCTGTTGACAAATTACATCGTTGTTGGTGGGACAACAGTCACTTTTTCTCTTACCTAAGCGAGACTTACCAGTTTTCGACGGAGATCCACTGCAGTATCAAACCTTCATAAGAGGATTTGAACACAACATTGAAGGAAGAGCACAAAGTCAGAAGGACTGTTTGTACTACCTCGAACAGTATACGAGAGGTCAGCCCAGGGATGTGATCCGAAGCTGTCAACATCTGCCTCCATCTCATGGATACAGTAAGGCAAAGTCATTACTTCAGGAGCATTTTGGTGATCCATTCAAAGTAGCCTCTGCCTACATGGATAAGGTGCTTGCATGGCCGATGGTTAAAGCTGAAGATATCAATGCTTTAAGGGCCTACAGTTTATTGTTGCAGGAATGTTGCAACTCTATGGGAGCTGTTGTAAGTGACCTGAATGTGCCTACAAATATGCAAATCATTGTGAAAAAGCTGCCTTATAAGCTGCGGGATCATTGGAGAAGTGTGGCCTGCGATATTCAGGAGAAGTTTTGTCGAAGAGCTACATTTTCGGACATTGTGGAGTTTGTTGAGAGGCAAGTCAAGATAGCAAGCGACCCTCTTTTTGGAAATATACAAGATACACCTGCGACAGGAAGAAGGGAATTAAAAATGGTCAAGTCTCAATCTCAAGCTAGTTCAAAGGTTAGAGGCAGTAGTTTTGCCACTACCGTAACACCTGCTGAGAAGAAAGTGGAGTCTGGGAACAAGATGGAGAAGAACTCACTAGCGAAGGTTTGTTTGTTTTGTGGAGCTGGACATTCGTTAGATGTTTGCCTTCTTTTGGATAAAAGGACACAAGATGAAAAATTGTCCTTTTTGAAGGAGAACCGTATGTGCTTTGGATGTCTGTGCATTGGGCACATGAGTAAAGATTGCAGAAAACGTCTAATATGTAGAGTATGCAATTATAGGCACCCCACGTTGTTGCATTTCCACCCCAAAGCAAAACAAAAGAGTTCGACTCAGGCCAATGGTGGCTTGGAATTGGCCAGAGAAGGCGCTGTGGTGTCTGTTCAGTCCAGTGGCTTGACTGGGGCCGGTAAGCAGGACTGTACGCTTTCTATTTTGCCTGTTCAGGTGAAATCTAAAAGGGGACAAGAGACTTTGGTCACATATGCGTTTCTGGATCCAGGAAGTACTGCCTCATTTTGTACAGAGCGACTCATGAACCGGCTCAATCTTACTGGAAAGAAGATGGGAATCCTCCTTAGAACTATGGGACAAGAGAAAGTGGTGGACAGTTATAAGTTGTCAGACTTGGAAGTTGCCGGGTTGGATTCGGACAGCTTTTGTGACCTGCCTGAGATTTTTACTCAAAGGAGCATGCCTGTTCATAGAGGTAACATTCCACGCTCAAAAGACCTCCAAAGATGGCTGCACCTGAGACACATACAAATGCCAGAGATCGATGCTGATGTGGACCTTCTGATCGGCACTAATGTCCCTCAAGCTCTAGAGCCATGGGAGGTGGTTCGTGCAGTTAACGGGGGACCTTATGCAATTAAGACCATTCTGGGTTGGACTGTGAATGGCCCACTCCGAGGAGATAGTCGGATCGAAGATCAGTGTTTGCAGCCCGACGTCACAGTCAATCGGATCTCAGTGGCGAGGCTTGATGAGCTCTGGGAGAAACAGTTGAAGGTGGATTTCCCTGAAACTCTGCAGGATGAACAACCTGGTCTGTCAAGGGAGGACAAGCGCTTCATTGAGTCAGTCTCAGAGTCTGCCAAGCTCATTGATGGTCATTACAGTATTGGTTTGCCGGTAAGACAAAGATACCTCAAAATGCCAAACAATAAGACAGTTGTAGAACAGCGTGCATTGAGTCTCAAAAGGCGTTTGAATAAGGATCTATCTTTTCGCTCCGATTACATCACTTTCATGTCCGGGATGTTGACTAATGGCTACGCAGAGAGAGTTCCGACTGAGCAGCTGGCCCGTTGTGATGGGAGGGTGTGGTATATACCCCATCATGGGGTGTATCATCCTAAAAAGAAAAAGCTACGGGTAGTCTTTGATTGTGGGGCCACGTTTCAGGGGACATCTTTGAACTCACAGCTTCTTCAAGGACCAGATCTAACAAATGTGTTAGTGGGAGTCCTCACAAGATTCCGCAAAGAACCTGTGGTGCTCATGGCAGATATTGAGGCCATGTTTCATCAGGTTAGGGTGCCGGCTGAAGACTCTGACTTGTTGAGATTCCTGTGGTGGCCTGATGGAGATTGCAGTCAGGAGCTAATGGAGTACAGAATGTTGGTGCATCTATTCGGTGCTACTTCCTCCCCTAGTTGTGCCTGCTTCGCCTTGAGGAAGTGTGCTGAAGACAATCGAAAGTGCTTTAGTCCTATGGCAATTAACACTGTCCTGCACCATTTCTACGTTGACGATTGTTTGATGTCTATTGGCTCTGAAGAGGAAGCAATATCTTTATGTCGAGAGCTTAGTGCCTTGTGTGCTAAAGGCGGTTTTAAGCTCACGAAATGGATTAGTAACCGACGGGCCGTCCTCGCTACTATCCCTCAGGAGGAGCGGGCCAAGGAGGTGAAAGATCTGGATTTGGATAGTGATGCTTTGCCTGTAGAGCGTGCTTTGGGTGTACAGTGGTGTGTCCAATCTGACTCATTCAAGTTTAAAATCACACTTAAACCCCACCCACTCACAAGAAGAGGAATTTTGTCCGTGACTAGTTCGATTTACGACCCTCTTGGTTTCTTGGCGCCTGTCGTTTTGTCTGCCAAGAAAATCCTCCAAGATCTTTGCAGGAGACGTCTGGGATGGGATGATCCTTTGCCCTCTTCGATTGCCGGAGAATGGATGGCTTGGCTGGAAGACCTTCATAACCTTGAAAATTGGAAGGTCAGTAGGTGCTTAAAACCTGTGGATTGTGGTCGTCTTGTTTCTGCTCAGCTCCACCACTTTGCAGACGCAAGTGAAGGGGGGTTTGGGACTGTGACTTACCTGTTGCTCCATGATGATAGCGGGCAAACTCACAGTGCATTCGCATGTTTTGCTTCCACTGGCATAGCTGCTCTACTAAGCCGTCCTCCAACCCTAATGATGTCACCTTCCAGGATCGGGTTAAGTTTGTAGAGGTGACTCGTCCTCTTTACACACTCTCCTTTCTTCAAGTTTGCCAGTTCTTCCGGAAACCTTATTTGACAAAAACGGATAATATCTGTTTCTGCTGCGACCATATCTTCCATGGACAGAATATCCTTTGGCACTTGAGCCTTAACACCTTCCATCTGGACCTGTAGCTCTTTCTCCAGTTGCTCAGCACACAGGTCCGATCCAGAAAGGGTTTCTCTCAGCAGCTTACGATGTCGCACCCGAGACAAAAGCAAGGTCTTAAACTTGAGAAGCCAACCAACAGCCCTTTTCAGAAGGAGCCAGGAGGAAAAGTAATCAATGAGCTTCTCCACTGGACTAACATGCTCAACTTGAGTAGCGTTCACCATCAAAGCCTTGACCTCCGGGTCTACAACAAGAGGGTCTTCCAGGGTCTCAGGGTTTTTAGGCCACCTTCTCTCAGGCTTAAGAAGAAAGTCAGGACCATCGAGCCATGCACCAGTCTTTAACAATGACTGAACTTTAACACCTCTGGAGGCCAGATCCGCAGGGTTGATTGATGTATTCACGTACCTCCACTGGGATACGTTAGACGTTTTCAATATTTCAGACACTCTGTTTTCTATGAAGATTTTAAATCTAGATGTCTCATTTTTTATGTATCTCAAAACAGAAGTGCTGTCCGTCCAAAAGACTGACTCTTGGAGGTCCATTTGTAGCTCCTTCCTCCACAACTTGTCCATCCTGCTAGCCACCACTGCGGCAGTCAGCTCCATACGGGGAATGGTGACAAGTTTTAGAGGAGCTACTCGCGCCTTTCCCATCACGAATGCACTGTGAGTTTGCCCGCTATCATCATGGAGCAACAGGTAAGTCACAGTCCCAAACCCCCCTTCACTTGCGTCTGCAAAGTGGTGGAGCTGAGCAGAAACAAGACGACCACAATCCACAGGTTTTAAGCACCTACTGACCTTCCAATTTTCAAGGTTATGAAGGTCTTCCAGCCAAGCCATCCATTCTCCGGCAATCGAAGAGGGCAAAGGATCATCCCATCCCAGACGTCTCCTGCAAAGATCTTGGAGGATTTTCTTGGCAGACAAAACGACAGGCGCCAAGAAACCAAGAGGGTCGTAAATCGAACTAGTCACGGACAAAATTCCTCTTCTTGTGAGTGGGTGGGGTTTAAGTGTGATTTTAAACTTGAATGAGTCAGATTGGACACACCACTGTACACCCAAAGCACGCTCTACAGGCAAAGCATCACTATCCAAATCCAGATCTTTCACCTCCTTGGCCCGCTCCTCCTGAGGGATAGTAGCGAGGACGGCCCGTCGGTTACTAATCCATTTCGTGAGCTTAAAACCGCCTTTAGCACACAAGGCACTAAGCTCTCGACATAAAGATATTGCTTCCTCTTCAGAGCCAATAGACATCAAACAATCGTCAACGTAGAAATGGTGCAGGACAGTGTTAATTGCCATAGGACTAAAGCACTTTCGATTGTCTTCAGCACACTTCCTCAAGGCGAAGCAGGCACAACTAGGGGAGGAAGTAGCACCGAATAGATGCACCAACATTCTGTACTCCATTAGCTCCTGACTGCAATCTCCATCAGGCCACCACAGGAATCTCAACAAGTCAGAGTCTTCAGCCGGCACCCTAACCTGATGAAACATGGCCTCAATATCTGCCATGAGCACCACAGGTTCTTTGCGGAATCTTGTGTCACAGAGGTTTGAATACTTTGTCCCAACGGAGAATTATTCTCATCTTGCTGTACATCCAACTCCTTAAGTTCCTTTTGTAATATAGACATGGGAACATCATTTGTGGAAATATAAGCAATATTGCTTCTTTGTCTTCCAGTTTCAGAAAGCCATCTTTGTGCATCCTCATGCAGTCCTTTGTGATGTTTAAGTACATTCGAAAACCACTCATTTTGTTTCCCTTGTTCCTCACAAGGAAGTAGAGGAATCACAGACTCATGCAACTGATTAACTTCATTCATCATTTGATTAATATCCTCCAGATGCAATCGCACCTGTGAGGCATTGTCATCATTTTGCATCAAATCCTTTATGGTCCGAGTTAGGCCTTTAATTTTGTGAACTTTCCCTTTGCGTTCCTTCTGAAGTTTCTCAATTTTATTCTCTAGAGCTTTAGAGGTGAGTATGCGTTCTCTTTTTTGTTCATCCATCTTTGAGAAATTGGCATTCAAAATGGCTTATAATCCACTTGTTGCCTTTTCCCAATGTTCCACAAATCACAGGAGAATCCACACCCTTAATCAGTCAATCCACTGATGCCTCATCAACCAAATTAAGAGACCCACATTAAACCACACAAGCATACAACAATGCGTCCCCAATGGACGAGCGGCAGTAACTAATTGACACAAAGTTACTACATACCGCTTCCGTGGCTGGGCTGCTTGCGGGTCGGTCAATTAATTGTTTTCCGAGCGCTATTGAATGCACCGCCATCCAATACAGCGGAGCTCCGTGCCTTCAATGTTTCCTCCGATGAGAAATGCATCCCGTTGTGGTCCGAGGAATCCGTAGAGAATCTCCCATTTTCCGTAGTTCCACTCTGATTTAGAACGTTTTTGTTGACTAATTATTGCGGCATATTAAACTTAAAACTAATCCAAAAGCCACGCGTCAGGCTGCATGAATGCAATTATTCTACTCGCCAGGTATCAGTAAAATTATTGCGGCATATTAAACTTAAAACTAATCCAAAAGCCGCAGCAGGCTAAAACATGTGGGTTTACACTGAAGACGCGTCACGCTGAACTATTGCACATGATGTAATGTCTTTATTGATCCATTTCACGAGCTTAGCAAGAAACAGCACTTACTTGAATTAATGCATTTTATGTCGTGCAAAGATACTTCAGACACAACACAAGGTGACGATGGTGACGGTCAACAGAAAGTTTCTCCACATGCTCACCCTGCAGCCATCAGTCCAAACACACACACACCCCCTTTCCCCACAGGTGAGCACACACACACTAATACAGACACCACACCCCCGGTGACACCCACAATAATCAACAACGTCACTACGTGAGTGCACATACACAATAATATAAAAACAAAAAGAGGAAAGATCATAAAAGACTAATCAAACCCAATGTATGGCTCCTACATTCCGGCCCCAAATTATTTCACAGTAATAATTGACCACCATAATCACCTTGTGGGAGACATAGATCAATCAATATACAAAGTGAACTTTTAGTCCTCTGAAAGTCCTTTAATGTCAATGTTCATGTCCGATCTTCACTGCTCCTCTGCTTCCTGCAGAAGGCAGACTTTAGTTATTGGCCGGTTCAGATAACTGGTTTTCGTTTTAATCCGTACACTTCGCACCAGCCCATTTTTGTCCGGAACAGTATCCACAATTCTTCCTGTAATCCAAGAATTACGAGGGGCCATATCATCCACCAACACGATGAGATCTCCAGGAACAAAGTTTCTTTTAGTAGCATTCCATTTTTGGCGCTCCTGAAGTCCAGGAAGGTATTCCTTCACCCAGCGCTTCCAGAACAAATCCGACATATACTGCACTTGTTTCCAGCGACGACGAGCGTAAACATCCTCCTTCTTGAACAATCCTGGTGGCAACAACGGCTGCGCTTTAAGCAGAAGTAGATGGTTAGGAGTCAACGCCTCCAAGTCTTGAGGGTCTGTTGATGCTTTTGTTATTGGGCGGCCATTAACAATCGCCTCAGCCTCGCAAAACACCGTCACCAAGCCTTCTTCGTCCAGAGTCTGAGTCTTCAAAATGGAGTTTAGCACTTTACGGACTGACCGGATTAATCTTTCCCAAACACCTCCATGGTGTGATGCTGCTGGGGGATTGAAAACCCATTTCACACTCTTTTGTAACAGCACATCATTTATGAGGTTATGGTTCAGATTCTCAACGGCCTCTCTCAATTCACGTTCAGCGCCCACAAAGTTGGTACCATTATCGGAACGGATTTCCAGGACTTGACCACGTCTCGCCACAAACCTTCTAAGCCCATTGATGAAGGAGTCTGTATTCAAAGATGAAAGAACTTCAAGGTGTATGGCTCGCATCGCCAAGCATGTAAAAATGAGCCCATACTTCTTGACCACAACTCTTCCACGTTTAACCTCAAATGGTCCAAAGCAGTCCAAACCAACTCGACTGAAAGGAGGCTCATCAGGAGTTATTCGGTTGTGAGGAAGGTCAGCCATTTCCTGATGTCCAGGAGAAGCGGACAATCTACGACAGATGACACACTTAGACAAAACCTTTCTAATAGCAGCACATGCACCAGAAATCCAATATTTCTGACGCAAATGAGAAAGCATATGGTTTCGTCCACCATGGCCTGTTTCTTGGTGTACATGACAGAGAATAAGATTGGCAATGTGTTGATCTTTAGCCAGTATAACTGGATATTTTGCTTCCACTGGCATAGCTGCTCTACTAAGCCGTCCTCCAACCCTAATGATGTCACCTTCCAGGATCGGGTTAAGTTTGTAGAGGTGACTCGTCCTCTTTACACACTCTCCTTTCTTCAAGTTTGCCAGTTCTTCCGGAAACCTTATTTGACAAAAACGGATAATATCTGTTTCTGCTGCGACCATATCTTCCATGGACAGAATATCCTTTGGCACTTGAGCCTTAACACCTTCCATCTGGACCTGTAGCTCTTTCTCCAGTTGCTCAGCACACAGGTCCGATCCAGAAAGGGTTTCTCTCAGCAGCTTACGATGTCGCACCCGAGACAAAAGCAAGGTCTTAAACTTGAGAAGCCAACCAACAGCCCTTTTCAGAAGGAGCCAGGAGGAAAAGTAATCAATGAGCTTCTCCACTGGACTAACATGCTCAACTTGAGTAGCGTTCACCATCAAAGCCTTGACCTCCGGGTCTACAACAAGAGGGTCTTCCAGGGTCTCAGGGTTTTTAGGCCACCTTCTCTCAGGCTTAAGAAGAAAGTCAGGACCATCGAGCCATGCACCAGTCTTTAACAATGACTGAACTTTAACACCTCTGGAGGCCAGATCCGCAGGGTTGATTGATGTATTCACGTACCTCCACTGGGATACGTTAGACGTTTTCAATATTTCAGACACTCTGTTTTCTATGAAGATTTTAAATCTAGATGTCTCATTTTTTATGTATCTCAAAACAGAAGTGCTGTCCGTCCAAAAGACTGACTCTTGGAGGTCCATTTGTAGCTCCTTCCTCCACAACTTGTCCATCCTGCTAGCCACCACTGCGGCAGTCAGCTCCATACGGGGAATGGTGACAAGTTTTAGAGGAGCTACTCGCGCCTTTCCCATCACGAATGCACTGTGAGTTTGCCCGCTATCATCATGGAGCAACAGGTAAGTCACAGTCCCAAACCCCCCTTCACTTGCGTCTGCAAAGTGGTGGAGCTGAGCAGAAACAAGACGACCACAATCCACAGGTTTTAAGCACCTACTGACCTTCCAATTTTCAAGGTTATGAAGGTCTTCCAGCCAAGCCATCCATTCTCCGGCAATCGAAGAGGGCAAAGGATCATCCCATCCCAGACGTCTCCTGCAAAGATCTTGGAGGATTTTCTTGGCAGACAAAACGACAGGCGCCAAGAAACCAAGAGGGTCGTAAATCGAACTAGTCACGGACAAAATTCCTCTTCTTGTGAGTGGGTGGGGTTTAAGTGTGATTTTAAACTTGAATGAGTCAGATTGGACACACCACTGTACACCCAAAGCACGCTCTACAGGCAAAGCATCACTATCCAAATCCAGATCTTTCACCTCCTTGGCCCGCTCCTCCTGAGGGATAGTAGCGAGGACGGCCCGTCGGTTACTAATCCATTTCGTGAGCTTAAAACCGCCTTTAGCACACAAGGCACTAAGCTCTCGACATAAAGATATTGCTTCCTCTTCAGAGCCAATAGACATCAAACAATCGTCAACGTAGAAATGGTGCAGGACAGTGTTAATTGCCATAGGACTAAAGCACTTTCGATTGTCTTCAGCACACTTCCTCAAGGCGAAGCAGGCACAACTAGGGGAGGAAGTAGCACCGAATAGATGCACCAACATTCTGTACTCCATTAGCTCCTGACTGCAATCTCCATCAGGCCACCACAGGAATCTCAACAAGTCAGAGTCTTCAGCCGGCACCCTAACCTGATGAAACATGGCCTCAATATCTGCCATGAGCACCACAGGTTCTTTGCGGAATCTTGTGAGGACTCCCACTAACACATTTGTTAGATCTGGTCCTTGAAGAAGCTGTGAGTTCAAAGATGTCCCCTGAAACGTGGCCCCACAATCAAAGACTACCCGTAGCTTTTTCTTTTTAGGATGATACACCCCATGATGGGGTATATACCACACCCTCCCATCACAACGGGCCAGCTGCTCAGTCGGAACTCTCTCTGCGTAGCCATTAGTCAACATCCCGGACATGAAAGTGATGTAATCGGAGCGAAAAGATAGATCCTTATTCAAACGCCTTTTGAGACTCAATGCACGCTGTTCTACAACTGTCTTATTGTTTGGCATTTTGAGGTATCTTTGTCTTACCGGCAAACCAATACTGTAATGACCATCAATGAGCTTGGCAGACTCTGAGACTGACTCAATGAAGCGCTTGTCCTCCCTTGACAGACCAGGTTGTTCATCCTGCAGAGTTTCAGGGAAATCCACCTTCAACTGTTTCTCCCAGAGCTCATCAAGCCTCGCCACTGAGATCCGATTGACTGTGACGTCGGGCTGCAAACACTGATCTTCGATCCGACTATCTCCTCGGAGTGGGCCATTCACAGTCCAACCCAGAATGGTCTTAATTGCATAAGGTCCCCCGTTAACTGCACGAACCACCTCCCATGGCTCTAGAGCTTGAGGGACATTAGTGCCGATCAGAAGGTCCACATCAGCATCGATCTCTGGCATTTGTATGTGTCTCAGGTGCAGCCATCTTTGGAGGTCTTTTGAGCGTGGAATGTTACCTCTATGAACAGGCATGCTCCTTTGAGTAAAAATCTCAGGCAGGTCACAAAAGCTGTCCGAATCCAACCCGGCAACTTCCAAGTCTGACAACTTATAACTGTCCACCACTTTCTCTTGTCCCATAGTTCTAAGGAGGATTCCCATCTTCTTTCCAGTAAGATTGAGCCGGTTCATGAGTCGCTCTGTACAAAATGAGGCAGTACTTCCTGGATCCAGAAACGCATATGTGACCAAAGTCTCTTGTCCCCTTTTAGATTTCACCTGAACAGGCAAAATAGAAAGCGTACAGTCCTGCTTACCGGCCCCAGTCAAGCCACTGGACTGAACAGACACCACAGCGCCTTCTCTGGCCAATTCCAAGCCACCATTGGCCTGAGTCGAACTCTTTTGTTTTGCTTTGGGGTGGAAATGCAACAACGTGGGGTGCCTATAATTGCATACTCTACATATTAGACGTTTTCTGCAATCTTTACTCATGTGCCCAATGCACAGACATCCAAAGCACATACGGTTCTCCTTCAAAAAGGACAATTTTTCATCTTGTGTCCTTTTATCCAAAAGAAGGCAAACATCTAACGAATGTCCAGCTCCACAAAACAAACAAACCTTCGCTAGTGAGTTCTTCTCCATCTTGTTCCCAGACTCCACTTTCTTCTCAGCAGGTGTTACGGTAGTGGCAAAACTACTGCCTCTAACCTTTGAACTAGCTTGAGATTGAGACTTGACCATTTTTAATTCCCTTCTTCCTGTCGCAGGTGTATCTTGTATATTTCCAAAAAGAGGGTCGCTTGCTATCTTGACTTGCCTCTCAACAAACTCCACAATGTCCGAAAATGTAGCTCTTCGACAAAACTTCTCCTGAATATCGCAGGCCACACTTCTCCAATGATCCCGCAGCTTATAAGGCAGCTTTTTCACAATGATTTGCATATTTGTAGGCACATTCAGGTCACTTACAACAGCTCCCATAGAGTTGCAACATTCCTGCAACAATAAACTGTAGGCCCTTAAAGCATTGATATCTTCAGCTTTAACCATCGGCCATGCAAGCACCTTATCCATGTAGGCAGAGGCTACTTTGAATGGATCACCAAAATGCTCCTGAAGTAATGACTTTGCCTTACTGTATCCATGAGATGGAGGCAGATGTTGACAGCTTCGGATCACATCCCTGGGCTGACCTCTCGTATACTGTTCGAGGTAGTACAAACAGTCCTTCTGACTTTGTGCTCTTCCTTCAATGTTGTGTTCAAATCCTCTTATGAAGGTTTGATACTGCAGTGGATCTCCGTCGAAAACTGGTAAGTCTCGCTTAGGTAAGAGAAAAAGTGACTGTTGTCCCACCAACAACGATGTAATTTGATTTTGCCTTTCCAAAACTGTGAGAAAACGCTGTTCGGAATTACTCACTGTTGCAGGTGCAGCTTCTGGCTGAAGGTAAGTAACTTGTGAATAAAGAGCACGTTCTGGCACAGTGGACATACCAACCCCAGTCACAGCAGCAGGCCGCTCAATTTTGTTGTGAGTCTTGGGCCTCACAGCAGAATAACCTGAAAGCAAAGCTTCTCCTCCAGCCTCTGCAGCCGATGGTTGAGTGTTGAACTCAGGCACAAATATTGCTGCGTCATGGCTTAACTGTGTTCTTCTCCCTCTTTCCAAATAGGAGTTCATCCCATCTGATTTCACAGAAACGTTAGACACACAAGATCCTTCTGCAGCCTTGAACACACTCACTTTAGCCATAGATGCTGCCAGCTCCATGTCCAGGTCCAGCTCCTCCTTTTTTCTCCTCAACAGGTCCTGCTGCTCCTCTAGGGCGTGCTTCTGACTCATCAGCCTTTGACGAGCCACAAGAGCAGCAGTCTCCGCCTCAGCCCTTAATCTAGCTGATGATGTAGTGGACATAGATTTACTCACCACTGTACTGCATTTCTTTGTCCTCACTGACACATTAGAAACACTATCACTTGGTCTAATGTCGTCTTCTACTACATTTTCCCCAATTTTAAATATGTGTGCCTCATCATTTGTCAACAGAAAACTTTCTCTTTTGATGAAGCGCGGAAACGTGTTGTCGGGATAACACTGGATATTTGAAATCGCTTTCAAAATTGTAACTTGTTAACGTTAGAGGTGAACGCTCATTGGACTCGTGTAAAGCCCAGTCATTCACAAATTTGCTGTTACGATGCTTATTTGGTCATCACAGGCGCCTCTATTGAAAGGTACACGTTTATGAACAGTGTGCATTGTTGGTCATTGTATTCCCTGCTAGGCTCAGCGGTACTTTCGCATAAGGTGATTGTACTGTTTGTTTCTTTTGGTATTTTTGGTAGTGTTTTGGTTCGTGCGTCAAGCGGGTAAAGCATTGCGCTTGGGAGTGCCGCCGTAGTTCTGGTTCTAAGACGGTTAGTCTGGTTCGAGACTATCGGTATTGAGGTACATAAATACCCACCGCTAGTATGCACAGAAGACTAGGGTTGAGTTTAGCTTAGCCTCGGTGGAAGTTAGGGGAATCAAAGACAACGCATGTACTTCTTTCACGTGGAAACACAAGTTAAGAGGGACGCTGTGTTTAGTGTCATTAGCAGATATTTTCGTGAATGTTGGATTATTTTGTACATCAAAAATGGAGTTGAATGATACCAGGGCAAAAGAAAAAAGACAAATAACATTTACACCCAAGGTTTTTGAATATAAATTGGAAAAGCTCCAAGAAGAAAGGCAAGGAAAAATAAGAAAGATTAAAGGTGTAATAAGAGAAATTAAAGACCTAAGGCAAAGTGCTGATAATGCTGAAAAAATACGGTCATGTCTTGAAAATATGTCGAGCTTGTTTAAAGAAGCAAGTCATCTTCATGGTGTTGTGGTTCCTATGCTCCCACCTGAAGAACAAGAAAAACAAAACGCTTGGTTTGGCAGTGTTGAAGAAAATAAAATCGCCTTTGTGGAAGAGACAAATAAATGGCTGCTGGAGGCGCCAGACACACCAGAAGAGTGCATTGTCTCACCATGTTTAGGATCTGTTTCCAATGATGAGGCACACATATTTAAAATTGGGGAAAATGTAGTAGAAGACGACATTAGACCAAGTGATAGTGTTTCTAATGTGTCAGTGAGGACAAAGAAATGCAGTACAGTGGTGAGTAAATCTATGTCCACTACATCATCAGCTAGATTAAGGGCTGAGGCGGAGACTGCTGCTCTTGTGGCTCGTCAAAGGCTGATGAGTCAGAAGCACGCCCTAGAGGAGCAGCAGGACCTGTTGAGGAGAAAAAAGGAGGAGCTGGACCTGGACATGGAGCTGGCAGCATCTATGGCTAAAGTGAGTGTGTTCAAGGCTGCAGAAGGATCTTGTGTGTCTAACGTTTCTGTGAAATCAGATGGGATGAACTCCTATTTGGAAAGAGGGAGAAGAACACAGTTAAGCCATGACGCAGCAATATTTGTGCCTGAGTTCAACACTCAACCATCGGCTGCAGAGGCTGGAGGAGAAGCTTTGCTTTCAGGTTATTCTGCTGTGAGGCCCAAGACTCACAACAAAATTGAGCGGCCTGCTGCTGTGACTGGGGTTGGTATGTCCACTGTGCCAGAACGTGCTCTTTATTCACAAGTTACTTACCTTCAGCCAGAAGCTGCACCTGCAACAGTGAGTAATTCCGAACAGCGTTTTCTCACAGTTTTGGAAAGGCAAAATCAAATTACATCGTTGTTGGTGGGACAACAGTCACTTTTTCTCTTACCTAAGCGAGACTTACCAGTTTTCGACGGAGATCCACTGCAGTATCAAACCTTCATAAGAGGATTTGAACACAACATTGAAGGAAGAGCACAAAGTCAGAAGGACTGTTTGTACTACCTCGAACAGTATACGAGAGGTCAGCCCAGGGATGTGATCCGAAGCTGTCAACATCTGCCTCCATCTCATGGATACAGTAAGGCAAAGTCATTACTTCAGGAGCATTTTGGTGATCCATTCAAAGTAGCCTCTGCCTACATGGATAAGGTGCTTGCATGGCCGATGGTTAAAGCTGAAGATATCAATGCTTTAAGGGCCTACAGTTTATTGTTGCAGGAATGTTGCAACTCTATGGGAGCTGTTGTAAGTGACCTGAATGTGCCTACAAATATGCAAATCATTGTGAAAAAGCTGCCTTATAAGCTGCGGGATCATTGGAGAAGTGTGGCCTGCGATATTCAGGAGAAGTTTTGTCGAAGAGCTACATTTTCGGACATTGTGGAGTTTGTTGAGAGGCAAGTCAAGATAGCAAGCGACCCTCTTTTTGGAAATATACAAGATACACCTGCGACAGGAAGAAGGGAATTAAAAATGGTCAAGTCTCAATCTCAAGCTAGTTCAAAGGTTAGAGGCAGTAGTTTTGCCACTACCGTAACACCTGCTGAGAAGAAAGTGGAGTCTGGGAACAAGATGGAGAAGAACTCACTAGCGAAGGTTTGTTTGTTTTGTGGAGCTGGACATTCGTTAGATGTTTGCCTTCTTTTGGATAAAAGGACACAAGATGAAAAATTGTCCTTTTTGAAGGAGAACCGTATGTGCTTTGGATGTCTGTGCATTGGGCACATGAGTAAAGATTGCAGAAAACGTCTAATATGTAGAGTATGCAATTATAGGCACCCCACGTTGTTGCATTTCCACCCCAAAGCAAAACAAAAGAGTTCGACTCAGGCCAATGGTGGCTTGGAATTGGCCAGAGAAGGCGCTGTGGTGTCTGTTCAGTCCAGTGGCTTGACTGGGGCCGGTAAGCAGGACTGTACGCTTTCTATTTTGCCTGTTCAGGTGAAATCTAAAAGGGGACAAGAGACTTTGGTCACATATGCGTTTCTGGATCCAGGAAGTACTGCCTCATTTTGTACAGAGCGACTCATGAACCGGCTCAATCTTACTGGAAAGAAGATGGGAATCCTCCTTAGAACTATGGGACAAGAGAAAGTGGTGGACAGTTATAAGTTGTCAGACTTGGAAGTTGCCGGGTTGGATTCGGACAGCTTTTGTGACCTGCCTGAGATTTTTACTCAAAGGAGCATGCCTGTTCATAGAGGTAACATTCCACGCTCAAAAGACCTCCAAAGATGGCTGCACCTGAGACACATACAAATGCCAGAGATCGATGCTGATGTGGACCTTCTGATCGGCACTAATGTCCCTCAAGCTCTAGAGCCATGGGAGGTGGTTCGTGCAGTTAACGGGGGACCTTATGCAATTAAGACCATTCTGGGTTGGACTGTGAATGGCCCACTCCGAGGAGATAGTCGGATCGAAGATCAGTGTTTGCAGCCCGACGTCACAGTCAATCGGATCTCAGTGGCGAGGCTTGATGAGCTCTGGGAGAAACAGTTGAAGGTGGATTTCCCTGAAACTCTGCAGGATGAACAACCTGGTCTGTCAAGGGAGGACAAGCGCTTCATTGAGTCAGTCTCAGAGTCTGCCAAGCTCATTGATGGTCATTACAGTATTGGTTTGCCGGTAAGACAAAGATACCTCAAAATGCCAAACAATAAGACAGTTGTAGAACAGCGTGCATTGAGTCTCAAAAGGCGTTTGAATAAGGATCTATCTTTTCGCTCCGATTACATCACTTTCATGTCCGGGATGTTGACTAATGGCTACGCAGAGAGAGTTCCGACTGAGCAGCTGGCCCGTTGTGATGGGAGGGTGTGGTATATACCCCATCATGGGGTGTATCATCCTAAAAAGAAAAAGCTACGGGTAGTCTTTGATTGTGGGGCCACGTTTCAGGGGACATCTTTGAACTCACAGCTTCTTCAAGGACCAGATCTAACAAATGTGTTAGTGGGAGTCCTCACAAGATTCCGCAAAGAACCTGTGGTGCTCATGGCAGATATTGAGGCCATGTTTCATCAGGTTAGGGTGCCGGCTGAAGACTCTGACTTGTTGAGATTCCTGTGGTGGCCTGATGGAGATTGCAGTCAGGAGCTAATGGAGTACAGAATGTTGGTGCATCTATTCGGTGCTACTTCCTCCCCTAGTTGTGCCTGCTTCGCCTTGAGGAAGTGTGCTGAAGACAATCGAAAGTGCTTTAGTCCTATGGCAATTAACACTGTCCTGCACCATTTCTACGTTGACGATTGTTTGATGTCTATTGGCTCTGAAGAGGAAGCAATATCTTTATGTCGAGAGCTTAGTGCCTTGTGTGCTAAAGGCGGTTTTAAGCTCACGAAATGGATTAGTAACCGACGGGCCGTCCTCGCTACTATCCCTCAGGAGGAGCGGGCCAAGGAGGTGAAAGATCTGGATTTGGATAGTGATGCTTTGCCTGTAGAGCGTGCTTTGGGTGTACAGTGGTGTGTCCAATCTGACTCATTCAAGTTTAAAATCACACTTAAACCCCACCCACTCACAAGAAGAGGAATTTTGTCCGTGACTAGTTCGATTTACGACCCTCTTGGTTTCTTGGCGCCTGTCGTTTTGTCTGCCAAGAAAATCCTCCAAGATCTTTGCAGGAGACGTCTGGGATGGGATGATCCTTTGCCCTCTTCGATTGCCGGAGAATGGATGGCTTGGCTGGAAGACCTTCATAACCTTGAAAATTGGAAGGTCAGTAGGTGCTTAAAACCTGTGGATTGTGGTCGTCTTGTTTCTGCTCAGCTCCACCACTTTGCAGACGCAAGTGAAGGGGGGTTTGGGACTGTGACTTACCTGTTGCTCCATGATGATAGCGGGCAAACTCACAGTGCATTCGTGATGGGAAAGGCGCGAGTAGCTCCTCTAAAACTTGTCACCATTCCCCGTATGGAGCTGACTGCCGCAGTGGTGGCTAGCAGGATGGACAAGTTGTGGAGGAAGGAGCTACAAATGGACCTCCAAGAGTCAGTCTTTTGGACGGACAGCACTTCTGTTTTGAGATACATAAAAAATGAGACATCTAGATTTAAAATCTTCATAGAAAACAGAGTGTCTGAAATATTGAAAACGTCTAACGTATCCCAGTGGAGGTACGTGAATACATCAATCAACCCTGCGGATCTGGCCTCCAGAGGTGTTAAAGTTCAGTCATTGTTAAAGACTGGTGCATGGCTCGATGGTCCTGACTTTCTTCTTAAGCCTGAGAGAAGGTGGCCTAAAAACCCTGAGACCCTGGAAGACCCTCTTGTTGTAGACCCGGAGGTCAAGGCTTTGATGGTGAACGCTACTCAAGTTGAGCATGTTAGTCCAGTGGAGAAGCTCATTGATTACTTTTCCTCCTGGCTCCTTCTGAAAAGGGCTGTTGGTTGGCTTCTCAAGTTTAAGACCTTGCTTTTGTCTCGGGTGCGACATCGTAAGCTGCTGAGAGAAACCCTTTCTGGATCGGACCTGTGTGCTGAGCAACTGGAGAAAGAGCTACAGGTCCAGATGGAAGGTGTTAAGGCTCAAGTGCCAAAGGATATTCTGTCCATGGAAGATATGGTCGCAGCAGAAACAGATATTATCCGTTTTTGTCAAATAAGGTTTCCGGAAGAACTGGCAAACTTGAAGAAAGGAGAG
This sequence comes from Cottus gobio, assembly GCA_023566465.1. NCBI lineage: Eukaryota > Metazoa > Chordata > Actinopteri > Perciformes > Cottidae > Cottus > Cottus gobio. The sequence continues at coordinate 20,699,471 of CM042222.1, forward strand.
TGTGTAAAGAGGACGAGTCACCTCTACAAACTTAACCCGATCCTGGAAGGTGACATCATTAGGGTTGGAGGACGGCTTAGTAGAGCAGCTATGCCAGTGGAAGCAAAATATCCAGTTATACTGGCTAAAGATCAACACATTGCCAATCTTATTCTCTGTCATGTACACCAAGAAACAGGCCATGGTGGACGAAACCATATGCTTTCTCATTTGCGTCAGAAATATTGGATTTCTGGTGCATGTGCTGCTATTAGAAAGGTTTTGTCTAAGTGTGTCATCTGTCGTAGATTGTCCGCTTCTCCTGGACATCAGGAAATGGCTGACCTTCCTCACAACCGAATAACTCCTGATGAGCCTCCTTTCAGTCGAGTTGGTTTGGACTGCTTTGGACCATTTGAGGTTAAACGTGGAAGAGTTGTGGTCAAGAAGTATGGGCTCATTTTTACATGCTTGGCGATGCGAGCCATACACCTTGAAGTTCTTTCATCTTTGAATACAGACTCCTTCATCAATGGGCTTAGAAGGTTTGTGGCGAGACGTGGTCAAGTCCTGGAAATCCGTTCCGATAATGGTACCAACTTTGTGGGCGCTGAACGTGAATTGAGAGAGGCCGTTGAGAATCTGAACCATAACCTCATAAATGATGTGCTGTTACAAAAGAGTGTGAAATGGGTTTTCAATCCCCCAGCAGCATCACACCATGGAGGTGTTTGGGAAAGATTAATCCGGTCAGTCCGTAAAGTGCTAAACTCCATTTTGAAGACTCAGACTCTGGACGAAGAAGGCTTGGTGACGGTGTTTTGCGAGGCTGAGGCGATTGTTAATGGCCGCCCAATAACAAAAGCATCAACAGACCCTCAAGACTTGGAGGCGTTGACTCCTAACCATCTACTTCTGCTTAAAGCGCAGCCGTTGTTGCCACCAGGATTGTTCAAGAAGGAGGATGTTTACGCTCGTCGTCGCTGGAAACAAGTGCAGTATATGTCGGATTTGTTCTGGAAGCGCTGGGTGAAGGAATACCTTCCTGGACTTCAGGAGCGCCAAAAATGGAATGCTACTAAAAGAAACTTTGTTCCTGGAGATCTCATCGTGTTGGTGGATGATATGGCCCCTCGTAATTCTTGGATTACAGGAAGAATTGTGGATACTGTTCCGGACAAAAATGGGCTGGTGCGAAGTGTACGGATTAAAACGAAAACCAGTTATCTGAACCGGCCAATAACTAAAGTCTGCCTTCTGCAGGAAGCAGAGGAGCAGTGAAGATCGGACATGAACATTGACATTAAAGGACTTTCAGAGGACTAAAAGTTCACTTTGTATATTGATTGATCTATGTCTCCCACAAGGTGATTATGGTGGTCAATTATTACTGTGAAATAATTTGGGGCCGGAATGTAGGAGCCATACATTGGGTTTGATTAGTCTTTTATGATCTTTCCTCTTTTTGTTTTTATATTATTGTGTATGTGCACTCACGTAGTGACGTTGTTGATTATTGTGGGTGTCACCGGGGGTGTGGTGTCTGTATTAGTGTGTGTGTGCTCACCTGTGGGGAAAGGGGGTGTGTGTGTGTTTGGACTGATGGCTGCAGGGTGAGCATGTGGAGAAACTTTCTGTTGACCGTCACCATCGTCACTTTGTGTTGTGTCGGAAGTATCTTTGCACGACATAAAATGCATTAATTCAAGTAAGTGCTGTTTCTTGCTAAGCTCGTGAAATGGATCAATAAAGACATTACATCATGTGCAATAGTTCAGCGTGACGCGTCTTCAGTGTAAACCCACATGTTTTAGCCTGCTGCGGCTTTTGGATTAGTTTTAAGTTTAATATGCCGCAATAATTTGTCAACAGAAAACTTTCTCTTTTGATGAAGCGCGGAAACGTGTTGTCGGGATAACACTGGATATTTGAAATCGCTTTCAAAATTGTAACTTGTTAACGTTAGAGGTGAACGCTCATTGGACTCGTGTAAAGCCCAGTCATTCACAAATTTGCTGTTACGATGCTTATTTGGTCATCACAGGCGCCTCTATTGAAAGGTACACGTTTATGAACAGTGTGCATTGTTGGTCATTGTATTCCCTGCTAGGCTCAGCGGTACTTTCGCATAAGGTGATTGTACTGTTTGTTTCTTTTGGTATTTTTGGTAGTGTTTTGGTTCGTGCGTCAAGCGGGTAAAGCATTGCGCTAGGGAGTGCCGCCGTAGTTCTGGTTCTAAGACGGTTAGTCTGGTTCGAGACTATCGGTATTGAGGTACATAAATACCCACCGCTAGTATGCACAGAAGACTAGGGTTGAGTTTAGCTTAGCCTCGGTGGAAGTTAGGGGAATCAAAGACAACGCATGTACTTCTTTCACGTGGAAACACAAGTTAAGAGGGACGCTGTGTTTAGTGTCATTAGCAGATATTTTCGTGAATGTTGGATTATTTTGTACATCAAAAATGGAGTTGAATGATACCAGGGCAAAAGAAAAAAGACAAATAACATTTACACCCAAGGTTTTTGAATATAAATTGGAAAAGCTCCAAGAAGAAAGGCAAGGAAAAATAAGAAAGATTAAAGGTGTAATAAGAGAAATTAAAGACCTAAGGCAAAGTGCTGATAATGCTGAAAAAATACGGTCATGTCTTGAAAATATGTCGAGCTTGTTTAAAGAAGCAAGTCATCTTCATGGTGTTGTGGTTCCTATGCTCCCACCTGAAGAACAAGAAAAACAAAACGCTTGGTTTGGCAGTGTTGAAGAAAATAAAATCGCCTTTGTGGAAGAGACAAATAAATGGCTGCTGGAGGCGCCAGACACACCAGAAGAGTGCATTGTCTCACCATGTTTAGGATCTGTTTCCAATGATGAGGCACACATATTTAAAATTGGGGAAAATGTAGTAGAAGACGACATTAGACCAAGTGATAGTGTTTCTAATGTGTCAGTGAGGACAAAGAAATGCAGTACAGTGGTGAGTAAATCTATGTCCACTACATCATCAGCTAGATTAAGGGCTGAGGCGGAGACTGCTGCTCTTGTGGCTCGTCAAAGGCTGATGAGTCAGAAGCACGCCCTAGAGGAGCAGCAGGACCTGTTGAGGAGAAAAAAGGAGGAGCTGGACCTGGACATGGAGCTGGCAGCATCTATGGCTAAAGTGAGTGTGTTCAAGGCTGCAGAAGGATCTTGTGTGTCTAACGTTTCTGTGAAATCAGATGGGATGAACTCCTATTTGGAAAGAGGGAGAAGAACACAGTTAAGCCATGACGCAGCAATATTTGTGCCTGAGTTCAACACTCAACCATCGGCTGCAGAGGCTGGAGGAGAAGCTTTGCTTTCAGGTTATTCTGCTGTGAGGCCCAAGACTCACAACAAAATTGAGCGGCCTGCTGCTGTGACTGGGGTTGGTATGTCCACTGTGCCAGAACGTGCTCTTTATTCACAAGTTACTTACCTTCAGCCAGAAGCTGCACCTGCAACAGTGAGTAATTCCGAACAGCGTTTTCTCACAGTTTTGGAAAGGCAAAATCAAATTACATCGTTGTTGGTGGGACAACAGTCACTTTTTCTCTTACCTAAGCGAGACTTACCAGTTTTCGACGGAGATCCACTGCAGTATCAAACCTTCATAAGAGGATTTGAACACAACATTGAAGGAAGAGCACAAAGTCAGAAGGACTGTTTGTACTACCTCGAACAGTATACGAGAGGTCAGCCCAGGGATGTGATCCGAAGCTGTCAACATCTGCCTCCATCTCATGGATACAGTAAGGCAAAGTCATTACTTCAGGAGCATTTTGGTGATCCATTCAAAGTAGCCTCTGCCTACATGGATAAGGTGCTTGCATGGCCGATGGTTAAAGCTGAAGATATCAATGCTTTAAGGGCCTACAGTTTATTGTTGCAGGAATGTTGCAACTCTATGGGAGCTGTTGTAAGTGACCTGAATGTGCCTACAAATATGCAAATCATTGTGAAAAAGCTGCCTTATAAGCTGCGGGATCATTGGAGAAGTGTGGCCTGCGATATTCAGGAGAAGTTTTGTCGAAGAGCTACATTTTCGGACATTGTGGAGTTTGTTGAGAGGCAAGTCAAGATAGCAAGCGACCCTCTTTTTGGAAATATACAAGATACACCTGCGACAGGAAGAAGGGAATTAAAAATGGTCAAGTCTCAATCTCAAGCTAGTTCAAAGGTTAGAGGCAGTAGTTTTGCCACTACCGTAACACCTGCTGAGAAGAAAGTGGAGTCTGGGAACAAGATGGAGAAGAACTCACTAGCGAAGGTTTGTTTGTTTTGTGGAGCTGGACATTCGTTAGATGTTTGCCTTCTTTTGGATAAAAGGACACAAGATGAAAAATTGTCCTTTTTGAAGGAGAACCGTATGTGCTTTGGATGTCTGTGCATTGGGCACATGAGTAAAGATTGCAGAAAACGTCTAATATGTAGAGTATGCAATTATAGGCACCCCACGTTGTTGCATTTCCACCCCAAAGCAAAACAAAAGAGTTCGACTCAGGCCAATGGTGGCTTGGAATTGGCCAGAGAAGGCGCTGTGGTGTCTGTTCAGTCCAGTGGCTTGACTGGGGCCGGTAAGCAGGACTGTACGCTTTCTATTTTGCCTGTTCAGGTGAAATCTAAAAGGGGACAAGAGACTTTGGTCACATATGCGTTTCTGGATCCAGGAAGTACTGCCTCATTTTGTACAGAGCGACTCATGAACCGGCTCAATCTTACTGGAAAGAAGATGGGAATCCTCCTTAGAACTATGGGACAAGAGAAAGTGGTGGACAGTTATAAGTTGTCAGACTTGGAAGTTGCCGGGTTGGATTCGGACAGCTTTTGTGACCTGCCTGAGATTTTTACTCAAAGGAGCATGCCTGTTCATAGAGGTAACATTCCACGCTCAAAAGACCTCCAAAGATGGCTGCACCTGAGACACATACAAATGCCAGAGATCGATGCTGATGTGGACCTTCTGATCGGCACTAATGTCCCTCAAGCTCTAGAGCCATGGGAGGTGGTTCGTGCAGTTAACGGGGGACCTTATGCAATTAAGACCATTCTGGGTTGGACTGTGAATGGCCCACTCCGAGGAGATAGTCGGATCGAAGATCAGTGTTTGCAGCCCGACGTCACAGTCAATCGGATCTCAGTGGCGAGGCTTGATGAGCTCTGGGAGAAACAGTTGAAGGTGGATTTCCCTGAAACTCTGCAGGATGAACAACCTGGTCTGTCAAGGGAGGACAAGCGCTTCATTGAGTCAGTCTCAGAGTCTGCCAAGCTCATTGATGGTCATTACAGTATTGGTTTGCCGGTAAGACAAAGATACCTCAAAATGCCAAACAATAAGACAGTTGTAGAACAGCGTGCATTGAGTCTCAAAAGGCGTTTGAATAAGGATCTATCTTTTCGCTCCGATTACATCACTTTCATGTCCGGGATGTTGACTAATGGCTACGCAGAGAGAGTTCCGACTGAGCAGCTGGCCCGTTGTGATGGGAGGGTGTGGTATATACCCCATCATGGGGTGTATCATCCTAAAAAGAAAAAGCTACGGGTAGTCTTTGATTGTGGGGCCACGTTTCAGGGGACATCTTTGAACTCACAGCTTCTTCAAGGACCAGATCTAACAAATGTGTTAGTGGGAGTCCTCACAAGATTCCGCAAAGAACCTGTGGTGCTCATGGCAGATATTGAGGCCATGTTTCATCAGGTTAGGGTGCCGGCTGAAGACTCTGACTTGTTGAGATTCCTGTGGTGGCCTGATGGAGATTGCAGTCAGGAGCTAATGGAGTACAGAATGTTGGTGCATCTATTCGGTGCTACTTCCTCCCCTAGTTGTGCCTGCTTCGCCTTGAGGAAGTGTGCTGAAGACAATCGAAAGTGCTTTAGTCCTATGGCAATTAACACTGTCCTGCACCATTTCTACGTTGACGATTGTTTGATGTCTATTGGCTCTGAAGAGGAAGCAATATCTTTATGTCGAGAGCTTAGTGCCTTGTGTGCTAAAGGCGGTTTTAAGCTCACGAAATGGATTAGTAACCGACGGGCCGTCCTCGCTACTATCCCTCAGGAGGAGCGGGCCAAGGAGGTGAAAGATCTGGATTTGGATAGTGATGCTTTGCCTGTAGAGCGTGCTTTGGGTGTACAGTGGTGTGTCCAATCTGACTCATTCAAGTTTAAAATCACACTTAAACCCCACCCACTCACAAGAAGAGGAATTTTGTCCGTGACTAGTTCGATTTACGACCCTCTTGGTTTCTTGGCGCCTGTCGTTTTGTCTGCCAAGAAAATCCTCCAAGATCTTTGCAGGAGACGTCTGGGATGGGATGATCCTTTGCCCTCTTCGATTGCCGGAGAATGGATGGCTTGGCTGGAAGACCTTCATAACCTTGAAAATTGGAAGGTCAGTAGGTGCTTAAAACCTGTGGATTGTGGTCGTCTTGTTTCTGCTCAGCTCCACCACTTTGCAGACGCAAGTGAAGGGGGGTTTGGGACTGTGACTTACCTGTTGCTCCATGATGATAGCGGGCAAACTCACAGTGCATTCGTGATGGGAAAGGCGCGAGTAGCTCCTCTAAAACTTGTCACCATTCCCCGTATGGAGCTGACTGCCGCAGTGGTGGCTAGCAGGATGGACAAGTTGTGGAGGAAGGAGCTACAAATGGACCTCCAAGAGTCAGTCTTTTGGACGGACAGCACTTCTGTTTTGAGATACATAAAAAATGAGACATCTAGATTTAAAATCTTCATAGAAAACAGAGTGTCTGAAATATTGAAAACGTCTAACGTATCCCAGTGGAGGTACGTGAATACATCAATCAACCCTGCGGATCTGGCCTCCAGAGGTGTTAAAGTTCAGTCATTGTTAAAGACTGGTGCATGGCTCGATGGTCCTGACTTTCTTCTTAAGCCTGAGAGAAGGTGGCCTAAAAACCCTGAGACCCTGGAAGACCCTCTTGTTGTAGACCCGGAGGTCAAGGCTTTGATGGTGAACGCTACTCAAGTTGAGCATGTTAGTCCAGTGGAGAAGCTCATTGATTACTTTTCCTCCTGGCTCCTTCTGAAAAGGGCTGTTGGTTGGCTTCTCAAGTTTAAGACCTTGCTTTTGTCTCGGGTGCGACATCGTAAGCTGCTGAGAGAAACCCTTTCTGGATCGGACCTGTGTGCTGAGCAACTGGAGAAAGAGCTACAGGTCCAGATGGAAGGTGTTAAGGCTCAAGTGCCAAAGGATATTCTGTCCATGGAAGATATGGTCGCAGCAGAAACAGATATTATCCGTTTTTGTCAAATAAGGTTTCCGGAAGAACTGGCAAACTTGAAGAAAGGAGAGTGTGTAAAGAGGACGAGTCACCTCTACAAACTTAACCCGATCCTGGAAGGTGACATCATTAGGGTTGGAGGACGGCTTAGTAGAGCAGCTATGCCAGTGGAAGCAAAATATCCAGTTATACTGGCTAAAGATCAACACATTGCCAATCTTATTCTCTGTCATGTACACCAAGAAACAGGCCATGGTGGACGAAACCATATGCTTTCTCATTTGCGTCAGAAATATTGGATTTCTGGTGCATGTGCTGCTATTAGAAAGGTTTTGTCTAAGTGTGTCATCTGTCGTAGATTGTCCGCTTCTCCTGGACATCAGGAAATGGCTGACCTTCCTCACAACCGAATAACTCCTGATGAGCCTCCTTTCAGTCGAGTTGGTTTGGACTGCTTTGGACCATTTGAGGTTAAACGTGGAAGAGTTGTGGTCAAGAAGTATGGGCTCATTTTTACATGCTTGGCGATGCGAGCCATACACCTTGAAGTTCTTTCATCTTTGAATACAGACTCCTTCATCAATGGGCTTAGAAGGTTTGTGGCGAGACGTGGTCAAGTCCTGGAAATCCGTTCCGATAATGGTACCAACTTTGTGGGCGCTGAACGTGAATTGAGAGAGGCCGTTGAGAATCTGAACCATAACCTCATAAATGATGTGCTGTTACAAAAGAGTGTGAAATGGGTTTTCAATCCCCCAGCAGCATCACACCATGGAGGTGTTTGGGAAAGATTAATCCGGTCAGTCCGTAAAGTGCTAAACTCCATTTTGAAGACTCAGACTCTGGACGAAGAAGGCTTGGTGACGGTGTTTTGCGAGGCTGAGGCGATTGTTAATGGCCGCCCAATAACAAAAGCATCAACAGACCCTCAAGACTTGGAGGCGTTGACTCCTAACCATCTACTTCTGCTTAAAGCGCAGCCGTTGTTGCCACCAGGATTGTTCAAGAAGGAGGATGTTTACGCTCGTCGTCGCTGGAAACAAGTGCAGTATATGTCGGATTTGTTCTGGAAGCGCTGGGTGAAGGAATACCTTCCTGGACTTCAGGAGCGCCAAAAATGGAATGCTACTAAAAGAAACTTTGTTCCTGGAGATCTCATCGTGTTGGTGGATGATATGGCCCCTCGTAATTCTTGGATTACAGGAAGAATTGTGGATACTGTTCCGGACAAAAATGGGCTGGTGCGAAGTGTACGGATTAAAACGAAAACCAGTTATCTGAACCGGCCAATAACTAAAGTCTGCCTTCTGCAGGAAGCAGAGGAGCAGTGAAGATCGGACATGAACATTGACATTAAAGGACTTTCAGAGGACTAAAAGTTCACTTTGTATATTGATTGATCTATGTCTCCCACAAGGTGATTATGGTGGTCAATTATTACTGTGAAATAATTTGGGGCCGGAATGTAGGAGCCATACATTGGGTTTGATTAGTCTTTTATGATCTTTCCTCTTTTTGTTTTTATATTATTGTGTATGTGCACTCACGTAGTGACGTTGTTGATTATTGTGGGTGTCACCGGGGGTGTGGTGTCTGTATTAGTGTGTGTGTGCTCACCTGTGGGGAAAGGGGGTGTGTGTGTGTTTGGACTGATGGCTGCAGGGTGAGCATGTGGAGAAACTTTCTGTTGACCGTCACCATCGTCACCTTGTGTTGTGTCTGAAGTATCTTTGCACGACATAAAATGCATTAATTCAAGTAAGTGCTGTTTCTTGCTAAGCTCGTGAAATGGATCAATAAAGACATTACATCATGTGCAATAGTTCAGCGTGACGCGTCTTCAGTGTAAACCCACATGTTTTAGCCTGCTGCGGCTTTTGGATTAGTTTTAAGTTTAATATGCCGCAATAATTTTACTGATACCTGGCGAGTAGAATAATTGCATTCATGCAGCCTGACGCGTGGCTTTTGGATTAGTTTTAAGTTTAATATGCCGCAATAATTAGTCAACAAAAACGTTCTAAATCAGAGTGGAACTACGGAAAATGGGAGATTCTCTACGGATTCCTCGGACCACAACGGGATGCATTTCTCATCGGAGGAAACATTGAAGGCACGGAGCTCCGCTGTATTGGATGGCGGTGCATTCAATAGCGCTCGGAAAACAATTAATTGACCGACCCGCAAGCAGCCCAGCCACGGAAGCGGTATGTAGTAACTTTGTGTCAATTAGTTACTGCCGCTCGTCCATTGGGGACGCATTGTTGTATGCTTGTGTGGTTTAATGTGGGTCTCTTAATTTGGTTGATGAGGCATCAGTGGATTGACTGATTAAGGGTGTGGATTCTCCTGTGATTTGTGGAACATTGGGAAAAGGCAACAAGTGGATTATAAGCCATTTTGAATGCCAATTTCTCAAAGATGGATGAACAAAAAAGAGAACGCATACTCACCTCTAAAGCTCTAGAGAATAAAATTGAGAAACTTCAGAAGGAACGCAAAGGGAAAGTTCACAAAATTAAAGGCCTAACTCGGACCATAAAGGATTTGATGCAAAATGATGACAATGCCTCACAGGTGCGATGCAACACCAAAACTACAACCTATTGTCATTGTTGTGCCTATGCATGCTGGAGAATACAGCAAGAACAATTAGTATTGCAATTACTGGTAAATGCATGCATATTTTTGTGAATCCCCCCATAAAGGTATTGCACAAATGCATATGTAAAACCAACATGTGTGTGCAAGTATGTCTAAATACACATACCTGCGTTTTTGGGTGGCAGGGAAAACAGTCATGTGCTTTTCCGAAACATATGGGATATGTTTTATCATTATGGCAGGGAGGAAGATTTAGGTAAGAACACTATTCATAAATCCCAACAGAGCTGCAACGGTGGAAGTGACAAAGCGTTGAGTCGGCAGTCTGTTGACAATGGTAATCAGCCCTCTGCCACTGTGCAGGGTGAGGCTAAGTGAAGAAGTGGTTAAGTATCCTTAATGTCTTGTATGGCCACAGGGTAGCAATACAATAAGTGTTCATCTTTTTAGCATGCTTCTCATTTGCCACGAGTCTCTCAGTGGTTGATCCTACCGCTCTACCTCCCTTGCATCTTTGTTTTTTGCTGTACTCATCTTCAACAGTCTTCTCTCTCTTGTTGCTTTAATTCCCTTTTTTCCTTTTGCTGTATTCCATCTGCTTTCTTTCTCTCCCTTTACTCTGTTTCTCTCGAACTCCCTTTGTCCTCTGTTGTCAACCTTCCCCTGAGATAGTGTTGTCACATCTCTTTAGTCTGGCTACTCACTGAGGCTGCGCAGCTGTAATAGTTTTAGATTCCAGCTAAACCTTTGGCTAACTGCATGCAGAGAAGGAGGAGTGAGAATACGAGGGACAAGTGGAGAAAGAAAGGGAGGTGTGTGTTTGAGGGCTGCTGCCATCCGCACAGGCAATTAATGACTTTGAGGACAAACCTCTGTCTCTGACCCTGGGTTATGCATTTTCCTCCTCGTCACCCCTTTTAACTTTTTTTCCTTCACTTGTTTTGTATTTTAAGCAGTTCCTACGGGGGTGCTTTTGTTGAGTTTTTCCTTTTTTCCTTTATCCTTATTTTCTTTTATCAAAGAAATGCATTAAGGGCACAATTGTATTTCCTGCCTTCTCCCTCTCTTCTCCCTTCACACGATCTTTTATGTGACAGTGTGGGCCCCTTACAATGTTGCTTTTGGACATGGTGACTGATGAAACAGCCAAGTCTGAATCACTGGCTTTAGGCTTGAGGCTATGGGTGGTTAGCTGTAAAAGGTTACCATGTTAGAGGCATTCTACAAAAAAAAAAATCTTCTTAATATAATTATCTTCACGATGTTTGTCCCGCTCAAATGGCAATACAATCTCATTAGCAATCATATTTAATGAGCTTTTTATTTAAAATGACGTTGAATAAAGTTTTCAGAGCAGGATTTTCGGAGAATGTTTTTTGGGGGAATCCAGATGATTCGTGCAGTGATCAGATTGTCTGTTGAACTTTACACCACTGAATTTCAAAGACTGTTGTGTAAAAAAACACGATGCAGATTTAATCTCTGAGGCATTGATGTTTGACCTATGAATGACACAGGAGTGATATAATCAAATAGATGAAGAGACTCCATTGCATATTCCAATGACAAAATGTTTCCCCTTAAAATGACATTTAAACATTATGGCGCATACGATCTGAAATCATTGCTGCTTTGCTTTTCCCTGCAGTGAATCTGAGGGCAGCACTTCTCCACAATTTCTTCAAGTGGTCAAGCCCAGCTGCCTGAGAGCATATTTCTACTCATCCTGCTGTTACCCACTCATGTACTCTAGGACTACATAAATTGCTTTCAGGGATTTACATCGTACTGTATGTCATTACTAATGAGCTATATATATATATATATACTGGCTGGCCTTATATATATATATATAAGGCCAGCCAGCGGGCCGTGCATTTTCTACCTGGGCCTTCAGTGCCGTCTGATATTGTATACATAAATACGTGCATGAAGAGATGCTGCGTCATTAACGGACAATGCATGTAGTCCACATCAACAAGAACCAGTCACATTCCCCCCTGCCTCTCTAACCACATCCACAGCGCTAGCCGGCCGGCACTAGCTGAGCTGGGCGCGCAGAGCTAGCTGAGCTGGGCGCATAGAGCTAGCTGAGCTGCGTGTGCAGAGCTAGCTGAGCTGGGCGCGCAGAGCTAGCTGAGCTGCGTGTGCAGACCTAGCTGAGCTGGGCGCAAAGAGCTAGCTGAGCTGGGCGCGAAGAGCTAGCAGAGCTGGGCACGCAGCGCTAGCTGCGCACCAGATGTAAAAACACAAACAGCAGTTCACTCACCAGATGCTGTTCCCCTTATAAAGAAAAAGTCCATCCGCCTCCCTTTGTTAACAAATAGTTCAATGACGCGGTTGTACAGTTTATCGGTACGCTTCAGTTCCAGTACCAGGTCCTTCTCGATGACCATGGACCAGTGAGGACAGTTGAGCCTCCCAGTTGCATTTCTGGAATAAGTTTCCATGCGTCTTAGGGCTTAAAACTGTCTGCGTTGTCAGTAAATCTTCCACCAAGTTTGTTTATCCTCCTTCAGCCAACACTTAAAATGACATGACTTCTTTCATGTTTCAGCCTGAACTGTTCTAACTTCTACTGAGTTCTGCTAGCAGCTAGGTAGCTTTCTGTAGACCTAGGTTATGCTGGCCCACTGACCAATCACACGTCCAGCAAGCTCGCAGGCACTGGCATGTCAAAGAATACACCCAGCATGTCAAACTAAAGATTGTCATTTCTTTGCTCAGGCTGGGAGACACCTAAATTCATCCACACATAAAATGTATTAGTTTTTTTGTGCAAATTAAGACTACAAACTGCATTTGCACAACCCTGTTAAAGGTTAGACCACATGTGTCAAACTCAAGGCCCGCGGGCCAGATGTGGCCCGCCACGTCATTTTATGTGGCCCGCGACGGCTTGGAAGGCATGATCACCACCGTGGACCAGTTTTCAGTCTGTCGCAGATCCGTTTCCGGTTCGTCGCGGACCCGTTTTCGGTTCGTCGCGGACCCGTTTTCAGTCGGCTTTTTATTATGTTTGTGCATGAAAGCACTGCTGAGTCTGTTAAAAAAGGCTGAAGTTATAAAATGATTATGTGTGTTGTATTACTTTGTGTCCTTAAGATGCACTTTGGGGTTTTTAATTGAGTGTAAAAGGGAATATTTCAAACTAGTTTTTTTGTGTTGGCATGTGAGATTCTGTACCATTTCAGGCTCAAACTGCACCATCTTTTCATTAAATCCATTTGAGAAGTTGAGCATGTTTCTTGCTTTGGATCTCGGTTCATTCAGGGGTGATGGTGCAGCCAGACCAGTAGAACCACTGCCCCAGACCACATGCATGTTCTATATATATATAAATAAATGCATGTATAATATATAATATATAAATGCATGTATAATATTTTTACACTTGAATAAACAATACAAAGACAGTTATTTAACAATATGTTCGGTAGTAGTTAAATTTATACAGTGTTACAGTTACAACCGGCGCTTTGAGGGCGACCATGATGCTGAAGTGGCCCGCGGTGAAAATGAGTTTGACACCCCTGGGTTAGACGGTTAGTTTATTGTCAAAGTCCACAAAATGTGTATAGCTACAACTGTTATCTGTTGTGTTTATTGTACTGTAGAATATGTTATACTGTAGGCCTAATAGTTTATCATTTAATTAAAAAATCTTTTGAAATGTTTACATACTCAAATAATACATTTTTGCCAACTACTAAGGCCAGGCTCACAGATACACATTTCTTGAAGTACAAAGGTATGTCAAAAAATATTCAGTAGTCTCTCCAGTTAAATAAATGGCCTTCCACATTATTTTTGTTATTTTATTAATACTTTTCAAAGCAAAGAGAACAAATAAAAATATAATTATCTTGAGATAATTAAGTGTACCAAAATACATTGTACAAATTAGCCATAACACTGTTATCATATCCATTCGATCACTTTGTGAGAAAATACAAAAAATAAAATAAAAAACTTCCTAGTTGCATTATCACATAATCCTATTGTAGATACGAGTCTCTGGGCAACTTAGTGAATGCCGACCCATGGGAGTCCTGTTATAATAATATTAGATTAAATTAAATTAAATTGAAGGCCTTAAATTAAAAAGGGTCAAACCTAACACCCATAGATACTTGGAATAGTTTTATTTTCCCCACATGATGGAAATTGTTTTTGTATAGAAAAATACCTAAATTTGAAAATAAAAAAAATAAAAAAAAAAAATATATATATAGTCCTGTCAAACAATGTCTGTCAAACTAGTCTGTTTTTCGGTTAGAAAATTGACATACATTCTGTCATATGAAACAGCACAAAACAATAAGTCAGCTTTTCATTTAAATTATTTGACAGTTTTTCAGCTGTTTGAATTGAGTTGATACAGTCATTCTGCTAAGGTAACACTAGTTTGACCTCCAGTAAATTATTTAAAACACTTGGTTGAGGTTTGCAAGAGGCATTTTCACTCTGGATCCACTCCGTGGTGCATGTCATTCATTAAACCCAGCAAAGCTCTACTGAAAAGTCAGCCAATTTTACCCTGCAGATGTAAAAATAGGAAGAAGGGAGGTGATTTTTTATTTTAGACAAGACAGAATCTTCGTTTCATAATCCCCTGTGCTCCTGGAAAGGTTGGAGACCTTGCTAAGCCTGTAATCTCTGCCTCCCACAACTTTACAAAAGTCAATATGAAAGACCAATTACCAGCATAAATACTGCACATTTCCTGCTTTGGAGATACTATAAATACAAAAAAATGGCAAGTGTCTAAACATTTAGAAGAATCTGTCACCTCAGATGTCCAAATATGTGTGTCCAATGTCTAGGCCTACAGTAGGTATTAAGGTCATGTGGTATGATTTGCTTGTGTTGTGTAGTCACGCACCAGCATTGTATGCAATGTGGGTACGCATCTTTCTCAAACTTGTCAATCTCATCTGATCCTCACCCCATGTGCCTCCTTACAGTTTGTAATTTGTATTCTCCGTGTATTGTATTCATTTCAATTGGCAAACAAACCTGTCTGTTTAATTAAGTAATGTTAGCCTTGAAACCCAACAGGGCGCCTTCATTAAACTCTCCCCATTATGTAATTTCTACATCACTTACTATAAGAGCTCCTTGAGCTCGAGGCTAGCTGGTTGCTTTCTACGAGAGTTGTTTGCGGAGAAGGGGGGGCGGACCCCCAGAGGTGAAATCAAATCAATGCCTTCAGGCACGAGCTCACAAGGTCTATCTAGTGTTGTGCTTTTCTTCCAAGTAATGTCAGGGGACAAGCGTGCAGGTTCTCACAGTTAGCCTATGTCTAATAGAGTAGCATTCTCCTCTGATTGTGTGTACGTCTGGGAGTGTACTGGAGTGTAAAGTGATGACTTGAACTGCTTTAAACGTCCCAAAGATAAAAGGCCTGACAATGTAGCCATTCACTGTAAATGTTATCGATTAAATACTCCAAAAAGCTGTTATATCGCTGTATCTGTGAGGATGTGGTTTCTGGACCCAAAAGGGGGCGACTGTGGCTCAGTGGTTAGCAAGTTGGTCTTTCAATCAGAGGGTCGGTGGTTCGATCCCCGGCTCTGGCAGTCTGCGTCGTTGTGTCCTTGAGCAAGACACTTAACCCTCATTGCTCACCGTTGCTGTGTCTACGGTCTACTGTATATCATGTAAGTCGCTTTGGATAAAAGCGTCAGCTAAATGAAATGTAATGTAATGTAATGTAAAAAAGCAAAACCTCGGAACACGGTAAAGTATAAACAAAAAGGAATTTATTGTCTCTCAAACAAAACTTAAATACTCAGGCCTTCGGCAATACTCCAACATGGCGGTGTCTCGTGTCCAACTCGTGAACGGGAATCTGCAGCTGCTTCAGCGGCGTCTCGAGTGTCGTGTCTGGAGCTGAGCATAACAACCATCACAAGTGCAATCTCCCGACGCTTGTGTCCGGGCAGAGGCCACTCTTAAACTGCTGCCGTGATTGTCCTGATGCTCTGCAGCTGCGAGCGGTGGCCATCTTCCTCCCAGCTGTCCTGCATCAACCTGATTACAGACCCAAACACAATCTCTGGTCCCAGCCAGCGTTACTCTGGCACCCCCTGGCGGAGGTGCACTCAGGATCCTTACAGTATCACCCATGAAGGGCATTTATGTTCCAAAAAGATTTAAGTTACTGCCTATTCGTATTTATTTTTTGGTTTTTATCATCAAGCAACTTCCCTTTCAGCAACTAATCTTCACTTGTGCTGCCTCTGCAGACTTTATGGAATGGCAAAACAATTAAGTCAATTAAAAAAAGACAATACAGCATACTTCCCAAAAAATATGTAAACTTGATTCATCTCTACATGGCTGCAAGGAAGGAGTGTCATAAAAATCTACAAATAAAAACCTTAATAAGCCGTGGTTTGTCCATCCCTGCTGTATACCAATAAGAGACTGAACAATAATGCATGGGTTTTGTATCATCCTCGGTTAGGAAGAATCACCCCATAAAAGAAAACCAGATGAGCTCCCACATGCTCCATGCAGACCAGGTTAATAGAATCACATGAACACCGTTGATTCACTGGCTGGCCTTATTGGCGATTCCATTAGTGTGTGAGCCAACTCATGAACAAATTGAACTATTGTTGACATGTCCTGATTGAAGGGTGTACTGATTGCCTCTGCCCTTTAATTGGCTTGGCTTGTGTTCATGTCATTGCTGATAAGAGCAGAAAAGGTGTTGTTTGCCCACTTCAGAGAGAGACTAGTCACCTCTCGCTTGTTCAATGATTTGGCTTCAATTCAGTCCCTTACAGTTTTACTGAAAAGAGAGAAAATTGCAGTGCTCATTGGGAAATACCGCCCAGAAAGATTTAACGGACTTCTTTGAAAATCGGAAGGTATTGATATTGTAATCTAAACATTTGTTTTTATATTCCAGATGTTGTATTTTGCTTCATTATGATGTTGACGTTTTGAATCGGGTGCAGCAAGGTACAACAATAAAATGGCTTTGTATAGACATTTTGTGTGTGATTTGCATACACATATTTTATGATGTCAAAATCTTTGCGGAACGGAACATTCTTCTATCATCCATTTTAATTAGTGCCTGTTTCAGGGTCTTTCCAGTGGTTGCTGTTATTTAAGCTATTCTGCGTTCCACAGCAACAACTCCTCTACTCGCCTACTTAATTGCTTTGTTTAACAAAGTGGCAATCAATCATACCATTCACTAGTTACCTGTCATACTGTCCAGCCGTGAAATAGATGAGGGACACCATTCCATCTTTTCTTTCAACCAAAGCACCTTTCCACTGTCTCAACTCTCTATTACAGTCCATAGAAGAATTTGTGGGGATTTTTCATAATTTGGTGATTTTATAATCTGTCAATCTTCATTTTGTGTGATTTTATTCACTGTTCACTCTCAATTGATTCTTCATAGTGAACGAAAAATTACAGAATAATCAATGGGTGTTGTTGCTGCAAAACAGGCTCATACACTTATTTAACTAAATAAGTATTCACTGAAATATGTGTAGCATTTTGTACACAGTAGAGTCAATTCTCCAAAAAACAGTTTGGCCTTATCAATTAAGGTAACTTGCATTATCAGTTTAGTCCAATAAAGGTGAGTTACTTTAGATAACCCTGATAGTATTCAGAACCTGAAAGGGCAAGAGAAGGATGTGTTTCAAGGCAGTTTTTTGGGAACTTTATCATTTGATTAATGGAGCATTGATATGCATAGCTTATGAAATGAAAGGCTGGGAAATTGCTTTCCTATCTTGATGGGCTGATAATGTGAATGGGATGGGGGACTTGCCTAGCTCAGTCAACAGCACCTGTCATTACACCTTTGGTCCCTATCAGCCCAGCGATCTGTCTTCTGCCGATCTGCTTCAGAGGGGTAATCTCACAAAGCAATTAGGACTTCCTCCCTCTCCCCACTGTATTTAAATGGCAAATTATAATGTACCACTCCTCTCCAGCTGTGGTAGACGCAACGGCTGCGGTTGGATGTGTGCGCAAGATGTTCAAAGTCTGGAGAATAGCCATGGTTCATTAGCTTGGGAATGTTGCATGGTTGATTACCTCTGCATGAAACAGTCTACGGCCAGATACTTCACTGACCTCATACTGGATAATTGTACAGTATTGTAAATTCGCCAACCATTTCTAAGTCTAGATGACATGTATTAATGATTCATTGTGACATTGGATGCATCGTATGGTTTTAAGACCCAATTAGGGGGTGGCTCAGAAATGGAGCGGGTCGGACCAATCAAAAGATCGGCAGTTTGATCCCCAGCAAGTGAATTAATTTAGAGTCCTGATGGGCAGGTGACACCCTGCGTGTTAGCCTCTGCCATCAGCGTATGAATGGGTGAATGTCGGACATGTAGTGTACAGACAGGGCTTTGAGTTGTCAGTTGACGAGAAGGGCACTATACAAATGCAAGTCAATTAACCATATGAATGACAATATAAAGGTGAAATTGTACCGCTGATTATGTTGATATTAAGTCTTGGTCACTATTAATGTTAGAGACAGCAGATCATCATTTGAGGGTAAAGGCATGAGGGCATGAGTTAGAGAACGTTTCTGTGTTTTTTTTGGGTTTTAAATACTGTCAGCATTGATTGATTTTTTTAGACACCTTGGGGACGTGAGATTGTTGACTGTCAGTAATAAAGGTGGAAGTAGTGTGACGTAATACAGCTTCAAAATATCTGATGTGATCTACATTGTCTCGTCATGTTGTATGATTTTCATTTGAACACTGACTTTAAGAGGTTTAAACGGTTATGTCACCATTTTTGCTTAGCTAATAGGAATCACTGCTTTGTTAAGTTATTTTTTTTTCTCCCTCTGTGCTGGCATCTGCAAAACCCAACAAAAACAAACAGAAATTACCATATCTATTAGCTCTAAGCATTTTCACCACCCCAGCAACATGAGCTTAATATCAACAATGCTTCTACCCTTCCAACATCCAATACACAATAAATTACATATTTTAAGTGAGATATTTTGGGTTGTCTCAAGTTTGTCTCAAATATGAGAAAATGAGCTATGGTGACCACAGGTACTCTGACTGCAGCCCAGTGTGTGCCATCTACCACTGGCCCTGTCGCAAAGTGACCATCACATCATTTGCAGTGAACAGTTAAAATGTTTCTGTTGTTTTGAGTAATACAAAATCTACAATATAACTTTACTGCAAATAGTGTTGGACATTTGCAATATCAGTTTCATAAAGTAAGCAGCACAATAAATAAAGGAACCACGACTATGTTGTATTTATAGGTGCAATGTTGCCTTAGTGAAATAAATGGTCCTGTCACATTAAAGATTTTACTCATGCACTTTCCCAGTTTTTCACTCCAGCACAAGAGCATCCATCCTCTGAAGATAAGAAAAGCTTCAATTCAAAACACTTTATTCATCCCTTTATGGACAATTATGCTTAACGCCTGCCAGCAAAGACAACATACAAAACTAATAAGGAGAGAAAAATACATACATTTTCCCACTTCCAATGAAGTCTGATGCTTTCAAAATATTAGCAATGATTTTGCGAGCTGAGTGAAAAGAAGTGAATTTGTTGTTGTTGACTGTGTGTCGTCTCATTACATTACATTTCATTTAGCTGACGCTTTTATCCAAAGCGACTTACATGATATACAGTAGACCGTAGACACAGCAACAGTGAGCAATTAGTCTTGCTCAGGGACACAACGACTTGGACTGGCTGAGCCGAGGTTTGAACCACCATCTGATTGAAAGACTGACTTGCTAACCACTGAGCCACAGTCAACTGTAATAACACTATTAATCCTGGAGGAAGACACCTAAATGCCTGTGGATTGTTTTGTTGAAGTACATTCATTTCAATCCACTTCATCCAATCATCTTATATTGACACGCCAAGGATAACCAATTACAAACTGAGGTGAGGTAATCAGAGAGGGCGTTATCTGTGTTGAACTGTATAGGTATACAGATTAGAGAGAAGCTTTGTTGTGTTAGTTAATTCTGTGGTCCAGGCTTGGCTTGCCTTTTGATGCTGTTTAGCAATGCATTGCAATTTGGACATATTGGTTTGTTCCAAGTGTCCTACCAAAACTATTTTCAGTCAACACACACATATGGTAGCAGATGCCAGGGGCAGTTAATATTTTCAGAGAAATATGTAGATTTAAGACATTAAGTATGTCAGTCATCTCCATTGATGTTGCTACAGTAGATAACTGGTTAGTGTTAGTAACATCTCCATTGTTTATCTTGGAGACAAAACTCTGATTGGCTAATTGTTTCTCCAACTTGCAGAAATTGCTATCAATGTGCACTACACCTGACCAATCTGAAGAGCTAAATAACTAGGACTGTATATGGAAAACTTACTGTCAGGCCTCATCTTCTGGCACTGCTGCTACCACATTGGTTTGAAGCTTCCGCAGCCTTCGCATGACAGCTTACATCTAGAGATCGAGAGTGTTCACCTCTCCTATGTTATTTCAGGACGATCTGCCAGTAGTCAGAACATGACATATGTAATTTGCTAGCCAGTGCCTAACTCTCTGTCTGCCAGCCCTTTCCAGCACCCATTGCATTATGGTTTGGACTGGAAAAAGTTGTTGGTGGTTAGAACTTGTCAAAGTATAAGGCCCCAATTTCCAGTTTCTGAGACCGGACTGACAGGCTATCTGAGATACTCCTCTCTGGTCTTTCATTTTAGACGAAATATTGCAACGTGTCTTAATACAACAGTTACTTTTTTGGTGCGATTTCCTACAACTGCTTGTAACACGTGTCAATTTCGTCTTGGTACATGCATATGGACTCTTTTTTCTCATTGCCCATGAGGAACGAACAGCGGTCTCCTGTCTGAAATTTGCTTTGTTTATTGGACCCATCCACTTTTCCTTCAACATGTCATTTTGGGGCTTTTGTGATTCATTTACTTTTGCAGTTAATACTACAACATATGTCGTTCATGATTGCATCTCAAAACATTTTTGGAATATTGAGGAATTACGGTGCATTCTTTTTTTTAGGTATAGCTACGAATGCTGGATGAGACCATCCTGAATATAGATGTTGCTGCATCTTTGTTACTGATGAACAAGTATGGCTCCTTTATCAACAACGTGCAATACATTTGTCCCAAATACATGGACAACTGACTATCACAGACCCACTATATCCCCTCCCCCGTACAGTACATGTCCTAGATTCTTCACATGCCCATGTGTGCAGGTGGCTATGGATGATTATCTGAGGTTTCCCAACCACAGTATCGTTCAGCTTTATTTCTCTTTCGCTGGTGAGTGTCAATTTGCTTTGCTCCCACACTCTCCACTTAGCGAGGTAGAATATATGTCATTTTGATTTGCATGTCTTGGAGCTCATGCAGTTTCACTTGTGTCACTGTTCAACATCAGCTCCGGATGAGTATTTATTTTAAACCGGCACTCAAAAGAAGAGTTAGTAACATTCTTTTTTTCCAAGGAGGTCAAGACAAAGTTAAAGGAAGATCAGTCTTTACTGAGACATTGATAGTGTGCAGTAATTCTGCAGACAATGAACCCAACCAACAGCTGCAATTGCATCACCGTTGTTTGATGAGAGAAGGTCAGGATCCACAATTTGAGAGGATTTATTAACCAGTTCCAATAATTGGATAAGGTTAATTCTAGTAATTTGTGCCAGCATCAGTGCGCTATCATTAAGTGGAGATGTAATATAGCAGATATGTATCCTCTATGCATATGTGAACAATTGAAAAGTGAAGTATCTATAAGTACTACCTGACAATCTTTACCTGGCCAGGTCTTAATTAGAAACACAAGGCTCCGTTTTTATCTTGAATCTGAAGCAATTTACTTGACAAAGACGTTACATTATAACATACCATAATGAGCTCAGTTACACTGCTAATCTGTTTATGCTGTGAGTCTCCAGGGAATATGAATGAGACTTGCTGTGTTTATTTCCTGATGAGAAATTCTTAAATTGATAGTGGACGGTAGAAGTCTAGCTGGGATAATTGAGGAAATCATTGAAGTAAGTGAATGAGTGTGCACATTCAATAATTCAGACCTTTTGTGGTTAATCACACTTGTGAGAATGGATGGACATCTGACGGGGCCACTTTAACACATGGAGTCCCACAGGGTTTTATTCTAGGACCATAACTATCCCTTATTTATATTGATGATCTGGCTGCAACAACATCCTCCATATCCCCAGAATAAAACCAATGTATTTCACCTAAATACTCATTTTAACTTTTTACTATTGGCTGAACTTATTCTTAGATGGTTCCAATTAATTTATATTTCAAAAAACAAAAAAAGTTGGATTTCTGATTGATGCAAATATAGAAGAGGCATTTATTTGTGTACTCTATATTACAGCTTAATGTATCTTTAACTCATATTCTACAATACCATTTAGGGAGCTCCTTATTCCACTCACCTTTGTAGGCTCTACTTTACAAATAAGGTTTTGCAGAATGTCAACATTCTTCATCTGTGCAGAACACTCAGCCCCTTTCTTTTTATTTGACATATATATCAAACTCTTATTTATATAATTTTGGCTCAGCCTGCTTTGTTTCCCATGCCCTGTCCCATATTTCTACTGTGATGGATGCCTATACTGATGTTTTGTTTTGTGGCAATTATTAGATATAAAGAGGTGAAGTTATGGAATAGTTGTATTGAAATGTAATTTCGTTCTCACTCCATAGTTTCAAATGTAGGCTGAACCAAACTATACAAACTGATCATATGTCTCTCTCCCTCAAGTGTGCTTTGGTAACAGGCACAATATAATCCATTTCCCTTTCAAAAAAAATAGAAAGAATGATCCCAGAAGAGGTTCAATAGTTAAATGGAGACAGACCAACCTCAGGCTTCGCCCTAACTGGAGCATGTAGCTTTGGATTTACAAGCACATTGAACATGTTTCTCAGTGTCAAGACAGCAAGTACAACCTGTTCTCTTTTCCACCTACAACCTCGATGACATCACCGTTTATATATCTCTGTTGCAAAAATGAACAAAAATGTCGTTCCTTTTCAGACTGTGTTGCTCTGTGACAACATTACAATATTTAATCCCTTGCATGGACAGCGGTCCTGATTCTTATGGCCAGGCCTTCGTCCCGTGTCCATTATATTAACATATGGTGTTATTTTGGGGGCACTTGCTGATGCCACTGCTGTTGTTTTCTGTGGGAGGACAATCTCACCAATACAATACATTGTCACTGAAGAGTGGTGGATGCACTAAGTTTTAATTGACAACACCTATGTTCACACAGCTTGAGTTGTGATGTGCCATCTATAGAGATGAATCTAGTAGCACTCTCCATGCAGTTGGATAAATCTTTAAACATGACTCCTGGGAGGAAGCAATGGAGAAGAATTACTTTTCCGCTTGGCTGATTAGGCCACAGCCTGCTGGCCCCAGAGTCATGTCAGCTTCTGAGTGCTGAATGTCTTGTTTATAAATAAAGATGTTTGTGGGTATCATTTCATCCAAGATTTGACATTGCCACTGACATCAAAGTCATTCCTTTTGCCAAGCCGGTACCAAGGGGGGGGGGGAAATATTGTTTTCATTGGGACACAACTCACACAAGCGTGGCCGTGCATCCTTAAAAACTGTTTACAGGTTTAAGCTGACCCCTGTAACAATGCTCACTGGTCGGGCAGATTCATCTGTATCATTACTAAGGATGTTACTTCTAAATCAGCATTTTCCTTTTATCCAATGAATGACATTGTCTTAATTATGTTATTGTCATTTTCAGCTTTCCACAGTGGGTAGGAAGTGTAGCGTCAGAGGATAATGTAATCCTATAATAGGTCTGCAAGCCCGGGTGAGAACATTAGATTTTTAATAATGCACGATTTGTGCTTGGACAATTGGATGTTGATTGGCCTAATTGACAATTACCATTCACCGGCATGTAACACAGCCCATTGTTTAGTTTAGGATTCATTTGTTTGTCAGAACAAACAAGAAATAAACAAGTGATTGTTCCTCAACCAAGAATACCTATATGCTGAATGTGTATGTTGGCATTATCTTAATTAAGTGGTCAGTTAAATTGCTGTATGAGTAATCTTGTCTTGAGCAGAATGGTGGCAGTCACATTAAATTAAAACCTTATTTTCCAACAAGTTGAAAACCTTGTTTATGTATGGATATGTATCACGCAGATAATATATTTCCCTGTGTGTTAGTATAATGCTCAAATATGAGTGGCACCCATTTCCGCATGTAACTATTTTAAATCTAGAACACTTTTATAGTTAGTTTTCGTAAAAAGGTTGGTAATTGCATGAAGCAAGTCATTTATGATGAAAGGCCTCACTGCTCGCCACACCACTTTGTAAAATGTACAAATACAAAACAGGTCTGCACTGCTATTAATGCCAAGTGACATAAGAGTGTGATATATGTATATATGCACACACACACACACATATATATATATATATATATATATATATATATATATATATATATATATACACACACACACACATATATATTAAATACAAACAATAATGGAAAATGTCCAAGTAAAAAGCCATTAACGCATCAAATACCAAGAAATAGCCATTAAATTGAAATTTCATATTGATGTGTTTTTTGTCCCTGGTCTCATAGCTATCATTACACCTTTAAAGCAGCATAATAAAAGCAGAATAAAGAGATGGCATTCAGATCTGCGCTCCCCATTGAGTGTGAGTGCTTGGATGAGAAGGGGAAATAAGGAAAGGCACAAAGTTATTTGAGTTCCTCAACCTTCCCTGTCAAGCTATGTATCTTCCTTTTCGTGTTGTTCATTAGTCTTGATTTAATTTAATTTCTCCGTGCCCACTTGCAAAAAGCATCCAATTAGGCATCAGCCTGAGTTCCCCTTGCTTCCAACTCTCTGAGCTGGAGCAGATAAGACAGCAGGTAGACTGAATAACATCAGCTAATTGATAGGAAGCAGATTATCAAAGCTAGAAATTGTGAGTCTTGTGAGATTCCAGGAGGAATTACTTTTAGTTGAGTTTGTCGTATAAACCGAGACATTAACCTTCTCATGTGTTCTTCTTGTCACATTAGACGGTGTCCACTATGGTGTCAGTCAATCAATGGCTGATGTCGAATGTCTGACTGGGGCAGAGACTAATAAGTACAATGTCTGTGGGGTACAAGGATTATAAACTGCACTTTGAACTCTGAGAATATGCACGCTATACAAAATACATATCTGATCTATTATATAACATATTCAATTGAACTAACTGATCTCCCTTGACAGAAGCTATTAATAGTGCTTAGTCAGCCTCGGCTGAAAATGAATTTGAAATATCACAGTTGAGTGCAGAAAGCACTAAGTGAGGAAATATATTTTTTAAATACACTGTCAGTTTGACCATTGTCATCAAAGTAAGAAACGTGTTTCAAATGCAAACTGCCACCCAAATCATACATGAGGCAGATTGCCTGAATGCAAAATTGTTAATGCAGAGTGACAATATTGCCAAAAATCTCAGTTTAAGTTTGATTATAAACTTAAAATCACATGGTCAATTCTCAGAATACAGCTATATTAAGAGTGTAGAGCATTCAACATGTTGTGTAACATAAATATGTTTGACATTGTACAGATGTAATATAATAATAATTACCTCGTACTAAACACTTGGAAAGGCTGCTGGAAAGTTTCTCGAAACTCGCCAGTATTACAATATTTGTTGTACTTAATGTATGGTAATTTAACTCAAAAGGGTAAAATCACATTGTTATTCTGAAGTATGCATTTTGGAAGACAGTATTAATTACCTAAATCTACAACAGTACAGTAAATTTGATAATCAATACAATCACAATGTAAACTAACATTTTTGTCATGGCTATTTGTAAATTATAACTATGAGTAAAGTAATAGTATAGTGTATATAATTACTATTATGTATTAATAATTAATAATATAATAATAATGTATTATTATATGTAATTATTGTTGGGCTGGACATGTAATCATATATGTATGACCATATACAGTACAAACATCTGATACTACATGAGATATTTGTTTACATTTTTATTTCAAACAGAGAAGTTATGTCAAAGCAATACAAGTAGTGTAAATAGATCATCAGAGGCATTAAAATAAGTAAGTTCAAACATTGTCCAGCCATCATACTGTTAACCATTATTTTCAAATGTTGAACTTGGCTGCAGGTCATATTAGCCAACAGTCGCTGTCCAACTCATCTACATGTGCAAGCTACACAAAAGATGCTATCAAGGAAATGAAAGTCAGTCTCACCTCTTACCAGCATTTTGAATAACGAGAGGGGGGACCTCATCATTCATAATGACACTGATCATCTATAACGGTTTCAGATATGATAAAAACCCAAGTTCATGTAGAAATGCCCTCTTTTCCAATTCTGATTTCTATGGATCTACTGGCTTTAACCTTGAACAGTGGCTGATAATAGGTTTGTCATTGGATAGCTTCCTCCTTCCCACATAAAGAGCCTTTTAAAAGAGATATATCGCTGGCGTCCTGCTGATGAAGTCTGCAGTGTTTTAGGATTATATCTCAATTTATTCTCATTTACTAACCTGCGGGTCTCTAATTTGAATGACCCTGACAGGATCATTAAAGCAGAGGTTATCAACTCTGCTGAAGATGAGATGCATCCTTAAGCATTCAGCATTACCCACCTTCTTCTATTTCCTTGTCTGCTTCACATCAGCTATTGGGCCCATATCCCCTCACAATCGAATCAAAGGCACAAAATGTGTAAATGTCTGATATTTTAGTTAATCTACCAACTGTTTCAAACTGTGTCACCTTCTTCATCTGTTTCATTTAGATGTAGCTGTCCCAAACAATTAGAATACAAGCAATTGTTTGAATATCTTTATTTTACAGTTTACAACTTAACAAAAACACACTAGGAGACAACAGTAATACAACAGTAGCACTTGTTTCAGCAATAGCTGGATAACATCACTATTATCATCATTTTGCCATCACAGATGGCTCTAAATAATATTATATACCCATGAGCTTCAGCCATGTTTGCTATGGAGAAGCTTGGGAGTAGTGGTTTAATCCTCCCCAAGCACTTTTATGGATACAGACCTTTAACATCTACTTTTGCCAGATATTTAGTTATTAATCTTGATTTACCCGTGAGATTACAATACTGGTTAAAGCCACAGAAGAACTCATTGAGTGAGTCACACATACTTATCTATGGACAACATCGGTGAGACTAAGAACACCATGAAAATAATGAATATGTAGAGGGTAAGAAACTACCCCGTTTATAGTTTGAAAAGAATGCATCCAATTGTTATAACTATTAAAATTGAAAAACACTTAAATTACATACTTTAAGGTATTCTTATCAATTGTAGATAAGTTGTCCAACTCTCAGAGTTTACGTTGATGCTTTTAAACTTTCACATTTCCTTACGAAACATGACTTTGTAAGGAATAGCGAACAGACAGACAATGTAAATCAGGAATATCAATCCAATTTCCTTTTACTTCTTCAATATCCGCTGCACTCTTCTGATCCAAAAATACAGAGGGGAGTATGTGCATACATCCATATTTATGATTTAGCAAAAACGGAAGTCTCTGGGTCTATTTGTGAGTTGAGTGTTAGTCTGACTAACCGGATGTAAACTGTAGGTATGAGCCATGCCATCGGTCACATGACATTTTCCTCCACCTCCACTGCTTCGTGTTATCGCTTTGCAAGAGTGCTGTCGCTGCATCCTGTGCTTAGCGACCCCCAAGGCGATTGCAGGTTGTTCTATCGTAATTGAAACCAAGCCAGGGTGTTTTTTCCCCCTATACCAGAATGATAATGGGTACCGCCACACCTGCTCTGACAGCGCTAGGTTGGGCTTTGTGAGACTAGTTGAGGGTTAACTTCTTCTATACTCTTTCCCTTATGGATCCTCATGCTGCGTAGGCTGATAGCACTGTAGAATGATAACAGACTCCTAATTTCATAACCACACAAGGTGGTGCAGATGCATTTGAGGGCGTATAATACCAGGTTGAGTTGAGCAAAGGCAGTTACTTCCTACTTCTTCCCATCTAACTGTGATACAATTGACATTCAATCATGCCGTGCGTTCTGAAATGCCTGCATGTTTTCCAGTTTGTACATTTTGTTTTGTTAACGGTTTTGCACCGCACACACTAGAGCTTCTGCAGAGAAATTATTTTGACAGAAAGGTGCACACTTTGCTCGTGGGTCGTTTATATGTTTATGAACCAGTGAAATATGTCTTTCTTTTGCTGTGCCTGATATGAGGAGCAGCCTGCATTACGGAGCATACGAATTGCAAATTACAGACTGTGTGGGTTGAAAATTGGTTAAGTCACGATCTGTATTCCCGTGATGACTTACATTATTCAAGAACAGACAAATACAGAGAAAAACAGACCATAGTGAGTACAGAGACTTGGATCTGCAGGATAACAAGTTTTTGTCTGGTGCAAAAGTTGTGTGTTCTGGTAATTATGTTACACGGTAATTATAGACATTGGTTTGTCTATTTACATTTTTAAAAGTGCTTGTACAATCTTTGCCGCTGTGCATTTGGTATTATTTGCCATTATCTCTTTTCTCCATTTTCTTTTAAATGTCTTCACACATGCAAACAACACAATGTAACAGCATTAACTCAACAATAATGCAACATAAAGTAGTTTTCTTTTGGGGTTTTCTCTATTGCTTTGGGAGTAAAACTTGCAAAAGTTTCTCAGCAAAGTGTTTTTGTTTATGGAATATTTGCAGAATGCATGTGCGTGCATGTGTGTTTTGTCTGACAAAAGAATCTCTCTTTTGTTGCCAGAGAGGTTGAAAGCATCAGTGGTGGAATTTGCGTGTATGATTAAAATACTGTATTAACCATACAGAAATGAAATGAATGAGACATGAACCAGTCTTACACAACTGACACTACAGAGATTATTTTAATGCAAACCCCACTTGTGTCCGGGCAGATTTAATTCAGATAGCCAAGGGAACCACAGAATAATCAGTGGAATGCGTCTTTCTTGTTTTGCCTCAATTGTTTCAGTGTTGTGCACCGTGTCATCATTACTTCTGTGGTATGTGATCAGAACATTCATGCAAGATTTCAATAGAAAATGCAAATTAATCTAATTCAGCTGAGGCAGATCCTCTCCCATCTTTTCTTAATCTGCCATATTGATTGACAGCCATATATTAGTGTCTTTTCATTCGTTTCTTTGGATCAAAATGAAATGCTCTCTGTTGAATTTCACGCTCGCTAACCACATGAGATCCACTTGAATTAAAACCAGAGGGTTGGTTCGCAGTTTTCTCGTTGTAGGAGATCTTGATGGTGCTATTTGGGTCAATTTTAATCAGTACAAGTCTTGCAGTGTTTGAGCCCTGCATCTTTTGTTTTATTTTACTCTTTTTGCTCATTTCCCTTCTTTGTGTAACGGTCCCGTGTTCTGGACCCAAAAGCAGACGACGGACAAGGGATGTTAGGTGAAAATGAACACAAAATGTTTTATTTTCGCTCTCACGAAACACAAAGGAAAAGGCGAGGTGGAGGCAGTGACGGGCTGCGGCGGAGCTCGATGCGGGCTTGCGAGGATCTTGGTCCGGACTCGTGACGATCCAACACATGGATCGAGGTTTGGCGGTCGGCAGAGTTTGCGGTACGCGCTTGCAGGCAGGCATAACAATCTCTCAACACCGGGCCTCCGGGAGGAGGCTGCCTTTAACCACTTCTTGACGATGTGATTGTCTGCAGCTGCGTGTGGCGGGGACCTCCCCCCCCTCCGGCTGCCCAGCATCCGCCTGACTAGGAAACAGAGAAAAGAAGAGGTTCTGGCCGAAACCAGGGTTACTACAGCCCCACCTAGTGGTGGCGCCCTCGTACCACCACAGTACCCCCCCCTCAACGGGTTCTCCAGATAAAAATCCCGGAGTAGATCCGGGGTTATCTGCCGGCTAGGAAGCCAGGAACGCTCTTCAGGTCCATACCCCACCCAGTCCACGAGGTACTGGAATCCACGACCCCGGCGCCGGACGTTCAAGATCTTGGAGACCGAGTGGGCGGGCTGACCGTCGATGACCAGGGGGGGTGGAGGGGGAACGGCCGGAGGGCTGAGCTCGCTCTCGGCGACCGGTTTCAGGAGGGAGACATGAAACGTGGGATGGATCTTCATTGCCGCCGGGAGGGTCAAGCGGACGGCGGAGGGGTTGATGATCTGCCCGATGGGGTACGGTCCCACGTACCGGGGGGTGAGTTTGTGGGACTCCGTTGGCAACGGCAGGTCCCGGGATGATAGCCACACCTGCTGTCCCACCTTGTACTCCGGAGCCGGAGCGCGATGTCGGTCGGCCAGACGCTTGTTCTGAGCGGAGGACCGCGTGAGAGCTGCCCTCGCCGTGGCCCAGACTGCCCGGATCCTCCGGAGATGCTCCCCCACAGATGGCACTGCGACCTCTCCCTCCTGGGCCGGGAACAACGGGGGCTGGAAACCAAAACACGCCATGAAAGGAGACATTCCAGTGGCTGAGCAAGACAGGGAGTTGTGCGCATACTCAACCCACGGCAGGAACGTGCTCCAGGACACCGGGTGCTGCGCGGCGACGCACCGGAGCGCTGCTCCCAGGTTCTGGTTGGCCCTCTCGGTCTGGCCGTTGGTCTGGGGGTGGTATCCGGAGGAGAGGCTGGCGGTCGCCCCCAGTGCCTTACAGAAAGCGCGCCAGACCCCGGACGCGAACTGCGGGCCCCGGTCCGAAACGATGTCCACCGGGAGACCGTGTAGCCGGAAGACGTGGAGGGTCAGCAGGTCGGCGGTCTCCAACGCGGAGGGCAGCTTGGGGAGGGGGACATAGTGGACCGCTTTGGAGAACCTGTCAACGATGGTCATGACCACGGTGTTCCCCTCGGATGGCGGCAACCCGGTGACGAAGTCCACGGCGATGTGGGACCAGGGGCGGCTTGGCACCGGCAGCGGCCGCAACAGACCGGCAGGAGGCTGAACTCCCGCACGTCTCTATCCAACCCTGGCCACCAGAGCCGCTGGCGAAGGAAGGTGGCGGTCCGTTGGGATCCGGGATGGCACGTCAAGTTGGAGGAGTGCCCCCACTGGAGAACCTGGGAGCGGGCCGCCGGTGGAACGAACAGGCGGTTGGGGGGACCGCCCCCTGGCGTCGGACCGTCCCGCTGTGCCTCCTGGACCACCGCCTCGATCTCCCATGTAGCCGCCCCCACCACACAGGTGGGAGGAAGGATAGGGGCGTTGTCCGAGGGCGCCGAGGGGGGAAAAATCCTGGAGAGGGCGTCCGGCTTCCCGTTCCGGCTCCCGGGGCGGTAGGACAAGGTGTAGGAGAACCTGCTCAGGAACAAGGCCCATCGGGCCTGGCGGGAGTTCAGCCTCCGAGCCGCCCGGAGGTAGGCCAGGTTCTTATGGTCCGTCCAAATGAGGAACGGCTGCTGGCTGCCCTACAGCCAGTGCCTCCACTCCTGGAGAGCCAGGACGACCGCCAACAGTTCCCGATTCCCCACGTCGTAGTTTCGTTCGGCTGGGCTGAGTCGCCTGGAGAAAAAAGCACAGGGGTGGAGCTTCTGGGTAACGGGGTCCCGCTGGGACAGGACTGCCCCCGCGCCGGTCTCTGATGCATCCACCTCCACCACGAACTGGCGGGATGGGTCCGGGTGCTTCAGGATGGGGGCACTGGTGAATCGAGCCTTCAGCTGGATGAACGCGGCGTCTGCTTCGGTCGTCCAGCCGAAAAGAGTCTTTGAGGAGGTCAGCTGAGTGAGGGGTGTGGCCACCCTACTGTAGTCCCGTATAAACCGGCGGTAAAAGTTCGCGAACCCGAGGAAACGCTGCAGTTCTTTTCGGGTACTAGGCACCGGCCAGTCCGTCACCGCTTTGATCTTAGCCGGGTCAGGCTCTAGTTGGCCCCGGGCTATCACAAAACCCAAAAAGCTGACGGAGGGGACATGAAATTCGCACTTCTCGGGTTTAACGTATAGTTTGTTCTCCAGCAACCGCTGGAGAACCAATCTCACGTGTCGACGGTGGTCCGCGAGGGAACGGGAAAAAATGAGGATGTCGTCTAGGTAGATGAAAACGAAGCTACTGGTCATATCCCGAAATAAGTCGTTCATCAACGACTGGAAAACGGCGGGGGCGTTCGTGAGCCCAAACAGCATCACGCAGTATTCGAACTGCCCCAGCGGGGTGTTAAACGCCGTTTTCCACTCGTCTCCCTCGCGGATTCGGACCAAGTGATATGCATTGCGGAGGTCGAATTTAGAAAACACCCGGGCGTGGCAGAGGGGCTCGAACGAGGGGTCGATCAAAGGCAACGGGGTCTTGTTCTTAGTAGTGATCTGATTAAGGCCGCGATAGTCGATGCATGGGCGCAACGACCGGTCCTTCTTCTCGACGAAAAAGAACCCCGCCCCCAGTGGCGCGGAGGACGGGCGGATCAGACCGGCCCCCAGACACTCCTGGATGTACGCTTCCATCGCCAGCCACTCGGAGCGCGAAATGTTATAAAGACGGCTTGTGGGTAATGGAGCGCCAGGGAGCAGATCTATTGCACAGTCATATGGGCGATGGGGAGGCAGCGTGCGCGCCCGGTCTTTAAAGAACACCGGAGAGAGATCATGATATTCGGGCGGCACGGCGGACAGAACCGGTGGAGGTGGCGGCGCGACGGGTCGCAGGGGAACGGGATTTGCTGCCCGGAGACAGCGGGCATGGCAGGCCACACTCCAGCTGGCGATGGACAACGTTGTCCAGTCCAGCTGGGGGTTGTGGAGCTGTAACCAGGGGAGACCTAAAACAACCGGGGACGCGGGCGAAGGAAGGATGTATAAGTGAATGGTTTCAGAGTGATTACCGGATATTCTGAGGGTGAGAGGACTCGTGCGGTGAGTTACCTGCGCGATCAGGTGGCCGTCCAACGCGTTGACCGCCCTCGGACGCTCGAGCAGCTCCAAAGACAGCCCCAGCTTGGTCGCGAAACCGGAATCTAGGAAATTATCGTCTGACCCGGAATCGACGAGGACTGTCGTCGGATAAGTCTGGGACGGGGTTGACAGGGTTGCAGGGAACGAAATACGGGTCGGAGAGCGCGAGGACGCGGAGGTGCTCACCAGCAGGCTCTCGGTTACTGGCGAGCCACCTCTTTTGGGGCCTCCCGGCAAGTGGCGGCATAATGCCCGGGATTACCGCAATAAAGGCACAACTGGAGCCTCATGCGTCGCTGGCGTTCGGCCGGAGTCAGGCGAGCCCGCCCCAACTGCATAGGCTCGTCCGACTCCGGACGTCCGACCTGAGGCGCTACTGATGTCTCGACGGGACCGGGACCCGGACCCGCGGACGGGTTCGGGTACGGGGCCCGCCGGGCGCGTTCGCGTCGGCGTTCCCGAAGGCGATTATCAAGGAGGATGGCCAGGGAAAAAAGCTGCTCTAACGTGGTGGTGTTGTCGCGGGAAACTAGCTCATCTTTTACTCCCTCGGACAGGTTACGCGCAAAAATTGTCATGAGCGTCCGCTCATTTGCGCCGCTCTCTGCGGCAAGGATCCGGAACTCAATAGCGAAATCCGCCACCGACCCGGACCCCTGCCGCAGGGAGAGCAGCCGGTTTAGCGCGTCCTGACCCCGCACCGGATGATCAAATACGTTGCGGAGCTCCGCCGAGAAGTCCGCAAACGAACTCAAAATGGTGGACTGGCTGTCCCACAATGCCGTGGCCCACTGGGCCGCTCTACTGCGAAGTAAGTTCACGCAGAACGCGATACGGGCTCTATCTGAGGCGTAACTCAGGGGCTACAGGTCAAAAACTAAGGAGCAATTCAGCAAAAAACGGCCACACCCCCCAGACTCACCCCCGTATGGTTCCGGAAGGGGAACCCGCGGTTCCCTGCAGGCGGCTGCGACCGGCGGGGCAGGGGGTTCCTCCACTGCGGGAGGAGCACGGGCATTCGGCGGTCCAGCTGCCTGTGTGGTGAGTCGGTCCACGCTGATCTGCAGTCCCTGTAACGTCGCCATAATCCTATCCAGCGCGTCACTGTGTCTCCCGACGAGGGCTCCCTGGTTGTTGAGAGCTGTGCGGAGCGCGTCCGCTGGGTCCATGTCTGGTTGAGAGATTCTGTAACGGTCCCGTGTTCTGGACCCAAAAGCAGACGACGGACAAGGGATGTTAGGTGAAAATGAACACAAAATGTTTTATTTTCGCTCTCACGAAACACAAAGGAAAAGGCGAGGTGGAGGCAGTGACGGGCTGCGGCGGAGCTCGATGCGGGCTTGCGAGGATCTTGGTCCGGACTCGTGACGATCCAACACATGGATCGAGGTTTGGCGGTCGGCAGAGTTTGCGGTACGCGCTTGCAGGCAGGCATAACAATCTCTCAACACCGGGCCTCCGCGAGGAGGCTGCCTTTAACCACTTCTTGACGATGTGATTGTCTGCAGCTGCGTGTGGCGGGGACCTCCCCCCCCCCCCCGGCAGCCCAGCATCCGCCTGACTAGAAAACAGAGAAAAGAAGAGGTTCTGGCCGAAACCAGGGTTACTACAGCCCCACCTAGTGGTGGCGCCCTCGTACCACCACACTTTGTATCATAATATGTCTCCGAAATTTCAGTTTCGGGCACCTCGGTATGGAACATTCTCCTACCAATCTAAATTCAATGCTCATACAATACACTGACAGTTAATGGATGATTAAAGACTAAGGATATGATGATTAATCTACTTTTAATTACTCAATCACCGTTGTCTGAAGAGTTGGTTGAGGTCAACATTTACCCTTCAGTAACGGTGGCGGATCTTTACAGCTTCAAATATGAAGCTGGAATTGAGACTGGTAGATATTTAGGGTATTTCAGAACCAATTATTTGATTTCACTCTTATAATAAGTCACAATCGAGTACGGTCACAATAAACTCCAGCTCGCTTGTCTGTATTGCGCTGCAGCACTGAATTGGATGGCAGCAGTCAAGAATTGGTAAATAATGTTGCCGTCATACGGAAGTGCTTCTATCGGCTTCACATTTACGTCTGTGTATGACGGCAGCATCCCTTGCAGAAGATGCTCAGAAATGCTTAAGGAAATGTAACTTATGTTGACGCTACGACAGCACTTAAACAATAAAAGAACTTAGCGACTGAAAAGCTATTTGATTCTGAAAATAGCAACGCCACAACCCCGCGGTGAAGAAAAATAATTAAAATAGTCACGCTGCTACTGCACAACACAGACTTTATCACAGGTATTGGAGAAAATAAGAGCGGGCCAGCCTTAATGGGAGATTTGTCAGTTGCTGTATTGTCTTTTTTTCTTAGAATGATAATGTTTGGAACCTGAACCGGAACCCGAAACCGGTTGGTCTAGCTATGTTATTTAGAAAATAACCAACCTTACATACAATCCCTATGAGCACTGAATTCACCTGCGGGTTTTTCATTCTTTCTTTTGAACTCAACTCAACAGCTTCACTCTGGATGCATGATGTTTTGATAATGAGCTCAACTATTGAGTACATAATGCTTTTCTGATTGAAGCCCCAGGTAACAGGTATCCCCTGCATTTAACAATGTTGAACACACACATTTCTGACGGATCCAAGAGTAGTGTAGGGGTCTTTGCATAGGAGGACAATGTCACCTGTATTACTGGAGAACATTTGGATCAATGACGGATGGGTTTGAGAACATTCTATAGACTGAAATTGTTTTTTTATTTCCCTTTGGAAGTCATGATAACTTCTATAAGTTTAAGTCGACAACTGCTATTCTTTGCACAGGAGTGGCTACAAAGTTACAGGTATGCAGTATTTCCAGTGATACAAACAAAGGAGTTGAAATGGAGACTAGACAACCTCCTTCAAAGATTATTGCAGTTCATTATGACACTTATGAAGACGCTAGGCTGAGAGACTTGTCTGCTCTCTTCCTTCAAGTGTTTCATTACTATCTGTAATATATATATATAAGATAAGCCTTTTGACTCCATCTCTCCTTTATATGCTGCGTTATAGGATCAATTTAGAGCGCAGAGTAGATGATTTCCTGATAACTATATATATATGTGTAAAATAATTGTTATAGAAATGTGTAACATGAATAACAACATTTTCACCTATAGGTAAGGCTTGTTTCCAATACATTAGACTGGTCAAATACTGTATTTTAATGAATATATAGCCTCTGCCACTATTTTGCCACTTTTAGGATTATGAATATCATTAAGCAACTACTTTTTATGCATCAAATTGACATGGTTTAATGATTCTCGTAGCTTTAAAGAAGTACAGAATCACATTTTCGATTCTCTCAGATGTCTCTCCAAGCTGTCTCTCAGTTCTCCTAATTAGATAGGTGTGTGTGTGCTGCAGCTATTGCCAATTACCAAAGTGACAAAGCACAAACATTAATAGGAGATCGGCTGCAACCAGACAGCAGTTTCTGGAGCTGCAAGCCCAAATACAAACTCTTGTAGACAGGTCATAAAGCCAAAGGTGGAATCCAATTAATAACTCTATATCTGTGTGCAGATAACACTGAACAAGAATAATACACAAGTGCATCTTAATGAATATAACTGTAATTAACTTGTAACATATCCCAATTCTGCCCCTAATTAAAGCAAGAGATAAACAGTCTCTCAAATCAACACCCAGGATGCTGTGTCTACCTGATAGAGGCACAGAGACTGAGGCTTAACTTCAGTAATTATCATCTTGAAAGCATAGCCCGGGGCTACGCTGTTAGATTATCATCCAGGTGCCCCTGTGGAATAATGTCCACACTGTGTAGGTGGATAAAGTGCTTGTCAGGGTACCATCTACCATCGTTTGTTCATATGCTGGATGGTCTGTGACTGGGACCATTAAAGATAATCTACCAGCACATGTTTACAGACACCCAATTTACTTTCAGATACTTTCTTCTGTTTTGTGTCACGCACATTATGGAGAAAGCAGAATGGTGCTGGGATTGTGTGGAGTCTGGTGAGTGTGCCTTGAACACACGCTGTCCTGTTTGCATTGTCAGCAATGTGGTGGCAGGCCGTCAGCTCTCACAGTAAAAACCTCATAATAATAATAATAATAATACAAATGTGCTATATACATGCCGCTCACATTGCTTTGAGAAGCCCAGTTAATATTTTTCAGCATCCTAAATTCAGATAACATAAGTAAAAACTGTCTCAATATTGTTTCTAGATAGCTCCATTTCTTTGCTGATAATGTTTTGTGTGTTAGTTTGTTTTTGTGACAGCTACTTTGAGAACATATTTTTTGTATTTCACACTGATATTGGCTTACCATGCTTTGCAGGCGTAGTTTATTTGTGTTAAGTGTTATCTGTTTGGAGTGATTTGGTGTAATACTCAAATACATTACATTTAGCTGACGCTTTTATCCAAAGCGACTTACATGATATACAGTAGACCGTAGACACAGCAACGGTGAGCAATTAGGGTTAAGTGTCTTGCTCAAGGACACAACGACATGGACTGCCGGGGTTTGAACCACCGACCTTCTGATTGAAAGACTGACTTGCTAACCACTGAGCCACAGTCGCCCAATATAGCTTTACTACTTTATAAATAAGGATAAGGATTATTTTTACTGACCCATTAAACTATGCTTCAAATAGATACTTTTAAAAACAATGTATTTCTTTTAATTTGTTTTAGGTTGTGTTTAAGCGAAGCTGTGTT
The DNA here is from genome assembly GCA_023566465.1 of Cottus gobio. Lineage (NCBI taxonomy): Eukaryota > Metazoa > Chordata > Actinopteri > Perciformes > Cottidae > Cottus > Cottus gobio. The sequence continues at coordinate 20,737,107 of CM042222.1, forward strand.
CTGACCTTTGTGCATCTTGAATGCTCATCAGTTTATCAGTTTATCAGTACTCGCCTTTAAAGATACAACTGAAGACTGTTTAGGGTTTACACATGTTCTCCTATTTCAGCTAAAGCCTAATTTGAATTGCATTAGGATTATGAAATAAGAATATATATATTCAATGGATATTATTTCTTTTTTTTTTTATCACTGTCAAGGAAAAAATAAACAAGATATATAATGTACTAAAGTTAACCACGGATACGAGGATGGAGGAGACTGTGATGCAACAAAAGAAGAAATTAGAAATAAGGGGAAAAAAGACTGTGACGAAGAGAAGACAAGATAGTGTCTCATTTTCTCCGGTCTTTGCATGTGAATGGATCCATGCGGGTCATTGGTCTTGTTTCCTCCTGGCTCGCCTGTCGAGTCGGATACATGTAAACTGGCCTGGCCTGGGGCAGCCTTTAAAGGATATCAGTTTGTTTAGGGAGTGAGGGGAGGCGAGGGATGCAGGCCCGGCTGAGCTGAGAGAGTGTGTGTGTGTGTGTGTGTGAGTGTGTGTGTGTGTGTGTGTGTGTGTGTGTGTGTGTGTGTGTGTGTGTGTGTGTGTGTGTGTGTGTGTGTGTGTGTGTGTGTGTGTGTGTGTGTGTGTGTGTGTGTGTGTGTGTGTGTGTGTGTGTGTGTGTGTGTGTGTGTGTGTGTGTGTGTGTGTGTGTGTGTGTGTGTGTGTGTGTGTGTGTGTGTGTGTGTGTGTGACGTCCCCCAGATTGAGCACAGTCCCTCAGGTTCAAATTTGTGCCCGTTGACTCATGTGGACCTTTTCCAGTCGTTATTCCCCTGTAGATGGGGCCATGTGATGTGTTTCTGTGTGTGTGCACTGGAGCCACCTTTGTGTATGTGTGTGCCCAATGCAACCCTCAGCAACAGCATCAGCATTAAGCACAGTGTATAACTGTGTCAGTGTAGTTTTGTTGATCATAAAACATAGTGGGACATTCAGTGACAGAAGGCAATGTGTGTATGATTCAACACAGCAGAACATGTTTATACAAGATAAATTGTAACAGGTGTTAGACTGTTAGCCTTTTTAAAGTGTGAATATTTCATTATGGTTGGATCACAATGGAAAAACTACAGGGTTACAATATTGTGGATTTTTTTGTTTTAGCAAAAGTATAGATTTATTATAATCTACACTTCCCGAAAACTAATGTATTCCAGCATTATGGCAATCTTTTTTTTTAAATTAATATTTTACTTTCTCTTCAGTTGCACCAGAACTCCTCGAGGTCATATGTTGGATTGTGACCTTTGCACTCCATGTCGATTTATGTACTGTATGTGTATGTGTGATGTGCTGTACCATAACTTTTTGACCCTTCCAGCTTAACAGAGTCTCCCTCTCGCGCTCCCTCTCCCTTTCCTAATTAGGTTGCCAATCCTGACAAAGATCCTGACACAATCCACCTTCTCACAAATGGCACTTGCCAGTTTGTCACCCCTATTTCAGCAAAGTGTGAAAAACTGGAGTGGTGCCACATTCTCATCTCAGTTCAACTCTTCCACTTCCTCTCTCTCCCGTCGTCTCCTGCAGTGTGTGATTAGCTGTGAAGAAGAGTAGAAATCAAGGTGTGCTTTAATGCTTCTGCATTTAGACTGGTGGCAAAATGAAAGAAAACTTCGTCTTTCTTTTGAAAGTACTGTGATTTACTATGATCACTTTTCCTCCACACTTTATGCCAAACTGACAGATTGTTGCAACTTTATGTTGCGCATACAAACAATTATGTTGCGCATACAAACAATTGTGTATTTCAACAACCCAACAGTTTGGTGTCGGTCTGTCTTGTTTCCGGTTTCCTTTTGAAGTCCTGTCTTGTGTTTCCTCTGTGTCCCTGCACTTCCCGTCCCTGTGATTGTCTGCTGATTGTTCCTTGCGGTTTCCAATCACCTGCACCTTCCCCTTGTATTTAAACCCTGTTTGTCTCTTGTCGGGTTGTTCCTTGTCTTGACCGGGTTATTTGTCGTCTTACCTGTGTCTTTCTCGTGGGTAGTCTGTGTTCGTCTCCGTTTCTGTGCCGGTGTCGTTTGAAGCCTTGTGCTGCCCTTCTGTTAATACATTTGCATTGAAACATTGTTACACCGCCTGGGTCCCTTTTTCCCCGTCAAACCCTGATAACAGTTACAAAATAAAAAATGCTTTATTCTTTCATCCTTTATTATATGACGGGCTGCTAGAGGAAACAAGTGCTTCTGAAGAAAGAACTAAGACCATGAGAGAGTGAACAAAGGCAATGCAGTCCTTGGCTTTAACAACCCGGTGCGACTGTACCGTCAGCAATGTGTCATGGCAAATGTACAAACCTAACAAAGAATGTTCTAAAACATAATTGAGAGGAACAAAAGAAAATATTGAGAAATCAAAGAAATTATGCCCAAATACACATTAATAATAACCTGTTTTACCAGAAGAAAAAAAGGTCATGTCGTTTACAGATGACATTCTTTGTGGAATTTATTATTATACTGGCAAAATATTTTTTCCACTAAGAAAACAATAAGATCAGGCTTGGAAAATGGCTCAATAGAATTTTTTTTCTAAATTGACTACCTGTACTTTAACAATAACCCTGAGATATATTCTATTCATATGTATGTGTTGTAATATTACAATTCTGAATTGTAATAATTAAAAATAAAAATGTCCAAATTGATCATATCGTCGAATGATGCAATTCAGTGTAGATTATGGGCCAAACATGGCAGTATAATCCAAAAGTTCTAGAAAACACACAGACACAAATTTATACAGCTTATATCACTAATGCAGCCACGGTTTTGGTAATGCAGAATTTTCCCATTTTTTTCAGACTTAAGGCATCCCAGATATCTAGCCCCCTTCCATTAATGGCAAACATTATACTGGGCCTCCTACACTCATGACCTCAAACTGACCCTAGAAATGTCTCATGGCAAGCCAGCTGGCAATTGAGACTACAGTAAACGATATCGGGGTCAACATAAAACAGTGTGGAGAACAGCTATAATGAAATGCCATACAATGTGCCCACATAACCTTGATGATGGGATGTGAAAAGTGTAGAGTAGTTCTGTTTGGAAGTTTTTCTTTTTGTTGTGCAACTAGCTGATAATCTACATTACACAGAACCATTCTCCCGCTCTGTATCTCCTTTTTCTGTCTCTCTCCTACAGAACCGTTCTGTGAGAGATGTGGCTAAGATGACCTTTGCCCACTTTTCCTCCAGAAATCCTGCAGATTTGAAGAGAGGCGGTCAATTCGCTAAGGAATGTTTGGTCTCTCGTTGAAGAATAGGCTTTTGCCAAGGGAGAACAATATCCTGCAGTTATCAAAGTGCTCAGAGAACTCGCTCTTCTATACACAACAGTCCAAGATCCTTTTTTACTTGTGGGAAAACTGCCAAGGCCTCTGCCTCAGCTGTGCAAGCCCCTGGTTCACGTTGCAGTGTACCATTAGTGTCAATCCTTTTGCACGGGTCATATTTTTACCATATTACAGTTAAGTTATTTTGGTTGCCTCTGCCGTGCACCTTGTTCGTTCAGAATATCTCTATTGCCGTAACACAAATCTGATATCTATAGTAAGAATGTAAATTGGTTTAATAACGTTTTGTTATGCATTTTTCATCATGTATATACATATTGTTTTTTATTATCTTTACAGCAGTTTTGTGGCTCTTTCTTTTATACAATTGTAATGGTAATAAGTCAGCATAAATGGTTCCTCTCCCTTGTACAGATACACCAGATGAGGTAATGCACCGTATCGTTTCTTTCAGCAGAGTAAACCATAATTCATAACACAAACTAACAGCCTAGTATGAAGTGATTAACAATTATGTTGCAATCATGCTCATGGAAATGTTGTTCAATTGACGAGACATGTTTGAAAACATATGTTAAATTGTATCGTGATCTATATGCCAGGTAATAAGCATTGAAGCATTCAGTGTCTTTTTTTTGGCTCTTTGAACAGTTCTGCCTATTTAAACTATTGTTAATGATGATTTAAAACAATCATAACATAATGTAAATATGAGCATCAATAAAAAGCTCCTGCTCATTGCTTAATGAATGGAGACTTCTCAAACTAGTGATTACGGCCCGCTGCTTTCACATTAAGAAGACGAGCCAGGTGGATGGTGGGTTGCATTTCAGTGTGAATGCATATCGAGAGCTACAGCGACGGTGATAGCAGCAGCAAAGAGCGTCTGCCTGCTTGAATGGACCACGCAGTTGTGACGGCAACACACAAAGTCAGCTGACAATTAGCCGCTGCAGAGCACTGCACCGCCATCAGTTATCTGACTCAAAGTTTACATTATTTCTCTAGTTTTATCATTTTTGTCTATAAAAATATGAATAAATAAATTTGTATCATTTCTTTCCTTCTACTATATTAGAACATGCGCACATTGTCACAACCATGAACCATTGGAGATAAATATTCATTTATTTTTTCATATTAAGAAAAATAAACAAAATGTTTATAATATTTGCTACAGCAAAAAAATACATGCATATATGATATGAAGTACATGCTATGTGCTGACATTTGTAGATCTCCGTCTGGGTATCATGGTTGGGCAGACATTCACCACCCACACATATGAATGCTTATGTGGGTGGGTGGTAGGTTTATCTGCCTGTCTTCATCATCTTGCTGTCTATAATGTGCATGTATACTATATGCAATAGGTGCCTACGTCCAGATATTTAACTCCATCTTGAAATTGACATGTGCACCACTAGTCTTTGCCAATTTACCTCGCAGTGGAATTTGGCTGGCAAAGCACAACACTGACAGGGAAAAGGGCGGAATTACGCATGCCAGCATTTATAACTGAGGTGCTCTTTGAGTAGTGAAGATGGTGCCAATGTTGGAGACCCTTGGGGGGGTTGGCTTCTAAGTGTGATACAAGCAGAGTGAGAGGGTAATGGGTACTACAGTATATTGTCGTTTCATAGCTTGTCACGATGACGCCTACACTTTCTCCCCAGTTTCCCTCATATGCCCCAGTGTATGTGGTGAGGAACTCATGATTTACCTGCATCCCATCTGTCACTATCTAGTTTCCTGCCTGTGTGCACCTACCTGCACTCATTTTATAAATTAGCCTTTTTGTGCACGTTAAACTACATACCACTAGTCTGTATTCATAGTTTACAGTATGTACTAAATGCTGCCATTTTTGTACAGTACTCATTTTGTTTTGCATTACTTGAGTTGGCTGTATGAAGATGTTTGCACCTATACGTTTAAACAAAAGAGCATTGTATACTACTATTTTTAACTGTCAAGCATTAATAAAAGATGTTCATCGATTGACGTCAATCAAAATGCAAGTTTAGAAAGATACAGCCAATTTAAAAAGGCAGCAATGTTTCAAAAGATGCTTTTTTTTCTTAGATCTTCCTGGAGATGCATCACCCCATCCTCCATTTTTTTCAGCTGTGATTTTCTTCCTCGTCTATTCTACCAAGTGCAATGCATTGTTGCCCAAATGTTTAACTATATGATATACAATTATATTGAAGTGATATGTACAAAAGGTTAATTTTGGTTTTGTTTGGGTATATAGAAAACAACATGTCAAGGAGCTTAAGTTCAGAGACTATTGATAACACTGCACTGCATGAGAATGTTGAGCGATAGCTTTTTATGAAAAGAAAATGAAAAAATACACAACTGGACTATGTGACAAGCAAAACTTGAGTACCACAATCAAGTATTTTCATGATCAATGAATCTATTAAATATATTTTGTTGATAAATAAATTCACAAAAATAGTTGCCCACTTACATCAGCCAGATCCAGCAACAAAACAATATAATCTTGACCAATGTACAAGCTAAATAATTGACACTTTCTTCAAAGAGTCCAATTTGGATAATAAGTATTTCTTAAATTTGTTCATAAAGTGCTTTGAGAGGCAATAGAGAAAGAAAAAGAAAACAATTAACATACACATCGTCTCTTTGTAGTCATGCAAGGTGATTGGATGGTACATTTTAGGCATAAAATATCTGCAGGTATTGACTTCCAGTCACCATCCAGAAAGGAAACGTTATTTTGTTTTCCTCCATTAGTGCCGCTTAGGAAATTGACATTTGAACACCGATGACTCACACACAAAGGAGTACTGATCAATAGCGATGGCCTCCACTTAGAGAAGAAGGTTGTCATTTTCTAAAGCCAGTGGAAAGCTAAAAAGGGCAGCAATGGTTTCCTGTTGGACACATTTGAGCCTTTTCTCCATTTTTTTATGAAGGCTAAATTCTGCCACTGTCATGTTCCTTCAGCTAAGAATGTATATGTGGAATACACTTTTCTGAAAATTGCCATCTACTTACAATCCTATAAGCCCAATCGAAATATATAAATACTACACCACTAAACATCTAAGAATCAGCTGATCATTTAATGACATGTCTTATACAGTGAGACTATAGAAGACATGCACAAATAAAGAAAACCAAACCTAAGTCTATAGTTTGAAAATCTGTTTCATCTTCACCCTTTGCTCCTTCAAGGCCAAATGTGTGAACTCGCTGGACTCATTTGGGATGTGGGTCTACACTTCTGTGCAGGTTTGAGAGTGAGTGAGTGTTTCATGAAAAGCTTTAGAGAGCACTGATACTGTCCTGGCATGATATGGAATTCCATTTCAACTTTTTCCATGAGCCACTGCTTCAGGGGTTTAAGAGCAGTGAAAAGTGTCAGTGTGGCAATTGTCCTATACCCCTGCCATTTGGACACAGGAACTCAGCAGTAGGAGACCATCATTTATTTTCTTGTTTTTTGCTTTACAATGTGTTGTCTTCAGTTTGGGCACTATAATTAAAAGAAGAGACAATATAGCAAGCTGAATTTCTCACATTGTATATTTGACACATTGTAGGAGCTAGAAACAAACTAATTGGAGGCTTCCAAAAAGTTCTTCCACTGCAGCATCGACTGATAAATAGGCCTCGCCGAACTTCACCTAAGGCTTAGTTTCCAATTGGGCCTTTCAATACAAAGTTTGTTTTAAATAAATACAAAACAAAATAAGTTCGAGGAGGACCATGACAGATCTTTTGCATTGACAAGGAAGATTATACAATTGAATGGTAAAAGTATACACTATGTAATTTGTTAAATATATTATGGATATTTCCAAATAACAATTTAATAATATCTCACACACACACAAAATATAATCCTGTTCTATGTATTGAGCAGAGATAAAGACAAAGAAACACAGCCATCTTTGATAATCTCTGACGAAATGATGCACACATTATACAGTACATGTCTAAACAGTGTAAATAAAGGTTTAACAAATTACAAGTAAGTTTGTTGGAGAATCTTTCTGCGAAAGGGCAGTTCATTATTTTGGTCTTGCATGACAACTGTTCATTGTTGCTCCCAGCCTAGTGAAGGTTACCTGTATATCGCTTGGAAAACTTGTACTGTGCCATGACAACAACGATATATAGGTAATCAATCAACCTTTGTCTTACTACACAAAGCCTGTCTTGAGGGTCATGGAAATCTAATAATGATGCCATCCTTGCAGAGAGTGCTTTTCTTTCCTTAGCAGATATGTAAATAAAGAATTGTTTTTCTTCTCACAAAACAACAACTCTATTTCATGTAAATGCCACATCAACCAGGATTACTGATTATGCCTATAGTGCCATCTTGACATAACTGAAACAAATTTGCAGTTACATTGAGGGATGCTTCCCCTTGCTTCTTCATACAGATCCACATCCAACAGTATATTGTCAGAAATTAAGCATTAAATTCCAATCCAACATTTACACTGTCTGAATCACGGAGGTCTAATAATCAAGACCTTCTAAATTGACCTCGTCACTCATAAATAATGAATTTGTGCTTTGTGGTGGACTTTAAAACTGTCTAATTCATGTCTTGTCAAGTTTTGGATGAATAGCCGATAACCACAGGTTCAAACATCTATAGGCTCTGACCTCGACAGGACTTTATGGGTAATTCTCTCTAATTTGCACAAGCATAGCCAGCCAAATTGTACGTGCCTACCCGAATATGTGCCCAGCAGAATACAAGGCAACTCACACGTAGGCAATCCTACTCATCTTCAGCCAACGGCGATTTGACCCTTGCCTCAATTTGCTCATTTTCACAGATTGAGTCACAGTTTCAATAACCTCCACGATGACTGCTTTGAGTGCCTCGGTACAGACTACACAGAGAGCGATGGAGTCACTGACGCTTTGATGCGATGCTTGAATTCGGGTACATTTGGTATTTCGCTGGTGGCCCCACCCCACCGCCTCAGAATGACATTTTGGACCATAGTATCTGCCATTTACCATATCTCTAGGCTAGGCTCGTCTTTGGAGGAGAGCATTACCCAAATAGTCTATAAAATATAAATACAGATCAGGGTTTACTATATCGTCACCTTTATTTTTGTCTACAACACATTTCTGGTCACCTGGACAGACATTCACAATATTGTCCTATCTTTACTAAAGATAATGAGGAAAAACCTGATCCTAACTATACTTATATATTCTTCCAGCCTTCAAGTAATGATAGTGAAATTAAACGTATGCACAGCTTTAAAGACCCCTGGACATACTTGAAAGATCATAGAGAAAGCTAAAGTTATTTTCAGATGTAGACAACTGTTCATGTATGCAACGACTATTTATTTTTACTCATTTCGTTCCCAGTGGCACTTCCATAGGCCTTCAATACGAGCTATACAGAATTGGAGACACAGGAAGCAACATTGACAAATGCTATCTTCTTACAGGGACTAAATGAATGTCTATCCAAACATGATTAATGGTCCAACACATCAATTTGGAACAAGATGCGATATTTGGCAGGCACAAATTAAATTTGAATGGTTTTGGAACCAAACACATTTGCACCCTTTTCCATGAAATTGTGGTATTTTGTCATTTGGCTAACCTATCAAGCCACAGTGGTTGTGTCATGGCATCCAGCAGCTTGGCATGATGTATAGTGTGGAATGTATACACAGGGTGCAAGTTAATTAATTAATGACTGTTTCAAATGTGAGTAATAATTCAGGTGTGGTGTCATGTGAGATCAGAATTATCACATATTTACCTGTGTTGGGGTGACTCCAGAAGTAACTCCTAAGATATTGTGTTTTATTATCATCGCCCAAGCAAAATCTATTAAACCAAGCAACTATTACAAATGGATTTCACTATGGAGAGTCCAATTGCAGGATGAGTGTCTTTTCTTTTAGTCAAATCAAAATGGAAATGAGTGATGACCTTGAATAGCATGTACAAATCAACCAAAACAAGCTCAATTTCAGGTATGGTTGCTAAAGAAATTTCATCTCAATAGCAGTTTGTGTGGTCCATTGCATAATTGAAACTGAAATGAAAGTGAGCGGTTTACATTTTTAACATGTAAATGATGCACGCCTGCCATTGTGTCTCGGTAACACCATTTCTCTCCGGGAACCAGGAAGTCTATGCCACATTTGGAAGTTAATATGCATATTTACAATGCTGGAAATCAGCTACAAATGATTATAATTTCACTACACAATTGATTCTTGGGCCTTTGACACCTTGCATCACAAGGAACATGATAGGTTGGCTCAAATTTATTTTTAGATTTGATTGAATTTTCTAAATCCCAAAAGGTGAAAATGCTGAGTTGAAAATTGCATTACATTAATACATGAATATGAGAAAAGGAACACCAACCTTCTGTTTCCATGGTTTTAACTGTTAGGACAACGTAATTGGACATTCTCAGTGACCAAAGAACTGTTCCTGTGGCAAAGATAAAAGAGTAATGATTTAACAGGATGTCTGCATTAATACAGTTTCACTGCAAAAATAATTTGCTGAAAACCCCCTTGACTTCAGACTGGAGAATAAATGTCACAATACATCTATAAAATATATATGCAAGCTTAATTCATTATAGTGATTAATTATTAATCAATCAATTATTAAAACCATGCATCAAATCCTCACGTTATGGCAGCGTGGTGTTTTGTGCATTTGGTGAGTTTTATTCTCTGGAGCTGTGAATATTGTCACTTTTGTTTTCACTGTTTAAGAGCAGCTGAAGATATTTAGTTTTTGAAGATATGGATTTTTGAAAAATCCCCCCATAATGCTTTTTCCCCCCACCATGTCTAATGATGAAAATGAATCTGTGCATGAGCAGCTGTTTGCTCCTGAACAACAGAGGTCAGTCGATATTACAAGGGCTGCTGCTGCTCCTCTAGCCCCTCATGCGGTCTCCAGGGCCCTGAAGATTGACCCTTCACCTGCTTTTTACTAGTTTGGAGGCAACCTTGCAGTCAAAAATCCACAAGATGGGTGTTGAGAACCTTGACATTAATTAACTATATTTGTATCTTTGAGTGTGTACGAGTCTAATGTTTTAGTTTTTCGTCTTTTTACTCCAGAAAACGCTGGAGGAGAAGCTGGAGAACCACAAAGAGGCTCATTGGAAGCAACTCAGCCAATTCCAAGAACAGATCTAAGACCAGCTGAGGCTGCTGGACGAACTCAGAGTAAGGAAAACATTATAGCAAAAAGATTGCTTTGATAACTCGAGTATTGCTACACTAAGTATACCATTTCAAATAAATTATAATATCCTATAAAGAAATGTCGTAAAGAAAGTCATAGTATACTTTGTCATGTGAATGTCATTAAAGTCATAGTATAAATATGTGATAGCACAAATTGTCATAAACATGTCATAGTCAAGAGATTGTCATCGGCACATGTGAACGTTCCCAAGCACCTATTTTTCACTGTGCGACATCTTCACCCAGAGGTAAATAGTATAGAGTTGTAATAGACATTTTTATATACATGTGCAAGTTAAAATAAGCTATGTATAAACTACAATACTTGTGAAGGATGATAATAATTAATATGGAATATTAGTGAAACATTATGAAGATGTGTATTGTAACATAGAAAGTCACAGTGGGTTTTTTGGTACTGTGAAATGGTTCAGGTGTGAATAAATTAAAGATGGAGGGCATAGACAAATGAGGGGACTATTTTGTTGCCTCATATGAGGCCGGACTTCAAACACCGAAAGTAGGAAAGCTAGTGTGTAGGACTGTTTACCTGAGTAGGACTCCGTACATGTGAAGGGGTTAGCCATTAGCATGTTGTGTTATTGATAGCTATTTTGCATGCTGGGGAACTAACCAATGGAGAGGCCTTAAGCTCAGCGAGACTGAGTGGACTGTGGACCGCTGCTACAAGACGCCCTCAGCCGGGATCTATATGCTGTTCATCCTCTTATTATTAAATACGTTTTTATAACTCATTGAATTCTGGACTTCTCTTTGCACGATCGCCCGAAGGTTTTTGAATTTAATAGTTAAACTTTTGCAACATTGCAGCGCCATGTGACAAGGAACAACCAATTAAGGGCTGCACATAACTTTTCTTTCCTCCATAAATCTAAGTCTATGGGAAATATAATGAGGTTGATCATTTTAGTTCAGAGCTGCACAGAGCTTTCTGATCTGCCCCGCGAACTATTTCACTTCACCCTTTCTGTCCAAGGACTTCAATGTTCGGTTGGAAGGTCAGCCAAATTGGAAACAGACAAAATGAGCAGTAAAGCTACTGTGAGGGAAGCTGGAAATATATTTATTTTGGTTTAGTCAATATGGCTTACTGCTAAATTACCGCAACTTAATCATTGTGGTCGTCATAGCACGCAGGTTTTGACTGTATAGTAACGGCAGATGCTGCGGGACTACAACCCCTGAAGCACCTTGGATAAAAGGATGAAAGCAGCAGTCCTGGCCTTTCCCACACCTTTTCGTGTGTGAACAACCCCTAAACTGGCTCTCAGTCATTAACTTTGAGTTGTAGTATTAGTAGCTGTTGTAGAAGTCATTGTTATAGTATGAGAATGCAATACAATTTCACATTTCATCCTTTTCCTTCGTTCTGGACAACCCCTGAGGAGAGAATATATTGAACTGTTAATGTTATTATTTAGCACAAAAGCTGCTATGTCATGCAGATCGATTAATCTTGTGTCAGTAATGTATGTAGAATAAGCTGTCGTTGTGAAAGGTCGTGCAGACATTTAGTTTTTCCAGGTTTTGTCTTGTGAGAAGTAAGACCAAGTAGCTCAGGTAATTGGACGACTGCTCAGAAGATAGTTCTTCTGAGGTTGATGATGATTCTTACGTGGTTCAGGGAATTTTAAAGTCTAATGCCCAAAGTGGAGAACATGCTACAAAACAGTGATAAAGTGTGTACAGTCAGATAGCTCAAGGTGAAACTGGCTGATGCTTGGAATCAGGGAGTTTAGAAACTGTTTAGTCCAGTTACCAGTATGGAAAGAATTCAACAGCCATGGCATTGATAATGCTTCCTTACGTGCCAACGTCAGAACAGCCTCTTTATTCTCCCTACTTGGAGCTCTCCTCCGCTCCCCATAAAAACGTCATTGTAAATCTTTTTAAACGATCCATCTGCTGGGTTCACATTGGAGGGTGGTTTGTACTGTCACGGTTCAGCAAAAAAGACCACAGGGGATGGACCCAAATGCAGATGGACATGGGGCTCGAAAGGATGAAACACAGTGATTATACATACAAAACTTACCAGCCAGAGGAGTACAAAATTACTAAAAATCCATTCGGCAAAACGACATGAAACGGGGGCCGGTAACTCAGACATGTGAACAAGGGATATTAACAGCAACATTGCTGACAACACAACACATAGACAGGGGGGAACAGGGTTTAAATACACTGGGGAGATGTAGGTGATTAGACACAGGTGGATTCAATTAGGGGCGGGGCAGACAATTACAATGGCGGTGGAAACATACAAAGACAGGAAGTGAAGTGAACACGAGACACAAGAGGCAGGGAACTTTAAAAATAAATCAGGAAACAACCTTAACCAAAACAAAGATTGAACTATGTCACTTTTATTGACATTTTTTGACAAACCATATTATATTTATTTCATGTAATAATAAATGGTGACTTTTCAGGACCCCTGTATGGCATACTATACAATGGCATTTTTTAAATTAAATATAATATTGTGCCATTTTTATGACATTTTTATGGTTTACTTTATTATTATTTGTTATAGCATGCTTTACTTTGACATTTTATGGGATAATATACTATGACTTTTATGACATATATCATGATATACCTTTTCTTCCTTTTAATTGCATTACTGTAACATTTGTATGACTTTTTGTACTATACTTTTTATTTGTTTAAAAGTTGTATAATATATTAAGATTGTGGTACTTATACGATGACCTTTTTATTTTAATTTAAACTTGTCATACTATACTGTGACATTTGTATTACTCTTTTTTTATAAAATAAAATACAGTGAAATACCTTTTCTTAAGACATACTGTATAATTATGTTTCTGCAGGTTTACTTGTGTTTCCGAGAGTCTCCAAAAGTAGAATAGAAACCTCATCTATCAAGTCCGTCTCCTGTGGAACCAGCACCCAGTTTCAGCCTGGAAGGCAGACACACTATCCACATTTAAGATAAGGCTTTAGACTTCCCTCTTTAATAATTCCCCTATTGCTGCTATAGGCGAGCCAGCTGGGGGACTTCCTATATTACACTGAGCTCCTCTCTCCACCTGGATGCATGCATGCCGCATTAATGCATGTTATATTTGGTTTTTCCCTGGAATCTGTGTGCTTTCTCACCATGCAGGTTTCATGGATCCTGGTTACACCTGGACTGTGGTTGTGCCTGCTGCCGTGGCACGTTTTGACACCTACTAATATTATTATTATTTTTAGTCTTAATTATCCATCCATCCATCCATTATCTGAACCGCTTATCCTCTAGGTTAATTGGACTCTAAATTGCCCATAGGTGTGAATGTGAGTCTTAATTATATTAGTATTTTTTATTCTGCTATTATTTTTTTAATAAGATATATCATATATTTTCATTATATGGAATCAGTATGTTTTAATTGTATAATGTTGTAAATGTTTTAATGTACATGGCATCTATTGCCATTCATTCCATCCTAGTAGAGGGATCCATCCATAGTTGCTCTGTACTTTCTTTCCAGATTAAAGATCGTTGTGTGTGGGAGGGAGTTTTTCCTTTCATGATGATTTTAGCGCTCTCTGAGGCCAATTTGTTATTTATGATATTGACTGTTATCTTCTACATCCATGAAATCAAACTTTTGCATTTAACCCGTGAGCCCTAGCGTTAAGGAGGACTTGGCTAGTTAACAACTTGGAATCCAATGTGACTCAAGGTCACTTCAACATGCAGTATCCAAAATACTTTTATATGACTTTTATCATATGAAATTGAATGACCTTTTATGACATACGATATTTTACTTTATTACATACAATTTTAAGACATATACATTATTTTTACGCACCTATTTTTATTACAAAACATAATATGTTATGGACTTTTTAATTATATTTTAATTATATACTATACTATGACATATACTATTTTATTGCATACTACAATTATTTTCTGAATTTTAATGGAATACTATAGTATAACATGTAGTATAACATGTAGTATAACATCTAGTATAACATTACGTGTTACTTGATTATTTTCTCATGGCATTTTATAGCGTGATATGTAATAAATTGTTAAGGCATAATATACTATGATATTAGGATGTAATAGACATTTTTCCAACTACCATGCTGTGACAATTTGACATTCAATATGATGACTTTTTTTCAACATACTATAATGTGAATATTGCATTACTTTTTACACAAATTAGAGTATGACCTGTTATTGCAAATACTTTAAAATTACTTTTTTGTGACCTTTTTCAACATACAATAACTTTTTCGTGACATTTTAGACATGATATATAATTCACTTTTTTGACACAACATAGTAAAACTATTCATACTGTACTATGCCTTTTTTTTGACATACTATGAATTTTGAATGACGTTATGTAACAAAGGCAACATGTACTATGACTTTTTTGTGACAATTTTCAACATACTATTCCAGTGCTTTTTTATGATTGTTTTTCCTGACATACTCAACCCTTACATTTTAACGACATTTTAGATGCATTATACAATGACACTATACTATGACTTTATATGACAAACTACACTGTGACTATGTATAATATACTGTACTTTTTATGACATAATGTACTGTACCTTTTTAATGACAGTTTTCATTATATTTTACTATATGATTTTTTTTGTCATTCAATGCGATGACTTTATGAGATGTTTTGATGTAATTTAATATAACAAATATACTATATCTCGCTAAACAACGTAACCACTGGATGCACACACTCAGTGATGCCTTTATTGTATAATTATTTAATTACTCTTGTTAAGAATCTTGCTGTGTACGTTTTTATCGTATAAAAATCACAGTCTTGCCACCCTCTCCTCAATAATGGTTGTATAAATGAGAACAGTCCATTTTCAGTCTGTCTCTGCTGTATGCCCTTTACACTGCATCAATTAGTATGTACATTTTATGGGCCATTTAAAATTGGCTCAAGCAGTTAAGATTATCAATGGTGGCGCCAACAGTATTTGCCCTAAAGAGAATGCCCTCCCATCGGGATAAGCCCGCCTGCCCTTCCCCACAGAAGTGGATTGAGATTCAATTGTGGAGTGACATTCGCTTTATGGCATGAGGGATCTTGGTATTCATATAGGCCGAGATGCCCTCCTGTTTGAACAAGGGCTTTTTGTTAATTGTGAAGCAGAAAAAAAAGTAGAGTGGTATTTGTGTGGTGAGAAGGAGGGCATAATCAGGCGGATCGGAGGCTGAGGAGTGGAGACAAGGGCCATTATGCTCTGCCAGTGCAGACACTTCAGAGGAAATGATAACCGGAGCTTAGAGTGACAGAGTAATATCACACACTCCCCTGCACGAGGAGACGCGTTCCTTCTCCGACGAGGACAGGAAGTCAAAAAAATCTTTGAATCTGAAACTTCCATTTGAAGGCAAAATTGATGGCCTCTCCGAGAGCCGCCGACTCGACTCCACTTCACCGCCTCCAAAGATATTAACAGACGGTAATTAATCAAAGTTTTACTTTTTCTAATTGAACCCAACTTTGGATTTGCTGGAAATGAGAGCCTCCTGACATTGGGTTGTGATGATTTCACATTATGCCAAAGACAATTATGTGCATGTCAAGAGTGTTGTATTACTACTCGTAATAACGCCGTGTCCTCTTTCAGAGCCACTGCGGTCATCTTCCATTACAAAAATACTCTCTAGACAGAAGAAGTGTGGGCGGCGTAGATAGCAGTTTGGTCACTGCATTGGCCGCCTTCCCCAGTCCGACAGCATTCAAAAAAGAGCACTGACTATCTGTTCAAAATAAGTCTGGAGGATGATATATTGGCTCCATTTGCTAATTCATTAGCAATAGAAGTTGGTATTCAGTACCGTGTGCTTTATTAAAATGTGGTCTTACTTTGGAAAAAGTGGATGACATTTTTCTTTTTCTTTTTTATATTAATAATATTCAACAGTAAAGTGCACCTTACAACACACCGTCACTGGCTGTGTCAACTGCATTATTTTTCTGAATATGGTAAGACAAAATATAATTACATTTCTAGAAATTGCTGACTCAATTATGTCAAACATTATGCAAATTAGAAAAGACGGGAAAAAAATCTAGCCAAGTTTCACAATAGTAAACAAACATCTAGTTTGAAAGCAAAAAGAAGGATGCCAGTCACGGTTCCTTCTGGATTAAACTGTCTCCACACAAAATTGCATCTACCTGTATAACTAAATAAAATAATTATAATCTAATTAGTTTACTGTTTACCTTTCTGTAGCTCCAGGCGTTTAGACACTGGGGGGCTGTTCATGTCATTACATGTCTTTTCTGACTGTTGACAGGAAAAGGTGTTTTGAAGCCGTCAATAAAACCTGTGAAGACAAGTTCATGAGTAAGCTTTCAAATATCGTCAATTTGTGGACTATAAAAGAGAAGAAGGTCTTCTTGACTTCTTGATTGTCCAGAACCATCACTGAGACATTGCAATGCCAGACACCATGCAGTGCTCATGCAAACATGCCTGCTCAAAATGGGCTGAATGCTCGGCCTGTGGCACTGCTGCTTGCAGCTTTCTCAAACTCTCAAACAAACAACTTCACTCTCTTCCTTTGGTCCTCGGCAACACAATCACCATGACATAGTTGCGTCAAACATCCCATTGCGGCTACTCAGAAATACGTGTGAAATACAGTTTGGTTCAGTGGAAAAAAAAACATACTGCTTGCGGTTGGAAGCATCTGTGAAACAATTAATATTTGGAAAATTGGTACATCCCCTAAGCATCTGTGAAATACACTTAGGGGATGTACCAATTTCCAAATATTAATTGTTTTGAGCCAGCGATGACGTTGTAAGTTATGGAAAACTTGCACAATTTGGGTTGCAGAGGCAGAGGAGTAATGTTCCTGTAGGTTATCTTCTCGTGTTCGTCGACTCTAGGGGAAAAGTTTGGTTGTAGCATTACCCAGCATCCATGTAGCGTTGGAAGGCTATATCCAGCACCCAGCTGCAATAGTGACCTGCAGGTAATGAGCCGGCGTCTGCACACTGCAGAGTCAGGTGACATACTCGACTTAGTCTGCAGAGCTCTGAAGTCAAGCCCAGCTGCTGAACAGAACACTCTTCTCCTGATTATTCAAAGTGTATTAATATCGAACATGTTGCGTGTCCAAATTGTACCAAATGCATCACCGCATGTTCCCATTAATACACCTAACTAGTGTGCGGTAGATTGAATAAAAAGTTCCATGCAAGAACACACACGCAGAGAGCCAGCGATTCCTTGCTTTATAGTCAAAGTCAATGGAAATGTACTGCTAGGCAACAGCTTTGGTCAATGTTCACCTCCTGTCAGCTCGTGTCATTCACATACACGGCAAAAGAAATAAGGCTCGTTACGGGACTGAGCTCACATTGACGTGAGGAGTTGTATGGTATGGCAGCATTCTACATGTTTTTCACCATTAACGAACAAGCTGTTTTTAATCATATTCAGCTATTATTGTGACGAGGTGCTGCTAAATGCCAAATTGAATTTGCCTCTCCCTCTACTGGCACTTGCAAAATAGAATGGTGTCATCAAACTTCCTTCTTTCATAAGTTAAACTGGGGCACTTATGCAATGGTCTTTACTTACACTAGTGCAGTGACCGGTTGGACCCTGTGCCCGTCCAAAATATACCTATTGCACAAGACTCCTGCGAGATAGCACCCTTCTCCTTTCTCCACGCCTCAGTGTGTTCCAAACGGTGAAATGTTTGAAGTTTGCCTGTAACTAGGGATGCAACGATACCATTTTTTACAAACCGATACGAGTACGAGTATTTTTATTTGTGTACTTGCCGATACCGAGTACCGATACCGATACTTCTTAGATTTGGTCTCCATGAAAGTGCAATTAATTTGGAGGCAGATTTTATTTTATCCTCTGCAGATTATGTCAAGCCTATAGTACAAAATTAACAGAAGGCTATCCCAAGCTTTAAACCTCTTGTGGAAGTCCCTCTAATGTCGGACCATAAAACGCCCCCGTGTCCGGGTTCATAATGTAAGCGATAATATTAGGTATCGAGCAATTATATAGGAAGCTGTGTTCCAAGTTATGTTTCCGGTGCTTTTATTGTGGAGGGAGAAACGGAAAGGAAAAGAGGAGTGGAATTGTGGGATATACGTGTGTGAAGGAGATAGAAAAGTGGTTCAAGTTACCCTGCAGCGTGTTTTCATTTTATTATAATTACAAATATAGACACACAACAGACACTCGGCTACAATAATATCATCCGTAGCCGCACAACAGCGTCTGAATGTGGCCGCTGCCAGCGCTACTTCAGGTGGATCAGCAGCAGTTTGATTCAAACCGGCAGGACGGCAGTAATTTGTGTCGCGTTGGGTGTGAACGCACCATTACTCTACACACCTTGCTGCAAGAGCCACAAGAGAGCGACGAAAGAGCCGTATGCGGCTCTGGATCACGGGTTGCCGACCCCTGCCCTAGACGTTGAAGTCAGGTAGGACAACAAATATGTTTCTCCACAAAGCGCGACCAGTTTGTTGTAGCGAAATACTGTTGAGTGGTATCGGTTCTTGGTATCGGCAATTGAAAACGAATACGAGTATGAGTATTTTAACGCAGTATGCATCCCTACCTGTAACAATTACATATGCTGCTGGATATACCTATGTGTTTCTCCATAGCCAGAAAGATAAATAGCAGGAATCCCTTCTATATGCAGTTTTGCTTAATGGGGTTTTCCTTTGTAAGCATTTTGCATCATTCAGGAAGCTACTGGACTGTGTTTCACGTCCTGCATTGGTCCCTTGTGTCCACTAGCCGGTAGAGCTAGCTTTTCTGTGCTAGCAGGTATTCAATATATTGGATACCTCCAAATGAAGACACTGTTCCTTTAAGTTAACATGAGCCAACTCCAACAATGCGCAGTGTATCTTTCAGTTTATTATCACAGGTGTTGTGATGTTTCAAGGGAATACCTTCAAATGCCGACATGAACAATACAAAAGTTCCAGGATCTTTTTTCATCTTATTTGTCGCACTAGTCATGTAAGCGGAGTCATTTTTTGTCAGTTTCTTAAGGCCAGTGTGAGCTAGACACATTGATTGAACTTTATTGATCCAGGATCTGAGGAAGAGCCATTGAGTCCAATGTTGCCATGTCTGACAGGAGAAAAACATAATATTCTGTTGTTCTGTGTGTATGTTGAATAAAGCTTTATGTTTTGATCTACTGCAAGTCTAAATTAGGACATAGATGCTTGACTTTACCTTCACATTACTGCTTCCAACAAGGAGGTTATATTTTCAGTGTGTCCTTCACCTGGAATACGGACAAACCGCTGGCCTGATTTTCATTATAATAGAAGGGTATATATATAGCATGAGCCAAGGAAGAATCCAGACAAATGTGAAACGGACTGGCCTTGGCTCAGGTGTATGCTTTCCAAGTGGCCTTATAGTTTATTTTGATACCAATGTCAACAGACCCCATTAGTTTTTTTTTTTTTGTCTGCTTGTTTTTGTTGTTGGTATTTTATAATGGTGTTTACTGAGTTTAGGATCTAAGTAGTATTAGTATTCTTAGCAAGAAAAAAATATATTGAAAAATCGCATGTTCAAGGTGATTGATGCTTTACCGATAATGGCAGCAAACACAATCACAAAACAAGCTGCATCTGAAGTATAATTGAGTGATTAAAGATACTCTTATTCAGATTACAGTATAAGCCCTATTAATACAGTGAGTTTAGAGTATTAACAAAGCTAGAAATCACAAACAATAATAACTGTGCTAAAAATCATAGTTGCAAGTAAAGAGATGTAAGTCTGTGTTGTATACACTTCATCCAAACACAATATATACTATTTGTGGTATAGAAAACCTATGAAAACAGTGGCATGAGGCAACATACAGGGTTCTAACACAAGAAATTGGACTGTTATTGCTATGTGACCTATGCTGCTCAGTCAAGATGCACTCATCCACCACACATTGGATGTTTTCAGCCCAGTAGTCCCCTAGCATTGACAGGAATGATCAATAAGGCCACTCTTTTACTGCTTCATTTCACAGCTGTCTTGCACAGATGTTGAGGTAAAACAATTAGAATGGCAAAGGTGAGTTTAAAGGGCCCAAAAGGATGCTTATTTATATATATATTTGTGTTATTATTTTTGAATGTTCCTACTCCTCGCCCCCTTTTTAAAACTATTTTTTTTACTGTCTCTCAGTGGTGCACAGTTTTTTTCACCATGTTTTTTTTTCAGCTTCACCATGTCTCTTCACTCTCCATGTCAACTCTTATATATCTTCTTCCTGAAAAAAAAAGACTGCATGGAGGATAATTCCTCTGCACAATGCATTTTGTCACGATGATATGCCCTTGAACTGTTGACATGATCAGAATAAATCATAATATATTTTATTGCACAAATCATGTATTGTATGTGTTAAACATTCAAACTGATAAACATTTCCTGCTGTCACACTATATATATTTTTCCTGTTGTGACTAGAGTGCAATGGAAGGCCCCACAATGGTTGAGCTGCTTTAGCTCCTATGTTGCTTCAGCTGTAGGCCTTCTATACAAATGAGAACAATGATTATGTTTATGTATGCAAATAATATAGAGCTATACATCTGCCACTTGATTCTGTGAATAATTGATTTAGCTTTTTGAATTTGTGTTCATTATGTTGACCTTTTGTTAATGGTTCTATATGTATGTCAGATGTTTTGTGTCAAGCCACGCCTCCTGCCTGTACTGAGTGTGTGTGTGTTAGGGGGCGTGGCTCCGGGCTGATCTCCTCCCGGCTCCCTGATTACACCTCACTTCACCTGCTCAAGCAACCAAGCTGCCTTCAATCAACTGATCACCCTGCAGTAGATCATTGTCTCCACTAACCTGGTAGTGGCTGCGATGCTGAAGAGTTACTTAGAGATTCAACCCAATTGTCTTTGCCGTGCCTCTGATCCTGTCTTTTGTTCCCGCAGACATCCATCCTCCTGGTTCCCCAGTCTACCTGCCGCTTCCTGCTTGGATTCCCCTGCCTGGATTTTCCTGCCATCCCCCTGACTGTTCATCCACAGCTGTTTCCCTGCCAATAAACCATTTCCTCCTTCTACTACCTGGTCTGCGTTTGGGTCTGCCACCACATATCATAACATTTTGCTCAATGTCAGAATAAGTTAGCGCCAGGGATCAATACATATTCTGTAATTTATCCCATGAAGCTCTATATTCTGCGAGCAGCAATGACCAGATGTATTTTTCTGCTAAAATACACTTTATCATAACTGCCTATTACTGTATCTGTGTCATTTTCTAATCACATAGCTGCTGCTGTCATCTGCTGCACCACTGGTGCTGCACAATCTTTCATCCATGAATTCACACAGAACGAATTTAACATGATTTTCATATTGTCTGATTTCTATCTCAGAATATGAAGAGTGGAACGCAGTCACATTCACACAAGTCGGTTCATCTGTTTGAACAATCTTCTTGAATATATCCCTCAATGCATGCTAAACAGGCTTCTAGATTATCACTTTAATCCAATCTTGTGCATGTTTTCCATGTTAAGTTGTGGGACTCACAGAATAACAATTCCAGATCATGAATTGGCAGTGTATAATAGGACTGTAGTCTCTGGGGGATCCGAGCCATTTGTTTAGGAACAGTGCCTGCAGCCCCGGGGTATGGCACAAATGTGTTTGAAGCTTTTGTGCGACAGGATTGAACTGTGTGGTGTTGTGGGTTATGATGAGAGAGAGCGGGAAACCTTCAAGGTCAGAGCAATAGGCTCAAAATTATACCGCAGAAGTGTTTTCATGTTCAAACCTTGAAAAAGGTAGAATGCAGATGAAGCCTCGTGTGCTGTGTCCTTGTTGTAAAAACACCAAGAAACTACCACATTTGGAAGCTTTTTTCGCTGCCAGTAAGTTCATGCTTTAATTCCCACATAAACAAACCTTGTACTGGCATTATCACATGTTCTCCAGTGTAGATATTTCCCGATGGAAGGTCACCAAAAAGCGTAGTCTGCCACTGACAGATGTTGCATATAATTCAGAGAGGAAAGCATTATTTCCATCTGTAGAGAGGGGGAGGCTTTCTGGAAGGCTGAGTGTGCATATTTGACAGTGTGGAAATTAAGAGCTTGATGGGAGGAAAGTTTGGTTTGTTGTGCCGGCCCCTGTTTGTGTGTTGTGTGCGCTTCCACGCAAAAGATTGCTGTACACCATTTCTGATCATGCATTTCATAATCATTAGGTGGCATCTCACAAGAGTGCAGTTGTTTATCTGCAGACAGCTGTAAATAAATGAAGAGGGAGTAAATTCTCGGGGGAGTATGGGGACACGCACACTGGGATTTGTCACGGTAGACTTAGTTCGGCTTTTTAGTTCTTCTTTACCTTTTGTCCTTTTCTTTAGTCCACGTTCCATATAGCCATTCATCATGCCACAACTTCTTCTTCCATGAATTCCTGTCATGGTAATACAGTTTCCCTGATTAATCTTTCACCCATTTTACTCTATAGCCTTTACTGCAGCAGCACTCTACTTATTTAATTTGAGAAACAATCCCAATGAAAAACCCAAGATAATAAATGTTTCCTCCTCTGGGACACTGTTTGGTACAGGCGACATCCATCTTGGAACTGCAATCCCCTCTACCCACCACACTGTTTACACGTGTGTGTGTGTGTGTGTGTGCGCGCGCGCACATGGTGTCATATTAAATCACTACGTTTGCAAACAGACAGTGCTGATGCTACAAACTTGAATAGTACGTGTGGACCTTCATGCTACATGGATAACACATGCAATGGTTGAGAAGGAACGAAAAAGGAACCGAAATAGGTCACATGGTAATAAAATAAATAAATACAATGAACATGATACACTGTATAAAAGGCTACCCTGAACATATTCTGCCTCATAGATAAAGACATCCGAGCCACATCGACATTTGCACGGAGACATTCTTTCAAAATTTGCCACAAGGAGGGGGAGGAACTGATGAGGATGTCTCTGGTACGGCAAACAGAAAGGCATATTCAGTTTTAGCTCCCACATTACCGTTAAGCTTTGCATACTCTCAATCCTTATTGTCTACAATTAATGAGTTTCTCTCATATTGAGAAACATGCAAATGGAGATTTCTGGGTTGGAGACTGCAATTATGGGAGAAGCGAAGGGATATGAGACCCTAATTACGTGCTATCATTATTGCCATGACTACTGCTACAGTTGTCTACGTTGTCTGCAAGGGTGCAAAGAGGGGTATACAATATTATGCAACCCAGTGGCTGCATGTGAAACATTAAGTTTTTCTTTTTCATTCAAATGAGTATGTCCATGATAAGCAATTGGATTATACTAATAAATCAATAACATATTATGGTGAATTTTTTGAAAGTTGTCCTCAAGGAAGAGAAATGACCAAAAAAGAACAAAGTGAAAGTTTGTCGTGAATAATGGTTGAATCGAGCAAAACAAGTGCAATGACCAAACAGATTTGGTGTCACACCGCCTTGCATTTTGCTGCTCTGCACAAAAAAACACAATGTGCCATTGTCATGGAAATCTGGCACTATTGCATTTGCCTCCTAAAACACAAACAAAACCTAAGTGCACAAACCTTCCATTGTAGACACCGCCACACACCCGCGCACTCATAGGTTTATTGCTTTTCACATTAACAAACTCAATTTTTGTCAGCTTGAGCTTTGAATTTAATCTGCTTTGATTTTTTTCCGCAGACAGAACAGGCAAGCTGTATTGTGAGTGCCATCATCTCAAAAGAGCTTAGTGGGCAGAACTGCTTTTTGACGGAGGATAAAACACAGTCTTACAGACAGAATCGATGCAATACTTCTAAACTTGCATGGATTGTGTTTGCGTACCCGGTATCTCTGTCTCCCTCGCTGGATTCCAATGAAAAGATGATATCTATCACAGAGCAGCAGGCCCACCACAGCATCTCCTGCTGTAGCAGTGTTGTGTGTACGGGCCCCTTGCTCCCAGTCAAATTCATACGCAGGAACACTGCTAAGATGTACGCTTTGAGGAGCATTGTAACCAAGTCGCTGTGCACTTTTAACTTCAATGTCATCCACCAGCAGCTTTTCCTCGGGGCTTTAACTGATTTGTAATTGGCGCAATTCGCCCCTTTTGTGCTACGTACAATGTGCCTTTGAAAAAAAAATAGAGAAAAAATAATAAGTTGTATCCCCTTTTATCCTGCATTGTGCCACTCAGTGCACCTGGGGAAGTGATAGCACTTGCATGATAAAAAGAATATTGAAAAAGGAGGCGAGGAATAAATTCAGTATTTCCCTCTGCCGGCTCTTCATCGTTGGAGACTTAGAGCACACTCAAATGTCTTGCCTGACATTTTTAGTCACACATACTAAATAAGTTATTTTGCATTATGGCTTACATTTGACTGTCAGGAGTAAAGCTCATTATACTACTGAATGATTTAATATCTATCTATGAATTATTAATGCAGTGATTAAACTGATTATGGCTCAAACCCTGTCTCAAGAACACCATAACACATTAATTACGGGTACAACCCACAACACGCCCATGGAGTTGTCTTGCCAACACAGGCTGAGGGTGAGAGAGGGCAGGAGCTTGGATGGATAGGAAACAAGAACACTGTGATACTAGTGGAAAAGCATTAGACCCATTGATTGTATATTACGAGAGGGTCAAAATATCCATATTAAACTGGAGGACTTGACCTCTGACACCTTCCCTGTGTGAAGGGCCCTGGGTAATCGGCATATCCTATGAAATACGCCATTGCTGCACAAGATTGCCTGCCTAGAATCTAGCTCACACACCCTCAGTCACTGCTGCCAGGCACAATGTACGATTGCAGGGACAGCTCTTTCCCCTAAGAGGCCTGTGGCGAGCTAAGCCAAGCCACGCAGCCAGAGCCAAAGGATTCTGGGTAGCTGAAAGCAGCTTTTCCGTCACAGCTACCTTCAAAGACCAGGACGCCATCCAGAACACAGGGACGTAGGATCAAAGGCCCGGAGAGCGCCTGCTAATTAGTGGGTGGGAATCCTTTTAAATGCACCACAAGCTATTGTCTGCTACTGTCACATTAGCGATAGCAAAGGTTGAAGCAAGAGGATGTGGCAGACTGAGGGAGGGGAAGAGAGAGGGGCAGAAAAGGACAAGATGAGACACGGGACATCCAGTCCCATGTTGTAAAAGTGAGTGAGTCGACGTGTCGCTTTGTCCCAAAGTGAATGGCGTACATGTGAGCACCCTGATGCAATCTGAGAATGCAAAGTCACAGCATCCTTTTCTCAGCTACAATATCCTATTTGGTGGCGGAGCTCAGTGTCTCTCATCAGGCAGGAACATCTGCTCCCATCACATAGAACATCTAATCATCATACCTTACAAAAAAATATGAAATTCACACCTTAGGTTGTATGTATGTTTGGGTTGTGAAGCTGAACGACGTACTGCTGAAGTGAACTGCAAGCGCACACGTAGCCACAGTAAGGACGCATGTTGAACCAATAAGCGCTACGGCTAAATGACGACATTAAGCATTGATTTTGTTTTTTCCTTTTAAAGGAATCTATCTAGATTAATAGATGCTACCTGGATGTTGCTGCAGCTTGATGAGCACGTCTGATGCCCAGTTCCAGACTTCGCTTTTGGTTTACTCTGAGGAGGGTCCTGCTTAGCACCTAAACAAAGATCAATCCACTGTCCAATCAGGGAGTAGCATGTACCATGAAGGAGCGCAGAGTCCACCTTACACTCGTCTGCCTCGAATTACTGAACCGAGGATAAGGGACGCGCGAAGCATGAAGCTGGAGGACTACACACACACACTCATAGAGCTGGAGTTTTATCCAGGTAACTTCTATTCCTATTTTGTATGTGCTGCACCCTCTAACAGGCTTAAGGGATGAGCTCTGCTCCTCGCCGGGCCTATATATATGCAATGATCTATTCATATGCAGCCCCTGATTGGGTGGAAATGATGATCAGACTGCAGACCCACCAGTGGATTGCTGTCCTACTACACACCTCTGTGCCCAAGAGCAAAAAGGCAGCACTGTGCCAGATGGTGCTCTCACTAAAGTGGCTCTGTGAGCCACAGCCAAGGTGCAGGAGGAAGACCGCGGACAGATGTTTCTGCCATGGCACCGAAAGCTACGTGTAAAGCTGATGAGGCAGCGCCCCTTGTGGCGTGTGCTCCAAAGAGCTATGATTCACCTCCTCATGCACCTTCTGAATGGAGTCGGGCAGCTAGAAGGTGAGCCTATACAGCAGTGTTTTTCAACCTTTTTTGAGCCGCGGCACATTTTCTACAATAGAAAAATCCTGCATCACACCAACAATCAAAAAAGTTGCAAAATGTCACATTGTAGCATAATACGGCACACATCGTAGGTTATTATTGCTCTATGTACTGGCATGGAAGAGCATTTAATTACTAGGCCAGCCACCTTATTGCATGCTCAGACGCTTAACAATAGAAAATTATTTGCAGAAACTAAATAATATTTGTGAAATTGGACATTTTTCCACGGCACAGCTGCCGATCTCTCACGGCACACTGGTGTGAGAGATCGGCAGCTGCTATAAAATCACTGCTAACCCGGGGCCAGAGTCCCTTGGTACACAAAAAGTGGTAAAAAAAAAAAAAAGGGACAGCGGTCAAGACAAAATGCACAGCAGACAATCCAGCGCAGAAGCAAGAGGTCACCTTCTCACACTCAGACACTCAGTTTCAGAGTGAGACTGACAGTTTGTTCCGATTTCCCCTCACTCCCATCTCACATGCCCGGGGTACGACCAGACCGGCGGTGCAGCGGTGAGCGTTTGTCGGCGCAGACTATTTTGCCACATGAGGTGTCGATATGCTGCACCTGACAGGCCGCTGGCTCCGCGCAGTTTGCCCGCTTGTTATGTCTGACAGTGACAGGAAGCGACTGGGTGAGAACCGACACACAGAGGAAAATCCACGGCTGCAGCAAATATTTGATGATGGGATTTCCGTCGGATTGGAGATTGAAGCTGATGTTGACATTTGTGTAACATCTGCACAGTCAGGTCGTCGGAGTCTATTTCTCTCCCTGGATGTATTTATCTCCTCTTGCTCCATCTCGCTCATAAATCCAAAGTAGAAATGCTTCCAGGCAAAATGTCATTTTTGTGTGAGAGGAATTACGCACAAACTTGAGGGTGAAATGCAACACTCTTTGTGTGGAAGGAAGAAATAACGACTATTTTAAAAGCCAATTAGCAGACAGCAGGTGATGGGTGTTGAAGTTCCAGGTAAATGTAGGTACCTGTCACCATAGACTGCTGCAGAGATTTACAAGATGCACATACTGGCCTAAAGCATAAGTAATGTATCACCAAGCCAGAGTACTGTCGCATGTCTCTTCATGTTGCGATTACATTCATAAAAAGAATGTCAAATTCCCATGGAGCATTGGTGCACAAACTAGATGTGTTTAAGAGTCATGCAGAAAGTGCAAACATGTAAATGCCAATGGGGAACATGGGACATAATGCATTACTCATCCTATCATTTGGAGAACTTCTAAAAGACTTTAAACCAGAAGGCGATTGCAGCTATCTATGTGCGAGTGGAATAAGGTGTCAAAGAGGGGACAAAGCAAAGTGTGAAACCAGCCGCATGTTTGAAAAAAATAAATGGAATAGTACAAAAAGGACGATGGATGCAGTGCTAAATCAGTCCCCGTAGTAGGATGCACCAACGCAATTTATCATCAACAGAAGGGGAGGAAATAAAGCACGGGAAAACAGAGTGCTGAAGGTTTTTTCCTCAGAGTCTGGGGTGGTTCCAGGGGGGGCCATGAGAACACAGTAATGACTTTAATGAAGAGGACTTGTTCTTAATTGAGATTAGATTTCTGTTTTATCTAGCTGCCACATCAAGGATCCTTTAGTTCCAGTCTGAATGGCGTCTCATTGTGCTCCATTACGTGGTTGATCGACCATGTTAATTTAAACTGCATGCCATCAGTTAGCTGGTATAATTCTCACAGACTACAGTGCCCCTTCAGTATAAACTGTTAAATATCAGGAGCTGAGAATTTTCTTCTTTTTTTCTCCTTTATATTTAAAAGACAGGCAAAACAGTGTGGGTATTAAGAGCTAGATGGGTGGGAAGTTTGGTGTGTGTGTGTGTGTGTGTGTGTGTGTTTGCAAGTACAAATTTAGTTTATATCGATGGCTCCTTCCCTGTTGTCTGGTACAATGCGATCGCATCATAAACATCATTGCAACTTTGTTTCAGGTTCATGTTTCACATGGTCAGCTGGCGTGTCACATGTTTGACCATGTGACCGCCGCGTTGTGCAGACTGCAGCGTGTGTCTGACAGCGTGAGGCGCACTCCGCCCCTCTCCTGCACGGCAGCCGAGCAGAAAGTGCCTTTTAGTGCAATTACATGGGTTTCTACACATCAATTAGCAATCCAATTAAGTCTTGATGTGATGAATAGTGGTGAATAGGAGTGGAGGAGCTACTGATCTCGCTAATAATGATCTTGCCGATTACACTGATCAGTCAGTGGCTAAGAAGACAGACATGCCAAGGTCATCAATTAACAGGGGGAGCGAGGGAAGAGAGAGAAAGAGAGAGGCTGATACACAATTGTATCATATGCAAAACATTAGCTGTGTAATAATTATAAATAGTTTGTATTTCCTACATGGTACAGATTCCAATGCATATCGTTTCATGGTTAAAAGCGAGCTGTAATGTTTTAACTGAATAGTCTTGATGAGGGAATAACTTATGCATGACAGAGGAATGAATAATATGTTTTTAGACCATTTTTAAGTTGATTAAATGGAAATTAATGTACTTTCCCACAATTTCAGCTTCTTATCCAAATATGGTCCATAGCTCATTTGTCATTTACTTGTAGCTTTACTCATTTTACACAGAAGTATGTTTTGATAGTCTCATGGCCAATTAGGTTCAATATTAGCAAGTTAGCATGTTGCCACGCATCACAAGCTGACTGTTAATCGAGAAATTATTGCACTGCAACTTCCCATCGGTGGCAGTCCATCATTTATATCTGCATTACTCTTAAGCCTTTCAATGTCTTCAATGTTTCACGAGTTGCAAAGTCAAGTTAAAAGGACAAATCATTCACGAGCTTGAATACTGTCGAGCTGTTTCAACCTTTTCCCCTTATGCCACCTTTAAAGTACCTTGCTAATTTTTAAAGGTTCACGCATACTTGGTTACTCTGGGCCACTGGTTCATTCTATTTGGGTCAGTAACTTTAATGAATTAGATTTCATTTGTTTTTGCATGCGCTCCCCCTCCCACTTTGTCAAGCTCTGATTAGATATTTAAAAACTCCGGCAATGCACTTCTCTACAAAGTGAGGTTGTGGGAATTAAATGATTCTCGAGGAAGGGCATCAGAGATACAGTGTTAAATGTTAAATGTATGCACCTTCCCGCCAGGACAAATTCCTTGTATGTGTAAACATACATGACAATAAATGGTTCTGATTCTGATTCTGATTCTGATTCTAAACATTTCTGCTACATCTGTGAAGACTTGTAAAGAGCATTCTGCGATGTGGCGAGTTGTAATGCGACCTATCTCTGAACACTTTTTCATATTTGTTGGGTCTCTGAAAATAATATTCTAAAGAGTCTGGACTGTGTGCTTCTCCTGTCAGGGTACAGGTCTGGACCCAAAAGCAAAACCTCGGAACACCGTAGAGTATAAACAAAAATGAATTTATTGTCTCCCAAACAAACTTAAATACTCAGGCCTTTGGCAATACTCCAGTATGGCGGTGTCTCGTGTCCAGCTCGTGAGAGAGTCACAACTCGTGTCCAACTCGTGAAACGGGAATCTGCAGTTGCTTCAGCGTCTCGAGTGTCGTGTCGTGTCTGGGGCTGAGCATCACAGCCCTCACAAGTGCAATCTCCCGACGCTTGTGTTCGGGCAGAGGCCACTCTTAAGCTGCTGCCGTGATTGTCCTGATGCTCTGCAGCTGCGAGCGGTGGCCATCTTCCTCCCAGCTGTCCCGTATCAACCTGATTACAGACCCAACACACAATCTCTGGTCCCAGCCAGCGTTACTCTGGCACCCCCTGGCGGAGGTGCACTCAGGATCCTTACATCTCCTGGGGGTCTGGTGTAGTCTGCGGTCGTCCAGGCAAAGACTGCTTATTGTTTACAGTCCGATTAGCAACTTGAAATGCGAGCGAGGGTTGAGAGACGATGTGTACGAGTGGATTGTTTCACAAGTAGCCGGTATAGATAGAAGCTAATTGCAAACCAATTACAATGAAAATCATCGTCAGACTATTAGTCGGTGGGGTCAGAGATTACATTTCAGCCAATGCGTTCCGCCTCTTTTGCTCCACACACAGACTGCTCACCTGCATTCAACCAAAGCCTCGTTACAACGTGATTATTCGATACTACCCGGACAGCTAATGGAAATGCTTCCAATATCAAATTATTGTCCCTTTGCCCACAGATTTTACATGTGAGTGCATAATATGTTTAAAGAGCTTACTCATGCACTGGTCCATGGCAAAGGAAGCTTTTCATCAAGCCTCCACCTGTCCATCAATGCTCAATAGGCATGTCATTTAAAAGAAATCTTTACAAATCAAACATTTCAATTTCAATAACTGGTTCTACTACTACTGTCAAATGATCTAAACAGAGTCTAACAGCCATAAACAGAATATGGGGAATAATTTGTGATTATGAGCATTAATAAAATCAGCTACTAAAATAAAAAAGTGAATTAGCCCTTTGTTTGGTTTTGTCCATTATTTTAGGATTGACAAAATAAAACTAAAGATGTTATAACAACTACAACTGAAGCCATTTTTGGAATGAGTGATATGATATGTGGGGCTCACATTAATATTGGAGACAATAATAGGAACTGGACATGGACCCCCTTCCATATTCTCATTTATTTATTATTTATTATTATTATTATTATTATTATTAATTGATTGTTAATCGTTTTGTTTATTCGCCTGGCATATGTTCATCTGCAATAGAAACTTGAATGGTTTAGGAGGTTAATATTTGGTTACAATGAGGAATTATTAATGTTATATATTTATGTTTAAGAAAAGAGAATATTCAGTTGTAGACCAAAACAGCCTGCAGCATGCGGTTGCGTTGCGCTGATTAAAGACGTTCTTTAAAACCGTTGCACGCCTCGATGTCCTGAGTGTCCAAGTGTGCAACAGATGTATTACACATAAATAAACATGTCCGAACAACGGCGGAAAAATGGGGAAAAATAACACTCAAGTAAAATGAGATTTATTCTGGGAAATAAATGTTCGTTCTTGCCAGCTGGTTAAAACCTCTAAATCTCTATGAATTAACGATAATGTGTTTCACCTTTTTTTGATCAAACATATTACAGAGGTCACTTTGTCCATCTGTAGCAAATCTCAAATATAAACAAGCTGCTGTAGCTTATTGAGCATTATGTTTTATTTTCCTTCCTCATTAACCAACACGGGAAAAGTGCTACAATTTGTTATTAAACTTCTTCTTCCTCAATTCTGAATACATATACTGTAAATCAACTTAAGTTAGACCTGGGACTACTAGGGGTATTTGATTGCATAGTCATGTTCATATACAAGGGAAATGTTATAAAAATAGCAATATTCATCTTCTATACTGTCAAATGGCTTAACTTACACCACTAAACAATTCATCATATTTCTTTTCATTTCGTTCCTCTCCCTATGTTTTATTTGTATGTAATTACAAAAGTAGTATTGTTTTGTATTAGTAAAAGTACTGGAGTATTGTTTTATTAACTTAATTGTTTTAAAATTATTTTTGGATTACAATTACTGATGCATCTATAAGCACATGTTGACAAATTAGGGCTTCGTCGCAAAGTTATGGAATTTTATTTTTAACATAAAGGAAAAGAGAATTGCAATAATGATATAGCTGCAGCACTTTTCTCTGCCCTTCACTTGATGCATAATTGATATACATCAGACGACCAGACACAAATACTAATGGTCCCATTCCCAGTGACTCATGGGACGTCTAATGTTTGGATTGTGACTATTGTACGTCTCGCTTCATCATGGCAGAGGATTTGTATGATTGTATGATAAACATGTATCTGTGTCTTCTTGAAAGTCAAGTGATGCGCAAAATGTAAAAATAAAAACACAATATTATAGCAATCATAAAATAAGAACCAGAGGTAATAGAAGACTGATGGCTTTATCAATAAACTGAAACACTTTCCAGTGTAAAATAGTGCTGTGGTGAATATACCTCTATCCCGGCTGCTGCCCTTGACCACAGAGAGTTCATATCTATGAATAAACTGCTATGGCTATTAAAACATTTCAATAACATCCTCGGCACTGATAGATCACGCAGCACCACAATGACATACAATGGCAGTATGCATTTGATGTACATTTTAGACGCAATTCCATTCAGCATTTTCTTTTCTAGTCTCAACATCTTTAGATGTGCAGTATCGACGCATCCATCAGTAACATTTAGCCGGAAGATATTCAGGCTCTTCACTGACCTTCTTGCGGCTTGATCTTGCCTTCTTTGAATAATGTCCTTTGCAGAAGAATTATGGATCTTTCAAGGGTGGATGAGATGTGTGCTCCCTTAGAACTAGGTTGTAAAATGACCATCACGGGGTGATGAAATTCACAAGATAAAAGGTGAATTTAACAACCACCGATTTGCATACCGGTATGTAAAGCACAATACGCATGACTTACACTGAAGTTCATGTGAAATCAAAGGGAGTGGATATACGTTCTCTCTTGTCATGTAACAATTACTGTGTTTTTTTTTTCTCCTTTCATTTGTTCATTGATTATTTCCTTGGGATTGTATGCCCTCATTTGCCGACGTACAGTAGAGAGACGACAAAAAGCCAGAGGGATGGGGAATGATGGGTCCCCAGATGGACTCAAACTGGGGACTTTGTAGTTCGTTGTAAGCTTAACTCCATTAAAACCAGTTGTATTACGTCAGATTTGAAGTTCATGAATAGTTAGTAGCTTAGTTGACTGTTTTATTATGGAAAAAATGTGCATTTCAGTAGGAATTGTATTACTTCCATTGCTTTTGCAGCATTCACGATAATATCCATATCCAAACTCCAATGTGTCCCATGTTTAAAGTTGAGTGTGCTAAAGAAGTACCGAAGAAGCCCAGTGGAACATGGGTGAGAAGCAGCTGGGTTGGTGATATTACATGGGGGAGCACGTTGTACGGTGGGTAGGCCATCCATCAGGGGGACTGCAGCTCCCAAAGGTGGTCTCTTCAAGTGCACAACCTGGCCCCACTGCTGCACACACACACTCTTAGCTTGCTCTCATTATAAACAGACACACATGCACATTCACAGAGTGCAAAGCACAAACATACAGATATGGACTAAATAATATAATTTGCACATAGAAAATGACCTCAAAGCAAAAATAACCAAACCACAGTAGGATATATTACATTTATTTGATTGTGTTTTATTAAAATTTTGACTTTGTTCATCCACAAAATGAAGTGAGTCAACCGTTTTGGGTACTGACGCACCATTTACACGTAGCTGCTGCCAATTTAGCATTTTGTGGATCACAAGATCAATGACAGGAATTTGATAGAACTTAATTGCCCGAAGCACATACACAAATGAACACACAGCATTAAATAGCACTGATTCATTCAAAGAAAATAAATCATTTTTACAAAAGCTGAGAGCCAAAAAGACATAACTCAAAATAAAGAGCCCAATAATAAGCAATACAATAATAAGTAAAACACGAATGTCATTCATTTGGCTTTGAGAAAGCCCATCTTCAACCCACAAGGAACGCTGACATCTTTCAAACTCCAGTGTTCAATCTTCTCATTATTTTCCCATGTTTCAAGGTGAAAACACCCCCCACCCACATACGTGTTGTCAGGGGCACCGGCATTACCGGAGCCGTTCAGGGACTTTCACATGTGGACCTCTTCCATTGCTCTTCACCTGGAGGCCTTGCATTGAGATGATTAGTCCGATGTCTTAGTGTAAATTCTTCAGGATTTGCATGTCAGCTTCTCACACCCTGAAGCCGACATAACTGCTGCTGAAGGCAAATCATATGATGCTGTGTACACTGGTAATGTGTCCACCTCCTTCACGGCCTCATACGCGTACATGAACACACACACACACACCACCCGTCTCTGGAGGTCCCTTTGGGGCCACTTACACTAGGCTGGGCAGGAATGTAAGCACATGCACATTTGATCTGTGAATAAAGTTGACCCACTTCTATATAAAGAACATGCATGATATTTGATTTATGGTTTCATTTCCTCTATATCGCTCTTCTTGCCTACTACTTTTTAAAAGACAAACATTCCTCATAACTGTTGAATATGTATCTGAATCATGTAGTACGTTGTCAACCAGTCATAGGTTAAATATATATGGTTGTCTATATCAGTGGTTCTCAACCTTTTTTCAGTGATGTACCCAATGTAAAATAATTTTCCAGCCAAGTACCCCCTAACCAGCACAAAGCATTCTTGTAATAAAATGTAATATACGGCACTGTGCCATCAGCGTCTGATTTATTATAGAATATGTACAATTCAGTTTGATTGAATATGTATTAATTAACTATTTTTAAAGGATTTTTGAAGGGATATTACTTTTACACATCTAAAAATCTCATGTACCCCCTGGAGTGCCTCCGCGTACCCCCAGGGGTCCACGTACCGCCATTTGAGAACCACTGTTCTATATCAATTATAGACTTTGACCTTGTGAATGAAAACAAATTTACACTGTAGAAACATTAACTTTACATTCTTCATATCATTTTTTTCCCTTAAAAAAATGCCGATCAACATTCTGTCTCATGCTCCTTTGAAGCTGCATTAAAATATGACTTGTTTTATATACCTTGCATTCGCAGTGAAGCAAACCAGCCAACTGTGAAACATTTCAATAATCTCAAAAAGTGAATCCTCCTACGTGTCTCACATTTGCATATCATGAGAGAGGGTCTGTATTGTCGTACCAGATTTAAGAAAAGGAGAGCGGCTTACATTGCGTACATAGTGTCTATGTGCATTGGATTGGAAATAAGATGATAAGTCATGAAGTCCTCAAAGGTGCCTCATTTCTATGATCCATCTTTAATATCTGAACACAGCCCTGTGATATAAGAAAACACATCTTTCTGTCATGTGACATGCAGAAATGGCCGAGGCAAGGGACCTCATGAATATCTAATTTATTAAGTGATTATGCATTTCCATTATTCATCAGATGAATTATTAAAAAGATGTGATCTATGTTCTGGCTTCACTGTATAGCGCCAACACCTTCGCCATAAAGGTGTGCTTTATATGTTTTAATTGCTGAAGGACATAGATGGGAGCGTGCATAAAGAATTATGCGTAAAATCATTTATTGAGTTGACAGCTTCCATGAGGAGGTATCTGTAATGTGTGTTCCAGACATTGCACATTTGCATTTGGTGTCATTTTTATGATTTGAGGTTTGACATGAATAACTTTTTTTTTAAAATATATATTTAAAGCGGAAGACTTTACCTATAGGGCACTGTTCTCTTTTATGTCCCTAAGACAGGCTCACCATTACTTTTTTTTCTGGATGCTATAACCAATTATAGCCAATTGGATTTTAACAATGTGTGAGATTAGGTGCCATGTTTCTATGAGTCCAACATAGTTTTGTTTCCTGCTCCAGGTGTGTGCTTCTCAAACAATGAATCAATGGTGGCCACAGCTTAAACAACACATACAGATCATATGTTTACCATTACTTTAGTTACAAGCCTTGCATTTACAGTGAGAAAACAGTGGCAGATTGATTGATTTCGCAATAGTTTTTTTTAAATGATTTATCTTTGATTTCAGACTTAAAGAAAGACAATTTCCAGCCTTCGACCACCGATTGTGTTGCCTAAAATGCCGATTGTTTATAAGTTTGAGTGTATAATTTGTGGCGAGATGGCTAATCAAGTAATTCTACAATAGAATATAAAATTAAAATAAAGTCTGTGCACGTTATGTTTTATTTTATATTCTATTGTAGATTTAATTGTACATTTTTCATGCTCCCATTTCTTGCTCTCTGTTTATGCCAGGACAAATTCCTTGTATTTGAACACATACTTGGCAATAAATGGTGCTGATTCTGAAGCTAAGGTTAGCTCAATGAGTTGGCTGTAAATTCCCTCCAGACTAAAAGGCTACCAGCCCTGTGCTAGACCCATTGAGCTCCTACGGGTGCTGAGCTATGATTGACAACCACCCTAAGCATTTAGGAGTGACTTGCTGTAAAGAACACAACAATGTGGAGCCACTTGGGGTTCAGCCCCTCACTCAAGGACACTTGAAACGTGCGTTGACGGCGGGGAACCGCCAACCTTGTGGTTAGAAGACTTCACCCACTGGGCTGCTGCCGCCCAGTAACATCTCACTTCTTACATGATTAGACTGGCCGTCTGGGCCGAGTGTGGGAGTACGCCAGGCGCC
The DNA here is from genome assembly GCA_023566465.1 of Cottus gobio. Taxonomy (NCBI): domain Eukaryota; kingdom Metazoa; phylum Chordata; class Actinopteri; order Perciformes; family Cottidae; genus Cottus; species Cottus gobio. The sequence goes on from CM042222.1 coordinate 20,774,324, forward strand.
AGAGGAAAACAATCGATTTGCTGGTTGAGTGTTTTGCTGACGACTCCTTTTGGAGACCACTTGTCTCTGCATGATCGGGGCCTCTGGCTTTATTTTTGAAAAGTTGCGTTAATGCGCTATTCAGAGATTGCATGCCATTTATTTGTGTGTCTTCCTCGACCAGAAAAAACAAAACAGTAATGAAGTGTGAACACAATATGCAGAGGTCGAGTCAGCAAAAGAATCAACAGTAAATCTTCTGCACATAAGTGGTATGTAATTACTGTGGCAGTGTTTTCCCATCACCAGACAGTTAAGTGTGTTTCAAATGAAGCAGATGGAGAAACAGTGATGCTATGGACTATTTGACTTCAGCAGTGAAGTGAACTTGTTATTTTAGTTCATATTGAAACAGTCTCTTAAAAAAATTAAAGGAGGATTCTGGTGATAACGACGACGATATCATTAATGTCCACCCACAACCTGACAGGTGGCATTCGGCAGTATCACAACAGCATATTTGTTTTCTAATATTCAGTTTGCATCATATTTGAAAAGCACATAATATTGGAGCCGGACGCTCTACTTTCCAAGCCTATGCAATTATTTTTCCAAAGCAATATTACCATTTTAGTATGGTGTTCATCAGTTGCAGGATGTTGCATGACATGCATGCTTATAAGCAAATATGAAAATAATATAAATGGCCATTGTTTCCTTTGACAATGAAGGATACGTGATATGTTTTAAATATTATGTGAGTATCAAGAAAGCTATGTGTCCCCTTTTCTCAGCCCTCGCCCACTCCAATATGTCTTCTCCCTTTCATCGTTTTACCCTTCTTTTAATTTTTCGGTTTTTCTACACCGTATGCTCTCAAAACCTTCAGACTTCACAATTCACAATCCTGATCAAAGAAAAAGTAATTTTGAAAGAATTCCTCTTCTCTTGTCAGAGTCTGACAAATTAATATTGTGCATTAGAATAAGAATAAGTATGATAAACATTCAGTTGTAATTACTTTATTATACTTTTCATGAACCTAATCAACAACAGATTGTCTGGACAAACCTTTCTAATTGCATATTTTCACCGGCTTAAAACCTGCTTGTGTGTATGTGCATTGTACGTGTCAGACATGTCATTAATGTTATCACAAAGCCATTCTGCTTTCCAGATTCCTCCTCTCCTCTTTGACAGCGTAATTCAAGAGATTATTAAGGTTTAATTACCACAGGATCCCCAATAAGTATCATATGGCAGACGTCAGAGTACATCAGGAGATTTAATTGGTCAATTAATAATACATGCTCAATTTTATTTATAATTATAGACGCGAAACACAACTTCTCTGCATACACTATGGTGGCTGATGGTGTCTTCTCTTACTATTAAATAGGTTACTATGCTAATTATGTCTTGTGCACTATATGTGTTGACTGTATGTGTCTCTGCTCATTCTCAGAAATGTCTTTTCATTGAATTATGGATGGTCTTCGTCTCTCCTCTTTACTGCTACTATCTCTCCTCTGATTCTCTCACAACCTCCTCAATGGTTTACTAACAGTAGGGTCATCTCTTTGCATTTCAGGCATTATGATTATGTATCATTTGTATCTCTGAGATGGAGCCTCATCGTTCAGATAATGCTTTTAATTATTGTCTAAAAAGTAGCATTGTAAGTGCTGGTAAGCAATAGCATCATTATTTAATGTGTAGAGAATCATTTAAGTTACAAGGTGAAGACACTGCAGAATGCCATATGTATTTATGATATGTATTATTATTTATACGTAGCATACCATATGTGTTGTTGCTCTCAGCTCATTCATATGCTATCACCACTATCAACTATATACGGGTTATATGTCTTGGCTTGTCTTTATAATATACATGATAGTCCTAAGGATAAAAAACTAGCCTGCCAGGGTATGCATTTTGCATTAATATGCAACATGCATTTGTTTCTCCCCATGTCTCAGCTCGATTTTACCTAAAATGCTAATGCGTAATGTCTATAGTTAGGGAAATATCAAGGTTATATATTTTTTTTAAATCATATTAACTGCACATCTGTGGAGGCTGTGTCTGCTCCACCCCCTTATTTTTACCTCGCTACATAAAGGGCAAACTACTTCCCACAATGGCACTGAATGATGGCATTGGATGTAGATCATGAGGTGCACTATAATCCAATATGTAGAGGGATGCTGGGCTGTTGCTGCCAGGGCAAGGATGGATGAAGTCACAAACTCTGTGTTGACCAGGGAGAATTACTTTAACCCTAGAACACTAACGTCGGGTGATTTTCACCCGAGCGATTGTGTTTACGTTATTTTCATTGTGTTGCTTTTGTCTGAGTTGCGTGGGTCCTTGTGTAGCTTCCTGCTTCTCATTGACGTTACTGAAAGTGGGCGTGTCTTTATTGAAAGTGGGCGTGTCTCTCTGCTCCGATCCCTGTTTTTTTTCAACAGGCACGTGTTCGGTTGATTTTCACCCGACGTTAGAGTTAGAGGGTAAAACAATTTCGGATGGTTTATACATTGACATGTGACTTTACCTTCACAGGACAAGGCTCACATGTCCCAGGAACATGTGGACCAAATAACAAGTTCATAGCTCCATTATTTATGTTTTTAATCATGTTTTATTGACAATTTCCTCGTTTTTCACCTGATTTTGAGCCTTTTTTTAGGGTCCCCCCATGATACCTTTTCATTTTATGATAAGTTCTATAGGTTAAAATAATAGAAGAGAACTTAAATTTGCCTTGTAGAGTTGTATTTTAACATATTTCGATGAGAAGTATTTTTTATCAGGTACTTTATACCGGGTGAAAATCACCCGATGTTAGTGTTAGTGTGAATATTTTTAACGTTAGTGTTCGAGGGTTAAGGATAACATGACTGGAAAATAAGAGAGCATCAGACTGCTTAAAATATTTGATTAATTTGATTTGATTTTTATTTCTAGTAAACAACTGCATGTATTAATGTATGCATGCATTAAAACGCTGTTCACTGGGTATTCTGAAGCTCCTAGGGCTTCACTTCTCCTTCACCTCAATGTGACTTTTTGTTTTCAAACTTACAAACCTGTTCAAATGTTACAATGTTGCATGCAATCCCAGTCGGCCCCGTGTGTAAGCGGCAACATGAGCTGGCGTCTCTGGTGAGGACTGAGTAAGTGTGCCAGAATAACACACCATGAAAGGCATCGCGGACTGTGTTGCTCAAGAAACTGTCACAATGGCCCCGGCGCAGAGGACTCCCTCTCGCTTTAACATGCAGTTCCCCTGTCGCATTACTCCTGTAAGAGGCCCGAAGATGGAGCTCATCACATCACAAAGGGAGAGAAACCAGATAACAGAATTCCCAATCCTCAGTTTAGCAGAGATTTGAAATGGCAATCCCCATCAGGGCCGGGCGATGTCGGTTATTTTCCTATTTCGCTGAACAATGGCACCGAGCCGACCCTCCCGAAGTATCATGCATCGTCGCAAACACAGCTGAATGGAATCAGCCGGGGGGATCTCTCACTTCTTAAGCTTTTCAGAAACGTGATCCCCAGCTATCTGCATTACCATACGGGATCCAGCAGCCAGGTAGGATCAGGGGCAACGGGGTTTCAGACGGATAATTGATTCACGTTTTTACCAAGAGAGTTGGGGATGTCGGAGTGCAGCGAAAGAGCGCTTTTCAAAGCTACGGCTTTTAGGCTGTAAGACTACATTATACCTGACTCAAGGAGAATCTGATCTGTTATTCTTGTACAGCTCTCTGAGGTGTTAGAGTGCATGAATAAGCTATGGGCTACAAGGGTTTTTGTGGTCGCCATCAGACAGTTAGACAGGCATTCAGCAAAAGGAGACGGGCAGGAAATGGATGTGTGCAATTGTATCTCTTTCACTTAGAGGATTTGTTTCCAGAGGGCCGGACTATCTGTCTCGCCGGACATATCAATTAGAAGTTGGCAGTGTTGTCTGTTAAAAATGGGAAAGGAAATAAGAAACAATTTTTGGAACATTGTATCTCACATAAACGTCAAAAACAAAAAGGGCAATCACAAACGGGAAAACAATGTTTCATCCTTTATCACAGACAAAAACATAGATTCTCCAGGCACCAGGCTTTTGAACTGCGCTATCTGGAGGTTGGTTCTCCAGCCAAATGGAGCTAATTCCCTAAGCCCCCCCCTCGACTGACAGAAAGAGAAATGCCACCCAGGATAGAAGAATGACAGATGAGTCATTTCCATTTATGAGGTTGAGAATGCTCACACTGATCTGCTGTCAGGCCTCTGCGTGATTGAAATGTGTGCTCGAGTTTGCGTGAGAGACAAACGGGTGAAAGGAAAACAGAAAAGAGAGGCTGAGGATGAGAGTTGTTTTTTTCGTCTGCTGACTGCATTGTTGCTCAGGCCGTCACATTTGCCATTGAAAAGTCCCACGCTGTCCTCATTCTTCTAGTCGCCGTTACTGTTCTTTTGACCTGCTTACGAATAACAGGTGTTTCTTCAGAAAACAGCACGGTACCGCAGTCCACCTCTTCCAGATATAGGGCTGCTTCGCTCTTTACACATGTGAAGAAGGGAGAAGATGTGTGCCTGTGCTGCATGAAGGTGGGTTAACAACTAACCAGCTGAGATGTGCATCATTTGGAAGCAGATTCAGTTTCAGGGGCTCCTGCATAACTTAACATTTACATCTCTGCCAAACCGATAATAAATCCACCGCATGAATATTCACATGATGGAATCAGATGTTTGAAAAGACAGATGAGGACAGTCTTATTATTTTATTGATGTAAACTTCTACAAGTCATTCAAACAACAGGAGTTTGCGTTACATGTTGAATAGATGGACGATCCATCATTCATTAAACATTCCTGATGACTGTTGTGCGCTATTCCACCGGCACCATCAAAGTCAACGTCAACTTTATTGTCAATTTCCCGACATGTACCAAACATATAGAGGAATATATATATTATATATTATAGTTTCTCTCTAGTCCAACAAATAAACTGAATACAGATAATAAAGTGCAAATATATAAAAAAAAATATATATGTTAAGGAAACCTATCTTTCTGTATTTAGCAGCAGTCAGCCCTAGAGCACTTGGCGGCGGTCAGACATAGCAGTCTCGGCAGTAGGAGGGAGTGGGAGAGTGAGGGGAGAGTTCAGCTTCCTCACAGCCTGGTGGACGAAGCTGTTTGAAAGTCAGGTGGTACGAGCACGGAGGCTCCGTGAAGGCCGAACACGATGTTTGATGAAGAAATACATGGATTTAACATGATTTTTAAGGCCTCAGGGATATAAAAACAATGCACTTTAGTGAGAAACATTGAATGTGAGCATAGGCTGCATATGGGCATTGGCCTGTGTACTACAGTTTAGATAGAACAGTGATTCTCACATCGGAGCAAGTTAAGGCACTCCAGGGGGTACTTGAGATTTTATTTTTATATATTTAAAATGAGCATCCATTTAACAATCCGTTAAAATAATCATTTAATACGTATTCACTAAAATACATGTGTAAATTCATAAACGTACACTATAGTATTCTATATTAAATAAGACACTGATGGCACAGAGCTCTGTATTACATCTTTTTTTCAACTAAAAATGCTTTGCACTGGGGGAACCACTAGTTTAGAAGACTCGTGTTCGGCCTTCTGACCTTCAGCATCTTGTTTTTTTTTCAACCAGAAGTGATACAAGAAGGTGGAGCTACAAGGCAACCAAAATGTTGAACTTTAATGAACTGAAAGCACACGGTGAAAGGGTTAATGTTCTAAGACAGAAACACAGACATCCCATCGATGTGGCAGCGACCTGTCAATCACAGAGCGCTGCGCCTGAAGATACCCTGCTTTATCGTCTATAGTAGTTTAGTAGTAGACTTGAAACTAGCGATTAAGACATAAACACATTTTTACAACGTTTACGGAGATAATAAAGTCAGATGTAAGGTAATTTTCTAATTGACTTCTTTACAATCAGACTTCTTTTTGCAACCCTGACAGGTTCAGGCACAGTATTGACTTCTGGGTCCCCCATGTTTTGGCAGCGTTTCAAGCCCAGCAGTTCAATCACAGTAGTCACGCATCTGAAACAGAAACATAAATACACTTTAAGCATACAAACATGCATTGGGTTGCATTTAAGCACATGCTGCATAATGTGGGTGAAACAAGCCTTCATGCAGCTTGTGTACACATCATTTTCCTCTCAAAGCGTTGAGAGCCTTCCCACTTGACTCCGTCTGTCTCCCCAAAAGAATTAGAAACGACTCTGATAACTCCTTGTTCAATGTTACCGCAAAATCCAATAAGACAATTAAATAAGCAGTAGCTTCTTCTTTCTTCCCAATTCTCCCAAAATGTTACCGCGGCACTAACGGCCAACGCAGCTCATTAATTATCGTTTTCTTTCCCCATCGTTGGAATAAAATCGATGCTCCCACTCTAGTGAGCTATACCTCTTCAACTACCCGGCAGATTCCCCCCCTCACCGATGTTGTCACCGCGATGCTAACAGCAGGTTAATTATGCACGAGCCCCTCAGTCTCTCAAAGCTGGAAATGTTGCAATTACATGCAGTGCCATAGTTGAACTCCCACATTATCCATTCTGTGTTTTTTTGTATTCCTGAGGGAAACTGCAGACTTAATTGGCAGACTGTTGCGCAGAACCAGTTGCATGCCTCTCAGTTATCACAACACCGACGACGTCTGCAGGAGAAAGAGGCATTTGAATGTTTCATAGCAGGATCACAACGATGGCTGCGGAACATTTTTGCAAGTGCTTTGGTTTTTTTTCCCGCCGTCAGCCGGCACAGTCGCTGGTAGCCAGCCATCAGTCTTCCGGGCTCTACCTGCTAAATGTGTTTCAATCTGCCATTTCTCAGCCGAGCTGGAGAGACGCGGGAACAAGTCATGTGTCTCTCCCTAATGGAGCGAGCAACAACGGCGGGAAGAGAGAGAGAGGGAAATGTCTGAGCTGTTTGTTAATTGGAGGGAACGTTTAGCAGACTCCTTCACAAACTCATGACAAGCCCACCTGTTCGGTTGTCAGTCTCCCTGGCGTGTGTTATATGTAGAGCTGACAGTACTCCCTGAGAGTTTGGCTGCTGTCTTGACAGGAGAGAACAACTTCAAAAAACTTGCCTTGTCAAAACCCTCATCATAACCCTCAAAATATGAAACGGCTACATCAAGGAAACCGTCGGCTACACTCTGTTTTGATGCTTTTAATGGTTTTATGTGTTTTTTTTTCTGTTGAAATGTGCTGCACAAATAGACTGTACACTGTGTTTATATTTAAATGCATTTCCCCCCCCATTCTTTCTTTTCATAATTTGTCATTGTGATGGAAACCTGTTAAGGCCAGACGAGCGATTGATTTCACTTATCCCGGAGAAATGTTAAAAATGGTCCTTGAGAATAGGAGAGCTATAGTTTCACCATTGTTCTCTGATTGCTTCACGGCGTGTGATATGGATTCACGTTCACCACTCTTTGTTATTTCAGATGTGCTTTCCGAAGGGGTGAAAAATAAAGAGACACATGCTGGCACATATCATGGACTCACACTGCTAGGGGCACAACTCAGACCAATCTCCTGATATACTCACACATATAGGGCCACCGTCATTACTTGTGCTGCAGTTAACCTGCTGAGACTTGAGACTATACCAATCCTTCATGTTTCTTAACAAGCAGAAAGTCAAAAATTACATTTTTACACTTCACAAACAGGTTCGTGATCATCGGAGAAGTGCGCGTGTGAGTCACAGCCGACATCACACCATCACACAACCAGGAGCCTCAGCTGTGTCGTACAGATTGCGACATATGGTGCACACCATCTGAAAATCATGTACTCCAAACTACAGTACTCTGCACACATTGCCAAATATAGTCTGTGGAATGTAGGCTAGTAATATGTATTTTCAACCCCAAGAGGCTCTCGAATACCCACAACCTCCTCTCCCTTACTGGAAGTGACGCGTAATAAACTCGCCAAGGCATATACATATTTTTGTTCTTCTTCTTTAACATTTGGAGCTGAAGGATTGGACTCCAGACAACAGTCTTCAGAGAACTTAACGATCGTGCCATCTGGAGGCAAGGGAGTGTTGCAGCCACTGATATCGATCATCTTTTTACACTTTACTCTCGCAGATGGTAAAAAAAAAAACACCATCTGGTTGCAGGTGTTGGTGCTTTGATGAAATGAAAAGCAGCCACAACAAAAATGGATGTAAAAAAATGGGTCCTGTATACTTCTAAAAGTTTGCTTTAATTAGGAGCTTTTATTGCACTTCTTTTAAGAGTTAAAGTAGCTGCTGTGTGTGTGTGGTGTGTGTGTGTGTGTGTGGTGTGTGTGTGTGTGTGTGTGTGTGTACATTTATGAACATGTAACCCCGAGGGCTTAAAAGTTTCAACATGCATAACTTAATTTTAGTTGCTGAGCAATATTTTGCCTTTAGATACAAACTTTATTGCATTTTCTAACCACTGCACAGTAAATACCAATGTATAGCACAAGCTGATATGAGTTGTGTGCATTTTTATTTCATGGTTATTATTTCCCATGAAGAACTGAAAGTGTTGGTCATGGAAAAAGGGACCTTTTGAACTTAAACAACATACCAATGCTGCCCTCAAGTGGCCAACCATCATTATTACAATGGTAATATCTTTTGGTCTTAAGATTTTGGTTATAATCATAATTATGATCATCATTATTGTTATCTTCATTACATTAATAATCTGTTAGGCCCCCTCTTCTCCTTTTGTTACTCATACAATCAGCTGTTTAATTAATCACATTGTACAACTGCTATAATGTGCGTGTGCAAAATTGGTCTGATAAATGTGTGCCTGTGAATAAATTGCAGTTGTAGAAATGTCCTTCTGGTGGAGCAAAAAAGTAAAGTAAATAATCATAGCGTTTGATAATCCCTGTCTCTAACAGGTCCGTCTGGCCACTGGATGTCGCTGCTTACCATCGTCTCAATGGCAGCAGCAGCAGCACCTGCATTTGTAGGAACACTTGGGTGCAGTAAACAGACACAGCCAATGAGGTTAAAGGAGAAGGACTCGAAATCAAATCACAAACAGAGGATAGGCTCAAAACTCACTGTTTAATTTATTATTATTATATGTTTGTGAAGGTAGAATCAGAATCAGAACCATCTATTGCCATGTTTGTTTTCACATTCAAGGAATTTGTCCTGAATAGATGCATTGATCCTTTAATTGATTGATTGCTAGGTAATATTTGTCTGTTTTCATTATCCATGTATACCCAAAATAGTACATTTCTTTAATTATAACCATTGGCAGGCCGGTACAGTTTATAGCAACATGTTCCTGATTGTTTGTTAATATTCCAACTTGATTTATCCATTATGACATTTGGAAACATACTATGTTAATTTACAATGGAAAAACTTATTGACCTCAGCTTAGAAGATGCTTTGAGGTGCACTGACATTCTGATTGGTGGATTGCCTAAAACATGTTTTGCAATAATCATATTGATATTGATCAAATAATTTAAAAAAATTATAATTGCAAAAGGACACGGTTGCCTTGTTAAAAATGCTCATGGCAAATAATTGAACTGTAAATGCTAAGATGTGTGCAGTCTAATGCAATATATCTAACATCTTACAGTTGTACATGTGTTTGTTGGGACTGAGCTGTTGTTGGATCACAGACACAAGGCGGGAAAAAACCTCAGTAAATTGTATTAAATAGTTCCATCTCCAGCCCTCAGTACTTCCACTTGCTTTGTTTTGTCTCCAACAGGCCACTATGCTGTGACTGTAATCAAGCCTGGAGCCAGAGAGAGAGAGAGAGAGAGAGAGAGAGAGAGAGAGAGAGAGAGAGAGAGAGAGAGAGAGAGAGAGAGAGAGAGAGAGAGAGAGAGAGAGAGAGAGAATATCCATCTGGCCCTCACCTGGAGAGCATAGCTGTGTAACATTCATGCAGCAGCCTATCAGAATAAAGAGAGTAAGTTGGCCTCCAGCCAATCAAAGCCAAATTCACACACAGGAGAAAAATAAATATGCATTCGTTGCTGTGATTTTCACTGAAACACATCAACGTGCTCTGTTTCTATGAAGTTTGCACTCAGATATTGTTTGGTATGTGTGTTCATCTTTCAACTACTTGTTGCGGACTGACCATTGACGATTTCAGATTCCAGTCTTTCCACATTTTCTGAACTCTGCATCAATGTGTCAGCCTGATGAGTCACGCTGGGCCTTGTGTGTTCCACAAAGACAGGAAGTGAAAGTAAACAATGTTTTCACATCACCAGTGAAATATGACAGCAATGAGAGCCAATGTGACGCACTGTGACTGTAACAGAGGCAGAAGTGTTGGTGAGAAACATGGTTCACTCAATTATGTATTATTAGTATGGATTATTATAATATTCATTTTGGTTAAACATGTAAATATGAACTAAGAATTATAATATATTTAAAAATGGAAATAAAATAGTATATTGATCAATACGTATTGCTGTATTGTTAAGGTGTGTCTTTATGCACAAATTGTTTAAATCTAAGTTCACACTTGAACAGTAGAATATCAGTAGAATATCAAAATATAAAACAAAAAGATAAGTGTTGTGTGCCACAGTGCCACAGCCGTAGTGCACACCCATTCATGTAGAGCAGCCACTGTGTTATGTGTTGTGTTTATTCATGTTATTCATGTCAACGTTGGTCCGTGTTGCAACACATAGCACATACAGGCCGGCTACCAGCACGTTGTGCTGCGCTCTCATTGGCTGAAGCTGCCGACAGATACAGCCGGGCAGCGTGCTCGATATCTGGAATGCATCTGCGATGCAGCGGCCAGCCTCTTGGTTCATGCATGGCTCTCTGTGACTTTTATCCAGCCGCAGCAAGCGGAAAATCTGGGATAATATCGTGCAGCGTGAACTCGGCATAAACTGAACTATAAGTTATTGCTGTCGTCTGTTTCCCCTGGTTTGGATGGTATTTCATTTGAAGGGATGTGAAAAACATAAAGTATGACACAGCATAAATACAGATAAAAGAATGAATAAAATGATCAATAGAAAATGAATCTGTCTCATCAATGGGTTTCCTTCATGTTGGTATCCACTTGAGAAAAGAAGTAATCACCAGTCAGAAGATCAGCTCATGGCGGCCAACATGTGGGCTCTGCTTTAACACACTATGGAAACTATTCCAGTGCGGCCGACCCAGTAAGAGCAGCATTGTTCAGTCACAGCCATAGTCTCATTGCTTTGACCGAAGCCCAACCACAAGGGTGCGTGATGTCGGATTCTTTGATGCCGGGCCTGTTTACATGACATAATGATGCCCGCGCTGTCACTTTAAAGCACTTGAATACCCTACATCGCCTCACAGAAGACATTCATCAGAGATTCACAGATGCTCTCTCTCTGGTCGTGGAAACGTGGCTCCTTGTCGTGGGTAAAACGACATGAATTGAGAATTCAACCTTGTTTATTCCGACGATATGTGGTCTGCAGGAAACAAAACTAAACTGCATGGAGACAGAGGGATAAAGACAATAACAGAAACAGAAATTTTAAAAAAATGGCATCTCAGATCTTTTATGGTGTGTGAGTGCCCCATTTGGGATATAAATGCTGAGAGCTGTGTTTACTATAGGTGGAACAATTTGTCAAACAATGGCACAGCAAGTGAAGTTTTAGGGAGATGTGCCAGTGTGTGGCTCTGCTCTCTTTCTCCCGGCCTCTCTTACTCTTTTAATGTATTCATGTGCTGTACATATGTTTGCACATGTGCGTTTGTATGTGCATGCATGCTCGCTCGCAAATATGCATATCATGTGTTCCTCTTGTGGTTGCAAAGAAGCATTTCTGATGGAAATTAATTTTTTTACAGGAATGTTTTAACATTGTGTGTGTGCATCTGTCTGTATGTATTCAATGAAATAGCAGTTAGTCAACTCTATATTGCCAATTCATCTATATATGGATAAGAAATCTTGAATGACATAATATCTCGAACAACATTATAAAAATTACATTTTGCCTGTAAAATAAAGGTATTTTCACACTTTTCAATGAGGCAATTGTGCAAAACAAACATTATTCTGGGAGACATCATTATAATATTGTAAACTCCATGCCATGTAATGGACTATGACCATATTTGGAACATGTGTGTTTTTTCCGGGACTCAGACCTGACATTTTTAAGGATTATTCTGCAGACTCTTTTTCCATTTGACTCCTGCGGGACCATTAAGGTTATGAATTTAGTTTCTGATCAGTGTGTTTTTCAGGAGCTACCAACACAAGCCCACTGCTCTGTCATTCAAAGAGTCTCCTCTTGTGACTCTAGGTCGTTTTGCAATTGACCCGTGGTGCAACTGAGGCCATCGCTCAGGAGATTTAAATGTTTATGGTGGCCAGGGAGGTGATATCTAATTAGCTAACACGACAATGAGTTTAAGCCAGGAAGAGAGCTCTGGTGTCACAGGTCATGTGTTGGTCTGAAGACAGGGGAGGGGCTGAATCTGAGCCCAGAGTCCAGATCCAGCATGGGCTTTCCCTCTAGACCCCAAGGGAAGACAAAAGATGCAGGAAAGGGAGGGAAATATGTTAGTTTGTTCTTTTAAATGTGTGTTGCTTGTTTAAAATGTGTTTATTTAAACCAATCAGGGAGATAAGTATTGTAGATACCTAGGAGATAGATAGAGAGAGAGAGAGAGACATTTTTACAATTCAAATTTAGGCATGATGTAGCGTGACATTAACTAAACTGATATCGACTCGCCCTTTTTTCAACAGGAATAACCAAACAAACCAAGGATTTGATTAGAGCTTTTGCTCGCATGAAGCACATGCACATGCAACCTGTTTTTCATGCTGTTGCCTATCTGACACTCTCAGTTCTGTTGAGTCTCAATCTCCGCGCACGCTGCCAGATCGCTTTCCCGAATGGGGAAACAAATAACAAAACGCAGCAGGAAAAGCCTTGTTCTCCTCTAATGTGTCTGCTTACCTCATGGGAGGCAGAAACAAAGAACTATGACTCACGATTCACCGCCCCGGTTTCTTTTCAAGAGTCACCCCATTTAGTCTCCAAGCAGAGCTCTGCTGGTTAAATGTTGGAGACCCAGTTTTTTGACAGTTCTGTGTTGCTTGTGGTTTCTCTTTCTTTTTCTCCTCACTCCGGCCTCTCCGGCTCTAAAGTTCCAGCAGATTAAAGCATCGGATTGAGAAGGACACACACTGCGCTAAGTGTGTGCGCATTTTTTTAGTGGTTTCCTCTCTACTTTGGTGCTATTTTTTTTTTTTTTGTACATGTTTGCTTACGCCATCCCGTAGTCAGAATCAATGACAGAATATGAGGCGTGAGTGCAGATGACTGAAAATGTTGGCAGCAGTTGAATGTCATCTAGATTCACTGTCATGACAGATGCTGTTTTACGGGGTGGCGGGTGAACCCGTCAGTTTCAATGACAGTACAAGTTCTGAATAAAGTTCTGAGTTTGTACGTGTGTGTGTGTGTGTGTGTGTTCAACATTAATTGACAGTGTGAGTTGTGGAGGGAATCAGAAGTCAGCAGACTGATTTGTATAGTTCCTCATGCCCAAGATTGAATTTGAACTTATTGTGAAAGCAAACGTAAAAACAAAGTTATTCATTTTCACATCAAAAGATAAAAGACATCAGCTCCTAACCGTTTGAAGGCAATCCGAGACCTGAGATCCGGGGATCGTTTTTTTAGCAAAACCATGTGCACCCAAGCCGTTTATGCTCCTTACCAGCAAACATAAACCTATGCATTGTGCAGGCGGCAGCAGTCATGGTGGCATGACATCCAAAGCCACGTCGCTTCACCACTCTGGTGGTACTCCGTAATTTCCTTGATTCCTTGATCTGTGCCCATCTGCGTATCTGATGGCTCGCCTGCAGTCTGTCTCTGTCATTTGTTCCAGCATGTCCCCGTTAAGTCTCTGTTACTCTCTGGGAACGTGGACCACAAGAAGCCCCCGGGGGGATTGTAGTCCTTAACGCTGTTGTGAGTACATTTTAGGGAGTTGGGGGGGTCAAAGAGAGCAAGAGAGACCGGTGGAGTGGCATAGAGGGAGAATGAGGAATCTGAATGGTAGAGAAAAAGGGAAGCATTTTAGTGGAAACATGTTTTAGTATGCGCCTGAAATCCTTCTGAACAATCAGTAATTGGAAAAATATGAGAGGGGAAATGGTGAATTGAACAATAAGAGCCTTTTTGTTCTTCTGTCACAAATACATCTCCTTCAATTCCTGTTGCCCGAGTTTTCCTCCTTTTGAGGGAGAAAATATAAACACTGTTTTGACAGTGCTCCCATTTCATGCTCAGTACTGCTGTTTTGTTACATGCTACTAAGCTTCGGTGATGTTCACCTGAATCTGTAAAACAGCTCATGAAGAACTTATTTATGTCTGGAATTGTGTCATTTCAAAATGGCTTTTTTTTAATTAGCTGGAATTGGCATATTTCTTTAGCATATTTAGCGTGTGTCCCTTACAAATATTCACAAATAGTAAATCTAACCCATTAAACAGTTGCAGCATGATATATTTGCTTTAACGTGGAGTTTTTAGTAAACAATCTAAATCATAAAATGAAAACCTTTTTCCTATGCTCAGATGACTAAAATGCCAGATGTGTTTGAAACTCCCCGTATGTGGTTACTATCAGCCTCTTCTTATCTGCTTGTTTTTTGTATTACACTGCATTATGTTTGCCAAAGCTACAGAAGCATCTTTGTTTCTTTTATTCACCAAACATTTTGACCAGATTTCTTCCAGGCTTCTGATACATTAAATCATTCTGTCTCCGCTACTTATCCCACAGAAACCTTTCTCTAACTGCCGCCAGACTGATTTACACCAAAGGGGTCATTAAATGTGCAACCAAAGGGAGACTTATGAGGTTGTAAAGCCTCATAAGTGTTGGCCCCAATGGCTTCCAAATGGCCGCAGCTCATCTGACTATGATTTTCACATTAATATATTACATGTAAATAAAGGCCGAGGCCAGCGGAGCGTGAAGACCCCATGTCTTTGAGTGTTGCTTTATCAGTTCTTGATGAAAAAGAAGCCACAGAAACGACAGAAGGCTGGTGTGAACATGTGCTCAGCTTTTTGCAATGAAATTAATGTTTAATATTTATTTCAAGGCTTGAGGACAGTTGTACATCAAATAGGAGGTTGGCGCATTTGTCAGTGAGTGTGTTTGTGTGAATTGGTGCTAAGCAATGGGATTTATATGGGTTATAATAAAATGCACCTTTGATAATGTTTTGACCATCTCCCACTGGTAGCAACAAACATGTAAGGACCAGCAAAAGGTAGCCAACAGGATGCACGTTCTAAAATAATCTGTCAAGAAGAAGGAGATGCATTCAATACATTTGTACGAGCAATATATTTCCAAGAGAGACAGTGAATGTAAATATAATATATAATATCATACTGCCCTACACCTGCTGATTATGCGTAGCACTTTTCATGATACATTTGTCTATATTGCATTATAAAGACACACTATAATCTCATTTTATAATTCATATCATTTGTATAATTTAAATCAAGAGCACACATGAATATTGATATTCCTTCACAACGATATGATGTATACGGTCGGTATTACAATAATATCAATTCTTCATAATCAATGATGTTTCCTGTGCAAGGATCATTTTGTAGTATAATTCCCCTTCTAATGCATTATGCTGTATACTCATAAAACAGATTATATGTTCATATGTGCTAGCACTGTTGCCTCACAGCAAGAGGGGCCGGGGGTTCGGTTCCCGCTCTGGGTGGTCCTTCTGTGTGGAGTTTGCATGTTCTCACCGTGTCAGCATGGGTTCCCTCCGGGTTCTCCGGCTTCCTCCCACAGTCCAAAGACATGCAGCTCAGGTTGATTGGAGGCTCTAAGTTGGCGGTAGGCGTGAATGTGAGCGTGAATAGTTGTCTGTCTATGAATGTGCCCTGCGATCCACCTGTGGTGACGCTGCCCTCGCCCAATGTCCTCTACCTAAATAGGATAAGAGGCTCCGATAATGTTCATAATGTATTATAGGCGTGTGCTTGCTAAAAATGTTAGAGGATTATTATTTTGTTTCTTCTTCTCCTCATTGTAAAGTATATAAGAAAATATATATTTGTTGCTGAAAAAGTTTAAGACCTTCCTTTTTTTCTGAACTGTGAAGAGGGAAAAACCCCAGATATTCACAAAGTTTGTGATTCAGTTGTTTCTTCATCAAAATAGGTTTGTGGTTTAAAATTCAATTAAGGTTCTCTTCTGTGTTTAGTCAAGGCGGGTCATTGTTTAAACCATTAGGACCAGGGGAGTGTACAGAATGTTATCACACTGGGGTTAATCCTGCATGAATAGATTGTGAGCACTTGGGGTCAGCTCAACAAGCTGTAAACAAAACACTGATTGTGTGGATTCTAAGTCATCTTTCTGGTCTGTATATACAATATTAACACTTAGCTCTGGTTTGGTCCCCACCAACGTCTGAGAAACATGTCTGATTCTCAGCATATTAATTCTCCACTATGATTTGCATAGTTGCTGTCTGCTATTTGGTGCAACAGCCAGCATGCAGTGGGTTAATCAATGTTTTCTTTTCACTGAAAACAGCTGCCTGTGTGGCTTGACATGCTGCAGATGAGAGCAGAGAGACAGAACCAAAACAGTAAAGTTGTGGGTCGTAAAACCCAAACAATGAACTCCAAGATGCCATAAAGCTCAATGGAGCTGAGGGGAAATTTAGAGTCGGGTGGTAATTCCAACCACTAAATACAAATGAATTAAGTCATGAACACAAGTTAGTCAAGCAACTAAAATAACAAGCATACATTTGGTGTACATGCTGGTATTAAACACACCCTCTTCTCTTTGCATGGGCTGCTCTCTCACACACACACACACACACACACATACAAATTTTTTTCCCTGTGTCTCTAGTTGCTGTTCAGCAGGTCAGATATCAGTCTGCAGGTGACAGGGTTAAACCTGCAGCTCCTGTCCCGGCTCCTCCCCCCAGCCTACATGCCTGGAGGCAGAGAGGGCAGAGAGGGGCCGACTCATGCCATGCCAGAGATTCACACCGGCAATTTTAGCTGTCAGCGTGCTCATGAATCACCTGGTTAAGGCATCATTACTCTAGAAGATTTATTGGAAACACATAGGCCACATTTTCATACTAAAGCAGCGAGTGGAAGAGCCCTTGAGGGATTGAGGTGGAAGAAAATGGGGTGATGACTAGTGGGAAGCTATAGAGCTTGTTGAAGGGTTTGATAGTGTGGTTGTGAGGGTACAGGTGTCAAGAGCATCAAGATCCTGGCTTGGTAGCTTAATAGACGCTTGTACTGTACATGATGTTCTGCCTTAGAGGAGGTAAATACATGACAATGTTTGGCTCTTTATCCAGAATGAAGACAAAAAGTGTTTCAACAAAAGTTGGAAAATGGAAAATGACATTGGTCTCACTTTCTGTGAACTGTGTTGTAATACAATAGGCTTTCTGCATATATGTAAGTGTGTGCAAAATAATTTACGTTGTTTTCCATAATCAATTAATACTCATGTGTGCATATTAAGACTGTAAAGTATTTATAGTGTGTGGCATAATCTATTTTTAAACAAGACACAGAATAAGACCAATTTCTTACTCCAATAAACCGGAAGGGTGAATACAATTTAAAAAAAGTTGTTTAGTCATATTGGTGAAGGCTTTTCATTTTTTTATAATCACATTTCTCCATATTTTCCCAACCAGTAAAGGGAATGAAGTCAGCACTTTTGGTTCTAATTGACCCTTCAGGCTACATCCACTGAGGCTGCTTTTAACAACCAAACAAATAGTATCCAATTATTCATAGGATCTTTTAAAAATGCACAGCACAAAAAAGGAAATAAAAACAACTCCAAAAGTGATAAACCAAAGAACCACATTAGCTCATTCTCTAATTCCATATGCAGCAGCACAACATATACATGCCTCTTGCACAGAAGTCAGAGTGACAGCCTCACAACCTCAGAACTAGTCTGAACGGCTCCTGATCATTCCCATAAGAATCCTTGTTAAGGTGTTAATGAGTTGCATTCAATTCTCATGTGTCCAAATGCCTTAAAATGCATATTGCAATTACCTGTCAAGCATTTGACAGCATCACCTCTTGACATCCTGTCTTCATGTCACACATTTAATTAACTCACTTCACTTTCGAAATATACAGTAACCAGTTAAATTCTTGTTGACCGACACCAGTGATCACCGCGGTCAACGGAGCCTGCAGATTAATGCAATGAAACAATCTTGGAACTCTTCCAACTGGAAAACTGTGATGGTGTTATCATAATTATCATCTATGAATAACTTTTCTGTTTCAGTGCCAGAACAGCATGTGTGTGTGTGTGTGCGTATTTGTGGTTGTCATGTTCAGGGATACCATGACAGGGATGCAAGCTTTGGCTGTTGCACAGAATGAACACATGACATAAGAAATCTAGCATTTATATTTTATTATCATCACCAATAAGAATAACATTGTGGAATATGTTTGGATCATCACACATATTGTTGAGTACCATACTCATTTTGCACATTGTTCACCAACATGCAGATGAGCTTCATATCTGGAATATTGTTAAAATATTGATGAGAATACGTGTCCCTCAACTGTCGAGGTAAGTGTTGTGGACATAGTTATCCTATTGTTTGTAAATTGAACTTGAACTATAATAAATAATAACACCAAAACCAAAACTCTGCATAAAAAAGCAAGTTATAAACCAGTCAGTGGGACCAGTACACACCACATTCATGCAGTATGCACAATAGCCTTTGGTGAATGTACTTAGCAGTATGACAGTTAATAAAGATAGAGAGAGACAGGCCTGTCTGGGCCCTTTGTCTGGCAACATTGGTCTCTCATTATTTATGAGGAGGCTGTGGGGTCTGACCCCTGTGGCTTTTTTGAATTGAATTAGACACACGTTGGGCCCTAAAGACCGGAGACCCCCAAGATGTAGATTTGTGAAGGCTTCATGACCCTGGTAAACCTTAGACCTTACAGGAAGAGATGATGTTGCATGGCACGCAGAAAAGAATAACAAGAAATAAAACATTGGGGATAAATATTTAAAAAGAAATGTGAGAGATAGAAAGAAAAAACGTGGAAGGCAAACAATAAGTAGAAAATGAAAAAATAAGAGAAAAACTGATAACACTGGTTCAATGAAGCACCAGTAAGGGTGTCATGGCAGACCCGTGGCATCCTAACCTCGGGCCTTTACGCTGTCGGTTAGTGTGTAGCTCACCAACCTGACAGAAGCAGCAAGTCCTCCATTCACTGTTGCACACACCCAATTAGCCAAGGGCTTCATGTTCTCTGTGGGAAACAAAGGCAGCTCCTTGACACTTTGTTTCTATAACCCAACACATCCATGCCCTCGAGTAGCTGAACTCTGCATGTAGTACATAATATTATACGCTTAATGGCATTAGGTCAGGAAGAGGCCATGTTACCACAGTATGGAGGCATTGTTGGTGGTGAGGGCTTAAGTTGATTTGTGATTGGTTTTCCTTGTAATTAACAATTAACAACTCCTCTTTAGCTCCTATTACCTGTGGTGTCCCTCAAGGTCCATTACTAGGTCCCCATCTGTTATAAATGTAACATGATTTGTTTCCCTAAAACTGGCTTCCTTGGAAAACTGTATTTAGGACTTGGACTACTTTAGGGTTGTGTAAGAAGGGAAGGAACACAAGGTCACATGTGGTGGATGGGAGATAAATAGCTTAAAAATGTAGAGGGCATTCTCAAAAGTAAACAAAAGTTGTAGTAATTACGTGCTCAGCTTCTCAAGCCGTCTTTGTGAGATGCTTGTGAGTCTATACTGTAACAAAACTCTCACTTTTTCAGTTTAATGGGGATAATTTATGAAATGTCTAAGCCAGGCTGTTCTCTGTGAGTCACCACAAACTTAGCACATACTCAGTGAGTCTTTGCTCGTTCACATTTCCCTTAATTTTTCACCCATTCAAAACATGTCAGTATTAATATTTTTTCCCAATACTAATGACTAAACCCAAGCGTGAAAATCTCAAAATGGCATGACTTTGTCATCGTAAGATCCTCTCCTTTTGACATTTCCACATATTCCATGTCAGACATCAGAGGGACTTCAAGAGAGGGGGAGATTAGGCATGCCAGAGACAGAGTGACATTTCAAAGCTGGCCTGAAGTGATCTGGTGGTAGATTCATCAGCGTCAACACCATAAAGCTCTCATCAAAGCATCTGAAGAAAAACAGAGACTTACTAATCATGTCAACACACTGATATGTCATCTGTTTACACCCTCTTGTAATTATCACCCATCTGGGTGACCTGATGTTTTGTCTTTTAAATCTATAATCTCAATATTCAATTTGTAACCTTGACAGTAATGTTTTGATTGAAAAATTGAAAAAAAAGTCATGATAATATTAAGTGTCCTACATAGTTCCCAATATGTAATATATAGTACAATTTATTGAACTCATAATTTGATTGCGCAGGTTTTATTACTTCAAAATCACACCCACATGTTTATTTTGTTTTTAATATGCGGAAACATTCTATAAAATATTAATTGAGAGCACATCAAATCATGTCCGTAAACAACTTGCTAATTTAGACTAATTACGTATTCTGTCCTGTACAAGTGGCAGCAGTGTGGTCCATCTGTACTGAGCAGATGTGGTATCTGCAGCAGCAGCTTGGACATTGATGCACACTGTTTCTGTCAGGCTTCATGTGATGTACAGTTAAAAGGTGCTAATAAAATTAACTAAATCCCCACGTCCTCATCTGTGCTGTTGGTCCTCACTGCAGCGATAGCATTGCTTGTCTGCCTGCAGGGCTGATTGTTGACCTTGTCAAAGATAAAACTGAAAGGTGTGAGACGGATGATTTGTGGTGGGTGAAGTTTTTTTTCAGAAGTGTGCGGAAGGTTTTATTGTTTCACAACTTTCTGTTTTTATCACTGAATGTACCTGTTTTAGTGGCACACACCTAAAGAGAGTGCAAGTGTTCGTTGATGTATCAGCGCGTGATTTGGGTTTGTTTGATCTCCAACACAGGCTGAGCAAAAAAAATGAAGCTTATAAAGCTTATAAACAAAGACAGATGTGGAATTCTATGATGGGCAGATTTATTAGCACGAGGTCAAAACAATAAGATTCTTAAAACTTTAGTAACATGAATTCAAATCCTACAGTGGAAACAAAGAGACTGAGTAGTTTTCTCTTAGTAAACAAAAACTTGAGTGGATGATCACGTTGCATCGGACCAGCAGAGGGAGAGGCCACCATCATCTTTATTTTACACTTTGTTATCAAGACATTATATGAATATATGGCAGAAATGTACACTTCTCTTAAATGTGAAATAATAAGATGACAGCAACACCTTACGAGACACTGATGACAAAAAAAACGGAACAAAAAATAAAACAGAAAGACAAAAAAACTGAATGACACAAATAAAATTGATGAAAAAATAAAACCATGAAAGCATCGTATCAAATGAATCAACATCGAATAAAAGTTGTTGGTGGAACCTCTCGGTATAAATTCTCTCGCGGTTCAGGAACATCATGGGCTCGCCCCTTTCAGGTTGCTTTATGATGCTGACAATGATGATGGTGATTAAGTAAAACAAAAGCAGTTTAAAAATGCTTTCATGTTTCATGCAAAGTGCATGGTGGCGATGTGGTATTTATACTTGAGTAATAAATTACTCTAATAAAAGACAAGTCATGCATGAAGGTTACTGACTGCCCCTTTTAACTGCTCTTCCTCAGTTTGACTCTGATCTAGTTTTGACATGTCTCTCGCTCCCTCTCTCTCTCTCTCTCTCTCTCTCTCTCTCTCTCTCTTTCTCTCTCTGTGTATACTGAAGAATGTGACTCCCACTGCTGAATCCAGGGCTGGTTAATTGCTGTGAGTGAATAAGTCATAGATGGCAGCAGCAGGCCCTCGGGGCAGAGCTCGTTTTCATCCTTCCTCAGCCTCTCCGCCCTCCTCAGGTTTTGGCTTTTCACCAGCCCAGCTCATTTTCAGGGGGAATCGCATGGCAGGGCTTAATACCACTGTACTCCGTCAACAGCTGTGACACTAACCTGCCGTCTTTGTTAATGAATCAGATACACTCGAATCATAGCGGTGTTAACACTGCACGCATGAACAGATTCAGTCATGAGTGAACATACTTGTGATTAAAAGCGTGCACAAACACTCCTTTGACCTGGCAAAAGTGAAAAAGCAACTTCCATAATGCATGCGTGTTGAATTTATTTCGTTTTAGTTCATTTTAATTGAGCTAATCATAACATTACAATAGTTATTATGGCACCACAGTTTTTTCCCCAGTTTATTTCGAGAGACTGGACACATTACATACACAAGAATTCAAATTAAAAAAAAAATCACATGGAAGAATGTCTTCAGATCATGAGTTGTTCAAGTATACAACGGTCTTAACCCTGTGTAACAACATCATCCATCACGTTGCTGTGTTTGTTGAATGGAGCAAGTTGCTCTTTGTTCCATGATGCTTCATGTAAATATGCTGGGACAAGCAGTCCTTGCAGTAAACTGTACTGATAATTTATAGACAAAAAATATTTGAGGAAAGTATTGTACACAGCACAAAATGTGGTCAAAATGAGATTCTCTCTTTTTAGCTTTCTTTTCTCTCCTTCCTTCTTAGTAGAAGTATTATTATTTTTTTCGCCTCTACTTGCACATGACTTACCTGAAGCCTTTTAATTAAGCGTCACCAGTACACCGTGTGTTTACATATATCTTTCCCATCTTCGCAAATTCAAATAGTCACCGCTAACCCCTCAGTCGGTAAATCATCGCTGTCTGCTCCGTGACTCACGCAGACCCGTAGTGTTCTTCCTAGTTCGCCTCAGGGCCGAGCTGCCAATCACTCAGATAGATAAGGAGGCTCAGGCTGATGGGATTCTCACAGATATCCAACTTATGGTAAATATGTGACTACACAGAGAATCCACAAAGTTAACCTGTCAATCAGTTCCTCTGGAGCACCCTAGCCAGTCACGCGATGGCTCAAAGCACAATTGAACTCATGACAAGGACCCGAATACATCTATTTATTTATTCATTTGTGGGATTTGTTTACTTTTGATATTGGTGCAATCATGGTACATGTTTAGCGGTAGATTTTGCATTTTGTAAACCACAAGAAAACATGATCAAGAAATTTTTTTTATTAAATCTGACTGTGATATACACTCTATTTCTCACAAGGTATAATGTCACATGCTCTAATGAAACCAACATCCATATGTTAGTCATACAGGTATTCAACAGGTCATTTAGCTGTAATTTAAGCAATGTTTGGAGCGCTTTGGTCTCTGTTAACCCTACACTCTCCTGCCTGAGGGCTTTTTCCTTTGTGGTGCCTATTATGTTGTTTATTGTAAACACAAGCTGAAAGGGATCGTATTGAGCCGCAGTCCATTCGTTTGAAACTGCTAATTAGATATGACATAAGAAAAAAAAGACAGAAGAACAGTTCCATGAGAGCATCTCCAAACCAGAAGAAATGTGTAATGTTCTCATTTTAGTCTTCATTCGTATTCGACCCTCTTTCTCTCTCTCTGATTGAAACAAAATGGGCAAACCCTCTTCTTTCCAACCCACTTCCCTTCCAGTTTTGAACAGATGCAACTGCTGCAACAGCAAACCGTAAACAGCGACAATCCAAACTGTGTATAGGAGACTATTGTTTTCTTGCACAGTGTAGTCTTTCTTGTGCTGTACTTTTTTTTTTATTTTAAAATTATGTATTTCAATTTCAAAGCAATCCTTAGCAGATGAGTATTCGTTCGCGAGAGGCCATGCATGAAGACAAAGAAAGTGGCTGATTTCAATTGTGTTCTGTCGTTTCGTGTTTGGTCTGGTCTGCCCGTGGATGGAGGTTGGGTGACTTGTGCACGAAGTTAGCGTAACATAAAAGACTTTTCTTTTCAGCCTGCACGTCAGCCCCATAAATCCAAAGGGTTACAAACACAGAGGGACGCACATGTTTCTGAGCAAAACCAATCTCATATCCACTGACAGTATCACAGCTGCTGACCATGCAGATGACGGGAGTGACTCGGAGGGCGTTGTTTTTATTGTTTCTACTGCGCATAAATGTCCTTCCTATGGCCTAACGATAGAGCCGGTTCCACAGGTGAAGCCCTGTGGGAGGAAAAGGAGGAGGAGAGAAAGAGAAAGCTAAATGCTGCAGTTTTTACATTCCAATATCGAGACTCTTTTTTTCATGAAAACTAAAATAAACGTTCCATTTATGGCATCAACTATTTACAATGCAGTTCAAATATGTGATTCACTGCTGTAGCATAATCGTAAAAGAAAAACCACATTGTGTTTTCTTAGCTCAACACTACATAAATAATCATTAGCACACAGCTTCAGGGTAACACCAGCACGTTCCAAATCACCGTCTTTGCCTTTGAGCACTAAGAGAAAGTATTGTGTAAGGAGAGCCATTAAGTTACTACTTGTGGTGGTATAAGACCTGGTGAAAGCGGGTCCCTTAGGCATCGGCCCCCCGGACAGTTTGAGTCCTCCTCTGCGGCCTGACTGAGGAAAACAGTTCTGCATGTTTTTGAAAGGTTGAGAGTGAGTTTACCTGTGGCAGGTGGTTGTAGGAATGCAGGGATGTGGTCTCACTGCCTTTTGTATTATGGACTTCTGTCCCAACCCCCCATCACTCACACACACACACACACACACACACACACACACACACACACACACACACACACACACACACACACACACACACACAGGTAAGTCAAAATATCAGTCGCTGGCCAGCTCCAGCGTAATTAAAGGAGATGGTGATCTTTGTGACCTCACCACACCCGACACTTAGCTTGACATGTTGTCTGCATATAGCAGCCCTGCCCAACATGTATACATGACAATAGACAGGGTCACAAAGCCAGCCGAGAGGGCCAGTGTGTGTGCGTGTGTGTGTGTGTGTGTGTGTGCGCGTCTGTGTGTTTGAGTGTGTGAAAGTGTTTTCTTATTATATGTTTAGGCTGCTCTTGTCAGATGCCTTACACTTAATAAAATGGAACTATTTTCACAGAAGCTAAGCTGTTATTATCAACTTCTTTATTCACTAAATCCTCTTAAAGTGTCAAAATAAATGTGTTACCGTAACTGACTTTATCTCATTTATTATCTTTAACAAATTGTCCTTTTTTTTTTAATCAGCTTGCAAAGTGTATGTTAAATTAGACATGCATGATGTTTGTTGACGGACACTTTGAGGTTTGCAGGAGGATGAAGCTTTGTGGCCGTCCCTAACACCAGAGGGCTCTCTTTCACTCAATTTATTGTCTGACAGGCACCACTGCAAAATCTAAATAATGACTTTTAGATTAAATTCCTACACAAATTCAAAATGTACACGTACTAAATTTAGGTTATTATTAATAAAAAGTGATGACAGAGAAAGACAGAAAAATATCACTTCATGCTTCATTATCAAAAGTAGTAATATTATAATCATATATATAAATGATTACTTTTTGTTGGTGTACTTTTTCATGGTCAGGGATTTGATTGGCAGCTCTTCCAAACAGGAGTGTGTCCTTGAACAGGTCAAAACACACCACCGTGTGCATCAGCTGCACAGTCCTCAGTGCATAAATGTGTGCGTGCGTGCAATGTGTGGCATTGTAAAGCGGCATTTCGACGTTTCATGTTTTTTTTCAGTCGATATTGAGTGAAAGGACGGTGTGTTTCCCACAAAGACATCCAAGTAGTGTGTCATCTGCTGCCCTGAAAGCAACTGGAGCAGAGAACTAATCGTCAGGAAGAGGGGACACTGACTGTAGGCGCCGTGGTCGCTCGGAGCGTTTTCCCCCAAAGAAACCTGTGGGTAGTGTTAATTGATGAAACTCTAATGAGTGGGGCAAATCTTTGCCCTGGGCAAACCAAAACACACTTACATTAGTGAAGCTGGATATCAAAGCAAGCCGCTTTGATGCCAGTGATAAGCAAACCAAGCCATCTTTGATAAAAGCTGCGAGTGTCTTCATTTTCACATGACGTAAAGCAGGCGTTCAAAGGCTCACTTCAAGGTTTCTTCTCTTTACCTTTGATTTGTTTTCACTGCAGTGACATGTGTGCTGACTTCAAACAACAGTCTGCATTGTTTGTCTTTTCTTTGTTCTTCTTAAATGGGAGGATTGTTTTGTACTGAACACATTATTGGACATTGTCATTTGTGATCCTCCTCGATGACTTGACCGGTACTCACTGAGCTATACTGTGTGCCACTGCAGCAACGCTAATGCAAATGTGTAGCTTTGAAGCCATAATAAAGGGTTCAGGCCTATAATTATTTGCAACTGGCAACTGGAAATATGAGTCTTGACATAACAATTATGTAAATTATGTTTATAAAAAAAAGGACTGCTCACAATTGTGCTGCAAGTTGCAGGTT
This sequence comes from Cottus gobio, assembly GCA_023566465.1. Lineage (NCBI taxonomy): Eukaryota > Metazoa > Chordata > Actinopteri > Perciformes > Cottidae > Cottus > Cottus gobio. The sequence goes on from CM042222.1 coordinate 20,800,910, forward strand.
TAAGCTGCAAAGAATATAATAAAACTGGAAATGTCATCACTCGGGGCACTTTAAAACAACGTTGTCGTGCATAAATGTGGCGTCTGTTCTACTTCATTTGACATCAAACAACAATTGCAAATACTCGGGCTTAACTCACCAACCACAGTTAGAGCTCCATGGAACAGGGAGGCTGTAAAAAGCCGACTAATCGATGGTTTGTTGCTCCGCGGAGCAGCAAAGTGAGTCAAAGGGCGCACAGGCAGATACCAGAGCAGAGAGCATGCAGCCAGCCAGCGCGAGCGCTGTGGCCCCCTCGGGCTCTCCGCCGCAGCATCGGGGCAGGTTACACATCCTGCCTGCTTGTAATTCCCAGTGACTGCCGACCTGTAATCCTGAACACAGCCGTTCCCGGTCAGGCCCAGAGAACTCAGAAACCCCATTCAGCTCCAGTCCAGGCTCTGTCTTCATTCCTCCCCTCCGTCTCTCTCTTCATTCAGCGCTGTGCTCCGCTGCTGTAAGATGACCCTCGGTTCAACCTTTTTCTGTCCACCGGCCAGCTTTTCAGATCCACTTCCCGCTGCTTTTGTTTATCAACAACACCGTGTCACGCAGCTCACCCTGCAGACCGGACGGATGACTTGGTGCTGCTGTGAGCTCATTGTAGTGCACCTGGTAATTGTGCTTCTGCGCTACGCCGTTTGAAATTGAATTTCATGAAACGTTGCTGAGTCGAAAACAGACTTGATGTCAGTGGAGCCCGAATCCTTTGTCGGTTTTTGACGATATTTCCGAAAACAGCTTAAAAAATGAATATAATTTTACATTGCACAGTGGTATTGCGTCACGGCTCTGAGATAATTAATGTGTTTTGTGATGGAAGGAATGTATGTCCTCTAGACAGTCGACTTTTCAATGGAATGCACTTTCCTACTTTCTCTCTCTTTTTCTCTCTCTCTCTCTCTATGTGCACCATGGTTGACCCCCTGCAGACCTCAGGGCGAGTATTTGACTCGGCATCGCATGAGAACACCGCAGCTTATCCACCCTGATTAAAACCACTGCCAGAGTGAGTCAGAGCCAGATTTACTCTTGTGTGCCTACACCCTGCCTCTCTGCCCTGAACACTCCACTTCTTTCTTTCAAGAAACATCTAAAAGGGGTTAAGATATACTATCAGCCGGGCTGCCGAGTCAGGTTCACTTAGCAGGAACACGAGGAACTGTACTCGTAGTGTTCCACGAGGAACTTGGGAACACCTGAGGCGTCGCAGAGGAATTTTTAATGTCACAAATGAATATGTAAATATCACAGAATGTCATAACACATGCCTGAGTCATGCTCTGATCCAAGAGCAGCCGGGATGCCAGGCAGCTATCGCTGCACCAGTGATGCCTGAAGAACAGAAGTTTCACCATGGAGTGAGAGCTGGGAGCTTTCAGCCAGAACCATGCAGGTTGGAGATTTGCAAATGTCATGGAAGGCATGGCATCTCTGTTTGAGAGTGAAAGTTTTAACATTATACACCCCCAAAAAAAAAAAAGATTGGCCGAGAGCAAAAGTATAAGAGACAAAGCCTAGAAATAGAGATAAACCTGGTCTAACATTATCCCCCTCTAGCAGAACAGACCAAGACTTTCAACCATGTCATAAGCCTCTGGCAAAACAGATTCATCATCATCATCATCATCATCATCATCATCATCACCATCAGTGCATCCCTTCTGGACCTCTCTGTCCCATTTCCCCATCATCCTGAAAACAGGCCTTCTTGTTCCAGTGCCTTCATGGTAACAACTGTTAACCTGAAATGTAAAATTGCATAATTGCACAGACTGGAGGACGGTGATGTGCCAGATTGCGTAACCCAGACAGGTCTGAACACCGCGTTCAGGGGACACACCTGCGGTAACCTTGTGAGGTTCCCGAGAGTAACGACGCACAACCATGACTAACGCAGCTGACACGGAATGTGTTTGATTGCTTAAGTGTTGGGTTCAATGTTGAACATTTCAATTTATATATGTTATAATGAGTCACCGGAGATTTCAGACAGGTCGCTGTCATTTTGCCAAGATAGAAATAGGAATAGAACTGTTTATGTTTCCTGCTACCTGTAAAACTGACCAACAACCATGATAGATCAGAAAATGGGAACAAGGTAAATTTGGTAAAAGACATAATTTGCAGTTACAACAACTCATTTTCATTTTGTGTTGATTCTGGTGGACAGTGTCAGTTGTATATTATGTGCATCAAGTTTTATTTAGATTAGATTCCTTTTTTAGTCCTGCAGTATTAGTCCAGTATTCATGTAAAACTGCAATTGCAAATATTTGAGTGTAAGAGGCTGCACATGTTTGAAATATAAATAATAATGCAAAAAAATGCACCTTAAAGACTAAGCGATTGAGACGTGGCCACACCAAGCAGTTTGCTGTCTTATGTCACCTGCTGTCTTTGGCCAATCAGAGAGGATCTCTGAAAATAAGTACCTCTTAATCCCAGGTGGCATCAATCTCCCCTCATTTGGAGCCAATCGGTAGTCAAATGCACGTTGACAAAAGATATGAACCACTAGTACCTTCTCAAGAGTTGAAAGCAAAACATAAATGTTAATCAATTGAAAGTGAAGTGTACAGAAACTGAAACAGAAACTGAGTGAAAAATGACCCACAAAGACATTTTAAAGGGGAAGCACGCTCCGTAATTCTAAAAGGTCACGAAGGTCATGGAATTAAAACCCCGCTACTGAAAGAAAGACTAAACACACAAGCATTTCTTACACATCAAAAGTTCACGGCTCATATAAATGAATAGATGAGCGTGATGAATATGCACCTTACTCTAATTATATATTGGGAGTGGTGCGATTAAACTATGACATTATAACTTCACACTCAAATGTTGTCCCACTTGAAGATGAATCTTTCGCGTGCCTTGTCACCCGCCTCCATAAGTCAGAATGTCATCACCTTTACAAAGCAGCGTTGCCGTGGTTGCGGCAGCAGATACCCGTACATCCTGTTGTGTCCTGAGCTGAAATGTGTGAGAGCTTGTAGGAACATCGGAGGGTTAATGTACAAAGAAGGAAAGTTAAGTGGGCACATTCTCATTCAGTCTGTGTTGCAATACTCACAGTTGCAGTGACAAGCTCATGGACCGATACACAACTACGCACGCACACACACACGCACACACACACACACACACACACACACACACCACGGCACGCAGACACATTCACAAACATGCACACACACTCTCACATGTGGATGGAAGTAATTAGAGTAGAACAAAGCTGAAAAAATTAAAGTGGGGAGGAAATGTTGAAAACACAAGTTTGGTAAATGACCTCATAAACACCCAGTCCCCCCCGACCTCTCTCTCTCTCTCTCTCTCTCTCTCTCTCTCTCTCTCTCTCTCTCGTTCTCTGTCACGGTTTTACAACAATCATTTCAGTTTGTTTTTCCTCCGTTTTGTTGTGAGATGTACATGAAGGACATCAAACGACTCTCTCCCTCTGTTCTCTCTCTCTCTCTCTCTCTCTCTCGCTCCCCCTCCCCTCTCTCTCTCTCCCACCATCAGTCCTGCTTGGCTGCTCACTCTCTTCATCTGGTACTCATATGGGCTTCATTCCCCCCTACTGCAATCCAGCCCAAAACTATTTCCTCTTTCAATTTCCAGGGGAAGTTGTTAAATGGTTTCTCAACCAAACAAGCCTTTCTCCCTCTCTCTCTCTCTCTCTCTCTCCCTCTTTTATTTCTCAGCTACCTTTCGTAAGGCAACTCATATGGGGGCCTGCGTTGTTTAGCAAGCAATAATGAACTACCAAGCAATAAAGCTGGTGCACAGGAAAATGAACATGTCAACAAATATGGTGAAACTTCTCATTAAGAATTATTTTCACCCTCGCAAATACACTTAAAAGGGACGTTAACAATAGACTCCTTCCCAAATTGAAACTGTTAAGTAGTTGGAGCATCCTATGTTACACTCAAGCTTGCACACACACACACACACACACACAGCCTCTTTGTCCCGAGTATGCAGTCAGGCGGGCAGGCGAGCTATAGCCACAGGGCCAGAGAAGCATGCTCATCTGAAGGACAAACGCTAACCGGGCAGACTTTTCCTCATCTCCCTCCATCCCTTTCCCTCCTTTTCCACCCTGCTCGCCGCCTGCTCTGTGCCCTCTAACCTCGCTACCAGTACAGAGAACAGAGAAAGAGGGGATCTATAAATCCCCCCCCCCCGTTTGTCGGTGGAGAAGACGAGGCGAGGCTGGAGGTGGTGTGGAGCAGGTCTTCAGAGTAAGCTGTGATGACAGGTGTCACTGGGTCTCATGGGCGGACCTGTGACGAGTGTCCTGCTCACTTACAATCCTCACTTTGGCGCTTTTCACAAGTCACGAACTGATGAGTGCCAAAAGAGGTGGTACGAGGATTCATTCGCCCGCTTCCTTTACGCTGGTGTGTGTGTGTGTGTGTGTGTGTGTGTGTGTGTGTGTGTGTGTGTGTGTGTGTGTGTGTGTGTGTGTGTGTGTGTGTGTGTGTGTGTCTCGGACACAAGCGCGAGCACGCGCAGACGGGATGCGCATGCATGCCCATGATGCAAAGCGTCTGAACGCCTCCATCCCCGCACGGGCAAATTTAGATACGGGTGTACATGTGCATGAATCCACACACATATGCACACACACTCTCCCTGGAGCCTGGCACTACACACACGCCGGCTGCCAAGCCAGTTTAGTGTAGTCCAGGAGAGCTGCTCTGTCTCAGGGCAGGGGCACTGCAAACAAAGCCTGTAGCTCCCCAGTGCAGTGGGTAAATCTGATGTGCCGGAGGAACCGAGGGAAGAAACTCACAGGCACGTCTATGTTGTTTAGCATGATGTACAAAAAAGCTTCGCCGGGTGCAGAGAGGTTGTTCACACTCCCCAAAGTCTTAGTCCGATGATAAATGACGAGCAAACAACTTCAATTAGGGTAGTTTGTGTTTCTAAATGTGCATCGTCTCATGTTGGCTCCTCGGAAAGGCGCACAATCGGCTCTATGAACCAGATTAATTGTAAAAAAATGTTTTAAAAAAAAACAGCGTTGACTTGTTGCCGCTGCTTTAAGTACCAGACATCCCTTGTTAAGTCAGTGTGTGTTGTTGTCATGTGAGATCACAAGGCTTTCATGCTTTCTTTTCACACGTAGCATGTGATGCCGGACGATAGGATGGAGGCAGGCTGAGCGGATTCAGAAACAACCATCAATTCATGGCCAGATTAATCAAAAAAGAAGAGTGTGTGCTTACTGAAGAGAATGATGCTGGAAGGGCAAAGTATTAATGCAGACTATCAAACAGCTGTCCAACGGGCTGGGTGCATGCACAAGGTATTCACTTTCTCAGCTTTGATGCGAGATCAGCTGCTGAGGGCCAACCTCTGCATTTCTTTCTCTCTCTCCCAAGGGCCCCTGTGCCTCCAATGATGTGATCACAGCAGGACACAGGGGCCAGTGCGGTCTGGGAGGAGTGGACCATTCATCGGATCATGGCATTTCCATTTCACCGGGACCCCAGTGGGGATACACATACTCGTGGAGACCCTCTTTTGTACCTGCAACAGGGGCCGCCCTGCCTCCTTTTATCCTGCCGTCTCAGTCCGAGGAGGCTAATGAGCACAGGCCCAGTACGTCTGTTCTCCAGGAGGGACGCTCCCATTCATCCGCCGGTCCTTCTGTGAAATCCCATGCATTTACCGAAGGCCGAGCCTCCGGTCAATCAGTACACACTCCTCCCTTGCTTTCCCTCGCCCCTCTGTGCTCGCTCTCCCCGCTGCGGCACACAAACTTGCCAAAGCCCAGTTCCACCTTTTCACACTGTGCCGGGCTCAAAGGGAGGCTGGCGGGGGATGTAGAATAGAGCTGTGTTTGTTTAAACATGTCTTTAAAAGGCGAGGGGGGGGGACTTGTTAAACGCAGGCCAGGCACCGCACACCAGGACATGAAGGAGTGGAGCTGCAGCACTGAGGCTGCTGCTGAAGGCCTTTTAGGTATCACTGCCACTCAGGCGCTTCATAAAAACACTTTAAATGCCACCAAAGCTATTTAACACGTCTGCGTGTGTGTGTGTGTGTGTGTGTGTGTGTGTGTGTGTGTGTGTGTGTGTGTGTGTGTGTGTGTGTGTGTGTGTGTGTGTGTGTGTGTGCGCGCGCACGTGTGCATGCGTCTGTCTGTCTGTGTGAAATTTTTGTCATATTCGTCTTAAATTCATTTTTTGCAGGATTATTATTTTGTATCATTGTTTCTTACTATTACTACTATTTGTTTATTTATTTATTTGATGACATAAAAAACAAGTCATTAAAATAGTCTCAATTACCGATATGTTTTAGGGGGGTTTATGAACCTTTTGTCTGTTTTTTTTATTTTCTTATTATTTTCTTTTACTAAGACTTGATTTTAAATAAGTTTCCACACAAATTATTCCTGTGCTTTTCTTGAGGCTTATTTTAGTTGAATATCAAAAAGGCCTGTCTCTTCTTTTACTAATTTATTCACTCATTTTATAATCAAATACATGTTTTTCTCAGTGCCACTCATGACTTGTAAAGTGAGGTGAACTCAGTGTTTTATGGCCTTTCACATCTCAATCTGTGTTACATTTCCTCGCAATTCCCAAGAATAACTGACTGTGAGTTAATACAGCCAGTGACATTTTCACCATTCACTGAATGCAATTAATTTATGTCTCTCCGAAATGCCAAGCAAGTATTTACTACTGTGTTTTACGTAATGTCTATGCAATAAATTCAAATGTATTTAATTAATATCTTTTGCTCCAGAAATTCTCCATCCTTTCTTATTTTATTCAGTGTTTCTACATCTCATTTTGCTCCACGTGTTTTTCAAACTAAATAAAAATGTAAAAAAAAACATCTAACTCTGTTTGACAGATTCACTGAAGATATTCATGCAGATTACATTTGCTTTCACTTAAAAATCCCCCTCTTTGTGTCGACGCAGCCTATGAGAGTAAACACGTGTTTAGTTATTTTGCATGTCTAATAACGGAAGGTTTTCACGGTTGACTTTGTGCAGGAAGACACAGGCATGTCCCGTTTGTCACGCCTGGGCTCTGTCTCAGACTTGTCACTGCTTTGATCTGCGACTGCACAAGCGCCTTACAGGAAGCTCGCGAATTAGGTTAATTTGCACTAATAACGAGGGTATTTTAAATGTCTTAATGAGGGCTGTTGATGTAGACCTTGAGTGTCCATTGTCTCAAAGTAATTAATGATGGGCCTGGCTGATATGTGTCATACATGACTGTATGGACAGAAATGATGAATAACTGCTGCCAAGTTGTTTACTTAAAACCACTCATGTCCTTATGGATCTTTATAGTGAGTTTATAATAACCATTTTGAGCTCTGCTTTTTATTGTATTTAATATGATGTTTTTTTTTTCCTCTTTTTATTATATATTTGTAAAATTTAATTTGTTTTTTTTTTAAAGAAAAGACCATTACAACAAGAGGAAATCAATTATTTTTTTAGTATTTTTTTATAATATATTTGTAAAATTTTAAAGAAAAGACCATTACTTATACTGTTATTATACTGACATTGTTCACGACTCCATTGTGTCAGTAATTCCGCCTGTACACTGTCTCCTGTGCTCACCGTCTCCATGCACGCTCAGGACGCTCAGTGAGGACATTTGCATTTATGCAGATTAAATTAATCTGTTGATCTCCGTGTCCATCTAATGAAGGAGGCGCCGTGGTGTGTGGATATGAATGTCTGTATGCATGAGGAGGATGGGTTAATTAGGGAAACTGCGCCCGGGCTTCCCTGAAAGGCCACACGTTGCCAAAGGCTTGAATACATTCTCTGCTCTTGACATGCAACAAAGTGACAAGTGCAATGACAGATTTTTTTTAATTTTTTTTTACTTTTAGAAAAAGCGAGAGAGGGTGAAAGATGTTCAGGGCTTGGTTAATTTCATATATATGTTCTGTTCCAGTGGTCCCTCTCATTAATACATAGCCCATGGAGAGTTCATCTTAAATCATTACTTTAATTCATGCAGCCTTATTATGTGCATTGTTGAAGGATTCAACTCATTGAGACAGAAAGACGTAGTCTGCCTCAGATGTCCCAATCTTTCAAATAATACCACGTCTTCTAATTGTGAATATTGTCATGAACACAGATGTTGTCTCGAACGTGACAAGTGTTGAGAACGACACCTGTTTTAATTTCCAAAGCGTGCAGAACTCATCACACTCAAACATGTGAAAACAGTTTTCCTTGCTTCATATTTTATTTGAATGTCACTTCCCACACTGGCTCCATTGTCTGATGGTTATTGCTTCCTCGTCTCATCAAAATATTTAAATGCAGCCTACCTCACCTGACACCCATGGCTGATATTCATATTTGTGTTGTTTCCTCCCAACTAAAGGAAGGGAAGCTAAAGGAATGAAACATTGACATCAATGAGGTCATGAATTTGATACCAGTAATATGAGCTCTAATATGTGTAAAGTCGGGTTTAGGAGTGTTTTATTACTCTCTCCTCCAATGAACCCCTCTTTCTACAACCACAATGGAATGAATGAGCATCATCATCCTCTTTCATATTCTCTCCATCAATCTGTTTGACCACAGCGTTGCTTTTTGATTCCTCTTCACGATGCTGCAACATTCTCAGAGAGATGTAAAACATCTTTCATGGCTTAATGTTCACGGCCACATGATTGCCTCTAAAGACCTGTGACAGAGACGTCGGCTTCTAAAAACATCAGTTCTGGCCCCATTCTGGTTTCACTACTTACAGATAATGTTTCTTTGTGATCCAATACTGTTCTCAGCTGGGGCCCAATCTCATGTTCAGAAAAGTGTATTTCACACAAAGAAATGGTATATTGCATGTCAGCATAACACCGTTTAGACTATAATGCCTACAGTATAACCATGAGTTTACCTTCACTGATTGAAAAAGCATTTTGTGTGCACATCTTATCCGACTATACCTTGAATAAAGAAATTAGCACTTAAATTGCACTTATTTATAGCACTTTGTAGTTGGGCTTTCTTGAAGAAATTGTACTTTTTTTTAATATTTCTTGTTTTGAGTTTGAATGCATTTATTGTAAGTCGCTTAGGATAAAAGCATCAGCTAAATTAAATGTAATGTGTGCAATCAACATCATAAGGTGTTCTGTTGAATATAATATATCCTAATAATCAAAGTGCTGTCATTTGAAGATGATAAGTTTTTACTTCTAGTAATTAAATACAAATTTTTGTATTGACTTTTTCAAATCAAGTCATTTTATTTATTTATCTGTATCTCACATAGTTTTTATGCTGAGCAGATGATGCTCCGCTCATCGTGAACGTCTCAGGCAGCAACAACACTGTTGCTCAACAACAACAACTCAACTCAGCTCAACTTGAATGGTGTTTTGGGAGCGAATCAAAGTCACAACACAGGAACTGCATGGCGGTTTCATTCAACAAGGTCAAGAAGGAAACTTGGGCAACACTTTTCTGCTTTGGTTTTGTTCGTAATTGAGAACATGTCGCAGCATACCAGAGAGTATTTCCAGTGTTTCAGGAATAGACACACATAAGTGAATAATTCTATAAATGCTTTTGTATTGCTTGGCATTGCTGTGAAACTACACTCCTATTGTGAAGCTCATAGAAGTTGGTAAATAACATGTGGTGAAAATTAGAGGCACCATACAGAACCAGTACCAACTAAACCGCACAAGTGTCACGCTGGTTCTTCTACTATTTATCTTTCTCTTAGTCCTTTATTTCCCTACAAACCAAATTTGCACACAAAACCTTCAAAGCTCGCCGATGCTAAATTGCGACTGTGAATCTGACTGTTGTCTTTTTCACAGTATACATCAAACAATTCTTTGTTAAAAATAATTTTCCCAAATAGATTTGATTCAGTCATTCTGGATGGAAACAAACAGGCTAGAGACAGAGGACTCATAAGAGGTGCAACAATTCTGCTGAAAGTGTGGCTTTCAAAATGTTATAAAAATGTTATAGCTAAATATATAAGATACATGTGTAATATCACATTACATTACATTTAGCTGGCGCTTTTATCCAAAGCGACTTACATGCTATACAGTAGACCGTAGACACAGCAATGGTGAGCAATTAGGGTTAAGTGTCTTGCTCAAGGACACAACGACATGGACTAGCGGGGGATCGAACCACCGATCCAAGACAGACCTGCTAACCACTGAGCCACAGTCGCTCCAGTACAGTGCATACAGACTCAAAAAGCACTACAGTACTTGTTTCCAGTAAGTTGATGTTGAATGAATGTTATCACAGTCGTGCACTTTAGATCCCTGATGGCATCTGCAGTGTATCACGATTGACCTCAGTGTTGATTTGTGGATCCATTTCCATCAATCAGCTCCTGGATAAATAAGTCAGGCTTTCTAAACACACTTCTAATCATCCTTAAAGAATTGCCCTTGGCCTATAATCTGCTCCCGCTGAGCTTTGTACCTAAAAGCACCTGAGATAGGAGCGAGCGGGCTGGTATTAACAGATTTCATTCCAGCCATTGTGATGCGCCATGAATCAGGAGGAGCCAAATCCCTCTCCGGGGCCGAACGAACCAAACCGCAGTGTCTCACTTTGTTTGAATAATATAAAAAGAGAAGTTTGGTGCTGACACTGAAAATGACACAAGGTAAACAAGCACAGTGTAAGTGACACAAAGGATCCGAAAGATAAACACGTACGGATGAATAAATGGATTACGCGTTCCCCTTGACAAAGTAGCTTTCTGCACCTCTGAGATTTTGGAGTTTGCCAAGTGTTGACTGCCACGCCCGGTCGAATGAATAGATTTGGAGGAGAGGGGGGCGTGCTGACTGATTCTCGCACTTTTACGGGAAGAGTTTGTTCCAAACTCTACACTGGTCATCAGATTCATGTCACAGCATCACTGCTTATAACAACGTGCTAGTTTCGGGTGTTTGTTTTATTTGACCAACGTAATCTAAGGTTGGGCCTTTCATAGCAACTTCACTGGGGATTGGCCCACTGGTTGTATTAGAAAAAAACAACATTACCTGTTGCAACTACTTCTGTTGAAATAGTTTTGGTAAAGAAAATAGCAGTTGCTTGATTGTAGCAGTGCAAATTGGCCCTACTGTGGTGGTAAAGTGGAGACATCAGTTATATGGGAGTTTGTCAGTGTTGGCAGCTCCACGAGCGGCGATGAGAGCAGGGCGCGCCGCAGCATGCCTCTGTCACACATACATTATTTAAAGCACTGTGGGAATTGGACACGGGAGCCAACCGACTGCAGTGCTCGCTCTTTGTAGTTCGGCGGAGAGGACGTCAACTGTAAGTTTCAGGTGTTTGGAAAACAAATCTGAAGCTGGAAACTGGTTCAGAGTCGGGGAGGTTGAGCTTCAGAATCAGAATCAGAATCATTTACTGCCATGTTTGTTTTCACATTCAAGGAATTTGTCCTGGCGGAAGGTGCATAACATTTAACATTTAACAATACACGCATTTAACAACACACAATACACGTTCATAGTGTGAACGGAGAAGCAAATTGTCTTTAAACTCATCAAACTCAACCTACACACACCTCCTTATGCACACATACACCTATACACACACTCCGTCTGCCCCTCCCCCCCCTCCCCGCCCTACTGTCCCTTTGAAATGTGGACCTGGCAGTAAATTCTTGGGCTCTTTTATGCTCATTCCCATTTCGATTAGTGGGGTTAACAAGCCGCTGCAGTTCAGGCTAATGAGACTGTACCACGGAGAGGGGTCATCAGAGGTGGGGTGGGGGAGCTGAGGATGGGTGACTCAGTCTCCTTCCTACTGAGGAGTTAAATGAGATGCGGGGGAATCCTAAACATGTGTTGTTATAATTGAACGGCCTCCATGTTTGCGGGAACTAAATAGACAGAAAGTGACAAAATAAAAAGGCAAGAGAAAAAGACCCACCGGGGACATTATCTATTCTCAAATCCGCACATCATTACCTCTGAAAAGGATGCAGTTGCTCATGCCTTTACTGAATCAATTACTCCTAAGCACATCTCCCCTGCACAAACACACACAGATGCTCGCACACACAAACATACCTCCTCACTAACACGGGGGCCCTGTGCGGCCAATCCCGCTGGGGACAGATGGGCAGACAGAGAGGGGGGGCCTCATTAAGGCAGGATGTACCGGGATGCAGTAAAACCTCTACTTTCCTTTCCTCTCCTTCCCCTTGTTGTTTTTTCTCCCCTGCGCTCCTTCGCGGCACACGGTGCTGCAGGAGATCACTAACAGATGGAGAGGAGATAGAGACGTATCACTTCCGTGACGAGGAAGAGACTTTCTGGATGTCTTTGTCGTCTCGTTGATTTGTCGCAGAAAACGGTTGCATTTCAGCTACCTGGCCAATAAAGTCCTTTTATTTAAAAAAAAACGTGCAACAACGCGAGACGAACAGGGTGAGTAATACCGTGATGTGCCGACATCCTGTAAGGTAATACTCTCTGATCTCATCAATAATGACCAAACCGCCAACATCAAAGTGCACTAACGTAATGCTAACTTGACAACATGAACAGCATGTATGATATGAGTCTGAGGCAACGTGGCAGCCCCACAGCAGACGGAAACAATCTGAAAAATGTAAACATTGACACCCAAAAACGTTTCAGTCTTATGTTTGCTGTACACCGACAGAAATGAACGCCAAAAAGGACAAAAGTTGTAAGTGCAGGCTTCCTCAATCTTTTTATAGGTCGCAACTCTCTATATTCTGTTGAAAAATTAGAAAAAATCACCTTCTTGTGTCAATTTGAACACATTATGGATTCTATTTCTAAGATTATATGGCGACAATAAATACATTCAAAACTAAAAAAATGTAAATATGTCTGATGTGTGTGTCTTGACCTATGTAATTATGTGTAATTGAGTCCAAGTATAGGAGTAAATATAAATGACAGAAGTATTACATTTGGATAAAGGATGCAACAAAGGGTCAGAAAGTAAAGACAGGTGTAATTCTCCAATAATGTCTACGACATTAGCATGATTAGGTATCATACCTCATGTGTCTAGGCCTGGACATGAAGGCATTAGCCAGTGTAATGGACGTAAATGCACGTAAACGCTTTGCGGGGGTCAGCACACTAACAGACCACGGCTCTCCCGCAGAGGTTAAGTGTCTCGACCGAGAGGTCAGGCCATCATTTAACAAATACATCTGCATCCCATCCGATCCGGGTCACATGCTGGCATGGAGATGGGCTGTGATGGCTGGCCAAGTGAGCAGACAAATGAGGAAGATGATGAGAGGCGGGGGGCCTGTCTCGCCCTGTCTCCAGCAGCATCGGCCCTCCCCTCCCCTGCTGTGTCCGTGGCTGTCTGCAGTGTTGTCCTAATCAGGCCAGTCAGCGCTGACACACAGCATACTGTACTGCAGCCCTTCACGGCCCCGCAGTCCACCAGCATCCCAACTCCCGTCAGTCTGTGCAGGAGGGCAGGAACCAAACCGTATCACCCTTCAGAGCCTGACACAGTTCAGGTAAGGATGTTATGATGGAGCCGTTTCCCGTACCCTATACTTTGCATTTGACGTCCTCAGTTACTCCCGTGCATCCTGTCATGCCGCCGTCACTGTCTCTCCATCACCCCGCCCACAAGGTTGCATTCGAGTGGGAGACAGACATTCCCTTCAGGTAAATTTGTAGACACAAAGCTTTTAAGCCTGTTGCTCGCAGCGATGGAATGAACGCCGAGCGCTGGAGGAGAAAGGAGGGTGGACCTCCGTATCTTTCTTTTTTGGGGTTCCTCCTTAATTTCATCAAGCAGCACCTCGGGGGAAAGGAGGGGTTAGCCAGGGCAGAGACAGTGGACATCAGGATAATAATCATAATTCAATTAAAAAGGTTGCTCACCTACACAGTCACTCAAGGGGGGAGATGAGCACCGCTGCTAGAGCTGAGTCTCCCAGCCAGCGAGGCCTATTACAGCACCGCCTAATTGATGCCTGTGTCTCTCAGTGTGTGTGTGTGCGTGTGTGTGTGTGCGTGTGTGTGTGATGACAACAAGGGGACCCTCAAACGCCTCCCAAGGGCTCCACTCCTAATTGGTTAATTAATCCTCACAGAGCTCGTCTGCAGGGCCAGAGGCGCTCAGCATAGAGGGAGAGAGAGAGAGGTAGGACAGAAGGCTGGAGGGATGTGGGGGAGTGTGTGTGCGTGTGTGTGTGTGTGTGTGCGTGTGTGCGTGTGTGCGTGTGTGTGCGTGTGTGCGCGTGTGTGTGTGTGTGTGTGTGTGCGTGTGTGTGAGACGGGAAGGGGAGCAAGTTTGACAATGACAGCAGCAGCTACAGCGGATATTATCCCTGAAAGCGCCACATGTTTCTCACTAAGTCTGAAACAATCCGCTTCTTTTATGAGATCTCGCTTTGTTTTTGTCAGAATGGCTTTTTTATTTTTTTTATTTTGATCACAGTGAGCGATAAAAAACTTTTTTTTCCTTCTTTTTACTCCTCTTTCCTCACTCTGTGTCTCTTTACACCCCTCTCGCTCTCTCTCTCTCTCTCTCTCTCTCTCTCTGTTCCTCCTCCTCTCCTTTCTGTTTGCAGAGAACGGTTACAGTGGGCTGGAGGGAAGGGCAGACATGTATAGTGCTTGTCTGGCTGATACTCACTGAAAGAGACAAGTATGTAATTTGCCCTTAGATGCAACACAACACAATCCACTCTTGCATAATATGCTGGTTACACTGGGTAAAATGAGGACTGTCAAGTATATGTGCTACATCACCACTCAAGAAAGAGTGATAGAAACTGTTTCCCTTCATTGTTAAAGAGTGGTTCAGCATAAAATAACTTACATGTGTTTATTTTATGGAGCTTTGGTCACTCGCTGGGATGGAATAACATTAGAACAAGGAGGACTTTTGTTGTTGTGTTGTTTATTCTAATCTGCTTATTGTGACTTTCATTATGCACAAAAACTATTTGTATGGGACTATTTCATTTGATTTTGGCCAGTTTTTTTTTTCATTACAATAAAGTACTCAAACAATTGACTTGTGAGAATTGACAGATTACCAGATTGTTTTTAAAGTATGATTATTTTGTGAGTGGAGCTGTACCACCTAGTGGTAATTCTTCTGAAACAACATGCAGTTGATGTTTGTGTGTACAGAAATCAAAAACATTCACAGAAAGGGAACGCAGGCAACTACACACCTGAGCTCAGCTACACAAATACACACACTGAGGGAAACCAGTGCACTCTCGATTCAGACATGAAAATTCAACCCAGACACAATCTTTGTATGGCACACACACACACACACACACACACACACACACACACACACACACACACAAAGTGATGAATATACTGTTTATTGTGGACAACACGTTTACACAAGCAAAGCTCAAATTACTGTGTTGCTTTTTGTGTGCAAACCTGAAATACATTTTTTTTTTCAGTGGTAAAAATAAAACCAAATCATAGTCAGTTGGCCAAACAAAGTTTTTGTGTGAGCTACATGTGTATTGTTTATGGTATTTAGTTTGATCTATTTAACCTGATAGATATGTGGTGGAACAGGTTAACAACCCTATTTAAAAAAAACACCAGTGAACAAGAGGTTGCATCATCTAAAACTAAACTGTTTAAAACTTTGCAATGTGTGTGTGTGCGTGGGTGTGTGTGTGGAAAGAGTGTGAGTGACTTGGGGTGGGGCTCAACATAAAACAACTCAATTACCCATGAAAATGGCAACATTCACAATAAGTCATCGCCCACATCTTCCTCTCCCATCCAGGTTGTGAATGTGATGCAATCAGCCGCCTGCAGGCCTCATCACTGCTGTTTCTCCATAGATCATTTTCATTTTACACTCACATGTCAAGTTTTTGTTTATGGCTTCAGTTACATGGAACATCTTACTCTGGCTGTGCACTTTGTATATGTAGTCAGCTCAAAATCAGGATAATATGCATAACTCACTTACTTTACAATTGAAGGCAATATTAAAAAGGAGGAGCCACCATGAAAACCTTTCAGAGCTCTAAAATCCTGTCTGAGTATTACAAAGCATGTATTTATTTTGGGATAAGATCCCCTTACGTTGTTTTTATCCAAGTTAAATGTCATGCTATATTTCATTTTATATCACCAACTGCATTATTCTGCACTTTCTTTACACCAATGTGCAGTTTCGGTCTTATTCAAGCATATTATGATTACTTTGCTTTCTTCAAACTTGTATGTTGTATATAATGCTTTACTATATTGTAAATTATGCAGTATTTGTTTCTCAATTGTACTTTGTCGCATTCTTCCGCTGTCTCTGGGTAATTTTTGTTACAGGCTTATGAACAATGAATTCATTCCTGTGGACATTAAAATATAAGGAAGGGTCCCTCGTAGCTGAGATCCAAAGAGTTCACGGGGATGTACAAGAAAACATGGCCCAAGTCAAATCAAGTGCTTGTCTTGGACAAGCTCACCCCGAGGCAAGGACGAGCGCAGCACCGAGCAGACTGTATGTGACATGACAGTATCAAACATACCCAAATGGACACACACTGACTGCCCAGACCAATAGTTTGTATGAGTGTAACGCGGTCATGCTGGCCCTCACCGAGCGGTAAATGATGCACGTACTGTACATGCACACACATGTTTGTATGTGGACTATGAACATGGAAAGATGGAGCGGTGGAGTAGTGCAAAGTGTTGTTCCTTCTGTCTGCACTCTGTACCCTGAGTCCTCCTCCCCGAGGCCCACTACTAGTTCAGGTCAGGGATGTTAAAGCAAAACACATGTAGGGTAGATAGATGCACGTTAATGAAAGCAAACAACAGCCAACTGTCATGTTCCCAGCTGGAGCGTCACATTTTCCATTGAATTTTCCATCAGAAGACACTGGAGCCAAAATGTTGTTGTCAAATGTTCCAGTGAGCCTGTTTATATGTGTGTGTGTGTGTGTGTGTGTGTGTGTGTGTGTGTGTGTGTGTGTGTGTGTGTGTGTGTGTGTGTGTGTGTGTTCAGGTTAATGTTGGTGTTCCACTTATGGCATTGTGTGTGTGTGTGTGTGTGTGTGTGTGTGTGTGTGTGTGTGTGTGTGTGTGTGTGTGTGTGTGTGTGTGTGTGTGTGTGTGTGTGTCATCTTGTCTCCTCAGACATCAA
Organism: Cottus gobio; assembly: GCA_023566465.1. Lineage (NCBI taxonomy): Eukaryota > Metazoa > Chordata > Actinopteri > Perciformes > Cottidae > Cottus > Cottus gobio. The sequence continues at coordinate 20,818,122 of CM042222.1, forward strand.
GGAACAAGGCGAGGAGTGTCAGAAGTCATTTGGCCACGATGGAGCCACGCGGCACGCTGCCATTCACTTCGAATTAGCCGCCCACTGAGAGATCGAGCTCAGCCTGGGGGGGCATGGCCACTGACACACACACACACACACACACACACACACACCACCTTCACCCCACCTTATTCTGCCTCACAGACACACCAAACACAGGATCCCCACCACGCCTCATCACCCAGCCCCTGGCCACCCCTCTTGACCTGCCTGGACACACACGTGCACAAAAGAAATGCGCATATACACAGACACCTATAATCTATGGACACACACTGACACACTGGGATGTCAAGAAACGCACACATTTAATGCACATGCACATGCACCAGACAAGCCCTGTCTCTCCCACTTATTTTCCCTGCATCCTCTACCTTCGCAGAGATTTCTTTCCTTCCCCACTGACTTCACTGTCTCCTTCCTGCTCCCCCCCCCCCCCCCCCCCCCCCCCCCCCCCACTCTCTGTCGGAGATTTCAGAGAAAATAGCTGAGGGCCAGATTAGAGGTTGGCTGCCTCTTTGCGTTACCAGCAAAGATAAATATTCCCAGGATGACTCCCATTGCCCGGAGGATGTTTATGTGTGTACATGCTGCCCCCCTCCCCTCCAACACACACACACACACACACACGCACGCACGCACACACACATTGACACATGTACATGTGCACATGTGCAAGTTTAAAATACGCATTTCCTCTGTGCTTAGTGTGACACAGTAGATTGAGCAGAGGGAGATCACCAACATTCATCTTCCTGTTACCTGTTGCCCTCATCGGTGTTTCTGACAAGTTTGAGTGTGTGTGTGTGTGTGTGTGTGTGTGTGTGTGTGTGTGTGTGTGTGTGTGTGTGTGTGTGTGTGTGTGTGTGTGTGTGTGTGTGCCAGCCAGGTGATAAATGCCAGCAACTCCATGATGTGACAGGCAAGCTGATAATGAATATCATGAAGATGACGTTGCGATGATATGATGCGATGATTCAAGATAATGTAAGATCACGTGGTCTGAAATCCTGATGAATTGCTGTCAGATTATTTTTTTGAGATATAAGAAGAATTAAACCATATAAACAGAAAACTTAAAAACATATGAATCATATTGTTCCGTTCCTCATTTTATTCAAATTCCCCTGCAATATTTTGAACTTAATGACCTGCTTTCACTCATTGCCATGTTACTCATTGACCAGTCTGGAGATGGGATATAATAAGTATATAGAAGAGTCAAACAGGTGGCGAACTGACGCAGTAAATCTGCTACACAGCCATTCCTATCTGAAGCCTGCTTACCATCAGCCACCAAATGTTGAAAAACATGCATAATTTGTATAAGTAGGATTATTTTTTCTGACAAATGTTACATGGCCTTGATACAAAATACGTGTAATTTGACACCATACATCTTTTTTTTATTGATATAATATAATGTAATTTGTCTCTGTTTTGACGACACCATAATATCCTGGGAAACATACTTTTACTACCCAGCCCTGCATATTGTGTCGTTGTGTGTGTTCACATCTGCATTTATGACTTGACTTTATGACTTTATGTTTCGGAGGCCAGCCTTTGTGTAGTTATTTGCATAACCGCAGTAGCAGCACAGCATGCCGTGTTACTCCTTCCTTCTCCACCACTGTGTGTTCGCCAATAAAATGTGAGATCCTGATTAGCTTGTTGTTGTTATTTTTCCCAACGGTTGAGAACAGTGGAGGTGAGCACCGTGAGACGTTTGGATCTGCTCTGACCATTTGAACATTCACTCATAAGATTTAGCATTTTCTTATAATCTAAGACGGCTGAATGAGAGTGATTTGTCCCATGATCTTTACTAGAGGCTGTTTTCCAGTTCCAAGATACACTAGTGCAATATCATACCTGTTAATAAGGATAGCCAGGTGTTCCTGCAATACAATGTGAAATCTATCACATTGCATTTTACAAAAATGACCTTTTTACAGATGCATTATTGTTCAACTTTACAATCCTAAGGGGGATTGATCTGCAGTTTGAGCAAAAGTAGAAACATACACACAGAAAAACAGATATCCAAAAAGCACCTCAATGAAACAGAATCACATTTTACAGACAAAACCACTTTGATATGGAGGAAAGAAATATCCAAAATGACTTGTACTTTGTAACCAACATTGTGTATGTGCATCGTTTTAAAAATGTGCATTTGGGCTACGTGGACAATACAAGAACACAATAACTCTCTTTGAGCTGATTTGTGTTTTCTCAGATCGTAAATACAACAAAAAAAAATGCCTTTTTTAGTAACTCTAGACATTAATTCAAATGTTGTGATAGCCATTTCCACCATAATTGCTGCTCCATACTATGAACTGAATTAAAGAAAGTTTGGGTGTATGAGTAATGCACAAAACTGATAACACATATCACAGCATTATAGTTCCCGTACCAATTTATATGCTCTATTGTAACTCAAGCCAGCAGGCCTCTGTGGTGTCACCACCAAAACACCACGATGTTGAAGCACAATTCATTCTTCTGCATCTTTGTTTTACATCTATAGGGGATCCCTGTAAAGGAATCACACTTGCTAGCCAGGCCGCCCTGAGTCTCGCCCGGGGCGAGCCAACGTCTTTATCGCAGCATCTTCCCACAGCGCTAATTACACAGAAGAGGAAGAGCTGGCAAGAAGCAAAGAATTCCCAATAACTCAATTTGACTTTTTTAAGCACTGGTGGGATCTGATCACAGGTCAGGGAAAACACGTGTGTGCCAAAGTCAGGGGAAGTGTCTAAAGCAGGACTTTGAGTTCCTGTCGGCTGCAGAGGGACTGCTCCGAATCTCCCCGTGACCCGTGACCTACAGACCCTGGAGAGCACGACCCCCACATTATCATCCATGCAACTCGTGATATGACTTCAGGTTTGACCTCTCACATTTGAATAAAGCATCAGAATAAACAGCGTGCACATGATTTCGTCGAGGGATACAGATTAAGTTCTTTAAGGAAACTGCTTTCAAGGGGACACTTAGAGGAAATTGGAATCAGATGGAGATTAGACAGTTAGGAATATGTTTCCCCCTTTGAGGTAAAGCAAGGAGAAAGGACAGTACGGGGGAGGGGGGGGGGGCTGAGTTGTATAGCTCACGGCACTGGTGACCTGTGAACAGAGGAAATGGTCTTATGTTGTAAGCTCAGCTTCTCTGGAGAGCTAATTTACCTATTTCCCTATGGACATGTACCTTCATCTGCAATCAATCAGTACTGACTGACTGGTTTTTCCTACTTTTTTTTCTTCATCTAATGACTTTATTTTGTCTCCAAAGGGACCTTCAAAACAGATAAACAACAACTGTTAACAGATACTTTAAAATACAGACTCTCTTTCTTTTCCATACTGCCTGGAGCTGGATGCTGTTTGACTATTATCTGTATTACCTCCACACACGCAGTCTTATTTTTCAGTCAGATTTAGCCCGAAATACTCCGTTTTTTTCATTGACGAATAAAGTCCCAGTGCCGACTGAATTAAAATGATCATATAAATGGGAGTACATGTTATGTATGATTTGATATCTGAAGCTATTTGTCTCTTTGGATGAGCTGGTGGTGGGAAGTTGCCGCTCAATGGACAGCTGTGCTTTAAGTGAGGCGGTTGGTGTAGAGCAGAAAATGATGAGACATGTCGGAACAAGACCGATATTTTCAAGCTGCACATTTTTTTCTCCCTGACTTCTGTCCGTCTGTTTGCACAAAGCACTAAACACACACACATACACACACATGCACGTATACATTCAGACCTATACTCTTACACACACATGTGTAATCATACACTCAGGCTCTTATTCATACTCACTCATGCATGCACCGATGAACACACACACACACGCACGTACAATAAGGCTGCCATGGTCTAGATTCATTATCATAGTTTGTCTGTGTTACATTTGTACAGATTATTATTCTGCATGGTCGTCTGTACGTTACTCTGCATATTGTTACGTGTTAACAGATGGGCGAAAGCAAATATGTCCATATTTGAGGCGCCATACCTCTACAGTCAACACATACAATTTACATATGGTATTACAAAAGATGGTTATCTGTGATATGAATTGTCAAATTGTTATGATACAATGTATGAAAGGCGTGTTACTAGATATCTAGTGTCTCATACTACTCTCACACACATGCAGAAACACATATGCACACAAACCCAAAACAGGTGCTTCCACACCAGGATGTGTGTTAAGAACTGATTTCCCAACTCTCTGACTGATCCTTGTTTAAATACGAATGATGAAATGTGTCACCCGCATCTTACGGTTCTTTCCCTGCGTTGCCAGATCTGCTTCCCGTTAAAAAAGTGTTTTTTATTTATTTTGTATTCTCCCAGCTTCAACACCCATGCTTTGTCACATCCTGAACGCAACTGCGGTGAATTTCATCAGTAATTTTAAAGAATAACGGATGGCATTGTTGATCTGAAGGGTGTTGAAAGAATGCCTGGATAGGCGTGACACCTTTGTCTCTCACCAAACAATCAGATGCAGCAGAGTGTAAACATGCTGAGATATGAGCTTTATCGCCCTCATATCGCAGACATCTGGGATCTCCCTGCTTCTCCCTCGTGCTCTTCATGTTCCTTTTTCTTGTTCCTCTGACATGCCAGCTCCTCCAGCGGCGGTTGCATCAGCAGAAACGTTGTCACTGGCAGTCACGCTAATTTAGCCTCTTCTCTTCTCTTTTTTTTTTTTTTTCTCTCCTGGATAGGCAGGTGCATGTTAGTGTACACACAATACAATGCTGTCTCTCACTCCATCCCTCAAACACACACACACACACACACATAAACTGACGCACACAAGCACAGGCACACAAAACGCATAACTAAGCAGAATCTTCTTTTTTTAGAATAACGTTTGGAGTGGATGGATTTCCCAATTTCTAACACTATTCAAACATATACAACAAGCACATCTCAGCAAGTTCAAACATTTGGGGATTTTGTTGAAATTATACACACACAATCCACCCTTTACACAAATACAGCCTGGAAAGTCTTTTCATCCATGAACTAATATCAGAACATCACATTGTCTCCGCATCATTCAGTCTGTCTCTTAACTAAAAACCACAGCAGAAAATAGCCCCGCTGTTTCCCTCTCCTCCGCCAGTCTCTCTATTCTTGCTGTTTAAATGGGAGGTACGCCAATCTGACAGTGGACACTGACACCTTTCATCACCACCTTCCCTCTTTATGCAGAAACAGCCCTGTGGCCGGATGCCATGGGTAGGTACTGTAAACATCACTCCCTTTCTCTCCCTCCCTCCAACACAATAGTGTCCAACATAATTGAGGCATGCAAGTCTGTGGCTGCAATATGCCAAACATAGGCTGGATAAATTGCCGGGAAAGGGAGGAATAAGCGGAGGGAGGAGAGGAGAAAACGTCTGTGTGTCTTTGATTAAATCACTCATGAAAGATGTATTCAAATTTCTATTTTTTATTGAATTATGGTTGCAAATGAAAATGGCATTTCTAAAAAAAGATAAAGCCCGGACTGTAATCTGCTTGTTGACATAAATACATTTCTAACCGGTAGCCATGAGGCTGTCAAACAATTCCTATAAGTGTTACTACAAGTTGCTCAAGTATGGCCATTCCCCGTCTGCGATGAGCGCATCTCTCTCTCTGTACACCGTTCTGCACAGCACACTGCAAACAAGTCTGGACAGCTTTGTATCTCATCCCTCTTTGGATAAACATAGGCAGGAAATGAATGTGGTTTTACAATGATTCACTCCATACTGGAAGCATTTGCTTTCAAAGAAATCCATTCAAAGCAGCTTTGGCTTCACATGTTTACTATTTTCTCTTGCTTTGGCAGATATGTATCTTTTCATTCGGCTATTTCCTACCTCTGCAACGCACCTTATAGCATGATTGGTTTCTGCTCTCAAACTCGGATGGTTGCATCTTAGTTTGAAAGAAATTTACCAAGAACAGTTTTCAATTGTTTTCAGTGAAAAACTATTTATCAATTCTCTCATCCTTTCTGTGCTGCCCCCCCCATGTTAATTTGTAACCCTATTTTTACTTAACTTACAAACTCCTCATGTTAACCAACCAAGTTGTCCATGGATGTGTCGTCTTCTGCTACAGTGACCCACAACTCTGGAATGCTCTGCCTTAAGAGACCTTCTTTAGCTTTAAGGCATTTCCTCAAAACACAATTTTAAAAAGAAAGAAAAAATGCTTTTATCAACCCCTGTTGAAGTCTGCAACTGTCTGTCCCTGCAATGTTACGTGCTTGCCTTTCATGCCTGATGGATTGGAATTCATCAAGGCACTTTACAAATACAATTATCATCAATATCATCTTTCCTTCCATCTATTTCTTCTTTTTATTTTCATTTTTTTGTGCCATTTTTGCTTCATCCTCTACCCCGTTATCAGCAGAATCCCACATATCTGCATGTTTCTCTTCTGCTCTGCTATCTTTATTAGTGGAAAGTCAAAGTGCCTCCGGCCGGAGCTTAAACCATGCAGTACAGCTGGTTAGGGACTGCCAGAGTAATGAGCTTTACCTTTAGCTGAACCATAAAGTCTGGTGCCTGCCGATGGGCATTCCTGCTCTGAAGTGTGGACAACACACAAACACACAAGCACAATCTCCCTGGTTGTAGCGACTCCCGTTCTCCGGTTGTATATGTTGCCCCCTTTATCATGTACAGCTGAAGACTGGAGATACGTGTTGTTTTTGGGGGGTTTCCTTGTTGAGTGAGCATGACTCCTGACAGAGTTTACTGTGTGAACTGTCAAGGCATTCACTCTCCAGAGATGTGTAATATTTGTTGTGTCTGTGAAGCCTCATGAGACGGTCCAGCCTGATGACACACCGTGGGAGATGATGCACCATGAGTGCGGGATTAACTTCTAATGGGAAATAGACATAAAGCGACTGCAGCGAGTCAGGAAAGTGTGACTAAAGAGGTGGACACTTGTACAGTATGCTAAGTTTAATGTGATTACAGTCATGTATTGTGTTTCTTATTGCTCTTTCCCAGCAATTGTGTTTAATTTGTACACAATGTGCAGGACACTTTACAAGGGAATTAATAGAACATCAATACACTTTGTTGATCAGCACTTCCATCGCTGTGTTAACCCAAGCGTGTCGTACTTAAGTAGAACCACTTTTGTAATTATCTTAACCAAAACCACGAATCTTTTCTGAAACCTCACCAAATCGTTTTGTGGCCTAAACGCCGCAAAATGCTGGACATTTGTAGGAAAACGCACAAAAAAGGACTAAATAAAAATGTGTAAGATCCCACAAACCAGATGTGCTCGAATCTAGGGGACTTATATAGCATATCCTCCACAGTGGAGTGGCTGAAGGCCACTTACATCCGCCCTTTAGCATTTTGTCAAATTAACATTAAAAAGTTGTGAGAACAGCACTATAATGGCAGCAGGTGGTTTGGGAGGAACTCTCTTTAATGCTTCATCCTGGCATTACTCTGGCATTAACCCCTGCTTTTCGCCACACAGGCCCTGAGCTTGGGAATCAACCATGTGTGAGTCAGTGATGAGACGAAGCGCTGATGGACAGCGAGACGCAGACAGATCAATAATCCCTGCTAATCCATAATCCCATCAACGGTGACAACAAATGTTACTTTTCGAGACTTAACCGTTTTCTATTGATCCGTAAAACACAGATATCTGCGCTAACCCTCCTGAGAAACAAACAACTGAGTGAACGGCGACACCGCGCGTGTAATCTTGTTGTCGTCGTCCACTCGATGCTCATGATTTCTGATTCTGGTGAATGAGAAAAAAAGAATACTGTGTGTAAAGCTCAGTACATTTCTGTTTACAGGCCTGTTTGTTGACCAAACAGCTTGTTCCCATTACTGTGCTCAGGCCTAGGTGAACAAGACTTGCTTGTATGTTGCTTAGCAGAGGGAGACGCCAGATGCTTTTCATTAGATAGATCAACGGCGGCAACCATCCTGTGTAATTTATCTGTTTTTGTGTCAGGGTAAATAAGAAAGAGGAAGGGGCTCTTCCCGGTGTTGGACTTTGTTTGTGTGCGAATGTGCTGTTATTTGTGAGATGAAGAGCGTTTTGGCCTCTTCAACAGCTAATCTCTTTCCTGTTAGCTAATAGCTCTGGTTTGAAGAGGCAAAGGGGAAGGTTTTTTTTTATTTTTGTGGCAGAGGCTGCAAGAGGCCCGCGAAGAGACGCACGTTCCCTGAGAAACCGAGACATCTGTTGTCTGTGAGAAGATAGCACAGGGAGGAGAGCGCAGGGATTGAGAGGTCCCTGCAGTCCTGTCCACGCCGGCAGTGGCTTCACTGGCGACTAATTGGTAAGAGGCCTATGCGTGAGTGAGTGAAGGAGGGGCGTCTGGGTGGCAAGCCAAAGAGGAAGGAAGACAGGCCACCTCATTCCCACAGGATGAGGAAAAAAGAAAAGAAAAAAAAGAAAAAGGAAGAAAAAAAAAAACAGCGACCAAAATTCAGAAAAGGACAGAAGTAATGGCTGTTTCCCTTCTTCCTCCCCGGTCTCTCTCACCCGCCTTCCCTTCCCTCTGTAGCCCTTCCAGACCCAGACTCCAGACTAGCCTCATCCTTGTAATTTAGATTAATTTCTTCCACATTTTCCTCAGGGATTAGGCTGCAAACCACCAAGCCACCCCCCCTCCACACACACACACACACACACACACACACACACACACACACACACACAGCTCACCCCTACCAGGGCTGCTTAATGCTCTCATTATTGGACTACGTTCCCCACACAGTTGCACCCCACCCCCATCCTCCACACACACATACACACACAAACACACACAAATAGAATTAATTAATTCAGTAATTATATTAATGCAATGTCATATTTAACTTTATTAGTTAACATTTTCAGAATTATAGACAACTTTCAAATGCTGTAACCAGATGGATTATTTGTCAACACATTCTCACCCCAATGCATCAAAAAGCTTAGTCAGTGCTTCTAAGCTTCAATATGATGCTTTTTGTAGTCCTCAGTTTTGGACGTATCACATAAGGCAAGTTCATTCACGTTAATTTATGTCTTTTCAAAATAAGGCAATAAAACCACTTAATTTGTTTAAGGAAAAAAAACAATGGTTGACGTTAACTTCACCGACTGTTCACTTATTGAGCAATCGGGAGGGTTTCTCATCTACTCTTTTTGGGTGAACCTCTTTTCCGACATCTCCAACAAGGTTTTCTTATAAAACAAAGATGCTGGCCAACCCCGAATCGGACAGAGATAATGAAATACGTGTCAGGATGTCACTACAAGCGCTTCCCAGTGAGCGTATGTACGGCTAATCTGACTCGCCATGCTTTCCGACTGCTGTGGAGTACGGCACAGCGGGCAAATACCAGCACAGTTCGCTCACTTTAACTCCAGGTGTGTTTTATGCCACACAGGAGCGAGTCACACGGGGAGTGGACACGACTCAAGAGTTTCTCAAAGCAACGTGAACACTTAAACACTGGAACAAATGTAAATACAAGACAGCAAAGCAAAGACTTGTAGGGAATTAATATCTGTCTCTTAATTGCGTTTTCCTCTTTCCGCCAAATTGAAATTGAGTAGCTAATTCTCCTGCATTGCATTCCTTCTTGTGTAGTTAACGCCAGCTGTTGGTCCAGAGAGGAAGTCTCAGACAAGCAGAATTTCTTTCCTGAAACTCATTTGTTTTCTTTGGCTTTTTCTTTATTTTGGTGAATTGCACGCCAAGTTCTGCATCTTTTAAAAGTTCTGTCTCTTTTATCTCCCAGTTTATTATACACTATTATTATAAACTCTGTAACTTGTGAAAAGTGCTGTTGTATTGATTCTACATGAACGAGGGATTTTAGTATGGCTGACTGGCACTGGAAAAGAAAACGATGTTGAAATGAAGAAATGAATCACAATGAAAAAGAGGAGAGAGCCAAGAGTCGATGGAAAATTAAGAAAATACCTGAAGTTACTCTCCCTCACAGCAGGCTGCCAACAACAACTCTCCCACAGTCATACCCTAAGTGGCTTACTGCCCCGCCCTAAATGGACTGAACCAATGCATGCATGTGAAAGGTAAACAAAAGATTCCCACTTAAATCCTAATAGGAAAATAGCAAACAAATGAATGTCAAAATTATGTTAAGGTGAACAAGTATTAATACACGCTTCTCCTTATAATTAAGTGGATGCTCCCTTCAACCAAGATTAAACCAAAGATTAATACATCAAGGAGCACATGAACCTGGTCAAGGAAAACTTATTTTATTTCATGTATTGGTGATCAGTTCAGGAATAAATCATCTAATTGATGGCTCCATCCACTGCCCAACTAGACACAAGTGGCCTGACTGCATGTAGGGCATCTTGGCATATGACAAGGTGAATTATGTTTTTGTTCATTATTATTGTGAATTATGTATGATGCTCCCTAGATAGATTCTTCGATACACATGGCATTCCTATCCATTTGTTTTCACATGTGAGAGAGGAGCGGGCAACAACAAATGCAGGTGTTGATGAACGAGAATGTTTTGGTGCGTTTGTGTGGGAGGCCTCATGAATGGTGAAGATTAAGGCTAAATACTGCACTTTGTGTTGGTCACAAAAGAGACTTTTTCCCGGTGACTTCAAAGGAGTTAATGTAATTTTCCTCACAGCTAAGGACGAGTAATATTTAGGTTTAGTTGTTGTTTTTTATGTACCACTAATAACTTTCAGATGAGTTCATGTAAATCTGGGTAGGAGGAGGTTAGGATCAGCTGCTTACACAAACATAACCAAGTACTCTTATTGCCTTTAACTAATGGCGTTTTAGCTTTCATTCTCTTTTTTTATTCAATTTACAATGTTTCTATTCAAAGTGCATCTGTAGTTCAGGAGAACATAATTAAGAGCGCAGTTTAGTTGTTGTTTTCCAGTTCAGAAAAAAAAAAAAATGATGGAGGGGGATCCGAATCGTGTGACGGATACTCTCAAGTATTTTCGAGTCGCATGAGACCTTCATTTAGTCGGAGTCAGGGGACGATTGAATGAAAGACACATATTTAGAATTCAAACCATCATCTGCTTCCTGTGCGTACGCTGACCTCAACCCCTGATTTACACGTGAGAATCAACTGTCGTCTGTATGGCTTGTCGCTTGTGACATGGGATGTTAGGCCTATGGTTTAACTCATAAAGTGGTTTCAGTGGTTGGGAACTGCAACCAAGCGATTAGTCTGACTGCAAATGAGTCTTAATGTACAACAGATTTTAAAGGCAGTGGTGGAAGGGAAGTGGTTGGACTAAATGGAAGGGGTGAGAGTAAAGTGCTCAGTGTCTGGGAACATGCTGGATACACTTCAATGACATGTGTACCAGTCAGTGGAGTGTTGAAGTCAATATAGTTTCAGATTTGAATGAGAAATTGATTGATAGTTTTCTCTGTCTGATGTTTTTGAGTACGTTGTCATTCTGCTTCATTCTCAGTGACACCTCGAAGAAATTTCTACAAAAGGATGAACTGATTAGATGTTGGAGGTCAAAGGTCAAGGTCTGCGTGACCTCACGTCAGTCCCATTCTGGGAAACACAATATCTCGGGAACGCCCAGAGTGCATTTCTTCAAATTTGGCACAAACGTCCATTTGGACTCACGGTTGGATTGATTTGATTTTGGTGTTCAAAGGGCACTGATACCTCAAACACATTATTGTTGTCATAATTGAATAATTCATGTATTAATTGTGACGATTTTCTTATCAGTTAACTTTATGACATTTTGGAGAGATGTAAACAGCAACATGACTAGCTAATGATATAATATGCAAAAGAAATACGGTCACATAGATATGAGAATTAAAAAAATTAATATAAGATAATGTTTTTTTTTGCCGCCTTTTTCCTCTTCCCTGACAGCTGTGCCATGTGACTTGAGGTGACCTACATAGAAAGGTCACTCAGTCAGAGCTGGCATGAAATACGACTACAGTTCAGTGAATCTGGAGTTGACAAGTAGCCCCCGGCGTTCTAATGAGATCAAAAGAGTATATTAGCACGTCAGATATAATCTCTGAAAATAAAAGAAGTGTACGAGTTTCTGTTTTTTTCATTAAAGAAGAAGAGGCGAAGGTAACGGGTGAGCCTAACAAGTCTGTGCTCGCCTCCTTTTCCCAGCTTTATTAGGTGTGTCAGAGGTGTGTTACTCACACGGTCTCACAGTTAGAAGGAAAATGTTTGACCAGTTACCTTGTGTTTTGGAAAACATGTGATGAGACATATGAAACAGGTGCTCTGTGGTCTGATTAAACTGTCTGGTAGGATGTAGCTGTTTAAATGCCACGAGTATTCATGCTTTTCCATCTCATAAACGTTGTATTATACCTGTATGCATGGTTTACCTTGACTGATAATTCATTTGGAAATGCTTATAAAATGAGCTGTTTCCAGCTTTAGATTGGATACTTAAAGGAATACTTCACCCTTAAATGACCATTTGTATCAGTTACTCACCGCTTGTTACCTTGCATTTTTGTAGAAAGGGTTTTCTTGTGTGCCTCCATGGCTAACAAAGGAGAAAACCGAGTAAACCCTTGAGGAATTGAAGTCAATGGAGGCCAGGTTTAAAAACAGCCAATCTTGTATGAGCATACTACTGCATGAATGAGACTTGGATTGCACTGCACACGTTGTGAGAGTTTGTAAATGGATATTTGACACCCATTGTTGCTGTTGTTAAACCTGAAATTCGTCAAGGATTTACTCAACTTCTGAGCTTTTTTTACGCTTGCCGTGGAGGAGCTGCGTGAGAAAAGCTTTTCTTCATAAATTCAAGGTTACGCGCGGTGAACATTTGATACAAATGATCATTTTGTGGTTGAAGTAGGCCTTTGAGATACTCATCTGACAAGCTCTAACTCAGCACACTCGGCCAGAGGGGAACTCCTCAGCTGACGATAAAGGTAAAGAAAGTGAGTGAGAGGCATGTGTTTAATGGCTCACGGCTGCCAAAACAAAGCCCCGCCATGTGACTGACAGAGTGACAACATGAAAGACAGTCGTGAGAGAAGGGACAGAGCAAATAACTTCCAATCAAAGCCTCAGACACAGGAAGGTGGATGTCTCAACCGCGTTCAACCGGTCATCAAAGACACTCAAAGTCCGCCGCCTCTTTCTCCCTGAGACACAACCTCCCTCTCCTTTTCTACCGCCACCTCCTCCTTCTATTATACACACCAAGCGTACGAGCCGCGAGTAACTGAAGGCAGTTAAAGTCAACCGCTGAGAGGGCAGCGAGCCACCAGGTTGACAGGTCAGGTTTAACAGGTTCTGAGGGGAGAGGCTGATACTTGTTTAACTGATAGGTATGGCACACTGCTGCTGCTGCTGCACACTGCTGCTGCACCACTGCTGCTGCCTCTTTAACATGCAGTCTGGCCTTTGCAAAACACTGGTTTCACCTACTGACCCCCATTGCTGGATATATGGCCACGGGCTAATGCAGCACACATGAGGAGAAATGTCGGGGCAATAGATCATATATATTGTGGTGGGTTATAAAACTGATACTGCTCATAAATCCAGCGACGTGTCCAATGCTAATGCACAAGTGTGTTTCATTCAGCCCTGGTTTGGTGTTAGTATGGCTGAGACACAAGCTCCTGAAACACGTAAACACATGGCCCACATGAATCAGCAGGAACTGGCTCGGCAAGTGATGACTAAGCAACCTTCAGCCCCATGCAAATCTCCTCTGCAACACAACTTTTTCTCACACACACACACACATCTGTAGTACTTGCAGCACTGAATTTTAATAGAAGAAATGCACTATAAAAACTAGAACGTTGGGGCCCACCTGCTCACAAAGTAAGAAATAGAAAAGAGGCAGAATATGGGCTCTTGGAGCAATCTATTTAGTATATGTTAAAACAAATGTTATGTATTTAAACATTGAAAGCATTTGTCTGCTCTCAACTGTTCATCTTTGTTCATCACGTGGTGTGTTTTTGAGGTCTCTGGCCTCACTGAGCCACACAGCCTATTTGTGAAGCAAAGTGAGAGCAGATAATGATGGCTACTGTTCCCATTAGTTTGGGGGGGTTTTCTTTGCTGTTTATTAATAGGAAGATCTCCCAACCCATGACTTAACCATCGTCTGTGGAACACTGCAAGAGAACAATAGAGCACAAACATGTGTGTTTGTGTGTCTTTGGTGTGGCCCAGGCAACATCAGCGACTCACTGAATCAGGCTTGAGTCTTTCATTTTATTTTTATTTTTTTCCTGAAAGTTTAAAACAGCTGTTTTTACATATTTTCAAAAACGTATATCATGCCCACTTCCTAACCTCTACTCAATAAAAAACTAACCCATTTATAAAAGTTAAACACATTATCATAAAAAGTGAAACCATACACCAGAATGATACCATTATTTACACAAGCCCATTAAATTACAACATAAATTAGAAAATATTTACATCCAGGACAAGACACTGGATTAAATTCTATGTTTGGAATTTAATGTCTAATTAAAAACTTTTAAAGAAAGAAATATATACATTTACACACATTCTCACAACAAACACTCTGGCAAGACTGAAGTGGATGGTAGGTTGGTGGTAACTTGGGGTTTTTAAATACTAAGAATGATGAATACCAAACATAGTCACAAAAGAAAACGCTGCCAGGTTTAAAAGATAGAGTAACAATGGAAGCATTGCTGCCTGTTATCCACATGAACACTGAAGAGACTGTAAAGTCTCTGGTTTCTGACCAAACACAGACCGAAAAACCCAAAATCGTCTTTTCTCATTCCGGCCTACATAAGATTGAAATCATCTTTCATGAATAAAGCACAATAACACTGTATCCATTTTGAAGTGGTTGTACAAATCAAGCACAAAAAATAAAAAGAAAGAAAATGAAGTGGATTTTCTTCTCTCTCTTTCTCATATAAAAATTGTCCTTTGCAAGTCCATTGAGACACAGGAAATCAGAGGATTTGCCTCCAGACGGAGCGGTAGAGGGGTGGGGGGGGGAAGGAGGGGGAGGTAAGAGGAATTCACAGCCACAGCAACTCATCTTGAAATGATGTCCTTTAGATGGGAAAAACACAGTATGCACTTTGTTCTTCCCCTCCTCTTGTCAACAGGGAGCAGGTCCGATAGTCGTGGCATTTGGCAACTATAAGGAACTGCATGGTGGGTTAGAGTGGTACGGTGCGTTCAATGCCCGCGCGGCGTGGGCTCCCATTCGGACCAGTTCACAGAGGCCCTCGTCATCGGTGGTGATTTGCAGCCAACTGTGACAAGTTCTTAGAAGAAATCCTCCAATTCTCAAAAAAATAGAATATAAATGCAACAGTGCACTCACACAGCTCTCAAAATGACAATACTTATCAATATTGATTTTTTTTTTTTTTTTCAAAAAAAGGGCAGACAGGGCGGCAATATTAAGGGAATCTGGGGTTCTCAAGTTCATAAGGATTCTCCTCTGAGCTCTCATTTCCTGTGCTTGTCCATTTTGTCTGCAGATTTGCTTCCACTGTCTGAGGATCCCTGGGTGTCGCTGCCAGAGCTCAGGTACATCTTGTCCACTTGTTTGAGCGCCTCGTTCAGGTAGTTCTGAAGCGAGGTCATGGCGGCGCAGATGGCCGGCGAGCCGAAGCCATGAGTGATGAGGCTGAAGTGGGTCAGGCAGCCTTGGATTCCCGGCTCCATGATGGGGGCCGGCCGAGAGTTTCCCAGAGGTGAACGGTCCTGAGTTAGCAGGTCGGTGAACTCCTTGCAGATTTGCCTGTTGGTCGAAAACAATAATCATTTAGGATGGAGGGAAAATACTTGCATTAACACATGTACTGTTTCAACATGAGTCTGCAGGAAATTAAGTCTGCAGAATTCTCCACTAATCACCAAATGCTATAGCACCAACATAAGAATTTAGTTCAGGTATATCCTAATTTGTTAGTGGTGTATTTCCATGCAAATTAAAGGCAGCCGTACAGACAAGACACTTACTTGGCAGCGAGGAGCATGTTCTTGCGAGAGTTAACCTCGTTGCGTTCCACGTGCGGCCTGCCTAGGTATTCAGCGATCGCCTTTGCAGGGAACTCTGTCTCACACACGTATCCGAAGTCTCTCGCTAAATGAACAGCTTCACCTAAAAAGAGAGAAAAGTGAAATTGTCAGAAAAAGGAAAAAATCATCTCTAAAGCAAGCTGGGACTAAAGTTGACACTTGGCTCTCGGCCTCCAACCAACACTGTATATTTATGAAAGAATAATGATTATTATTAATATTTACACGGGCATTATCACGGCGTGTCCCCGGGCACGCCGGGCAAAGATCAAATGGTAAGCTGGCCGGCTTCAGCAGTTTATCAATTTAGAGAATTAAGCGAGCGGCCCCGTTTTGGACCTGATGCACACAAGCATCAAGGCGCACAAAGTGAAGCAGTCGAACGGCAGAATAATCGGCTGTGCTCAGTCCTCTAGCTCGGGGGAAGGAGCGCTAGTGAGATGAATATATTTCCGTCTTGAGGGTGGTTTGACTTGCATGGTCATAATGGGCTTATGTGGATAAATGCTAGCAGAGAGCGCCCGCGGCCCTACGGCACCGCTTATTGATAGACACGCACATCACTTGAGGATGCGGGCAGCTATTCAGAAGCACAATCTTTAAGGTCAGCGGGCCCTCCTGGCGAGCCGAACACAAGATAACAAGGCTTAATTCAGCTTTGAAGGTCTCTAAATAACACACGCCTCCGGCCATTCTCCTGCACAGAATCATCAGCACATTTATAAGAATTAGGCGTGTAGGGAGCGAGGGAGGAGAAAAATATTGTACCTCAGCCCCGCGGCAGGTAGATGTGATTAAAGTGATAACGTGTTCGTGATGAAGCGTCGCTGTCTGGCTCGGACTGAGGTATTAGTATTCGAAGGCGTCGACAAGGAAAAGTGAAGGTGTTGCGTTGCTCTTTATGGCTGCAGAACTCCCTGATGTTGAATGAGTGAAGGCCTGTGGTCAGACAAGGTATACGATGCCGTGTAATATTAAATAATACGATCCTAACAGTGGCGGAGTTGGTTCCCGGAAGGTTTTGTGTTACGCAGAAGATCAAAGACCGAGATGAAAATGCATTTGATCTTCGGTAGTTCCCGAAAATGTGAAGTTAAGTCGCATTGTCTTCGTTTCATTCAAGTATTCGAGCGATGAGAAGTGTTGAGCAAGCGGCTTGAGATATTGAACACACGGGAGATTGATGTTCTCGCTCTCGAGACGGCGAGCATTCCTGCCGCTGCAAACCGTAATTACACCTGGGAAGGTGCACCGCACGCCTGAGTGACATGTCATACCTTCGACTAGTGAGGTAAGTAGTGTGACGTTGGCGGCCTTCCTTCTTCCCGCGGGCAGGTTGAGCCCGATCTTATCCAGCTTTTCTCTCAGGGAGCGGCCGCCATTTTTCGACTTGGCTCTGCAGAAAGAGAACACAAAAAACACACGTTGCATATTTAATATCAGCGTCATTGTCCACGCAAACCTGTTAAAAGGGAAATGTACACTTGCATTCGCCAATCTCTGCACGCGTAATGTGTCGTTGATTGGCATCTGCTTGGGAGCTTTAAACTAGGAGCAATAGATATGTGTGATTATTGTGCTGTCAGCTGAGATCTAGAGATTGCAGACACACAACCTGTCAGAGGAGGTCTCGCACTCACTCCTGCAGAAGTTGTCGTTGTGATAACGCATACATCACACAAGCAGGCTCTCCTGACCCACTCGCACACGCAGAAACACTTAAACTCCCCACTCGCAACGGCCGATTTGCTTTTACGCATGACTGGAGGCCGAGCGCTGCCTCTCCATGGCGGGTGAGAGAGGGAGCATCTTTAGGGAGGCATGTGTGTACGAGGGCCCCCCCCCCCCCCCACACTCTGCTAACGATCCCCCTCCTAGTGCTATATGACCTACTTAAAAATGTCTGTGATTGTGCTTGTGTGTGTGTGTGTGGATGTCAGCATTAACACAGGCACATGGGAAGTGGCAAACGTGCACTCCAAGCACAAAACGCTCCGGTCAGGGTTGTTGTGTACATACAGTAGCCTCACAGTCCCTCAACAGACCCACACTAACATATGCGCCATAAGGTCGACTGCCCTGCCGCGGATAAACCTACCCAAACACACAACAGCACACACCCTCAGAGTCTTCGGATTGGTACTGACTGTGTAGATGCAACCTATCCCCGGAGGAAGCGCAGAACCAAAATTGCAGACCACAGAAAGAATGTCACGAACCTTACGCAAAAGAAATGATGAGCCAGAGCAACTGAGACCAGCTGTGCTTTCAGAAAAGCTTTCCCCATGTGCCGCTGAGCTTTAGTCTTACACATCTCGAGAGCCGTCTCTCCGATCTGACAATCTTACCAAGCGTGCATGTAATCGAGATACTGATCAAGAAACGGAGGAAATTAATTATGTTTAAATTAGATTCCCGTGGGTTTTTTTTTGTGCATCGGTGCTACTGCGTTCCTGTGTTATATTTGAAGACTTTTACAAACAGCAACAGGGAAATTATTATCAAAGCCAACTTGCTGTCACGTTGAATGAGCCTGAGCGCTGACCTGCGTAAAACACCTCCCAGGAGCGATGCATTGAGGCACTCGGGGGGTGACAGGCGTCTCTGGACCTCGGCCACGGTAACCTTGTATTTGGACGTGGAGCTCAGCAAGGAGAGGCGGCCCGGTACGGAGCAGAAGACCTCGGTGGGGTTCGATACCATGCCCAGCAGGGACTCTTTCTGGAAAGGAAGACCCAGCACGTTGCCTTTGGGGAGAGTGACAGGCCCTGGAGGATGAAGGGGAAACAATGTGGGTAAGCTGGAGAGTGAGGAACAACAACATGAAAAAGCAAAAAAGACCCTGCTTGTGCCAAAGCATTTGTTTGTATATGCACTTTTCCTGTGTATGTACGTAAACCCTAATCGGCCTAATTATTTCTGCGCTTTCTTGTACGTAATCACAAGGAAGAGCGTGAGTGCAGCTCTGCACGACTGACCAAACCAGCGTCTGCTGTAGGAAAGACTTTGGAAATATTGTGTGGTTTTCCCCAACATTGGTTGCCTGATAGTTAAACATCTAAAATGCCCTCATGCCAAACACCACCCACAAACAGATACACACATACAGCCTCTCATCTAAGCCACAGGTACACCTCACTTCTGTTTATTACTTGGTCTCAAAAAGGTAGACAATGTGTGTGTTTTTGCTGGTTCTAAAAAAGGTTGTACGAAGTTTTCCTCACCCCACCCTCACAAAATCAGTGACAGTCATCGGACAAACACAACAGTACAGCACAACTACAGAACATAGCTATCTCACCCGCAAGAATTCCCCCCTGATAATAAGTCCTCTGTAAGCGATCAAGGTTCCTGCCACCTCGAAGTCCTAATACTGAGACAAAAATCACAGAGTCACGTCAGTGCTGTACGGCTCCTCTGGGGAACGTGGCTGGGAGTGACATGCCATTGTTTACACGTGGAAAACCTAGATTGCCCATAGCGTTCCCTTGAGCATGGGAAACACAATAATGAGCCATCACATATTTCCGTAACAAATGGAGACTAGTTGGTTTATTGTGCTATGCATGATAATGATAAAACTAGAGTATGGTTTACATTTTAAAATAAAGTAGTAAAACATATGCATGTGTACATTTTATATCACTATTTTATGGATTTTTGCAGAATCTATTTAAATATCTATCTGCCAGTGTATTGTTTGAATAACTGTGGAAAGAACGCTAAGCAGCAGAATAGCGTTGCTCAAGCTGATCTCATGACTCAAAGTCTGTTTAATAAAGCCCTGGTGACAAAACAGCGGGGAATAGGTTCTCCCTCAAAACAGTTCATGTCCCGACAAATAACTAAACTGTCCTTCACATGCAAGCCTAATGCCACACCCCGCCAAAAAGCTGGTTCTGCAGAGCCAAACACTGCTTCAAGATCAACTCATAATTTCCTGTTAATGTGAACTGAAAAGAGCTGCAATTGCGAGCTTAAGCAGCCTAAAGATGATCCGAAGCTTTCCTCCTCTCTCACAGTCAACACCGAGGTTGTGAGATTGCTCAATTTTCATGTCTTGTCAGCTAGAGTCTGTCGTTTTTTGAAAGGGATCAGTTCTTTCCCACTGGGCATCTATTCAAGCACCTTCACCGACAGAATAGACTAAGGATCACAGCCAGCTTAGATAAGTGCATCTCATGGCTATGAGGATTATCAGTGTATATGCAGTGCACGTACAAATACAACACTCCTCTCTCGCTGTATTGAGTGCCCTGACATGCCACTGTAGTAATTGTTATGACAATTGCAAATATGTAGAGAGTGAAAAAAAAAACATTGTCCTTGCAGTAAATTTCCAGTCCTTGCCAGTAATTACTGCATATTTGTTTGGTTATACAAAGACATGTGTACCCTAGGCAGCATTTCACAAAACTTTTTTCTTTTCAAATTAAGAGAACTGCGGTGAAAATCATGCAACAAACTCACCTTTTTTGATGACTGTCTGGTCTGCCATAATAACACTGTGGTCATCTACATGCTGATAATACAACAAGAACAGAAGCAGCATTAAGACATTGGGTGTATTGTTTGAAAAATATATATTATATAGAGACAGCAAGTTTAAATTAATTTATGTCAAAATATACAATGTCTATCTAAATGGCTCTCTCTCTTTCCTCTTGCATGCAAAATAAAAGTGTGGTAGTGGGGATGTTTGATTGTCTAACCTTTTATGTGATCATTAAAATGATAAATATAAATAATAAATGTAGCTTTATTGTAAACTTGAATGGTCTATCCTATGCATTATGGCATTTTGCTACCTGTTCCAGCAAGAAAACACACGCACATGTGTGCATGCACGCGCTCCCACCTCAGCGACCTATAGTGCATTTTAAAGCATACTCATCAATCAGACCCACTCACTTGAACATCCTCCAGCCCGTGCCCCATGTCGTGCATCCCCATGCTGTCACCGATAACCGACGACTCGATGCTGTGCACGTGTGGGGACAGCAGCTCCGGCCGGCGGAAGCCTTCCCTCCTCACCCCGGACGAGCCCTCCAGGCCCAGGATCTGACTCGCCAGGCCGCTCCTCCCGTGCGCACCGAGCCCCTCCTGGCCCTGCCGCCCGGGCCATTGCTGCTGGTTCGACGACTGCGACTGGTGTAAGGCGTTGATGTTGAACGGGTCCCCGAGGTGCGAGTACGGGTCACCGGACTGCGGGTAGGAGATGGGCTGGTAGGGAGGCGGGAAGTACGGGGGCTGGAAATCCGAGCTGGCCGAGTGTGAGAGGGAGGGAGACGGGCTGTAGAGGTGCTGGCTGACCGCTGGCAGGTGAGGCAGCCGGGGGTTCCCATTGCTGTTGCCGTCGTGCCTTTCCTGGGGGACGGAAGATGCAGGTCAACGGATGTAGCAGGCAACAAAATGGCAGGTAGTGGTGGCATGTATCCCTCAAGGGAATCATGTGTCTGTTACCCACTGGCATGATGTCCACTAAAGATATGGTTGATAAGAGGAGCGTGGAATATTGTGTACTTTGCATTTAAAATGAACGATATTTATTATTATTTGTATTATTAGCGTGGAGAAGGCTACTTTGTTATTTACATTGAATTGGTTATTGAATTATTGGATTGTATTATGTGCTCGCGTGTTAGTAATGACCTAATTTAATTGATAAATAAGCCTGTGTTACTTTAAAAAAATATGTTTTATATTTATTAAAATTGTTATTATAATAACAATTATTATTATGATTATTATTATTAGTAGTAGTAGTAGTATCAGGTACATTGATGTTGTTGATGTCCTCAAAATAATTATTGTTCATTTCTTCTGAAACTTGTTTGTTGTTGTGTTTTGCTTTCACAACTGGCGTTTCAGCTTCTTTTTTTTTTGCAAAATTGATTAACGATTTTCATGTTTATCTTCGTTTGTCTTATTATTCACATTAGCATATGATACATAAGAATACAGTCACCCTAGTCGTCGAAAGGCAAACTTTTGTTACATGTCAATCAAAAGGCTCGTATCTCTCGTTTTTGGAACTATCGAAACTCACCTCGCAGTCGTCCTCGTACTTCACGTTGTCGGCTAATTTCCACAACATTCTGGCAGAGAAAAAAAAGGCTCTCTGTTACAAAAAAAAAACCCCAGTTTAAAAAAAATAAAAATCGTGTCGCCTGCGAGTTAATCCAGGTATGAACAAATCAAAAGCTTCCTGGTGATCATGAACCACCTCGTTCTTCAGCTGCTGCGAAGAGGCGAACGTGTGAGTGAAGGCAGACCGACCGCTTGACTATCCAACCACAGACGTGACTTTCCAACAGCCACTACGGGAGAAAATGATCGGTGTCAAGCAATATGTCCCCCCCCCCCCTTGTCCGGCCACTGTGTTCTGTAGTTGTGTTGTGGGAGCGGGCGACAACGGTGCATATAACAAACTTGACTCCCTCTTATGGAGGAAAAGGCGACGTTCAGTCTTATTGGCGCACACTTTGCCACTGAAGGCTGCTATATCTGTACGGCCGCTCCGAGGGGGCGTCACCCTGCGCGCGGACGTCAGCGAGAGAGGGAAATGAAAATATTGCTGATTGGCGGGCCATCGGACCAATCAGAATTCTGTCCGTCTGTAAAGTGTCAGCCATCTAAACCCATTGACTTTACTGGAGCAAACTTTTTCCGTGGCTTACAATCTCTCACCACCTCCGAGTGTGTTTTAGCGTGTTTGTTTTTATCAGGAACATGAAGCCAGGGCTTTTAAACGTGTAGGAGGACACCTGTAGGCTCAATGTGGATTATATTCCTTACACACGTTATTATATGCCTGCTGAGATTATGGTTAAAGAGGATATTGCCAAATATAGTTCTTAAAATAGCATTGGTCATGAATTAAATAACTAATTTGCAATGGTAAAAATAAATAAAAAAGCTTTAATTGCGAGTGCCATACATTTTGTGTCAGAGCTAACACAACTCGTGCTGCAGGGGAGGGTTGCTCTGTTCAGAGTACCTCATGGTGAGGTTATGACGCTCAGGAATGCCTCTCGACCAATCACAGCGCTCGGTTTGACATGTTCTAGAATTTTTATTGTGTTCTTAATTCAACAATAGAATAGAGCGGTATGTTCTGTCTATTATACTGTAAAAGAAAAATAGGCCTACGTGTTTTTTAGAGTTTCTACGTAGGTTAACAAAACCTATTTATTGTATTACTGATGTTTAAATATGGATACACCAATATAAATAACTGCCATTATTTGAAGTATTTTGCATGAATCACTACAAGAAACTAAACTGATCGTCATTCCTGTTTTTTAAAAATAATAATGATAATTATTATTTTTCTTAGTAGTAGTAGTAGTAGTAGTAGTAGTAGTAGTAGTAGTATGTGCAGATGTGGTATTCACATAAAATGTGATCATGTAAATTAAATTAATAGCCTATTACTGTATATCACTTTACTTGCCTAAATCACCCACTCAAAATCACTTTTATAATTTTTTTAGTTACAAATCAGCAATATATTAAGTTAATGCAATCCTCTGATTTAAATGCATGATTAGAACAATAGTCATTGAAATAAACCCGTGACATTGTGATGTCGGTGTTTCACAGTGGCGGCTAAGTGCTTCAAACCGCAATAAGCCTGAGGGGTTAGCAGCATCATTCTCTCCCAAAACAAACCTCTAAAGCTCAAAGGACCTCGACAAACAACTCTTTCTTCACGTCATTTACATTTTTGGTGGAGCTTTGCAATGTCTAAAACAAGACTGCTTTGAAGCTTAAAAACCCAGAAGTGAGAACAAAAGATGTTTGTTTTCCTCTTTTTTTTATGTATAACGATCCAACAGTTCAATATTTTTGTTACGTTTAATTACATTTTATTTGAGTTATTATACCTTTTAAAATTAATGATAAAATATCTCCCTCCTCAAGAGTGTGGGCGACGGTATAAGCTATTAGTGCAATATTTGGACAGATTTCATGAATCGGTTGTGTATCATTTGACAAATTCTAAATTAGATCAGATTATAATTTGTGAGATTCATGGGCAGACCTTTGTATTTTAGGTTAACAGCATGTGGCGTCCGTGCTCCCAAGCTGTGATGATCGGCTGCGCCTGGGAACAACAGGACTTGCGCTGCTGAGGATTATCTTTTTTTTTTTTGTTGCGTGTTGGTCCTTGGCTTGTTGTGATGCGAAGCAGAAGAGAAATGCGCGCTGATTAATAAATGTTATTTTACGTCGGCAGAGACACCGAGCAGACCTAAAGGGAGTTAGCCACGCTTGGCCTGACGGTGATGTTTTGGACAAATCTGATGCTCAGCTTGTCATTTTAATAACAGTCGACTGCAGTGACTCAGCTGATGTCAGGTGTAAAGATTAAATAGATCCATGCTGGGAAGAAGAACAAAAATGGCACACAAATCAATAAGTTCTGCTTCGGGATTTTTCAATTGGTTTGCAATACAGAGGCCTGTACAATATGATATAATTATGTTGTAAGGCTGATTTATAATGTGTGTCTATTCACAATAAAATCACATTGAAATGCAAAATTGGCCCGGCAAACCAACACCACATGGCCCATAATAAAGGGAACTATGATATGCAGGTTATATGCATATACTGCAAATTATCTGCATTATTTTATATGACCTATTGAGCATAATAAAGAATGTTTAAATTACTCAGTATCCTTCTGACTGCATGTGAATCCTTTATGATATCCATCTGTTCCGGCAGAACTCCTATATACTTTCATAATTCAATAAAATTAAATAAAATACACTGTGGTTATCTTGTTAAAATCTCCAAAAAGGAATATAAGCCGAACTATTTTTGTATTTTTTATTTATTTTAAAAAAACAAAATCACTGCTTTTTAATCAGGTTGCTCACTTGCAGTTTTTGAGAGAATAAAACCTCAGTCCTTATGACATTAATCACGGGTTATTCAAAAGCTCATACGGCGCCGCGCCATTACAAACAGGTGATTATGGTGGAAAGTAGTAAAACAAATGTAGGCTCAGCAGCAAAAGCGATAAACATGATGCAGGTTGGGGTTAAACTAAGTCAGCTGGAAGAGAAAAGAACTCACCCTCCAGTCTATCCTCTCCAGCACAGACATCTGCAAGGCTCAAGTCACAGCAATCCCACTGAGACGCAGCGAATGAGTGAAACCATGAGAGGTTTACGTTGCCGACTTCACCTGACAGTCGTGCAGTGCGCATGCGCCGCCCAGTGTAATACACCTGAGTGGGATAAATCA
Organism: Cottus gobio; assembly: GCA_023566465.1. Lineage (NCBI taxonomy): Eukaryota > Metazoa > Chordata > Actinopteri > Perciformes > Cottidae > Cottus > Cottus gobio. Next base: position 20,843,518 of record CM042222.1, read on the forward strand.
GAGCAATCCATTTATATAGTCCCTCGATGAAAACACGCATGTAAGATGTTTTATAGAAAACAATGTGCATTAACATTGATGAGCGTGAAAAAGGGAATAAACAAATGTATTAATGTATTTATTTATTTTTATAAAGTAAGCACGTCATACCAGATTAGACCTGCCAAAATACAACTACTGGTAATCCAATAATCATATGCTATTGTTGAGTTAAAAAAAGAAACAATGTCATGGAAGGTAAAGTGCAAGAAAAGGTGAAAATAAGACGTGGGGAAATTTTAAAGATGAGGTAATTCCACCCCAGAGCCACATGGCCTCAGGCGACCAAAATAATCTACTTTCAAAAGCCACTGAAGCTTTTTAAGGCCTAAAATGTCTGTTGTTATCTGATCTCCCAAATACTTTAGCTTAAACTAATGAAGAGATCAAAGTGTCTTCGCTCTGTTGATGAGAATGTAGGTTACATATCTTTTTCTAAAAAAATAATCTCACCTGTCTCATCTGCAGCCCGGACACCTGACATAAAATAAAGTTGTATCAAACAATACAGTTTCAAGTAATAAGGACATATAATGAAAGAGACCATGCGTGTCTTTTGCCATTATTCAGATAAAAAAAAACAAAAAAAAACCTAATTCCTATTTCCAGTGTCTATGGATCTATTAATTACAAGAGGCCTGTACGATTTTTAGTTGTAACATAATCGGACAATTCAACTGCATATAACTATAGGCCTGGCTATGATTTCCAACTTAATTTGAATAAGAAAGTTGTATGATGATATGGTGTTAATTAATAAAAATTGATCAAATATATTTCACAGCAATTCATTAGAAATCTGCCTTCACCCTCGCGAGTGCAAACAGAACAAATCAGATGCGGGTGGGGTTTGGTCATATATCATCTTCAGAAACATCCATTCATAGAAAATAGATATTGCTGCTACCGGAATTATGGGGCCATAAACAGCCACTTATGTGCTTTGAATAAAATGCTTCTGAAATATATATATATAAAACAAACGAAAGGGCTGTTAGAAAATACTGACTGTCTTTGCTCCTGCGCAAAGATAACGACTTCCTCCGTTACAAGAGGTCAATAAAAAAAAATTAAAAAACTTGTATGAGCTTATGAGGTTCTTATTATTGATGCATTATTTTTCAGTAAACCACCTATTCAATGACCTAATGTGCGCCGAAAAATAGAAATCAACAACAAAACTATAAAAACATGTCGTCCACTGCTGCTGGATGAAGACAAGAGGACGCATTGTTTATTTAAATTTGTAGCCACAATGATTGGAATATTTATGGTGTAACTTACATGTAATGAGAAGCAGGCAGACTCCCCTTTGTACGTCCTGCGACCACAGCTCAAGTCTGTCAGATCACAGGGCGATAAACACTCTGCTGTCACCTTGTGGCCGCATCACCACATTACCACAGAGCTAACAGACAATCTATTAGTTCAGTAGGCTACGTGTTAAATATTGTATAGATGTATGGATTATGATTGGATTCAACACATGTTGTCAAAAATTCCTGCTCATATAACTTATTCTGTCTGTATCGATAATACTGCAATTGTGGATTCTGTACTGTTTTATTACTGTAATATTTATTGTATTTTATTGTGTCTCGTGTGCACTTTACCCATCTGCTGTAATCTTGCAATGTCCCCACTGCAGGACTAATAAAGGATTATTTTATCATATATCTTATATACAGATGCACCTGTTAAAAACAGAGAAAAAATAAATGTTCCCTCTTTATCAAGCTGAAAACCGCCTTCTGGTATCAAATTCTAAACATATCATTCGGCAGAGCAAATGTTAAATGTTCAAGTGAAGTAACAAGGAGAAAAAAAAGTTTTTTTGACTAAAGGGAGACCTTTAGTAACATTTTTAATGCATTACTTTTACTTGAGAATGTTTAGTTTTGCCAATAGTCTACTATTAAACTGTTGTTTTGAACTCCTTCCATTAGAGGACAACTGTGTAAGTCCATACAGTATGTGTGACTGCAACCAAGCAACAGATGTGTTTTTGCAACATGAATGTAGAGTAAGATGCTGCCAACTGTGTCCCGATCAACACCAGAAACACTGAACTGAAGTTGTCATTTTCACACCTCCTGCATGTAAACACATAAGCTGCTGTACTTAATATGAGCTTTTTATAACTTGTTTTGGGTGTGAATTTACCCTTGAAGGGCAGAGGAGGGAATCACTGCATCTGTCATCAACAGTAATTATTGCTCATGCACGGAGAATGTTGAGCAACCAAGCTTCTTATTCCATGGGAAACGTGTGTCTTACTTGTAATACAGGCTGAACAAATACACAGCTAGAAAGAAACAAAAAAGTGAACTTAATAGGACTGAATAGAAATTTATTTTTGGAATTTGCTTGTTACATGCAAAAAAAAGAAAAACACAACTGTCTAATTTGAAACAGGAAGAACACATTTTGAATCTCCTTAAAAAAATAACTGCAGAAGAAGAAGAGTGTGTAGAAAATGTGATCATTCCCTATATTTTGCTATGAAACTGGAAACGACAATAACATATTTTGATATGTTTCATGTCAATGGTCTTCCTTGCGAAAAACAGACTTCTTTGACATTTGGTTGGAAATATTTTTAAATATTGAAGCTTAAAACTGTTTTTATGTTCTCAACCCAATTGAACCAAACTTTTCAAGAAAACAAAAACAATGTGATGAATACATATTCCTTGACTGTCTCGTGCTATACAAAGTGTGGCTAAGCTCACACTGACAGAGCTCATAAAGGGAAACAGTTAAAAAAAAAATGACTGAAGTAAAGAATAATGCAGTATGACCTGCTTTAAAGATGTAGAGATTTAACTTCCTTTTGTTGTTGTTGCCTTAACTGAATAGTGAAAATAAGCCTCTGATCTGAAATGGGCTTAATTTGATCTCTGATGAAATCACTATTAAAATAAAAACTGCCCTCTGTCCACTAGGAGGCAGCAGAGTGACAGAGATAATAAAGTCTCCTTAGCGTCAATTCTCAGAGCGCCTGTGACTGGGAACACGGAGATGATGATGGAGTATGCATCAGGGACGAAGGTTACAAAACAAAGAGGCTGAACAGCTTGGGGAGCCATTAACAAAATGTTGACAACATCTAAACACTGAGCTACTGGGGACTGATGAGACATATTGGGAATGAGTGCACACATTGGTGACATTATTAGAGGTCACGTGGGTAATGTGTAGAACTAGGTTGATCGGTAATGGGCCTTTAATGGGTCCCGGTTGCTAGAAGTGATACGGGGTGTGGGTGACCCAGTTGGATGTCTGATCTTTAGTGCGCTTGGCAGAGCTGTGGGTGGTGAACAGGGACTTGAAGACCTCCGACTTCTCTGTCATTTCCTGAAAGTTCCTTTTGGCCATGGAGGACGTCGACGACTTGGAGCCTTTGGAGGAGTCGGCGGATCCGGAGGGTCCGGCCACACCTAGGTGGTGAAACGGCAGGATGAGGATAAGAAGAAAGAAGGACAAAATGCATAAACAGGAGGGGAATACGACTGTACTGTTCTGATACAGTTTTATAATTTATGTCCATTGTTTTCTATAATAAACAAATTATATCACAGGAGTGGCATTAATTCACTGAACACATGACAGTTTGAATTTGGGTGATTCCTTCCAGTAATCCTGGTAGACAAACTAAGCGCAGCACTAATGCCATTTTCAAATTTAGAGCAGTTAAAGGTGCTAAATTAGAAATTTACAGCATTAAAATAGCAGCAAGCATGTATTTGCCATGTAAATACATAAAGTAATGCCACACTGAGCAGAAAGTGAATCTGTCTGTTGTAATCAAAGCCTCTCTGAAGATTTGTTTGTGTGTACATGTCAGTCCCAGTGTGTGTGTGTGTGTGTGTGTGTGTGTGTGTGTGTGTGTGTGTGTGTGTGTGTGTGTGTGCTCCACTGGTTCGCTAATCGACGCCACTCTGCATGTGGCAGGGCCGCGGAGGTGTAGCGCCCACCCTCTGGGACGCCGTGCGCAGGAAATCCCTCAATCAAAAAAATATATGATCTTGATTTTAAGTCTACGTTTCAGCGTTGTTTGTCTGTAATAATCCAAGAAAAGTGTGGTCGGCTACCTGGCTGGCTGCTTTCATCACCATTTTGTTGTGCACTCTCCGTTTGATCCACTTGCGGAGCTTGTGCGTCTTCTGCGGGAAGAAACCAGAGTCAGACAGTTGGATTAAGGCGGGACGTCATTCAATGTTTTGTTTAAGTATAAACTAGCTGTGAGTTCAGAAAAAACACACACATATATATATATACATATATATACATATACATATACATATATACATATACATATATATATATATATATATATATATATATATATATATATATATATATATATATATATAAATATATATATAAATTACATGTAAGAAATACAAAACTTGATCATGAATTATAAAAAGTTGCATAAAAGCGTTCAAGATCAACTTCCACTTTATTTGTTGTGAACACCCTAAATAATATTTTTTTACACAAAGTAAACCTTTGGAATCTAAAACAGGCTTCACACAAGCAGGAAGAGCAAGGCTTTCTTAACTGTTCTATCGAAACCTTTTGATTTGAGAAACGTGTTTTTCAGCCCGCATCCTGTTCACTTTGTGGTTCTAGAGAACAGGAAACCAAAATGGAGCGCTGGAGGTATCTGATCTCAGATGAACAAACACAAATCCAAACAGTACAACCACTGTACCTGTTCCAAAATCACCATTCATAGCATTTGCATTTCTTTGATTTCCATGAGACTCAGGAACAGAAATAGCTTTGAGATAGAAGTGAAACATATTACTGTATGAAAAAATAAATAAAGTAAAATAAAAAGAGACTTATCCAAAATGATTCCATAATAATGTATCTATTTGCCAGGTTAACACAAGTGGTTTGGGCAGGTGTGACGCTGTCAATCAAACCCTTGCGAGGGACCAAACAATAAAATTGAGATGATGAAAAGGTGGTGATGGTGAAGTTCAGGAAGCCATCTTTCATAATTGTACTTAGTCAGTTCGTTAAGACAATTAAAACGTGATTTAGAGCCACCGGACGGTAATAAGCCCCCGTCTCTACCTGGGAGTCATTATTCATAACATGTGGTCGATTTGCAGACCAATAACAGACCCCTGATACTTCCTATAATCAGTTAATTCTTCGTGAACTCTTTGTGGCACCAGAGAAGATAAATAGAGAAGACGCATAGAGGTTCCAGTCAGTCCCCATAATAATGTGATTTCCCTTAATGATGCACTGATGATGCAGGATGACAATTATGAAAACTGTCCACGAGTCAATCTTCATAACGTCATGTTCACTCCCCTCGGTCGGTTTGTTAAAAACAAACAAAAATGGAGCAATATATCTTTCTTTACAGGTGTGAAAGCACCCTAAACCTTAAATATCTATACATGACAGATAGTGTGAATGACCAATACAATAAAAAATATGTGGGAATTAATAATTAGACACAGTGAGTCTGGGAAATTTCCCCAAACCAGTTTAGAAAACCATGCCAGAAACATCACAACCAAACCCCAATAAACTGAAGTGATGGCTCATGGGAGTATGGAAAGTCTGCTTTCTGTGGGCGACACCAGAGAAACGACATCTACTAACAACATCGTTATGGAAAAAAACAATAAGAAGCATTAACTGTCAGAGGAAAAGAGCAGGTGAGAGATTCCCTTGAAGCATATCTGAAATATTTAAAGCGTGTGACTATTAGACTGTAATCCACCGGCTTAGTAAAGTTATATACATCATGCCCGTCTCACAGCAAAGTCTAAAGATAGCGGCAATATCTACGGACTCAAGTAGTTAAAGGTTTTGTAAAGCCGATAATGCTGTCACATTCTACAGTGTTCCAACACAGTGTCATATTTCTCCATGTATGGATTGAATACATAGCAATTGAATATTTGCATAACCCGGCTCACTCAAAACAGCAAATCCAAAACCGTATTCAAATGAAGAAGTACAGGCTTTTTTAGCCGCTTTGGTTTTGTTTATGTAAAAACAGATTCCTCTGATGCGGCGTGCGTCACCGGGGCTTTACACAAACCTTTTGGTTCCGACGGCGTGGACGCGCTTTCAGCCGCTTTGCTCTTCTTTGATCTCTAAAAATAAAAAAAGGGGAAACTTTCAAAACGGTGCGTTACATTTTGTCATTTTTTTCAAGTCTTTATGATCGGATGAATCCGTTTACAAACAAATTCTCAGTTTGTCCTCGTGAGGACAATTAGGACACAATCCAAAAGCTGACAGATCCCTCTCAAGAACCCAATAAAATGGGTTATAGTTTATTCAAACTCGACACTCTCTGACATCATCATCTCAGAGTAGCTGTAATTGTGTTGAAATGAAAACCCACCTTAGTTTTGGCTTTGGCCCGCTTCTCTTCCATCCTCTCTCTCAGCTTCCCCACCTCCTCCTTAGTGCCATTGAGCACGATGACGTCCTCGGCTTTAAACCCTTCGCCGCACTGAAACAAAAACATGAAAGCTCCGATCAGAGACACGGACTGATATAGATGGGAACAAATATTATAACAAATCTGAAAGCAAGGGTAAGAAGAATAGATAAGATGAATATTGAACAGAATGAACATCACTTTGACCATTTTATAAATGTTCATGAATGTATTTGTTATACATGATGTACATGGAGATAAGAGAATATCATAGTAATGTCCTGCCCAGAGTTGTTGCTATATCTTAGTGTCAAAAAGGTAAACACATCGCCCTTAATACGTTGTTATCTCATGTCTAGTGAGTGAAAACTAGGGTCCAAAGCTGACTTTTGTATTTTTGTGACAGCGTCTAATAAAGTGGTTTGAGCAGTCCTGAAGTAAATTATTCAACGCTACTTATTTACAGCGGCTGCGCTGAACCAGAGGGCCTGAGGGCGCCGAGGCACTGCCAAACGGTTAGATTCAAATTAAAATGTTTAGTAATTTGCAAAGTGAAAACGTGATGTGAGAAACAACCCTGTGGATGGTGAAGAAATATGAACTTGAACATAATGTTATAAACTATAAGAATCATTATTTATTTTGGTCATTATAACATATTTTCCACCCAGTATTTATTTTTTAAAGATTTATTTTTATTTTTTTAAGATTTTTTTTTAAACTTATTTATAAGTATACATGTTTTAATAATCAGAGATAGGCCATACGTTAAGAACCCTCAATGTACAGTACATGATAAAAACCTTTACTGTGTGGATTGTTGCCGTGACACATAGAAGTTAACTAATATATATTTAGGTTATGGGCTAGTTTAAAGAGGCACTTCTCTTCTCTGAGGTTAACTCGATTTCTAAAACACATCACCCGGATACATCACGACATTCAAATGTGCAGACCTCTGTAAAAACACACAATGATTAGGTGAAAAGTCCACAAACTCTGCTTAAACAAGGTTCAGGTGCACAACAGATAAGGAGACCTGGCCCCACTTTGACTTGCAAAGCAATGTTTTGTTTATCCAGCTTGACGGAAATCAAAACAAATGTTCATGAGGTACCTGTGGCAAAAGATGTAGACTAAACTGACTGATATTAAAAACATAAATTAAGCTATTTCCATAATGCAACATTGGTGTGAACACCTTTATGGACACACGTATAAAAGAACAACATTAAGACCCTCTAAGCCACAAAACATGCCTTTTAAATGTATTTGCATGCAGCCTGAGCATGTTGTTGTTGTTGTTTTACCAAACTCAAAACACAGCAAAGCACATGGAAAGAGGGAAGACTGAAATAAAGAGTACTGGCGTCGGGATGCAGTAACTATTGTCAAACATTTTGACCTGCCGGAACCTGCATTGGATCCCACTGCTGTCTATTCTACTGCAATGGACCAGTACATTTTTGGGTCATGTCTAGATTAACCTAGATTTAAAAAATAAAGAAATAAATACATTCATGCCATAATTATTGAAGTAGCCTAGCAGTTGTATGTGTAACAATCTGCATGGAGTCAACTGACTGTCAAATAAAGGAGGTTCAATTAAATGACTAAACAATATTTACCATCAGTTTTCTCTCATTTCAATTACAAAAAGGGCTGGATTTAAAATGAAAGAAATAACAAAAAGCTTTTGGAATTTTTTTTATCTTAAAATAAACTACTTCATTTAAATAACTGTATTATAACTGTGTCGCCCAGGAGCTTTAAATTAATTTACAATATTGTATTCTTCTCATCTTTTAATAAGATAATTGTCTCAGCTCTATTCTCCACTGTTAACATCATTGTTGTCATGATGATGGGTCCGAACCCGGTCCGCCTATTAGTGACCATCTGATCGCAACAACACACAACACTTTAATCTCCACATTCAAAACCTGTTCAACCGGAATTTTCCTTTTAAAAAGAAAACAATGGAACATTTCCCCAATCCAGACATCTTGTTCTTATCGTCTATGACAGTCCAAAAATAGAAGTAACCATGAAGAACTCTCTACCAAATCCCCAAACTATACAAAGCCTGGTACACAGTTAAATGGGTAAGGCACAGTGACACAGAGAGCACCCTGGGGACTCCTCTGAGAATATGGGGATATTTTAGGTTTCAGAGCTGAGAACACTACAACAGAATAAAGCTCAGATTCCAAAAAAGGAAACAAACATTCATGGGTCTACAAAATCAGTCGTCCATGGAGCAGCTCCATGCTGAACACTGGATGACGTTACACCTTTAAGACGTCTGGATTTGAAGGAGAGTAGCTAATGCTCACAGATATTGATTGAACCTGTAGGTCGTGGAAATAAAATATTGGAATCAAACCAACTATGGCAAGTTGTGGACAAGTTTTCACTTTGCATGTTAATTCAGCATTAAACATGGTATGTGTGATACATTACTGCATGTGGTTAACTAAAACAGTTTCCAAATAGTTAACAAAATGGAACACTATGAACCCCCTCTGAGAAACCAATCGTTAAACATTGTTGCATTTAGCCTCTACTTCATCATTGTGTGTATTACTCAAATACACTAAGATAATCAGCATGGCTGGCACAAAGAAAGGAAAAGCACACCCATATACAAACACAAATATTAAACCCCTGTGTAACCACCAGGGGACCTATTGTGTTGCCTAACAGGCTCAGGGGGGTGAACACCGGCCATGTGCTCTGTTCAACAGAAGAGGGATAATCTCAGAAGCTGACCAGGCAGCAAACCGACTGTGTGGCTGCTGCTCTGAAGTCAGTCACTCTGCTGCTGCTATTACCAGAAATGACACAGAGAGAAGCGTATCATCAAGTCAGCGCCGAACCGGCGATTTGAGAGGTAACCAACAAGAAGGTGAACAGGACAGAGGAGCGACTGCGGATAGTTCGATGTGCTTTACCTCTAACTGGGAAGAGGAACTGGGATTGCAAAACACTCAAGACACAAAGATGATGCAAAGCAAGCGGACGAAAAGGAAAGATGCAACACACCGGTGAGCAGAACACTGTAAGGGGGAGGAGAGTGGAAAACCTGAGAGAGAGAGAGAAAGTGAGAGTGTGTGTGTGTGAGGTGCGTCAGGCGTGTGCACTGCTGCTGGTAACCAGGCAGGGACAGACCTCGTCTCGTGGGGATGTGGGGGGAGCGACTTAAATCAGCAATGGAGAGAGAGAGAGAGAGAGAGAGAGAGAGAGAGAGAGAGAGAGAGAGAGAGAGAGAGAGAGAGAGAGAGAGAGAGAGAGAGAGAGAGAGAGAGAGAGAGAGAGAGAGAGAGAGAGAGAGAGAGAGAGAGAGAGAGAGAGAGAGAGAGAGAGAGAGAGAGAGAGAGAGAGAGAGAGAGAGAGAGAGAGAGAGACTCAAAAGCACTCTGCCTCACTCCGTTAGGGTCCCAAGCTCAGCGAGCACAATCTCAACCTCCGCGTACAAAACAATCCTGTGTCAACTGAGTTTAGGTCAAACGTAGGACAGAAATACGACTGCTGCTGCAAGTGGAAATGGCTTCTGTTCTCCAGCGGACTGCGGCTGGATTGTAGTAGCGAGCTCGGAGTAGCTGTTCAGGTAACAATGATCAGACGAGGCGACGATGTCTAATGTTTGACTTCTTCACCATTTGGACTACAGACCGAACTGCCTGCAAGGTAAACGGCTCGCGCTCTTTCCCTGCTGCATCTGCCTGTACGTATGTGTGCTTGTATGTGTTGATATATACGAGTTATATGTAAAAAAAAAAAAAAAAAAAACGTTAGAAATGTTAAATGATTATTATCTAAAAAACTACAGATCTTACGATTTTTGACTAAGCAAAGCGGATACAAATGAATAACCCGATTTACAAACATTGAGAGCAGTCACACAACAAGTTTGAGCTCATTTACATGTAATTATTTTTATCTTCTTCTTCAGTAGGTGTGAATGAGGGTGGGGTGGGTGGCATCTCGACAGAAGATTAGAAATGTGCATATGTCCATGGCATCCCTGCCCCTATGGAAATCTGTATCTTTGGTGTTGTTTTCAAGAACAGCATGACATGGGATGGGATTAGAGACTGATTTATCTCCAATACTTCATAGTATTTAGTCTGCTCAATACAGAACATTTTGCATTGACACGAGCCAGACGGCTCACTGGTTCAACCGACAGCCACTTTTGAGTCATTGCATCCTGCGTTAGGGTTCATATAACCATTCAAAAGTGCATCGCATTGAATCGAAATAGAATTGCATTGCAAAAAAGACACTCGAAAGAGCAACTTGTGGCTAACCATTATCATGAAAGCAAGATGCATGTCAAGTCTTGAGAGTCTGGCATACAAATGCTCCCCGTGGGACGGCGGCCATTACTCAGAATTGTTTGTTATAGAAACTGTTCTGGATGGGAACTGCCAGAAACAATTAAGATGCCCCGAGAAAGCCTTGCATTGGGATTATAGTCAAAAGTAGAACCGTGACAGAATAATTAATAATAATAATAATAATAATGACTTATTCCAAAGTGGCAGGCTCTCAGTGCCGCTATATCAAATGCTACTCGTCGGCTAGCGGGGTTCGGAGGGTCCTGTTGTGCTTTCCATGACAGACCGGTCAGTCTGAAACCTGTCCTCATATCTCACAGAAATGTTGTTGTTTACTTGTTGCTATCGGTTGTACCTTGCACGTCGCTCCTGAGGTATTCCGGTTGTTAGATTATAATTGATCCACCAAAGCTCCTTCACTGAGTCTCAATATCATGTTTCAATTAAAGCTGTGATATATTTTATTATTGCCATCATTTAATTTGTTTTCTGGCGAACGCAAACTAAAATGAATCAAATGGTTAAATCTATTAAATAACAAAAAAATAGCCATTCTTAATTACTCACACTTTTGTCGAGATATTTACAAAATGTGTTCTCTAAATTCATAATATGAAACAAAAGAAAGCAAATTATTAATGCTGTCTATTATTTGTATGTGACATTTAAATCAAATAATTGATTATTCACCAACCTAATCATTTCAGCTGGTGTCCATACATCTTCCTTACAGGAATACATATATTTCATTTTTGGGCACATTTACTTTATGCTTTTTCATATTAGAAGATTATGATTATTTAACTGGTGGAATATATTACTGTAGTGTGTTACCAGTGATGCGTCATATCTCAAATACCAGTCACTAATAAACTAAATTCTGAACACTACACTACATTTCTTGATCTAAAAACTGGCTCCATCACTTAGCGCTAACCTACATATTTAACCCTATTTCATATCCCTCAGCGGCCCGAGACCCTCCTGCAAATCACCACTGTGGATGTTTCTTTTGCAGGAGTCGTATCCGTGGTGGTGCTCCTTGGATACGGTGAAGCGAGGCTATTATGCACAAGCTGGAGGGGACAAAATGCAGCTTCCTGTTGTGCCTGGGGATGAGCATCATTATCTGTTCAGTTATTTACATGAGGGCCAGGATACCAACAGAGCCCAAGCTGCCAGAGCCTCCAGGTTGCAGGCCCTTCTCCACAGAGTGTAAAGCCTTGCTGCCCGGCACGGAGGAAGGAGTGGGGTGGTACCGCCGTGACTGCCAGGTAAGTCGATATACAAGTTAAGCTCAAGATGTAGCCAGAGTAAGGACAAATGTGAGTAAACACATAGGGCAACTACGTTTTAATGACAGGTGTAGTGTTAATGCACATTTATTTTCTGTCTATAGGTGGAAAGCTATATTGCCAATAGTAGCATAGAGTGTTCCCAATTGATCATGGACCTACACTTCATCACCAGGCCTCTAAGTCGGGAGGAAGAGGACTACCCTTTAGCATTCATTGTGACCGTTCACAAAGAGCTGGAGCTATTCGTACGCCTGTTTCGGGCCATTTACATGCCACACAATGTCTACTGCATTCACGTGGACAATAAGGCTTCTTCAGAGTACAAGGTGGCTGTGCTGAAGCTCGTCGGCTGCTTTAAAAATACCTTCCTATCCGGCCGCAGCGAGACGGTGACGTACGGTGGGTTTTCCCGCCTGCAGGCCGATTTGAACTGCATGGGGGATCTAGCAAAGTCCAAGATAGGCTGGAGGAAGGTGGTGAATCTGTGTGGACAGGATTTCCCCGTCAAGAGCAACCTGGAACTGGTGCGGTACCTGCAGAGCAAAGAGTGGCGGGACCGAAACATGACGCCCGGGGTCAAGCAGCCGCCGTCTATGAGGCACAGGACGCAGCTCCAGCACAGGGAGATAACGGGATCGCATGTAGCTCTGACGAGGTTTCGCCTGACGAAGGGGCCGGCTCCGCACAATCTGGAGGTTTATTTTGGAACGGCGTACTATGCTCTCATGAGGGATTTTGTAGACTTTGTTCTGAAAAACCCAATAGCCCAGGACCTGCTGGAGTGGTCCAAAGACACGTTCAGCCCAGACGAGCACTACTGGGTGACACTGAGTCACATCAAAGGTAAGCTGCCGGTTTCAAATGGGTACATAGGGGCCCACGTTCTGCAGCGCAAATTCTGGAAAATAATTTAATTATTAACTTGCGCGATGAGGATGTTTAAACAAAATGAGTTGTGCGATACTGAAACTCAATCAATGGCACAAGGTCAAACAGCACATTTAGTGCTTAAACGTTTTAAACAGGCTCATTGTCTGTGATTTTATGGCAGGATTTCAAGCCGTGTGATCTATTGAAATATGACGGGAAGCAGTGGCGCAACGGATCATAAAACTCACGGTTCGGATCGTATCACAAATCAGAGTCACGGCTCAGATCACGACAAAAGGGAGAAAGAGAAAGGGACCAAATAGAACTTTTTTTTTTTTTACCACCGATACTAATGGCGACTATGGCTCAGTTGTTAGCAGGTCTATATATCAGGCACCATATCTGTCCTGAGGTGACACACTTCTATCTGAGGAAAGCCGAGTCTTGATAACTATTGCTATTGCACTGAACCCCCACAGCCTTTAACGGATATCAATACTGATATTGATCATTTCATCAAGACATTAGCATTCATTAGCAAATCATTGCAAGTTATCTGTTCTTCAGGATTGCTAGCGTGAAAATAAGGTTAAGATAGACGGTCTTTATCTTTTTTTTTTTTATTAGTGATGAGTAAATATTAGGCCTGTCTGGCAAATTCACTTCTCCACCTCCGATAGAGAGCACACAGCCACTTCCCCACAAAGCTTTTCTGCGGGAAGCATCAGGTACAATCTCCCACACGGTGGAGGTGGCCGTTCAAAAGAGGAAAGTAAATGAAGTGAACTAACATTTAAATGAAGTCAAATAACTACAATTACTTTTGTCTGGTTATATGTTTGAAGAAGCTCCAGGCAGCCATCTGGATGGAGGTTGGGAAGGAGACATCCGGTCAATCAAGTGGAGGGATCAGGAGGGAATGACACACAAAGGCTGCAAAGGTGTGTGTAACAATGAGGTACTACTTTATTGATCAATCACTGCACCACAGGGCTTATCAGTGGTCCAGCTTACATTCTACTTGTCCTGTGTGTATTCTTGATACTACTGTGTGTAAATGGGATTGCAAAATAATCTGTAATGTAATTCACAAGCAAATCATTAGTCTTTTTTCGGCCTACACATATAAACCTGTACTAATTTTGTCTTGACATTAGCCTACCTCATACTCTTTCTCTGTCCGATGACAAAAAAACATTGTCTGCTCCTTACTCTTTGTTTTATGTTCGGCTCTTTGGCTCCAGACAGGATTACAGGACCAATTACTTGCAAAGGCAACACAAGATTTACTCAACGAAAGATGATAAAAGGAAAGATACGAGGCTTTATCTAATATGACGTACTCTTCAGTCTGTTGTCTGTTTTTCAAATGACCTTTTACAGGTTAAAGATAAGAAAAATGGTATTGTCCGAGCAAAAAGCCCTGCAGACCTTATATCTAATACACAAGCAAATACCACAATTGTTGTTGTTGTGTTCCAGGGCATTACGTACGAGACATCTGCATCTATGGTGTGGAAGACCTGCCGTGGATCATCGACAGGAACAGCATGTTCGCCAATAAGTTCGAGAGTGACACCTTTCCCGAGGCCTTGGACTGCCTGGAGCAGTGGCACAGGACCAAGGTGTTGAACCAGGCAACTGTTTCCATTGAGCCATCGTGGCTTCTGGCCACGCAGAGAAACTCAAGCCGCAGCTACATCAACGGCACCGCTGGACCATGAAATCGCTGTTGGCTGTGAATGTCAGAAATGTGGGCAGGAAATAAACTGAACTGAGAACGTTGGGAGGACAAACGGACCACTTCCTCTATGGTAAGGCTGTTCGAGGACACGGTTGTCTCTGTGTGAAAGTGTCGCAATTGTTCTGATAATCAGAACACAGTGGGACTAAAATTATGTTACAGTAAAGCGATGCAGTTAGTTAGAGGAAGAAAAGTACAATGAATTCTATTTAAAATATACAAGTATATAACAGATACTATTTAAGACAACTGCACTACACAAGGTATTTAACAACTGTATATGCATTTCATTGTGTTTAATTTAATTAAATATTGTCTAATTTAATATTGTGTGTGGTCAAGTAAAGAGATACTGTGATAGAACTGTTTTTCTTTTCTATTTAATTGGAGTGCAGCAGGTGTAAACAAACCAATAAAGACAATGTCAAAAAGTGTCCCGTCTTTCCTTTAAACATTACTACGTGCCCTATTTTACATCATGAAGAGGGTTCACCGGTCAACCGGTCTCTTGCCTCCCATCACAATATGCCACAGCCACTTACATCAATGGAAAGTACCAAATAGTGAACAGAGTATGAAGCTCATTAATATAAGACAGCTATAGGACTGTACCAAACAGTTGAAAGCCTCAAAGCTTCATCATAAGGTTGAAATGAAAAAACTCAGGCTCCACTAATATCATTAGTATTATACTATTGTTAAAATAGATTCCAGTGGTGGCTGCGTAGAAATTTCAGATTTGACCTTTAATAAGTATTCTGCTTCTATCCATATTTGTTGGCCTTTCAAAACAATATTTTCAATGCAGAAAACCACTCACTTCTCCAATTTTCCAGAATTGGCAATTTAAAATAGCAATGACCAGGTGTAGGTACCATTTTCCGCTCAAAAGTGGAGTTGGACACCCTAAACGCACACAAGGCACGCTTTATTGTTTTTTGTGTGTGTTTTTGCTGGAGACCTAACTAATAACTGAATTCTCACATATTCATGAAGGAACTGTCCACACTATGCTATTCAAATGTGAGATTAAATAAGAAGCAGGCCAAGTCTGCCTAAATCAGTGCCTAAAGAGGCACTGTAACGTTTCTTATGGTTTTCAGGGCCTATTTATGACAAAGTAAAACAACTAATCTGGGCCAAGATGCTTTCACCTTCGCAGAAACAACAGATAAGATACCACGTGATATGCTACCATATGCATGAGAAATTACGACAGCTTGAAAGTGGGCATGCTGCTTATTTCCAAGTAGCTCTATTGTCAGGAATGGCTGAAAAAGGTGAACAAACACTCAAGATGCCTAAAGACACTTGGATGAAAAAAAAAAAGTAAAAATAATGTATGTCTGAAGGATAGCTGGGTCTGTGACAGTTTAGCTTTCTAACAATTATAAATAAATCAATTATGGTAGCGAACAGCGAGCTGTATCCAGCAGTGTGACAGTTAATAGATGTCCCCTCGTAAATACACTACACAGAATGTACATCACGCACTCGTTTAAATATGTCGCTTCGAGCTCAAGAGCTCGCACTCAACACCACACTTCCTTGTGTCCCCACCGATACACCCACCAAGTTAGAAGTCGATCAGGTGAATGATTGTTGAGAAAATCAAAAGGATGGAAATAAAGACATTCATACAGATACTCTGTTTGTTTTAGTTCGATAACCAAACATTTGCCAAAGAAGACAACACATCAGAATGAGGCCAAATTGGAGGAGGCCACCTGCTTCCCATTGTACTACAAATGAGCAGACAACAGCAGCTTGGCTTCAGCCACTCCTCTTTAGCAAAACTGTCCTTCAGGACCAAATAAACAACAACATATTTGTTTAGAAATGTTATGCTGATAAGATTAGATATTCATCTATAGGTATTATAAACATAAGATATTTGCAAAATACAAAAATGTGAGATTCCAAAACGACAGGCTAATCACCCATTAATCAGCTTGTGGCTAACATGGACATCCTTCAGCTCAGTCAGCCATGATGGTCAGACTGTTTATGGTCTATGTTTACTTATTTGTAAATTTCTAGTCGTCTGTTGTTGTTTTTTTCATGCTACACATATCTTCTGGATAGCTGACAATTTATTCAACTTGTGTGCAGTGTTTTCAGATTTCCAAACCTCCCATAGGATCTTTAAATTAAACACTTCCAATTTGGGACACACATTATTATTTGTCTAAGCAACAGATTGTGCATCTGGAACCAGGTCAATGCCAGACTGCTAATGTTTTCTCTACATTGATAACAACGCTGCTTATTTACCAAGCATTAGCAGTGAGATAACTGCAGAAGCAGAACCACTACCAAACAATGAGAGGTCACTGATGGAGAGGTTCAGAGGAAGGAAAGTTAAAAATAAAATCTATTAGAAGAGTAAACAATTTGCAGACCATTGATTCACTGAAAAAAATTTGAATAGACAGACTGGGGAAAAGAGATAAAATATTACTCACCTTGTGGCAGATTTCTGTCTTGACCTCCTTCAGTGCCCTGTCAGAAAAGACACAGCCACAGTTCTGCAGGTAACAGAACCTGAAAATGGAAACATTGGGGATGTAATATGTGACATTTCATGCACAAAGTAAATTGTCATTACAAGTATGTGTGGTAGATTCTTCTAACATGATTTGATCAAAACGTTTGGATGAAAGTTAATATTGGTGATGAGAACAGTGGAGTTCTGTATTTGCAACATTCTTTTGATTATACTTAATGCATTATACATGGAGCAGTAGAGCACCAGTCTTTTTTGTTTACTTGTTGTTTGTTACCTGTGCTTTCCATTCATCTCCAACCCAACAACAGGGCAAATGAACATTCCGCAGTTCATGTCTTCATATATGTCTCCTTTAGTATTGCTTCTCTCTCCTTTCCACTCAGGGTTATCAGTCAAGTTCAGTTCCTTTATATCCTGTAAAGGGAGTGGATGGATAAACGAAAGATTCAATATAAAAATCAATACAAATGCATAAGGCTGGGCAATATATCCATATTATATTGATATTGTGAAAAGAGACAATATATTGTCTTAGATTTTAGATATCATAATCTCAGTGTAGTCTTTTCCTGAATTATCTACTAGACTGTTCTCGCAGTTTTATTATTTGCCTTGACCCACTTAGTCATTATATCAACATAACTGATTATTTATCAACACCTGCATTTTGGAAATTGCAAAGTAGAGTTGAGATCCCAGAAGAGCAGCCGTAAGTAAAAGACTAGACTAAAAAGAACAGGCAAGAGCACAGAGCTTATATAATAATAAAAATTAGTATAACCTAAAAGTTGATTTTGTATTTGGGGATTGTGATTCAATAACCAAAAACTCAAATGTTATATTCATTCAGTTGACGGAAAGCACTGAACTGGCCAAACTGTGAAATGTTTCCACATACGATCGGCTCAGGAAGGACCAGTGAAGAAATCCAGTTCCTCTTTTTCTAACAAAGAATGTGTATCCTGTAACTGCGTGCGTGCGTGCGCGCGCGCGCGTGCGTGTGTGCGTGTGTGTGTGTGTGTGTTTAGCTGTTATAAAGAATTATATCATTGAGCAACTGAGTGTGAGGATGAGAGGAAGGGGGGGGAACAGCACAACTGGATGATAACAAGAGATGCTCGAAGCATCAAGCTGGGATGTCTGCTTAGGACCCATGGAGATTCTCATAACCCCCTTCTGCCGAAATCACAAATACGGTTTGGAAGGATTTGGTTTTCTGTGACTTTGTACGGAGTTTTGAGGATCACAGGCGGTACTTCTATTCCTGGCAGGAGTCGGGTGTCCTGCCAAGACCGGTCGAATCAGTCCACCCCCTCCCCCAAACTACCATCAAAAGGACTTTTCCACCCAGCCTCGGCTCAGTAGGAAATGTATGTCATGATCAAGCTGTAATGTAATCAAATTATGTCAACAATTGAGCCGTTGCTCTGCCCCAGCTAATAATCATGCAATATATATAAAATATGCATTAAAAGCAAGTAGTCATGACAGTTTATCATAGGAAAGTAGTGAAATGTATTCATGTCTGTAAAAAGTGAAGTTCTACTGTGTGCCTAACAACAATATAGTTCTGAAAGGTTATTATAGTTCCTAGTCCACTAAACAGACGCTTAGAGTTTAAATCCCAGCTATTAAAACCTATCCTGGCACCTTACCAAGAGCCTAGGTCCATTAGAGGAGAGCTGGCATTAACTGATGCGACCGATAGACGGTCGAGTACAGTTGTTAGTGGAAGCAGGGTAGACGTCAAGAGGGATGGCAGTGAGCAAAGCCAGGCGAGTTTCCTCAACCACCAGTTTAAACAGATCTCCAAACGTCTAAGGAGATCCAGACCCATTGAACGGAGAGATGGTTAATTAGATATTCCTGTAAAAGGGGCTTATCGCCGGATCTAACAAAATATATTGTGAAAGCACCTATGTCCTACAATATCGAGAGAGGTATTTAGTCAAAAATATCCTTTTGCGTAATTTTCTTCTTTTTGCCGAGCCCTATAAGTGCACGTAAGTGTCAACCCTCACCGACACACACACACACACACACACACACACACACACACAATGTTGGAAACGCATTGTACAGCATAGCTCTGACTTTGAGAGTAGAAAACATCCGTGTCAGCATACCTTGATCCCACGGATGTGAGTTACAGCCTCAGCATTGGGTCTCTCTGCAGTCTTGTCCAGAAGATATTCAATGACAGCATCTTTGTTAAAGAGCCTGAAACAGAACATGGACCAGACGTTTAGGATACAGTGTGCTGGTATAACGCAGATATTTAAAATACGGGTAGATAAATGGGCAATGTTAACTTATCACGTCAGGCTCATTGGTTTGTGACACAAACCCAATATGTGTTGTGGTGTTTGTTCATCAATGTCACACATGATTCAAGATGAACAAACAAACAAACAAAAACTCTCACCTTCCCAGATCACAGGCAATAATGGGGCGTCTGAGTTTTTCCTGGCTCAAGGCACAGTATTTCCATTTGGCAGCCAACTCGGCATTTCTATCAACCTGGAGACACGAACAGATATGGAAGAACACGACAAACACATACACCGTTTATACTGCCTTCCTCGTTAGTCTGTGACGATATAAACATATAAACACTAGTAGCTAACCCGTTCCGTATTAAAAGCGAACGTTAGCCAAAAGCTAGCTAATATAGCTATATTTTTTAAGTAAATAACGTACCTAAAATAACTGAATATATGAATTCATAATGTCTTCTTAATTATCGATGCAAATAACCATAATATAATAACAGGCATACGTTACTCTGTTAGCCACCTAAGCTAACTACTGGCACCTGAAGACAACATTGCTAACCGTTGGGAATTTGAAAAGGAAGAATAAATAAGCGTAACACACCTTCTCGACTTTTTTGGGGCCTTTCACCAACTCGTGTCTTTTAGGAATCGTTCCGCCATCACATCCCATCTTGGAGGCTGACTTGTAAAGTTTAGTTTTGGATCACACGAATAGTTTCGGTTAACCTAGCTTACTATCTACAAAAGCTACTGGCCAACCGGAAGTGATCGGGTTGTAAACAAACAACGAGAGATCTGCAACGCTCGCGGGATGTGCGGCTGATTTGATGTCGCCCTCTAGTGGCTGAGTTAACTCTTCAGGTGTATTTTGTAGCGTCAGCCACAGTGTGGAAGCATCACCATACATTTCAGTTTTTTTGTTTTTGTTCAGCGAGCTAAATAAATAACTGTTTCTTCTGACTACTTCTTCTTCCTCTTCTTACTAAGCAGCTGATTACAAATAAGAACCTTTGATAATGCTTCAAGAACTCCGTTTCTCCAGTGATTTTCTTAGTTGTTCTTGACCATTGGTTCTCAAATGAGTTTACGTGTACCACTGGGTGTACGTGAAAGCACTCCAGAGGGTATGTGAAATTAAAACAAATATATATTTCAAATTAGCATCCATTAAAAAAATCCTTTAAAAAGAGTTATTTAATAAATATTCAATAAAATGTAAGTGTAAATTCATAAACTGAATTTTATATATTCTATATTAAATCAAGAATGGCACAAGGCTGTGTTTGCGCTGGTCATGGGGTACTTAAAAACATATTTCACAGGGGCTACATCACTGAAAAAAGGTTGAGAACCACTATTCTAGAAGCCATGCATTTAAATATTAAAAAAATAATTCACGCAGATTACTTCAACCGTTTATTGCCAATCCATCTATTAGACGTTTTCAGTCAGCCATTAAACCCAGTACTAGTAAGTGACATTACTCTTGCTTTCAGGAGTGGTCTAAAGATGAAAGTTTCCTTGGAAGATAGTTCAATGAGTGCTAATTAGATCTGTTTCCTGTGCCTTGCAGGCTGCAGATTAGTTTACTATCGATGGCGCTGTCCAAGAGCGACCATTAGTTTGGGGAATACCTCAGTGGAGACATCTCTGGCGGCATGACTGATCATCTGTGTGGAGAAGAAAACTGAATAAAAGCACAGCATTGGACTTCATTTTGACTGAGAAAATAGATTTCAACCTCTTTATGCTCACCACACACAGGCCGCTGCTGCTGTGGCTGCCAAAATGTAGCAAAATTAACAAAAATAAACATAAAAACATTTCTCCATTTTGCCTGTTGGTTCGATTGGTTCTTCCTGTAATCTATAAATTGTGTTATGTGTCTTATTGAATTTCCCCCCTTTCTCACACAGAGCTAAATGTTTAGTATGGATTTTCATTAGAGGCAATGGAGTAAAAGCTCTGTTAGCAAACTATCTGTTGAGAGAGTGGAGAGCCGCAGGGCTGATAGTGCAAGCCAACACCTCAGGAACACACAATGCACAATGGCCACTGGACAAAAGGAGACTAGAACAATGGTCTTCTATCCTTGTCCTGCATGTCCTGCTGTTTTCAAACAGCAGAGCTCCGTGCCGGCTTGTACCTGATGCACCTAACCATAAAACATATTACAAAGTTATTTAAGTTTAGTTAAAAAAGTAACACATTTTTACACGTATTTTGTTCCTGTGCCTTAAAGTGTTCAAGTTCTAAATCTAAGCAGCGTTCTCCTCCTTATAGCTCCCCCTTTGGCTGACCTTCCTACCACACATATCTTCCTGGTCTGCTGTGGTGCTACCCAGCACGGCTGACCCAAAGAAAACCCCAACCACCAAGCGCCCATCCAACCTCATGTTTATACTTCTATGATGAGTCCAACCTGCCCAATCAGACTTCCACTGACTGGCCTTGAACTGAAACTGTATACATCTTAACCATCCCAGCCATCCGAGGCGGCCAGCGGAGACCAAGGCTGCATAAATTGCAACGACCAGCCCTGGTTGTGCACCGAGTCCAATGCATTGAGCGTTTCTAATTGGGAAGGAATTGCTTTGTTTACATTGGCACTAGTTGATAGAGCTGGACCCTTATGTCCCTCCAGCCAACCGGGCTAAAGTCCTCTGAAGGAGAATAACCAAACTGCCGAGCTGAGCTGGAAGGAAATGATTTGCAACAGAGGAAAGGATATTTACTCAATTATATTTGATCAACTAAGGCAATGCCTTGGTGTGAGGCAATCTAAGACTCTTTTTCTGTGTGTACTAGAGGAAAAACTTCTTTGAAAAAATATTTTAATTAGCTGGGGGGGGGTTTCCGACTACCAGTCCAAAACCCAAAGGTAATTCATTTCTAATGATATAAAACTGGAAAAAGAGGCAAATCCCGACATTTGAGCAGCTGGAACAAGTTTCTTGTTGGATCGATCTGCATAAATTATTGTCAGTGAATCATAATATTATAATAATTGATTGATAAACGAATCTCTTCAACCCTAATCTTGCCCTACATCCATTTTTAAAAGTATCATGACTTAATCTGTTGCACTGATACAATAGTGAAGCCCCAGAGCACAACAATCTGATGATCCAATAAGGGTCAAATAATAAGAAGCCTGTCGAGAAGACCTTTTGTAATTTCCTGTAAAATGAAGTGACACCATAAGTGTAAGTATTAGAATTTAGCAGCAAATCTTATCTTCGCCACAACATTTCCACTCAATAAAAAGGCTTCTATATGAAAGAATATTTTATTTGTGATTTTAAGCTGAATAGGGAACACCGCTGCACTCAGTCAGCTCTAACACCATGTATCAAGCCATATGCAAGCTCGTACCTAACATATAATGAGAAATACAAAACCCTGGAAAAAGCACAACACATCCAACATGAAGACTGCAAACGGGTTACCACACACACCAGTTGACCACAATTATTTTCTCATTCCTTTTTCTGTTTATGTTGAAACTCACATAGCTGAAATTATGCCAGTTGGAAACATGGCCCATAACTAATTGTTCTATCCTGTTGGTCAAGCAGTACAAGTGTGATTAACCCACTAGAGCTTTCAGTGATACAGATCATGGATAGCTTGTACTGTAACAGGGCATTTGAACAGGAGTTTTTTTTATTTATATTGTCACTGATTATAACATGATACGGCTAAAATTATGATTTAGTAAAAGGTGATTCCAATTGGAGTTGGAAACACTTTAGATGAGTCAGCAGCAAAGTAATCAGGCCTTGTCAGTATATCTCAGCTTCCAGGGTATGGCGCCCAATGCTGCCATGATTCTTCCAGCAGACGGTTGCGAACCAGTTTTTCCTCGTACCACCAGTTTTTCCTCGTGTGACAGTGTTAATCCATTTGGCTGTTACTGAAGTGTACAGCTCAACACTTTATTTACCACCAACTTTATGAAGCACTGGGACCTTTTATGATCCCATGGCCAAGCCGAAACACAGACCTATATGCACCAGCAGACACACACAAACACACACACACACACACCTGGACGCGTTTTTACCATAATCCAGTATATGATTATCTTTTCCACTGTGGTAAACCAGTTCTGAACACCCACAGACACAAACCCACCCACAAGAGCTAAATTAATATATACACGCAAATGTGTATTAAATTTATGAATTCACAGTCTGGCTAAGCCAACATCTGTATGACACACACACACACACACACACACACACACACACACACACACACACACACACACACACACACACACACACACACACACGTGGTCCTGGTCCCTACTTGATGGCTGTGACTGGGGTAGGACAGTCTCCATACATCAGTAGCAATGGAACAATTGCATGTGCACTGGCAGCACCGGCGCAGTCAGATCTCATTAGCTTAACGGGATGCCCAACAGGTTCTGACAGCGTCCTGGCTGTGATTGGTGTGGCCCGGGGTGATGGGGACATACCTGTGGCTGCCTTGTGTACTCTGTGGGCACGTGGTGAAGACTAAGCACACGTAGCAGCTGAGGCCTGGCAGCGGCGGCGGTACGATTCTGGGTGTCCACGCCAGCCGCCGCCTCACCGTACACGTCTTCTGCAATAATGAAGCTCACTCTCCCTTTTTTTTTCTGACTCTCACCGTCTCCTGCTCTCTCTCTCTCTCTCTCTCTCTCTCACTCTCTCCTTGCCACACACACTCACATTACACAGACATGAGGGAAAACAGTGGTTGATTATGTGTACCATGAGCTCAGTGCTAACTTTGAATGCTAACCAAGAATCAATTTGGAGTGGAGTTATTATTTTAAGTCTGCTCACCTGACTTCATGGTTTAGATTCACAGAGTGTACTTAGTCTTGAAAGGAATAGTTTGACCGTTTTTAAAATAAACCAGGGGAACGATAGCACTGTAATGTTTGTCTGGTAAATATTTGACTACAGCCAGCAGCCGCTTAGCTTAGCTTTGGGTCGAGAGTCAAGAGCTAGCCTGGCTCTGCCTGAAGGTAACACGATCCATCTTCCCGCACCTCTAAAGCTCACTAAATAACCCGTTATATCTTGTTCATTTAATACGTACAAAAACTGTAGTGAAAAAATGGCACGTTGTGGTTTTACGGGAGTTTATTTGCTTGCAAAGCAATAGCTTCCTTTTTCCTAACTTAAGCTAACCAGCCACTGGCTCGAGATTCGTATTCAACTGATTGAACTTTCGGCAAGAAAGCAAACAAATGCATTCCCAAAATGTTGAACTGTTACTTTTGTATAACTATTCTTTTGTTTGAGCTACTTCTTTTCTCTGTCACGTTGTCTGAACACTAATGTTCTTATGCTCTTAAAAATTTAGGATGTGTCATTTTTGGCACATCCCCGTGTCTAGTTCAGGACAACTCACATTTCTTCAATGGTGTGCTGAATATGAGCCTTCAGGCTGCAGCTTTCTTTATTCAGTCCCCTCTATAGATGTCTCCCTGAGGGGTCTTTGGAAGAACACATGTTTTTAATAAGGGTCTTTACGTCTGGCCTTGCATAAATGTTTAGCAGCGTTCCTTCTGGGAACTGGGGCCTGTCTTTACAGTGGAGGCTAATCAGCTGTAAATTCTGTTTTAAAAAGGAAAAGGAAGGCATGGAAGGAGTTAATCTCCTAGGCCTATTGAACCCTCTGTCTCACCCTTTATTCACTCTCTCTCCATCTCTCTCTCTCTCGCTCATGCACAGATGCACGGATCATACATACACTCCCCCCTCCAGAGACTGAAAGGAGGGGATGAAAACAAAAAGAAAAAGAGAGAGAAGAAAAGCCAGAGGCTTTGACAAATGATCCAATAAACGGGTAGGGAGATTACAGGCTGGATGCCCACTGGGAGAGGAAGTGGGGCAGTAAATATTTTTTAAAAGCTGTCAATAAATGTCGAGCGTTGAATTGAGAAAAGTATCCACGGTCAGAGCCAAAGATTGGGCTCCTGTGCTGGGTGCTTGTCTCTGGGAGCTATTGGTTAATTGTCTATACTGAGAACAATTTAAGTGCCAAAATAATGTTTGAAAGAAACTGCTGCTGTTTTTAGACAGAAACATGCAAAATGTATACAAGAATCAAAACCACCCTGTTGGACATGTATAATACGTCCATCCTTCCATCCCACTCCCTGGAGACGATCCCAGCTGACATTTAGAGGTCAATTAAATGAAAATCAATCTTAATGCTGTCAACATGCTGACAGACAAGATCTCAAAAAAGTAATTTATGATGTATCAATAAGATTAAGATTATATGCAGCTGTCTTTCTGTATTTCTTTTGAAGATACACTGACGCTTATCAAATGCTTTGATGTAATACTGCACAGAGCAAGGATCAAATATAAGGACATCATTGTATACATCAAGTCTGTTGCACTTCATAATAATAATAATAATAATAATAATAATAATACATTTTATTTGTACAGCGCTTTAAAAGGTACTCAAGGCATTTAAAAATGGTAAAAAAAAATTTACACAAGAGAGATGACATAACAGTAAGAAACAAAACAAAAACATAGTTAACTAGCATCACAGGTTAAAAACTGATTTAAATAAAGGTTTCAAGTGCTGTTTTGAAAGTGGCGCGTGACGGAGAATGTCTGAGCTGATGGGGGAGAGAGTTCCAGAGGGGTGGGGGTGGGGGGGGGGGGGGTGGAGCAATGGAAAAGGCCCTGTCGCTCCAGCTCAGATGCCTGGACAGAGTAGGGAGGGTGAGGAGGTCGGCGTTGGCAGATCTGAGGTTGCGGGTGGGAGCGTGTTGGTGCAGGAGGTCAGAGAGGTATGACGGGGCCAGTTTGTGAAGGGCTTTGTAGGTAATGAGGTGAATCTGGAACTGGGTTTGAATGACTGGGGTGATGTGATCTCTGGTGAGGGAGCGGGAAACCAGTAAAAACAGAAAATAGTATACCGGTTTGGGACGAGAGTTTAAGATGAATAAAAGCACCTCCTATATAGCAAATCCATTGATTAGTTTCTTTTTTTAGGCATGTTAAAGTTGCATTGTGTAAGATCTGGCGGAAAATACGAGTTGTTTTCTCTCGTTTCTTTGGATTTAATCCAATAAACATACAATCAAAACATACACGGACAGCACAGGCCCTAGCTAGCGGCACAGTAAACACAATGTAGGCTGTGTGAGGAATATAAGATAGCGGTGTTACTACTGTCAGAGTTTCCACAGTGTGGCGGAAGTTTGTTTATATTCTTGTCCCGATGTTTGTAGTTGACAGTAAAATTAAATGGTATGGACCAGGATGTAAAATGCTGAATCCTATTTCTTTGGTACGCGCCGCACCTTTAAGACGTGACGATAGAGAGACTATTAGCTCTGCCTCCATAGTTGACAGGGAATCTGTCAAAGCTCCATAAAGATCCCAGACACCAGTCTCACTTTCCCACACCTTTCAACCACGCTTGTTACTCAGCAGCCCAATTAAAGCTGATTTAAGGGTTCACCTGTGTGCCTATTGGCAAATGCCGGCCTCAGGGCGGTGCATCCGCATGATTGATGGGTTGATTAGATAATGACAGACAGCCACAGGACTCACCTGCGTTCTCCTGTTTTAGTTCTCTAACTTTGATTGGTTTAATATTCTGTTTGAGGCCAATCCTCCAGAAACCTGTAGAAAATAAGATAAGCCTGACAACAAGATTACAGTGAAGAAAGACAAATAATCTTTTTACGTGACTTTGTCATATCAAGTTCCAATAAAAATGCGTCCTTACAGTGTGTAATGACGGAACGGTTCCCCTTTGACTCACATTGTTATAATTATTACCGTTATTATTCTTGACAGGTCTAATTTGCTTCTATTAGCATATTTAGTGTCAAATTGTCCTTTAAACTGACACTGGATAATTGCTGGATTTGCAAACATTTGGATGTTAAAAGGCCTCGTGTAACTACGTGTTTTTAATAATAACAGAGCATTGAACATATTGCCGCTTGTTATTGTTATAAAGGAAATTATTTTAGACCTCCCAGTCATCAGACATTACAGAAAGAAAACATGGATTTAATTCCCCTTTATTCCTTCACCCACCAGTGTGTTCACTCAGCCAAAGATCATCATTAGTGGTCGTACTGTAAAGATAAAAACATTTTTTGACAATATCCAGTGTCATCTTTGTGATCATTGATACCTTAACATGTGTGGTCTCTATTATACTCAGTCACACACACACACACACACACACACACACACACACACACACACACACACACACAGCAGAAGGCCCTGCAGATATGGGAGAAGTTCCAGGATATGGATACTTTCTTTAACACCTTCCTCCTCACTCTTGGAACAGATCCTCTTGAGTTTCTGTTTGGTAAGCAGAGAGAACATCCTCCAGTCGCTCCTGTTCTCTGCTCCCCAGCTGGTTTCCCGTCCAGTGGATAATATTTCACTGATCCGCTGACACTCTGCGCCGCTGCTGCCAAGGCGTGGTGGCCAGAGGTTCAAGACCTCTGAGGCAATTAAACGTAGTGCAGATAACAAGCTTGTCCACTGCATGAGGTGTTAACATGTCAACCCTGTTGTTACAGTAATGTGTTGCATTGGAAAAGTGCAGGTCAAGTTCTGCATTAAAATAATTGTATTAATTTAAGAGCAGGTCTTGATAAATTAGAAAAACAAAAATATGTAATCTGTTTATATACCCTCTATCACATATATTATACTGAATTCAGGTATATATACACACCTATTGTGTTACAATTTAATATTTAATTGTAATATTCTGTGTGTGTGTGTGTGCGTGTGTGTGTGTGTGTGTGTTGGGGGGTTCTGTATTTCTGAGTGATGATATTGCTTGTAATTGCTTTCTGTCTTCCTTAGATATAGTAGAGATTGTAAAGTGTACAGTATTTTGCTGCCAGTGATGTATTGTATATTTAAGGGTTGAAATCGTAATGTTGCAAAACTGTAAATGTTCCACTGTTTATGTTTCTGCTCCAGCATGAGGACCGTTTTTAAGATCAACTGGCAAATGTAACAACCGCTTCACCCAGCTGTATCTGGAAGGGTGCTGGAAGTATCAAAAAGCAAAAACTGGTAGAATAGATATCCACTTTAAGATCAATTGGCGTAAAAAAATTCTGATGTACTTCAAATATCCACAAATTATTTTGAGAATGTTTTTTTCTTCAAATAAATAAAGCATTTTGCAGTAATACCTTCTGGATTTAAAAAAAAACAAATATTTGTCTTAAGAAATATTTTAATTAATATTTGTCTTTAGAGAAATGAAGGATAAATATTAAGTAATTTCAATCTCAGCCAGTTCTACTTGGCCCAATGCACCGTTAAAGTAGCAGGCTTACCTGGTTGGCCTTGAGACAGCGTTGGCTAATAGACGCCACTCTTAATCATTCTTCAAACCTCCACACTGTCTCGTGTTTGAGTTTGCCTAACTGTACCAGAGACCAAGGTTCAAACCTCTATGGCGTTTATGCAGCTGCCCTTGAAGCAGAAGCAGCAGCTACCAAACAGACATCACTTCCAATCATCATCACAACTTCTGAGCCCTCTGTGAACAAGCATGCTGTCTCAAGGTCTCCAGTTTCACCTCCAAAACTCTTCAAAACCCCACCGGCCTCACCAGTATTCCCTTGGATTCCCATTCACTCTGACCTCCGGAATCAAAAATGCATGTCCTCTCGCCCTAACGAAGACTGAAAATCAGAGCAGAGAAAAAATAAATCGCTGCATCTTTTTCAAGTCATTATCTTTTTTTTTGATGGGCAATTGACTTTGGGAGCGGGGGTTTATGGCGAGGGAGGGAGGGGGTGGCGGGTGGTGGTGGAGTTTGTCTGTGCTTGCCAGTAAGAGCTCCAGGGCCTCCTGCCCTGTTCTGCTGTGATGCCTGCGTGCTGAGTTTGGCTTGGCATGAGTGTCTGCACTTGATGGTTTATTCATATTCAGCGGTGCAGGACGCTGTGCCATGAGGTTCCTCTCACACTCAATATGTCTGCGAAGGAGTAACAGAAAGGAGGTCGGAGTCCCAGTCTCGCTGCACGGGCGTTTCAAATGGTTTGCTCTCGTTTTAAAGATTGGAACAGCGATCGGTTTCAAAGTCGACCAACACCACAGACCTTCTCTCTTTCTCCCCTGAAAGGCAGATGTTTTACAGCTGTCAAACAGCGATTTTACTCGACATCTAAAATGTGCCGTCTGATTTTGCCTGCTGAGCTATTTCTGTTTGTTTTATTTCCATCATTTCCGTTCTTTTCGGCTCTTTAAGTGCCGTCTGCTTCAGCGCATGTTAGCGTCTATTTTTCATTCGCATCAACTCCCTGAATTCCTATGATTTTTTTCTTTTGGAGCTTCTCAGAGGAGAAAATAATTGATAACAAATAAAGCTCATGTCCATCTTACATCAGAGAGCCAACACTGATGAAAAATAAATATGCTTTGTGTATTTTCCAGCCTCCCTTGCAGCCGTCACCCATTCCCACAAATACGTAGTGTACTTGTACCTGCACATGCACATATAAACACACAAACTGACGCCACCACAACTGAAATACACAGTCCCTGCCCAGGCATTGTGTCCATGGCTCGTGTACATCAATTAACAAGCCACTTGCCAGTCAAAAACAAACAACATCAACTTCCCCCGAAAAGCCCAGTCAAAACAAGCAGCAAAGGCTGGCTTGTCCACTTAATCAAAGCCAGATGTCTCCTCAAAAACTATTTCTCTCTTTCCTCACTGCACCCCTTTATCCAATCGCTCATTCTCCCCTTCTCTTCCCCCCCACATTCCCTTTCCTGTCTGTGCAGACGGCTGGTCCTCAGCAGTCGTGATTTGGCTCTCTTGCCGGCTCTCCGTCTGTCTCTCCGTCTTCTCTCCGTTTCCTTCTTTTCTGTTTCTAGAAAGTCAGTGTCTTGTCAAGCGGGCGTGGACCCACGCTGACCCCCCGCTGCATTCACAATCGTTCAAGGTGAAGCTTTAGACCCACATGGCAGACGCCTCGAAAGAAGTGCCTCTCGCCGAACAACTTCCAGTCGATCTGCCTGCCCATTTGATGTGATGGCGATTTTGAAATACATGCCACAGCCTGTCCGTCTAACTAAGAGCTCTAGACTCCTTTCTGTTTACTTTAGCATGAGCCATGTCCCTTTGGTAACAGCTCTTTGAAGAGAGCAGTCTTGTGGCTGTCGACACACCATTCTCAGTTCGTCGGAGCCGGAGCCAGGCACAGAGTGAACGCTAATTTACTTTTCCACCTCAGTGCCGAGAGAAAACACCCTTTCCCGGAGATGCTAAACAATACAGGCAGTGCTTTTCTGCTAACTGCTCTTCAGGGGTGGGGTGTGGGGGGAGGCCTCTGGAGCTCGCCGTCCTACTGCCGACTGCTTTCAACTGGCTATCTCGCTCAACCTCTTTAATCTGAGAAGCAAATAGCCCCCAGTGTTGTCCTTAGAGCTCAGGCACAACTCTGGGAGGCTCAGTGGGTCTGTGGAGAGTAGCAACAAAAGCACAAGTCGGTTTGAAGTCCGCCTTGTGATTGGCACTAATTTACTGGCTCTTTACCCTCTTTGTACTTTTGAACTTTTTGAATTGCATTATGTTGTAATGTATTACAGAATTAGCCGTGATTTATTCTGCTCTGGAAAAACAGGAACTGCTTTGTCAAAAATGTCAAATGGTCTGTTCTTAGATGAAGTCCTCAGAGTCATTCATTAGGCTATGGAAACCACAGAGTGGGTTTAACAAAATCAGAAATTTCCTCATTTTCTTCCTTCTTTTCTTCACAGTAGCTAATCACAACAATTACTAATTTATTAAGGGCCTTAAGTTTAGAAAGATATGGAAGGATTTAAAACAAAATGGTGAAACTCCACTTTAACATTCATCACCAGGCCGGTACCTCAGTATAGTTTTCTACACAATACAATAACAATTACAATACGTCATGAACAATAGCTTCAATAGCTTAATTTTATATTTTAAGTTTCACGGGTCACGGGTGTCCTCCACTTATTTTTTACTTACCGTACCATTAAAATGAATGTTGACTACATTACTTTACTGGTGTTGGCCTTGGAAAAAGAAACAGGCTGATGGAGCCCATTTCAAATACAAGCAGATTGGCTTCCCCCAGCCTATTCCTCTATCATTTCCAGACTTTGTTTTTTTTTTCTTCTGCAAAGAAACCCAACCAGTCTGTACAAAACTGTATGGAAACATTGTCAGAATTAGCTAATCTGAACTACAACTTCACTTAAAATTCATGTTTACATTTTTATTTTGCATATTTAAGTCCTAACAGTGGAGCAAAAATGTAATACAACCGTCAAACTCAACATTGGGGTCTACTGATGAATACTACTTCACAACTTAACTGTCCCTAATCCTTGCTCTTATCAGGCTGACTTGCTGACTGTGGATGGTGCTTCACTGCTTCACTGGGATTGAGAGGATGGAGGAAGGGGCGGCAGATTCTTGAAGGGGACACTTGTGGGAAGGAAAGGGGTCTCATTGCGAGAGATCAGCTTGTGTAAACATTCAGGTTAATGAAGCTCAGTGGGCCTAATCCTCAGCCCTCTTTCTCACTCTCCCTCGCCCCGGCCTCAAACCCCTTCACCCCTCCCCGGGACCTCCACCCCCCTGGTTTCCACCATAATCCCTTGCAGGAGCGGGCACTGTCAATCAAAAGGACCCCAGGGAAGGAGGACAGGGTGAGACGTGTGCACGTGTGTGTGTGTTGGGGGGAGGTTTGCATACAGTACATTTGGGTTTGGATATTGCGTGCACAAACCACACGCATCAAGTACCTGTGCACACGCATGCAGGTGCAGAGCGCTTTGAGGTGCTAGTCTGTTGGGGTATTTCTATTGAGGGAGTCACGCTGCTTCAAACCATATGAGGGGAGAAGGTGGAAGCTCTGGGTCCAGACCTGGACTTGGGGGTAATAAGCAACACATGAACCATATATGACGAAGGGGAAACGGGATGAAGGAGCAAAGAGGGGGTTTCCAGTCTAAGCTCTCCAAACACTGACATCACACATTGTGGTCAGGCTATCAGACGAAACACACAGAGCTTGAGGATGTCTTTTTATACCCTGAAACAACAATCCATGATCATAATATATTGGGCATGTGGAGGAATATGTGTTGCAGTGATGTTGACGGATAGCTGCTCCTTCATGTGAAAATAACATTTAGGCTAGAGGTTAACAAGTTTGGTAAACAATAAACTCGGGAGGGGATTCAGCCTTTCCCAAAAGCAAAGCAATGGAACGGTAATGTAAGCTGCAATCATTAGCATGTCGGGCTAGCTAGCTCACTTCCCACGGTTAGCATTACTACTGACATGAGTTGGCATCATTAACTTACAACATTGTTTTGTGGGGTAACAAGTTAAGTTATTACACATCATGTATAATTTCTCCGCTGTTTGGAAGCTCCTCTTGGATGCTATCGGTAAGAGTTTATTGTGTTCCAGCAACCACAGCCAAAGTTAAACAAGAAAGTTTTCATTTGCAGTTTTATCTTGTGATATTAAAAGTGAAAATGACCGATGATATGAACAGGTATGACAGCTGAGGCAGGGTTATGTTCCAACCGTCTGATTTATATTGTCTTTGTCTCTTTATAATAATAGCTCTACACTGAAACACAAGAATCCTGCTCCTTCATATCTGCTACATGTATCATTACATGTCGCTGGTGAGGATGCTGACTGTTTTAATGGGACACGCAGCTTTAGCCTTTTAGCAATATATGATGTATGTAGCCATGAAGTCCATATTTAATATCACATTAACAGGGTTATAATACAAGTGAGCTGGAAACATAAAAAGCCAGCTGATGACAGCATCATGAATCTAATGTTAGCTTCACGAGTTAGCTAGCTACGCCTGATAAATCTGCTAGCAACAGTTTGTATTTCGCTCAAAATGATAAGCGTGCTTATTTTACTAAATTATTACACGTTGGTAACACTGTACAACACAATACGAGACACAAAAATAGTGACTATTAGTACTATAAGGGGAGGGGGTGCCACTGAGAGTTTCCACAAGCAAACATGTTTCTTCCTCAGTTACAGAATTTGCCCTGAGGAACTGTAAACAGTGTTTACTAACTGACACCTTCTCTCTCGCCGCGTCCTGAGCAGTTACAAACCACCTGGCTAGTGGCCACTAAAGGACATCATGAAACAGATACCCGAGAACTAGAGATGCGTGTATTTGTTGGTGTGTGGGTTTATGCATTATGTACAGCAGCTCGTGTGTGGATGGATGTTGTTTTCACTTCCACCGAGGCCAACTCCCTGTACTGTCTTCACGGCAACAATACCATCACAGCCCAAGGAGAGAGCCTGAACTGGCCATTCAACTCCACTGTTGCCATATCAGTTCCAGCTCTACATCAGGGAGGGGATGAGTACACGTTCACAGCAATGTTTTTTTTTAGTTAGTTTCAAAATGTGTTTCAAAATGAGACATTCAGTCCCATCAAAGGATCTTAAATGTTGTATAACTGCAGCTTAATTCAGTTGAAATGAATGAAAAGACCTAAAACCTTCACTTGTAGATATATGGTGTGTCAGGCATGAAGGTTGATTCCGAAAGGCCGTCGACGGCATGACGAATCATGGCCATATTAGTTTACTGGCCATATATGGTCTTTGGTCTCCCTTGTTTTTCTCACAGTTCTCGTTTTTCTGTCGTCTTTACGGATTTCCCTCTTGCCTCCACCAAAGGTTTGTCTGCTGTTTTATGATGGCATATATTGTGATGATGATGATTTATGCTCTAATACGCTTCTCTCTCATTTATTCCTGCTTCCTGGGTTCCCATAAATCAAAGCAGATATGGAGCCCGGATTGGCTTCATGCCACTTATGCCACAGCAAACACTCCTCTGGACATGTGAGGGATAAAAAACACAGTGGCACAAAAGACAAATTGAATATCATCAACGTCCAGTTGTTTATTTTTACATTCAATTCAATGTCAATTACTGATGATCAAAGATTTGTATACTCTTCCTTTCACTCATGAAGAAATTAAGACAATACTTATTTATTGCCTGCCTCCCACTATTTATTGGCAAAGCAGTCACTGAAGTTTTTGCAGTGAGATTTGGGGGAATAAAATGAGCCCCATTAACACCACACAAACCAGTATGACTGAGCTGTCTGAGCGCTTCTGTCAAAAGTCTGCTCACTGAAGCCAGATGGCAGAAAGAGAGAAGGGGTGAGAGGGAGACGGATGACAGAAATGGCTAAAAAAGAGTAAGGTAGGAAAAGGGCAGGATGAAAAACTGGGTGGTTTGGGGTTCCCCTGGCATTCTGCATTACGCTAGCAACACAAAAGTGCACACAAACTACACACAAATGAACCGACACATAAATGCTGAAGTATTCCGGCCAGACTCTGAAATCAACTG
The DNA here is from genome assembly GCA_023566465.1 of Cottus gobio. Lineage (NCBI taxonomy): Eukaryota > Metazoa > Chordata > Actinopteri > Perciformes > Cottidae > Cottus > Cottus gobio. Next base: position 20,878,466 of record CM042222.1, read on the forward strand.
CTGGCTCTGATCCAACATTAACATGGTACAGTCCATACCCTCGTGTGGCACGGTGGAGGAGGCCAACTTTCTTCTTCTGTGGTAAAGCTGCTGTATGGCACCAGAGAATGGAACCAGCAGCATCCCTCTGCCCCTGCCAACTCCTTCCCTTTTCTCTTCTTCTGTGGTGGCGGAGCTGGTGTGGTGACAAGGGCAGCCTGCAATGCAGTGAGGGCCCCTCACTTGACTGAATTATCTCATCAGGGTCCCTTTATTAGGAACTCAGCAGGCTTATTATTTTTATTATTAACGGCCTGTGTTTTCATCCTCAGGATGCCAGGCTTCAGTGCACACAGCTGTTTCTCCTCAACTCCTATGTTTTCTTAACTTAAGAGGTGCTTTTGCAAAATGCCGTTCAGATATTTTTCTTCAGCATCCCCCCGCTCTATGCCTATCTTTTCACTGGTCTGGCTTACTCTTTTTTTTTCCTCTTCCTGAGGCAGGATTAGGCCAAGTTTAACAGCCATGTCTCCAAGCTGGAGTGACAGGCTAGTAAAATTATGTTGAACACAGCGAGCCAGATAATCATTAAAGTATGAAATAATAAATCCAACTTTGCCTGGTTGGTCTCAGGCAAGGCACAACAATGTCCTTGAACATCCAAAGTGACTGTAAGAAAGCAATATATTGTTCAACAGTATATTGCCTTTGGTGCAAATTCTTTGTAGAATTTGAAGACATCTATTATGAAATGATGATTAAATATACATCATGAAAAAGAAATAAATGATTACACGAAAAAGAGGAATAAAGGAAACCATGAACAGAAAAGTGGAACCAGTTCCTCAAAGAGTCTACATGCTGAAATCCTACTGGGAAGATTTATGTGTTGTATTTTTGTCTTTCATTCGTCACACCCCCACTGTCTTTTAGAAGAGGGTCTTGAAGTGAACATGGAGACATCAGGCTGCTAGCTAATAACCCAGTAGTGGAAGTCTGATCAATAGCACAGCTCAGGTTTCCCAGCTCCATCGCAGAGGGAAAGTGTAGCAGCAGCTGTTTGGAGCTTCAATCTACAATAGGAACTGCAAAGAGCAGAGAGGCATTCCTTGTTGAGGTTTAACATATGGACACTTTGCTCTTGTAAAAGATGACGATTAAGCTCAAAGGGCAACAGAGCTTTTTTTGGGGGGTGAAAATCGAGGGCTTTGTCACTTGAACATAAACATAGAGTGTTTTGGGGCCCCTGCTGAAACAACTGATTCTGACGCTTTCCTTCAGGGAACAGTCTCCTATTTATAGTTGTGGATTAAATGCGGTAGTTTAAAAAAAAAACAATGGATGTCTATGGCAAAGAGGAACATACTGGTTTTAGTTGCACAGATCAATTAATTGTTGGTTATTTAGGAAATATATTTTTGGGGAATATCCCCAGATTTATCCTTCAAATATTCACATACACACATAAACACATAAACCAAAATCTATTTATTTTATAGAGCAGCATACTATGTATTTCTTAAATTTAGTTTAAGCTCGTACTAAAGTTGTACTATTCAAAACACATGTTTTAGTAACTGCAAAACTTTTTTTTAATGATTCAGACAATATATCATAGAGCTATAGGATCCTGTCTTCAGTTCTCTAACGTCTGAAGACTATAATAAAGACAACCAGTGACAATAACCGTGCAGTGAAGCTCATGCTGCGTTCAGAAGCAGAAAACCTGATTCACTCATGGAGACATGCAGACATCCCTGCAGCCGTCAGTTTTAATGGATCCCAAAAGTCACATCATCACATCCCTCCAGCGCATATTCTCTGAAGCTTTGTCTACGGGCCCAGTGACCCAGGCTCAATATTGCCTATTCTACTGAGCCTGTATCGCACCCAAAACTGTTTAAACATGTCAAAATCACAGTGTGATTTCACCACCATCCCAGTCTGGGAGGGACTGGAGCAGTTTTTCTCTGCAGCCAGCGCTAAATCCCAAGAGTGAAAACACAGCATGAAAACCATTTCAGGACAAGCGAGATGAATGGGAGACACGAAAAGATGGACTGGAGCCGTACAACCCAGTGACAGTTTGAGAAAACGATCTGCTGGGAATGTGTTGCGCTCCAATGATGAATATATGAGTTGTTGTGTCAGCTAAAGACGTTAAATGTTGAAAATCATGCCACTGAAATTAGATTGAGATGACCTTAAACTGTGTGAACTATACTGGACCACCATAGTTGAAGTTTTTATGCATGCCTTCGTAGTTTTTTTTTTACGAACAGGCCATGCTTAACTATTGAGTCATACTTTACTTCTCCTTCACCACAGCATGATGACGGAAAGACTAGACTTGGTAAAACAACAGAGGGGGGTCAGTCACATCACATTGTTAAAAAAAAACACTCAGCATCTATCACTCGTGGTCCCAAGACAATTGGCTCACTTCCCATCCTGGTGGTTTATCAATAAAGTGATTACATTAATAGAAAGAACAGTGCCTTTTAAAAGCCTCTTTACTTGTCAGATAATTAAATCTACTAATAGAGAATCTGTTCCTGATCAGATACATGAATTATTGATGAGCCAATGGTATCTTTTGTAGGGACTCTGGGGGTTATTAATAATTGATGGACTCCATCTGGATTAATGTGTGAGTGGGGCTGTTTATTCATGCGCCATTCACATCCATCAATCGATGAATCCATCATGCTCTTAGACCTTCGGTTGTCCAAAAGCAGCCGCGACCATGGGGGAAAGCCAAAGTGCAGCAACCATGATGATGATTGCTCCTCTGACTTTGATTGCTCAAACTTTTCCCCTCAGTTGTGTGCAGAGTTATTAAAACCAAGCGTTGTGTCCTTCAGTACCCCGTCTGAGTAATAACAGGGTAATGCTGTAAGTCAAACAGTCTTGTTCTAATTAGGTGTGGTTGTGTGCGGTGTTCCAGCGCCTGTCGACTGCTCACAGACATGACCATAAACACGTTGGACCTCGGCGCTCTGCGGATTCGCAGCGCAGTCCAAAGAACAGGGAATGATCCAGTAAGGCCGTTTCTTTTGTGCTTTCTTTTCTGGGTGGAAGGAACAAAAAAACACAACAATCACAAGGGAATGTTGTTGGAAAAATGAAAGCGAAGGCCGAGTGTAGCCGCCGTAGGATTATGTTTTTGATCAAAGAAATCCATTATTTGTTACAGTTTTAACTTTCTCTCCAGGTCAACGTCTTGGATCACTTGTGTAATGAACCTTCTCTTAATATCTAGTTTATAAAGATTCTAAGAAACCTTGAAGAGAAAAACCTTCAATTTTCTTATCTGAAGGCTGTGTAATAGATGTACATTTAGGAAATTACAGTGATTTTCTGCAACTGGAGCTCAATTATGGCCACTAACTGGTGTCCTAGCACAATCTGTGGTATCTCACTGACTGGTTTGGGTTTCCATGCGGTCTGCAAAAACGGCAAAATGATGCACCGGACTGAAGCTTTCAACTGACACGTTGACAAACCGATGTTTGGTTTTCACCCGGAAGACATTTGTGACATCCTTATATTTAAGTGCTTACAGGATGAATAAAGTCTTCCAAAATGAAGACATCTTAACTATCTCAGTGTTATTATTGTTGATGACTTTAAAACGTGGCCCACAAAATCCTGACGAGTTACCAATACATGAATAAAGACCAAATCATTTTTAAATTAGCTAATGAATGGCTATGAATAACTCTGAATCAAGGACTTTGTGTAGTATTAGCTACTTTAGAACAGATTGCTAAATACTATGATAATAAACCAATGAAGGAACATAACGTTCATGCTGAAATGTAATGTGCGTTACAAGATAATTAAGCATTAAATCAGTGTGCAATGATACGTTCCTATATCTGGAAATCTGCAAACCGATCTGTTTCTTATTTAATTGTTCGTAATTGGCACAATTAGGGCAATATGAATCACATCTTTCATATTATGTTTGTGTGAGTACAAAGTTACGACGCATACTGATGCTGTTCACTAAATAACAGCTGGTTCCTGATTTCGTCTTTACTCATTCACTGGGAGTGTTAACACTGTGAGCCTTCCTCTTCTTTTCTCTCAGCTCAATGTGGGCGGAGTTTTCACACACTTTGCAGTGACAAGGCAATGTGCACCAAGGTGAGGCCTCCCTGAAAATCCACTGCCTGGAGCCACTAAGCAGATCGGAGAGGAAATGAACACATCGCTCCTTTTTTTTCACACTTTTACCTTTAACTCTCCCTCCCTCCCTCCCTCTTTCTCTCATTCACCCCAGGCATCGAACTGATAATTCAAAAGGTCACCTGTGGCCTCCTTCTCTCGCCCCTCCCATCTCTTTCTCCTCTACATTGAGAGAGAAAAAGAGACAAAACATGCCTGAGGGAGTTTCAGTCCTGATCACCAAGGGCAGGTGACTCTCCGAGTCAAACAAGTGTCTCCTCTTCCCATTGCAATTTTCTCCCACATCGTTTCCTTGTTCAAGATTCTTTGCCTCATTCAGCTTTGACTAAACCAAGATAACTTATGTTAAATTGTGATTTAAATCAGTGGCATTCATATAAAAAGAGGCAGAATTAGAATTTTTTTTAGAAAATGTAATATAATCCCTCTTAATCATGACCTGTGTTTTCAGTTTAATAGGTTTAGCGGCTGAAATGTATAAGGTTAAATACAGACAACTGTACTCTTTGAGAGCCTGGTCTCTCAAAATGTAGTAGGATAAGAACAATTTCTACAAATACAAATACATGCCGCATAGAACAAAAGGGGAAATTGATTCACAACATTTGCTAAACCTATGAGTTGACTGTGTTATAGTCTATTGACTGCTGACTTCACAACGTCAACAACGTTTTCAGTTTGGACTCTTAATTGTTTCTGCTACGGATTACAAATTGTAAATTCTTCACTGGGTACAGAGTACAGTAATACAATTGAGTTTGTTTGTCTAACTATTGGATAGCAAATGACAAACTGAACTGAGCGCTGACTACAACAGAGCTCGTCCTACGTCGCCATGAGGAGAGCTAGTTAGCGGTTGAGCTAGTCACGGCTAGTAGAGCTAACAGAGACAGCTAACGAGACACAGACTAACAGTTTCTGTTCGTAGAAGGCATTAAACAGACAACATGAAGTGTTACAGAGTGACATAGTTTATTGTGACAACACAACAAGTTTACAGTAAATAAAACGTACCAAAGTACAGTTTGGAGCTGCATACACAGACTGCACTGCACACTTTTCTGGTCTTGCCTGAGCAACTTCCTTAGGCCCTGAATGTGAAGTGATGTCTTTAAACTGCCCACTACTCCAGTCTCTGAGTCTTTATACCAAGAAAAAAAGATGAGACAATAATGGTTAGCAGATAAAAGACAGATTCTTTTTTTTTTTTTTTTACTGTTGTTCAACTTTTAAGATTTTACACTTTCCTTCTTGAAGTCAATATCTATTTTGTCCAAAAAGGACAACTTAACATTTTCTCTCCTTTGTCCATTAGCCTCCTGCTCAGCTATCAGTTTTAAAATCATTGATTTGGAGACATAAATTATGCGGTTTTGCGTGAGCTATTAGGAGGGAGGGATGAAAGGTCAAAGGTCAAGTGTAGGTCAGCCTCCTACGTGTTATTTAGACTCAGTCAATATGAATGATATAGTCTGAGCTGAAAGGTTTACCAGTAAGAGTAATTTGTCTTTTTTGGTCTCACTGCAATAAGCCATTTAATGACATTGTTTCTCGTTTGATAAATATGAGTTGAGTTTCTCCAGTGCTTCAACAGCATCAGACTTCAAGCATAAAGCAGCAAAGTATGTGTAAACCACAATTTTATATGAAAAATAAACTTGCTTTTCACTGTTTGTCTACTTTTCCACTGTTTATCTGAGATGTAGGCTGCAGCCTCTCTGACTCAGACATTGCAGGGTCTTATATTACCCTCATTAAAATAGTCTCTTTCCATATTTGTCAGACAGACAGTACAGTTCATTACAATCCAATGATCAGAAGGGATGTAAAAATAAATTTGATGTTATTTTTTATTTTTTTTACTTTTTGCATATGGGTGATTTTAATTTTAACTCACAACCACAAGCTAGAAACAATAAGTTAATACGCTTATAGGCTTCAAAGAAAAATATGTTTTTACACTAAACCTCTGCATGTTGGGTTGGAAAAACTGTAAAAGTCTGTAAAGTTAAAGAGGGTGTCTTATAGCATATGAGTCTTCGTGTGGATATTATTTTTTGACCTAGGTTTTTTTCATGATTTCCCTGTCCTTTAACCTCGGCCCAGTAGAGAAGGAGCACTCGTCCCGGTAGTTTTTTCTCTCAAACCTGTTTCAGATTCTGAGGCAGCGGGGCTTCTGCAACGCAGGAAGCCAAGAGAAAGTATTTCATATCATCCCCCTTTTATTCAAAAAAGACAACCTCCTTCTGCTTGTAATCTTTCACTCACTCTGTTATTCTGAATCACTCTATGTTTTTCCCTCCACCTTATTGTTTGTATTCTTAATCTCTGTTCAGTGAGGATGTGAGGTGTCTTAAAAGCAGGATTTATTAAGGAAGGAATATGCAGGAGATGCTTCAGTTTGTTTCTATTGACGAGAATTGCTGACTGTCTTGCAAAGAGCGGGTGAAATCAACCATAATCCATTATTTGATGACCTCTGTGTCTTCACCTTCTAGCACCTAATGCTATTTATATTTCCTCTGTTTTTTTCCTCTTACTCTTTATCACTTACCACTCACTTCCTTTAGCTGAACTTCATCCAACCTTCTAATCGAAAGGCAGAAATCAGGTAGACGTGCACATACAGGTCATGTAATAAACCCTTGCTTCCTTCAGCCTTCCAGCCATGGGAATCAAGTACAACATAGACAGATGACATCATGCTGTACACTTACAGGTCAAGTATAAACCCTTAATATGTTAATAACAGTGACTTAAACTAACTAAAAAGTATAGGTTTTCTGTTGGTAATTGATTATAAACCTATGCAACATATATTACTATACAACAACAAAGGACAAATAACAAAAGAATAAAATAATTTCTTCTTTTGATGCCAGTTGTGTCTTACTTATGTTTGTCATTTAAGGTTTATTGTTTGCTTCACATTCATCACACCGCTGATTGCTTTGTTCTGCAAAAACAAGTCAGCCGGTTGGTACTGTCTTTACCAATTATTATATTTCTTGCTATACTTGTATGAAGCAGATGCTATGTGATTGCACTTGGCAATACTTGCATTATGATGCGATGAGTAAGATGGATAAGATCCAATAGAGAAATATTTGTCATGCTCAATGTAACTGCCACAGGGCTGTGGATTTAAGTGCAATTATGAAAACAAAAGTTTAGGAAATGTAATATTTGTGAGATACATTTTTCAAGATATCACAAGGATGAGAACCATCCTCGCCTTTATTTCATTTTTAATGATGCAATAACATGAATGGACAGTAAGTTCAGTGTCATTAGTGCCAAAGAACGGCATGTTTTGTTTCAATGTGCTCAAATCCTGCTGAAATAATCTCATTTTTATTGAAAATATACAGCAGATTTTCTTATTTTATTCTTTTAGCCGCCAATTTGGTCCAGACTCATTATCTCAAAAACCATTGGATGAACTGCCATGGAAATCTAACATCCCCTCAGGACAATTTGGGGCTTTTAGTCAAATATCTTGGCAGCTATTTTAAGGATTGTCATGCCATTTGTAACATAGATCCATGGTGCACAGAAAATTAATGCTAATGACCTTTGGTGATCCCCACCACCGGCTCCAGCAGAACAGGTGAGTTGAACAAAGACACTTCAGCGGGGCAAATGACTAACACATGGTGAAATCATCCCTGAATTGAAAAGGGATATGCTCAAAATGATTACGGTTAATCATATTTCGTTGAGCTCACATTTTGGTTTGAGCCGCAAACTAGCAGCCTCTTGACCTCCTCGTACGCTCGTACCTTTACAGTTGAGGGTGTAGTTTTCCCCTGTTCCTCTTAAAAATCATTACCCGAAGGAGAACCATTCAGCGGAGTATCATCATCCTCTGTCGCCACCACCATCTCAAAAGTCTAGCTAAAAACGTGCACATTGTCAGCAAAACAATAGGTTGTGTTGTTGTGTAACAGTTTCACACCGTACCTCGAGTCACATGGACGGGCCAGAAATACAATACTCTCGCCACGCCTCGTCTTTGTCAGAGAGAGCGTTTTAAAAATCCCTTTTCGAGCTCGGATCCTCGAAGTCTGACATTTTCTGCTCCGCGTGGGAACTTGTAAAGCTACGTGTGAACGTATCTGTCTCACCTCTGGGCCTGTGCGCAGGAAATGGAAGGGTTGAAAGTGTGCTTTTGAGTGTATGTTCTGGGTGCTGGTGGAGGGTTTCAAAGAGCAAAACGTTGTGGAACTCTCTCAGGAGATCATCCATCATATGAGAATAGGAGACCGGCTGAGGTTTTTTGCTTTATTTGCGTTCAGGAGGGAATTATAAATCACCAAAAGTGAGAACCAGTGTCAATCGTCTGAGCTGTTGCTCGAACAGCAGCTGTGTGTTTCGTTTCTTTTTTTCGTGATTCGTTTTCTTTAGACAGACAGGAGTTTATAGCGTCTTCTTTTTTCAGGCCGGTTGCACTAATTGCCTCGTTGTTTTTAATCGAACTTGTACCTGATTGAAAATGACATCTTGACTCACATACTGTGTAATACATGGAGCAGCAATGTAAGCTATTTTCACACAGGTTGACACATCCACTGTTGTGTTTGTTCACATGGGAAAACTTACAGAAGAGTCAGGTGAATACCTGCCCTGAGGATGTTCAATTCCACGTATCCGCTGAGACATTCCTTTAAAGGTTTATTGTTATGTTTTGCACTTCTGGTGAGAAACACTTTCTCACTTTCTCACGGTTCAGAAGGGAAACCACTTCAAGATCATCTATTTCAAATAGCATTATTTTAATGATCATTGTCAATTTATCAGGTCATTAATTTATTAATAAATGTATTAGTCCTTTGGTTTTTAAAATGTCAGAGAATGGAGGAAAAGACTTCCCCCAAATAATTTATCAAAGCATGTGACATTTTCAAATATAATTTTTTTTTTTCGACCAATGACCAAAATCTCAAAGCTATTCAATTTACTGTAAATAAACAGCGCTAGAAATATATAAAAAATACTTTAATCCCAAAACATTAATCAATTACAAGAGCAGGTGCAGATGAATGAATCTGTTGATGAATTGACTGATGATTTCTGTTTTTATTAAAAGTTGAATTAAGTATTATGTTCATTAAGTAGTTTTAATATGTTTTCATATTTGTACAATACACAAGTGCAATACAATGCAATCGCTCTGCATTGTTTCCTGAATGTGTTGTTGTTGCAACGGTTGTGTTCGGCTATTGTTGAAATCATCAAAGGAGCTGATTCATCTCTTAAGGGCAGTTTTTGAGGTCCCGTTTCTTTGTGTTCGTACAGGCAGAGACAAAGTACCACGAAGGCCTTTCAGTACAGCTTCAGTCCAACATCACAAACCACAGATCATAAATTACCAGAGATGAATCATCACCTCTCTGAGACAAAGGTAGTGTGTATTAAAGGTATGTTTTGATGGATTACGTTAGATCATGCAGATATGTATTCATGTTATTGTGTCCACCCTCTTTGGGTCAATTTTCTGAAATTGATCGAGTTACATTTCCACATTGTCACATCCCCGTTTCATTTTCTAAACAACAACGGATTCGGCATCCAGACTCTGCCGATGAAAGATGTGTATGAAGCTGGGAACCTTCCACACTGTATTGTTACGTGTGCATTTCTAATTTCTATTCCTCATGCGGCACACAAACATTCGTCATATTATACAGTATATCACGTCAGTGGAGCAGCTCCTGCAGGCTGAGGTTTCATCCCGCTGTGGAACCAACTCCGTCTGAGGCTTACAGCCTGAAACATCTGTTGTAATTTCTGTCAAATTGAACTTTTATTACCTGGTCATTAAAGCCGCAGCAATGGCAAAACCAGATGGGTTCTTGCTGACCTTACAACTGCTTCTTTTTTATGGTGTTGGTGAAAATTGAACCAAAGGAAGCCGTGCGCTTTATAAAATTAAGGCAATCATTCCCACATTCCTGAGACATGGGGGGCAGTGAGGAGGGCAGAGAGAGGTGCAGGGCAGCGATGAAGGGGGAGTGTGTGTGTGTGTGTGTGTGTGTGTGTGCATACAGTATACAGCATAATATCCTTTATGGGTAGATTCATGTGCAGACTCAGAGTGGGGAAGGATTACAACATATTATTTTACAATTTTGTGGTTACATAAGACAAAATATTTAATTAGTATTATTTATTATAAGTATTTCTTACATGACATTTTTAAATAAATGAAATAATTGTCAGAAAATTGGGCATTGATACAATGGGTATTGTGTGTTCAGTACTGCAAGTTAAAATATCATGTTAAATCACTGTTATGGATCTCAAACGTTGGAGTATATCTATTGTTTTAATCAAATTGAAATCTGCAATATATTACATTTGAAAAACAACCCCTTCCTGGGCCTGCACATGCGTGTGTTCCTGATGGGCCTCCTCGCTGTACGGTTAAAGGCCAGGGTCAGTTAAATAACACGCACAGCATATAACCAGCCTGGGTGAGAGCTGTCTCACTGGGAGGGAGGGCTGCTCCATCACTGGTCCCAGTGGGGAAGAATGGAGGGATGCTGGGTGTGTTTATTAGAGACAGAGGGAGGGGAAATGCTTTTTTAGACGACGGGAGGGGGAATTTGCCTCCCATACCCTCAAATTAAAATCTGTAGATGTACTGGAGTACCTGAAACCACATTTTTGATATTTAAGTTTTATTTTGACACTTTAATAAAAATAATGAATAATAATAAACATTAATATGACATCCGTATGTCATGATAAACAATACATGCTGGATTCTAATCCCTCGGAGAATTGTGTAAAAGTTAAGAAGAACTCACGTCCAATCAGAACTCGGATGGAACAGCTTCGGTTATCCCCTCCCCCCTCATCACCTTTCCAACTTCAGAATTGGGAAAGGGGGGCGGGCTGCGTCCGACAATTTCCGTGACTTTCCGAAACCAACATCTGACAGCATACCCACACACCCACTTAACGCAGGGATCTGCCCGGCGTGCAGAGATGAGAGAGTAACCAGGGTTTAAACTCATTTTACTTCACTTTTCATGAGTGCAACCCTGCTGATGCCTTCCAGGAGAACGCACAAATGAGCATCTTATTTAAACAATATTGTGTCTTATGCTTGCAATGAGGTCCGGTTTGTCACCGTGCCTTTGAGTCAGAATAGCTGAAAACTCTTTTTACCTCCAGATGTGGTCGGACAACACATTGTGCAAACTCGTCCTTTTAAGCATAGCAGGGCCTTCAGTGCCTGCCAGTCAGTCTTAAACCACATTTCCAAGAGCAACTTTCAACACCTTTCAAAAATGTGGATTCAAACTTGTACAGCTTTCAACGTAAAGTAGACAGATAACACACTGATACGGGGTCGTGGCCATGCTTATGCTCACAAAACAAATGTATTTATCCTATACGATGAAAGTTAAGTTAAGACATAGTCACTGATTTCCTCACTGACCAATTATGTAGTGAGGAAATCAGGAAAAAAAAACACAACTGTCAAAGGAAGTGATTGGAATAGAAAGTAAAGTGTTGGAGAAAGAGGGAGAGGGGAATTGAGAGGATCAAGTGGACTGATGTTGAGGACTGTTGTGGAGTCAAACAGACTTGAAAGCTGCAGCTTTGTGAGCCTTCAGGGAGGTGTTTTAGCTGAGAGGTCTATGATTTTGAAGGTGGAGGTGATGCCATGGGTGTGAATTCCCGGGCAAGCTAAGGTTTATGCTTTCAGGGGTTGTATAAAGGGGCATCTAAACGCAGATGTGGTGGTTATGGGGCTCTCGCTTCCTTTCACATAAGCTCTACAAAGTATACTATTACATTAATACACTCCTCGTGTTTATAATCTCTCTCCCTTCCTTTTCCGAGTTCTTTCAGTATACCCCTCAGCATGGGAATAATAATGTTTACGTGACTTTCACGTCCATGTCCCACACAACAAAATGCAAACTTGAAACCTCGCACGAGAGTCTCCAAAAGCAGAGTCGGTGTTACGGTTTGGTTTAGGTGGACCCAAGTGCAGGCACGGAGAGGCAAGGTTGGGGAAAGGTAAACAGTTTATTAGATGGTAGCGGAGGGTGTAGGCGGAGCGGTGAGGTGGCGTGGACGGTGGCGGGGAGGCTGGTCACGGTCACAGGAATCCTGGGCACAAGGAACAGAGATTAGTAATTTCATACGAACACAAGCGGAGTAGGTCTGGTAGACAGAGTCACTAGAGAGGCCGAGAGTCGCTATACCACATAACATGGAGCAATAATCTGGCAACTGGAGAGATGGAAGCCAGGGTGTTTTAGCAGAGAGGAGGTGATGAGATGATTGACGTCAGGTGCCGGAGATGGGTTGCAGGTGTGGAGATGATTGCCAGTTGCCGGAACACGCCCACGAAACACACCCACACACACACACACACAGGGAAGACGACCCGGGGACACCAGAGACAAACAGAAAACAGCCCAAAAGGAACATAAGTCACGGCCGAGCCGTGACAGTACCCCCCCCCCAACGGGCGCCTCCAGGCGCCCCACCAGGCTTGTCTGGATGCTCCCGATGGAAGTCCCGGATGAGGGAAACCTCCGAAAAGGAGCGACGTGGAACCCAGGACCGTTCCTCCGGGCCGTACCCCTCCCAGTCGACGAGGTACTGGAATCCCCGGCCCCTACGGCGGCTGTCGAGAATACGCCGAATGGTGAAGAACTGGTGACCGTCGACGACCTGGGGGGGCGGTGGGGCCGGAACAGGAGGGGACAGGGGACTGGAGGACACCGGTTTAAGTAGGGAAACATGGAAGGTTGGATGCACCTTCCAGGCAGGTGGAAGCTTGAGCCGGACCGTGGAGGGATTGATAACCGACTCCACCTCATAGGGCCCAACAAAGCGGGGCCCCAGCTTGCGGGACACCATTTGGAGGGGCAAGTCCCGCGACGAGAGCCATACTTTCTGGCCAGGACGATAGGCGGGTGCCTGGGTCCGGCGCCGGTCGGCCAGACGCTTGGTACGAGCGGCCGCACGAAGGAGAGCAGACCGGGCCACCCTCCAAATCCGCCGGCACCGACGAAGACCAGCCTGCACCGACGGCACCGCCACGTCCTCTTCCTGGTCCGGAAACAGGGGCGGTTGGTATCCCAAGGAGGCCATGAAGGGGGACATGCCCGTAGCGGAGCTGATCAGAGAGTCATGGGCATATTCCACCCACGGCAAGTGTGCGGACCAGAAGGATGGGTGGCGAGCCGTGACGCAGCGCAACGCCGTCTCCAAGTCCTGGTTTGCCCGTTCCGTCTGGCCGTTGGTCTGCGGGTGGTATCCCGAAGAGAGACTCGCGGTAGCGCCCAGAGCACGACAGAAAGCCTTCCAGACCTGGGATGAAAACTGCGGCCCCCGATCCGACACAATGTCCTGGGGGATGCCGTGGAGACGGAAAACATGGAGGACTAGAAGCTGTGCAGTTTCAGTGGCAGAAGGCAACTTGGGGAGGGGAATGAAGTGAACCGCCTTGGAGAAACGGTCCACGACTGTCAGTATGGAGGTGTTGCCGTCAGAAGGGGGCAGGCCAGTGACGAAGTCCACCGCGATGTGGGACCAGGGCCGTCGGGGGATCGGCAGAGGGCGCAACTGACCGGCTGGGAGTTGGTGGGAAGCCTTGTTACGGGCACAGACGGAGCAGGCGGACACGAAGGCCCGGGTGTCACGGGACATAGACGGCCACCAGAACCGCTGCTTAATGAAGGTGAGGGTGCGGTGGACCCCAGGGTGGCAGGCCAATCTGGAGGAATGCCCCCATTGCAAGACCTGGGACCGGACAGGGACCGGGACAAACAGACGGTTAGGGGGACCATTGCCCGGGTCCGGATGCGAACCCTGGGCCCCTCGGACGAGAGACTCAATGTCCCAGGAGACCGCAACCACCACCCGGGAGGGAGAGAGAATGGGCTCAGGCTCGAGGGCGGGCTTCTTCGTGGTGGACTGACGGGACAGGGCATCTGGTTTGGTGTTTTGGGAACCAGGACGGTAGGTGATGGTGAAATTGAACCTTCCCAAGAACAGAGCCCACCGAGCCTGGCGCGAGTTCAACCTCTTGGCAGAGCGAAGGTAAGAAAGGTTTTTGTGGTCGGTCCAAACTATGAATGGTTGCACTGCTCCCTCCAACCAGTGCCTCCACTCCTCCAAAGCCAGAACCACCGCCAGTAGCTCCCGGTTACCCACATCATAATTGCACTCTGCAGGCGAAAGGCGCCGTGAAAAGAAAGCGCATGGGTGCAACTTCTGATCCTGCAGGGACCGTTGAGAAAGCACAGCCCCAACCCCTGAATCAGAGGCATCCACCTCCACCACAAACTGCCGAGAGGGATCCGGGTGAATTAACACCGGGGCGGAGGTGAATAGCCCCTTCAGGGCGGCAAAAGCAACGTCCGCCGCCGGAGTCCAGGAAAAGGAGACAGCAGTGGACGTGAGCTGCGTGAGGGGAACCGCCACCTTGCTATAGTCTCTGATGAACCGCCTGTAGAAATTGGCAAACCCCAGGAACCGCTGAAGCTGCTTGCGAGTGGTGGGCGTGGGCCACTCCACCACCGCCTGAATCTTTGCCGGGTCCGCCCTCACCTGGCCCTGCTGAATGATAAACCCAAGGAACTTGACAGTGGACACATGGAACTCACATTTTTCCGCTTTAACGAAGAGCTTGTTTTCCAGGAGCCTGCGCAACACCAGTCTGACGTGGCGTGAGTGTTCCTCCACGTCCTGGGAAAAGATGAGGATGTCATCCAAGTAAACAAAGACGAACCTGTTGAGCATGTCCCGGAGGACATCATTGATTAACGTTTGGAACACTGCAGGGGCATTAGTGAGGCCGAATGGCATGACAAGGTACTCGAAATGGCCCAGGGGGGTGTTGAAGGCGGTTTTCCATTCGTCTCCCTCACGGATCCGAACGAGGTGGTAGGCATTCCGGAGGTCCAATTTGGAGAACACTGTGGCCTGGAGGAGGGGCTCAAAGGCAGGGTCAATAAGAGGGAGAGGGTATTTGTTCCGTACGGTGATCCCGTTCAAGCCACGGTAGTCTATGCAGGGGCGGAGCGTATTGTCCTTTTTACCAACAAAGAAGAATCCCGCGCCAACAGGGGAGGAGGAGGGTCGGATAAAGCCGTTTGCTAGGGAGTCATGGATGTAACGCTCCATCGCTTCTCTTTCAGGGCGAGCAAGGCTAAAGAGACGGCTAGAGGGCAAGGGAGCACCCGGGAGCAGGTCTATGGCGCAGTCATAGGGTCTATGCGGGGGCAGCGTTTGGGCCCGCTGCTTACTAAATACCTCCCCTAAGTCATGGTAAACGGGAGGGACTAACGTAAGGTCCGGGGCCTCGATGGTGGGAGTACCAGCAGATTCAGCGGGAGCCGGGGCCGACTGGAGACAGTGGGAGTGGCAAAATGTGCTCCAGCTGGCCACCGACCCCGTAGACCAATCAATGTGGGGATTATGCAGTTTCAACCAAGGTTGGCCTAAGACAACAGGGGCATGAGGGGAGTGAATGACCAGGAACCTCACCAATTCCTGGTGATTACCTGATAGGCGGAGGCTCAGAAGACCGGTGTGGCGAGTGATGGTTGCCAGGAGTTGTCCATCCAGCGCATAGACCTCCCTTGGAACAGCGAGGGCTTCGGTGGAGATCCCAGCTTGGTCCACGAACGTGGTATCCACAAAGTTCGCGTCCGCCCCGGAATCCACCAAGGCTTTGAGTGGAACGGACCTCCCCCCCCAGGTGAGATAAGCGCCAAGCTGCACGCAGGAATGGGGAGTGGTGGGAGAGGTGGAAGTCTGGCTCATCAGGACCCCTCCCGTAGCTGATGAGCCTAATCTTTTGGCAGGCGAGGACAGGAAGAGACAAGGTGACCCGCCTGCCCGCAGTAGATGCACAACCCAGCCGTAACTCGCCGTCGCCGTTCCGACTGGGAAAGGCGAGCTCGGCCAAGCTGCATCGGCTCCTCGGCGGGGGCGGGCGCCACAACACTAAAGGGCGGGTCAGGGACATTCTGCCTAAGAGGCTGGGCAACGGCACTGCCGCGGGGAGCTAACCTAGGTTGTGAGCTAGGAGCTGCAGCTGACTGATGGCTGGGCCGCGTTCTGAGGCGGGCCCGAAGGCGGTTGTCTAAGCTGATGGACAGGGAAATGATGGAATCTAAGCTGTCTGTCTCATCCTTAGTCGCCAACTCATCCTGGATGTTATCCGCTAACCCCTGGAAAAAAACCCCCTGCAGCGCTTCGTCCCCCCACCCACTTTCTGCAGCTCGAATCCTAAACTCCACCGCATATGCTGCGACAGAGCCGGAACCCTGACGAAGGGAGAGGAGCCTGCTAGAGGCCTCCTTACTATGAACAGGGTGGTCAAAGGTTCTCCTAAGCTCATCTACAAAACCCTGGTAGGACGTACATATACGGGACCCCCTCTCCCACAAAGCTGTTGCCCACTGCGAAGCCTTGCCCGTAAGTAACCCTATGATAAAACTTATGCGTGACTCATCTGAGGCGTAGGTGCTGGGTTGTTGTCGGAACACCAGGGAGCATTGCAGGAGGAATCTTCCACATGCGCCCAGGTCTCCGGAATAGCGTTCCGGGGTCGGGATGTAGGGCTCCCGGGCAAGCGTGGCAGCAGCGGCAGACGCCGGGGTTGGCGCTGGTGGGACAGAGGGAGGCACGCCGGTGTCTGGGGCACCCAGCGCGGTGAAACGGGCTTCGACGCGGTCCATCCGGGTATTGAGTCGAGCCACACTGGCGTTGATCTCCCGTAGCTCGGCCAACACTTCCTGGAGGGCAGCCTCGTGACGTCCCAACAGAACGCCATGAGAGGCTAGCCGCTGGCCAATGGGTTCCGAGCCCGCTGGGTCCATGGTGGCCAGATTATTCTGTTACGGTTTGGTTTAGGTGGACCCAAGTGCAGGCACGGAGAGGCAAGGTTGGGGAAAGGTAAACAGTTTATTAGATGGTAGCGGAGGGTGTAGGCGGAGCGGTGAGGTGGCGTGGACGGTGGCGGGGAGGCTGGTCACGGTCACAGGAATCCTGGGCACAAGGAACAGAGATTAGTAATTTCATACGAACACAAGCGGAGTAGGTCTGGTAGACAGAGTCACTAGAGAGGCCGAGAGTCGCTATACCACATAACATGGAGCAATAATCTGGCAACTGGAGAGATGGAAGCCAGGGTGTTTTAGCAGAGAGGAGGTGATGAGATGATTGACGTCAGGTGCCGGAGATGGGTTGCAGGTGTGGAGATGATTGCCAGTTGCCGGAACACGCCCACGAAACACACCCACACACACACACACACAGGGAAGACGACCCGGGGACACCAGAGACAAACAGAAAACAGCCCAAAAGGAACATAAGTCACGGCCGAGCCGTGACAGTCGGGGTCAAAATGTACCTCGGCGAGCTCGGAGGCGTCGTTTTCCCGTGTCCTGACGGGAGGAACGCCGATGACACACAGTGACAGTAACTCTGTGTCAGCGGATAACAGCAGCTGGCACGAGGATAGACAGGCAGCCAGCTGAGCTCGTCAGAGGAAGGGAGAGACAATGGCGGCTTTTATTTCTCCACCACACATTCCAGTGGAAGAGAGGAGTCGGGCCGCCCGCCTGCTGTTTGAACCTGAGGCAGACTAGTTCAGCGTGTCTGGGTCACGGTACTTCCCAGAGCCATTGTCATTTCGCACCTCAGTGCTGTATTGTCACAATGCAGGATTTCTTTTCTTTCCCCAGCATGTCTATATATATTTTATTCAAACTTTTCCTTCAGTAAACACCACAAGACCACACTTGTCCTCAATTAACACGTCATTAACTTCAAAGTGTGAAATGTGTGGTTATGATTATTGCCAGAGCTCTTGCGACACCCTTGTTGTCATGTGACTAAAAGTGAGTTAATAAGTTCACTGCTGCTGATATTAAATACAGCTATTAAAAAAACGATGGCATCTATTGTTAACAGTTGTATATTTCTTTGGGCATAACAAATTGTAAACCAATCCTTCTATGGACAATTCTGGGTAATTGCCATATTTTTGTTACTCTGTAATTTTAAATCATATTGAAATCAAACGTTTGTTGTTTTGTGTCACTGCGGTATTGAAAGATAACTGGAATTAAACTGATGACAAAAATGTAACATAATAATCAATTGTTTAGTTGTTGAATGATGATTGTAATTTTACCAAAAAGCTTATATGACCACGTGACATATTGTTTGAAAAACATGTGATTTTTCAGTGCAGTAAAAGTGAACATAAAACATTTAATATCAGGACATGAAAATAAAATGTATAAAAAAAACGTACAGTTCTGGACATTTTTGTAAATATTTTAACATACTCATATACGCTTTAATAGCTTTGCTAAATGACGTCAGTGCATGTTTATATATGTATATATTTATAATAACTGTTATAATAATACTAATACTATTAATACTCAATAGTGATAATAATGATAATTGGCATCACTCATAAGTTACAGATGCCAGTTTCTTCAGTGACAGTAGCTTAAGTAGACCAGAATGCATTGCTGTTGCCACAAAGCCATGCTGTGTTGAGTCAGCGCCGTAATTATTTTCCTCGACTAGAAGACGTTTTCTCTGCATTATTACTGTCACTCCCACTCTGACAGCCGACATGTGCCAAAAGCAACAGGTCGAGGCACATTCTTTGGGGGATTTTGGAAGTAGTAATAGGTAAAGAGGATAAGCGGTTCAGATAATGGATGGATGGATGGATAATAGGTAAAGTAGGAATTTACTCGCTGAAGTCATTCTTGATAAGTTGAGTGAAGGAAATAAAGGGGTGAATTATAGGACATCCTTTTTAGAATAAGAGAGTATATTTGTATATTACAATTGTAATATGTGTGGTTCCTATACCTCCTTAATGAGTTGCATCTTTGCTATCTGGCCGATGCTTATGAATGTTTAACAGACATTCAAGATGTGCATTTCTTCATATGCCTGTAGCTTGTTGTTACTTATAGATTCATAATTATGTGGAAGCAACCAGCAGTTTATTTCCACAGGGTTGGAAAAAAAAAACACCTTTTCATCAACGTGTTTTTTCTTTTTTTTAAAGCCACATCACCGTCGAGGATGTTCTTTTCTTTTATTTGGAAAGGTCAGCAATGCCGACACTGGCCCATATGCATAGTGGCATGAATCCCCCCCCAGGTGCCCTCACGTATCCATGTCTGCGGGTGTCGGGCCGGTGTCAGCGAGGGCATCCTGTTGTCCGCCGCTCAGGAGAACCTGTTTCCTTCTGAGTCACAGCTCCCAGCTCCGACACACTCGTCCTCATGTTACAGAATACACAGAAAGACAATGGCACACGAGTTGGGTGCACATAAAACAGGCACAAACACACATATATTCCCATAAGATTAAACAAACAGGCAGACAGAGGGTGAGACACCTGCGCCGGGCCTCCTCCGTCGCAGGGTAAATTATGATGGCAGACAAAAACTGTCAAATATTGCTCAGCAGGTGTTGTTGGGACTATACATCCACACAACCTGTTTTGATAACCTTAAAAGATCTTTGACTTTTCCCATATACACAAGCAGGAGCAGGTGATGTGCTCTAGGCTTTGGGTTCAAGACTTGAATCTCAGATATAATCTAAAAATGGATGTGATGCCTCATAATGTATTCAGAAAAGAAAGTGGACCATTTATGAAGGCCTCAGTAATGTAAAGTGTAATGTGTATTATGATTATTGGTAATATATTTGTACAGCTATTATTACTGCTTCCATTTTTAGGGCTGTGTCAAAATAACCTTAATATCAAGCAGATTTTAAAGAATGGACAGATTGAGGTTTGCAAACAGTATCATACAATATCATATTAATATATATTATTGAATGGATGTGAAACGTCCATCAATTGGACAGTATTGTGATATTTTAAGCTTTTTATTCAGTATTCAAGAGACGTCTTGTGCCTCTGTTTTTAAAATAATCAGCTGTGGAAAGAACATTTGGAGGCACTTGTTATTTTTACATTTCTGTTACTTTATAATTCTAGATCGGGGAAATAGTATGACTTTTATTCCTCTACAGACCAGCTTTTAAAACATGATGCATTAAACTATCAAGCAGCATCTTAATAAACTACTGTAGCTATAACTAGCAATTAATCACGAATATATAAACACTTAAAAGGGAACATTTTGCAATACGAATAATTAAACATTTTATATTTAGTACATTTTGCTGAATACCTGTATACTAGTACAGGTGTACAGTATACCTGTATACTGGTACAGGTGTACAGTATACAGGTATACAATTGTTGTGCATGTTGACTTAATTACAAATACAGAAGGCATATTTTTGCATATTGAGTTGATTTATTACGTCTCTACACTTTAGATATTTATTCTATTGTTGTTAGTTATTGCATCTATACGATTAACATTTGTGCAAAATTTGACTCTATATTGGTTTAAACAGAGAAATTGCACCTGCCCCCTTAATTTTAAGATGTAATCATTTAAATACATATTAAGTATCGATTGAGGAAGGAATGGAAATAATGAATCTCCCCCAACACTCACAACAGCCACTCTTGATAAAGCCTGCAGCTATTTACCACACACTAACAAATCCTCCTATCTAGAGTGCATACAGAGAATCAGCATGCTTCACAAAGGCGGACTGAATGGTGTGCGGGTCGTTGTGTAAACACGGGAAGAAGAGCCCTTAACCAAACAGAGATTTAAAGATACAGAAGAAGAAGAAAAGAAAAAAGAAGAAGAAGAAGAAGAAGAAAAAGAAGAAGAAGAAGAAGAGGACGCCGAGAAGCGAAGCAGTTCTGCTCAAGGAATAAATTAGAGGAGTGGTTGAGATAAGGGAGCGCGCTCTGGCGCACACGCGCGCGCGCGCACACACACATACACACACGTTCGGGCTGCGTGCGGCGCGCGCAAGGCTCGCAGAGGAGGAGGAACCAGAAATCTTCCCTCATTTACTTAACATCACTTCCCCACCGCCGGGAAAGCAAACACGCTCCTGAAGCTGCGGCGGAAGAGAGGCGACATCGACGTGAGTGAGTGTCCGCGTACGGCTGTCAGCACCTGGAGCTCCTGCGCCTCTTCGTCCTCCTCCTCCTCCTCCTCTTCTTTATTCTCAGGGACTGCGAGTCACTTTGTCGCTGATTTTGCCGGGACACTTGCGAGAAGTCTGCGGAGTCCTCTGGGCATGGAGAGGCGACTGCTCTGACTGATAATCGGATTGTTTTCCTGCTTTCTGAATAATGGTAAGTGGGAAATACTCCAGCCTGTAAAGTTATTGTTATTTATGTCGGCTGTTCTGGTCAAAGCGTTATATTTTACATAAAAATATCCTCACGAGATCATTCGGAAAGATTTCTGTTCAGCTCTGTTGGTGTTCAATTTAGATAATCTTCTAAATACAAATCGCATCTTATCCACAATAACATCAGAACAATATCCTCAAAATAAGCCTCGGAATATCAAATATCAAATCTTGGTACGTTTACAATAAAAAAAGAAACATCAGACTACATTTTTATTGTATTGTATGTACAAACATTTCCAATTGTTTTTATTAACTTCACATAATCCATATATATATATATATATATATATATATGTATTAGGCTAATACAATAATAACAATAATTGAAAAGGTGTGTTTTCATATAATGTGTGACACCAGACATACATTATTACCGTAATCCTTGTGGGGAAATGAACCATAAAGGCCTCATACAAACACTAAATGTCTGTTGAACGCACGTGTACAGTAAAACCCAAATTATATTATAATGCAGAAAAAAGAAGCCAGTGTAAAAGTAAATATTTTTCTTTTCCAATGGAAATCGTGTCAGGTCCGGTTACTATCATACATTTTTCTTCTTCACTTTTCAGCATCATTTCTTTTATTTATTCCAATACATTGTAAGATTCATCAGGAGGAGCAGAACACCATCAATACATGAGTGATTTGTTTCTCCCCGAGACTTTTAAAAGTGTGTGAGGCACCTTCTCTCAGATTGAGCTCCTTTGTTTTTCTTGGTGCTGGTTAAATCTGTGCAACACTTCTTGCTCGGTTTAAGTACAGAAGATTACACTGAAATCACCGACACCCCCCCAGCCGCCACGCAGGGACCCTCATTAACTAAATTAGGGGAGCCTCGCTAAGCATTTTTCAAAGGCTGGTATTCATATTTTTCAAGGACCCCTTCATGGCTCCAGACTAGAAACTCACTCGCTGTTTTTCCAGCCGTTTAAATCCCCTTTAAACATGTCGATCAGCTGCACAGTTGGAGGAGCAGGGCTTTAGTGGGGCCCTTTGGTTTGTGAAAACGTAAACAAGTTTAAAGCAAAGAAATATGACATTCCATTTTTTTTTTGTCTAGGATCTGTTTGCGATTTTCACGACATGTCATTATTACATTTAGTAGTTTTGAAATAAGCGAGATCTTAACATCGCTTTTTTTTCAAATTCAATTTGAATTAGTGTTATTTGAACTATAACCTTTTTGTTTTTTTTGCATCTTCATAGATGACATCAGGGCTTTTTGTTTCATTACTATCACCATTGTTTTCCCACCAGCTCAACCTCATTTCTGCTTTTTATAAAATATTTTTTGACCCCCTGTCAGAATCACTTATCTGAGATAAACCTGCAGGGGCAATAGCCAGCCAAAGTGGGGGTTTTATTTGAGATAGTTGCTGTATCAGATTCAGGTCTGTGACGGATTGTAAATCTCAGTAAATCTGCTTTTGTATACTCGTATTTAAACCCCCACAAATACCATCCGAGGGTCTCGGCGGAGGGGTGGTGGGGTGTGTGTTTGTGCTCAGACCACATAGCGAAGGTGTGTGCTCGGGCGTGTTTGATTTAACACTGCGGTTCGTCTCTTAATAACATTAGGCCCCATTTCTGGACTGCTGGGCCGGGTCCCTCTCAGCCTCTCTCCCTCTCTCTCCTCAGCCTTCATGGTTCTTATTACTAGCTCCAATAAATTGTGAATAAGCAGCAGCCTAAAAAGTCCCGGGCTGAGGAGAATTCCCCATCCTGTAGCGCAAGGCACCCCCTCTTAAGAAAACACAAATTAATTCCAAACCCCTCTGCAGCCAAACGTTTGTGGAATGATAAATATTTTCATAGGAAGCTCTGCTCTTCCTGACTTTATCTGCACCAATTTCATTATATTCCTTCACAGCCGCACAGTTCTTGATGTCTTTTAGCTTCTGTGCATCTCTCTCCTCCTCCTCCTCCTCTTCCTCTCTCTTTGGGTGTCAAACGGCCTGGCTGACTTGAACTCCAGGTTACAGCAGGGCTCACTTGTCGACCCTTAAAGTCTGAAAACATATTCAATCCATCCTCTTGGTCCGAATATGTATTATAGTACTCAAAGCTAGACTGATGAGTTTCATTTTGTGACTCTATTCAATATTTGGTGCTGAAATGTTTTAACTTTTTTCAGTTTTATGCAGCTTTTTGGTTCTATGACACTTCTGTATTCATTCACACACACACACACTGTCTTTGTGTTTGTGCTCAGCCCTGAAAACAAAAACATCTGTCTGAATGAGCATTTAAACACCTTGATTTATGCTTCACAGTGACAAGTTTACTTATAGAATAGTTTACTTTTGATAATAAAAGAAACATCAAATTTAAGCTATTGAAAGGACCACAGAAAAGTTAACCAATCTTATCTACTTTTAAGTCAACACTATCATCAGGGTGCATTTTTTGTGCATCTGTATGTTCATTTATTTTTTTATTATATTTCATTTCCTCATTGCTGAGCGACTAGTGTCACTTCTTTTATTTAAGTTTCTGTAGTTATTTGTGTCTACCAGCTCTGTCCGTATACCTCTTCGAGGGGTCGCCATGGAATAGAGTAAAGTTGAAGGCTTCTAGGTTTTCATGGAACGAATGCTTCTGAACCTTATACAACTTCAGAAGAAGCAATCATGAATGTAGCCTGATATGTGCAGCTGTCTGCATAAACAGAAAGCCTGACTAAATCAAAACTCCCCCAACTATTCTTCGTAAAACTTCTTTATTACTGTCAAGAAAAGCATTGCAGCAGATGGTGAAACCAAGACAACACATATAAAGATGAGAAAATAATTCTGAATTATTAGCATTTTAAAAAACTGTTAATTTTCCTTCTTGTTTATCTGAATAGCTAACTTTTGCTTTGTGTGTGTGTGTGTGTGTGTCAACCAGGTATAAGCCATTGAGAAGGAGTGTGTCTGTTTTGTTGTGAGTCCTTGTGAGACGTGTGCGTGCATGAACCTCAATATGTTTAGTGAAACAAAAGCTCAGGATT
Organism: Cottus gobio; assembly: GCA_023566465.1. Lineage (NCBI taxonomy): Eukaryota > Metazoa > Chordata > Actinopteri > Perciformes > Cottidae > Cottus > Cottus gobio. The sequence goes on from CM042222.1 coordinate 20,902,962, forward strand.
GAAAAAAAGTGTTGTGTGACTTATCACACTTCCTCCTAAATGTCTTCTCCTCTCCCTCCTCCTCTTTTTAATTCCCTTAAAGCCCCAGAGAGCACACAAGGAGGCCTCGTGGTGAGGTGTGTGTGTGTGTGTGTAGTGTGCGTGTGTGTGTGTGTGTGTGTGTTAAACCCTCGGCTGTCAGCAGACAACAGCTGTCTCTCTGACTGTCTGCACTCTCCTTATCTCATCTTGAGAATGGAGAAGCCACACACATTGCAGCATTTAGCCTTAAATGATCATATTTCATTATTTTTGTGTGTGCCTAATAACCGTTTGGGTGCTTCGCCCCCGAAAAGATAATTTATTATATATCTGTGGCTCTGGCTATTTTTACCTTCCTAAATATTGTTTTCTTTCCCACCATTTTCTCATATTTTATAACACCTTATTCATCCTGCGTTCTTATCTCTCCAAAAAGGCATAAATCACTGGCTTGCTTTCTCTTTTCTCTCACTTTCTCTGTCTCACACACACACTTACACAGTAAATCTAATAGAAGTAATTGGACCTCAGGCCGTGAGCTTCAGCTAGCGAGCTCTGTCTGGCCAGCTGTTAGCAACTACGGCGGCCGCTAGCCGTCTCCAGCGGAGGAGGCTGATCGAGGGCAAACCTTTTCATCCTAATGACTAATAAAGCAGCCAGTCTGAGAGTGTGTGTGTGTGTGTACATTTGTGTTTGTGAGACTTCATTAGAGGAAAAACAGGAGCAGCCATGCAGTCAGGCGTGTGTCAGAGTTTGAGTGTGCGAGCGCGTGTGTGACCAGATGTGTTTTTTTTTCTTCTATTACCTGGGACAGACCACCATCTGACTGGGGTCAGCCTGGTCCTCCAACCCCACACCCGCTCCTGCGGGCTGCTGGGAGGTCTGCCAGCTGTCCCTCGCTTTGACCCCTGTCCCGGGGCACTGGTTCTGGGGGAGACAGAGTCTGGGCCTTGGGGTAGGTGGTCCTTTCCCAGATTTGGCAATATTACTTGGGGGGGGGTAGTTTGGGATATAATTAGAGTGCGAGTGCCGTTTAATGGGCAGTGAAGGCGAGTGAAAAAGAGACTCTGTGCTGGAGGAAAACAGAGATAAAGACACTTGCATTGTGGAATAAAGAGGCTTTGATTACAGAGGGACAGAAGGGGGTAGCTTCTGGCATTAAAGCAGTCCTGTTGCAGGGAGTTAGTCAAGTGGAAAAGAGAGGCCACCGAGTCCGAGAGGTAAAGTTACACAGTGCAGACAGAGTGGGCAACAGGTTCACTGCTGCCAGGGATTAATCGGAGCCCCCCGTAGAAGGATTTATGTTCTATATCTGTCATTATGTGACTTAACTGTTCGTTCACTTTTAATTTAAAGATTTTCAGTATTAGCCAGGTGTGCCTGTGTTTTGGGTTATTTGAGGAAAAACACTGCCGAGTCTCCTGTGGGAGTTGAACCTGTCAATAAAGGGATGAATCGCTTGCAGGGGTTTTTTAAACTGGTTGCTCAAGGTTCTTAATTTCTAGTTGATAACGTAAACATGATAACGGCCGTATATATGCTGATGACGTCTGCATGGCGGCTGCTTGAAACCGCATCGAGACGGGTCGCCCTGATAGCAGACAGGTGACCGAAACACGGAAACATCTTACTCGGGTGTTTTTGCATTTTACCGTCTCAGCAAAAGTCAGATATGGCATGTGGAGTCAACAAAAACATGTCAGGTTACTGGTGACGTTAGCTTTTTTTTCCCAACGTCAAAAATGCACCACTGTTTTTTATCCCAGGTTTTGTTCCGTTAATTGATTTTGGCATCGCAACAACGCTGCGTTGAAGTGAATCAAGTATTAACAGTTTATCCCAAAAAGGACGCCAGTTAGAAAACAGCTGGTGTACTAGCTAGTGTGGGGTTACTGGCAGATAACACACGTTCTGCTGTGTGTCCTGTATGATGCTGAAATATGTGGAGGGCACACAAACACACACTTGGAATGTATTTGCCTGTTAATGAATTCTCCGGTTGCTGAGGTCGTGGTGGGTTGAAATGATCAATCCTGAACATCTGTTGGTGGACCACCAGCATGCCCGAGCTGTCGAATCACAGCTAATGTACCTGTTTGGACATTTTTCCTTTTAGACTACTTTACAACTTTCTCACTAATATCCTTTTTTGAAAAATAAAACTGGTTGAATTAACTGGTAGTTGGAGGATTAGGATTGTGCTCAATAGTGCTGCAGGAATAAGTCTTAAAAATAGTAAATATGTAAATGAGTCAGCTTTTTGGCCCTTCCGGTTCCGTCCTCTCGAAGTTTATGGGTTTGTGGTTTGATGCCTGAACTAAGGTCAGGCAACTAAGCTTAAAAGATTTAACTTTTTTGTTCGACAATCTAAAATCTATCAGTAAATGCCACAATTCTAATTTCTTGGTTGGCCTCATGTAAATGAATTGGCCTCTTTTTTGAGAATTGATCAATCATTTGAGTCATTTTTCAAACAAAAAAAGTAAAACATTACTTGGTTCCAGCTTCTTAGTTGTGAGTACCTCTTCTCATTTTTCATTTTCATTTTCATTTTTCATCAACAGTAATGTATGTCTTTGGGTTTTGGACTGTCACAATTTTTTTTTAAAGTGAAAGTGGTCTTTAGCATTGTAAAAATTCTGGTGGACATTTTTTTTTTTTTTACAATTTTTTAATATTTGATAGAGCAATTGATCAACCGGTTTATCCATAAATCTGTAAAATAATAGATCACCCCATATCACTGTGCATCGATGGAAAATGTAATCAAACAGCAAGGGCCTTTGTTGTTTTCAGCCTGTGTTTGTTTATATAAATATATTTTGTCCATGCGACTTCGCAAATTAGCAAGTATATTATATGTCAGGGCACGGTTTATTGAAGGATTATCAGGCTTAGGAGGACATGAGGAGTTTGCAGGCTCTGAAAGGGCTGGTTCTCTCTTTTTATCACTAGCTATTAGATATAAGAGGTGTTGGCTTTTACCCTCTGAATATGGATGTAGTTTAATAGATTTAAAGGATAAAGCTAAAACTAATTGTACTGCTGTGTGCCAGAGGTGGTTAAAGAGAGCAGTAGCTGGCAGATGGCACAGATTTCCACCACGAGGCCCCTGATGCTCAAATACTGGGCCCTTGTTCTGTGTCTTTTATCAGCGACACAGAGAGAGAGAGGGTTTGTGTGCAGCAGTGAATCAAACCCCAACTTTGCCTCAGGCACTTTGGCAGACTGTCCAAATTGAGGGCTCCAGGTGGGGTCCCATATGGCCCGATTATAGACCAGCAAGGCACCTTGTCTTGAGATCACGACGCCTCAATAACAGGTCAACCCATCGGGGATCACTGACTCTGTCTGTCTGAGTGGAGACTCAGACAGACAGTGACACAGCGTACACATTGACACAGTCTAACCACACACACACACACACACACACACACATCAGGCACCTGACATGATATTCAAATCTTTGTTGACGGATGTAAATAAAATAAACTGCTGACGGTCTTCATATGAAACTCAGAGCAAAACATTGATAACAAATTCTGCTCAGGTTATGCAAAGGAGAAGAGAGCTGGTCTTTTATGTTCAAAGTTGTTTTTTATCATTTCAAATATGTATTACAGTAAAATGCAGAGTTGTACTTATTTAAACGTACCAAAACCGACAATCAGCCATTGTGTGCAGCATTTGGCCAGAGGCAGAGATAATCTCTTAAACTCTTCTATTTTATTTGTTCTTCACACCACTACTTCCATCTCTTAAAAACAAGTGTAACACTATGAATGCTTTTGACAAATGATTATTGCATCTTATCCATCTTTATGGCGACCGGAATAGCTAGAAACCTTTTTTTTCCTTTTGGATGGGCTGATAAATGGAAAGTCGGCCGATGTGGATCAGTTTTGTGTCCGCCATCGTTTCCCCACTCAACAGTTTAGTTGAACTTCAGGTAAATCTGCACAAACTCAAGCGTCGTCCTTTAACTGTATCGAATGACATTTCAACTTAAAGCACAATACGGCATCCTGTGATGTAATCCGTCAGCACAAAGGCGAGAATTTGATATCCGTGAAAGAAGCAGTGGTCTAGCAGAACCCTGGGACCCAGGTGAAGCTGGTGGGACTGGCCTTGTGGCCCCGCGGCCCCCCGTGGCCCCCGCTGGGTTTGTTTTAGCTTCAGTTTCAGCCCTCGGCTCTCCACATCTCTGCTGAGCTCCGCTCGTCTTCCCTCCGGTGTCCTGCAGTTCCCATGGCCTTGTGCGCCCTCCTCCCAGGCCTCACCCTGAACCAGGAAGTGCCTTCCCTATCACGCACACGTTTTGTGTTTGTGTGTGCGTGCATGCGTGTGCGTACAGGACCGAGGCGGGGATGCAGCTGAAGTCAAGAGGACTCGTCGCAGGCGTCGCTTTCACTTTTGATCTGTGGGAAGTGCGAGGAAATGCTTAGCACAACAGCACTTTCCTTATTTTCCCTCCGTGCTGCAGGATCAGTGTTACTCTCCCAAGCTCCACGGACAAAGGTCAGATCAGGATCTCTGATAGCTGCAAGGTCGAACGGGTGATTTCAAGGTGGAAAAAAATATGCAAACCATTGATAAACATGGACACATGGTTTAGATTGTACAGATTTCTAATTGAAGCTAAAAATAAAATATTTGTTGCTTAATTTGAGGCTTTATTTATAATAAGATTAATAATATCCTTCAATTGGTGCAGACTAGATTATACACTTGTATCCAGTTTGCATCTTGTTTATTCCCTTGAGTTTTCACCTACTTAGCGTCACAGCTACAGTCCGTTTTATTTACGTTTGTTTTACGGCCAATTACACAGATGTGCAGGTGGATTTTTGGCTTTAAGGTTTTTGTGGTTGCTTCACGGTTGAAGTGCATTTATTTACTCAGAAAACACCGCGAGCTGTCTAGGGTGTTTTTAAAAAGCCGGGGCGGGCGGCTCCATCAGCTGGAGCTGACACAACATGAGACGTGTTTTCTTTGCCATTCTGTCAAAAACGCTCCCGTTCGTGACATGAGAACAACACAAAAGATGCTGTGGGTCGTGTCAGGCTTTGTGGTGCCAGTGACGCTCCTGCTCACTGTCACAATTTATGTCACTTTCCTCAGATAGCTTTTGCTTTTTCCCCCCCCGCCTCACCTTCATCTTCTCTGCTGCTGTAAAACCCGGCTGCCCCTATAATTCATGACTGTCATCTGTCTCTGTCGTTGTGTTGTCAGCCAGGTCAGAGGTCAGGCAGTTAGCTGCAGCTTTGCCAGATTGGAATGGCCCAGAGGCAAAGAGAGAGAAAGAGAAAGAGGAAAGAGGGAGAGAGACATAGATGAATGAAATAAGTAAGGTAGTGCACGCTGGTGTGCATTGCCTTATAGCTAAAATAAACACCCACAATTGTGGGTGTTGAAGAATGGCTGCCAGTGATGGTTGGTTGTATAAGGCCTCATACCAAACTGTTCTCTGAAATATTATTGCATGCTGCAGAATTAAGATTTCCCCTCATAGAAAATACTAGAGAAAAAGAGTGTGTAGATTGTCCACATACTTATATTAGTAGATGAAGTTACTTTCCCAGTACTACTTCTGTCACCCACAATACATCTTGCTCCAGATTCTTTGGTACCTCGTGTGAGTCAGCTTCAGGATCTGCTGTCAAACTCAGCTCAGGCTAATTCATGTGGCATTGACCTTTTGACCTAAAGCTTACTGAGCCGAGACCTTCCCCTTCCCTCTCTTCTTTTCACCTTTTTCCGCTCTCAATCTTTGATCCTTCCATACATCTGAGTGAGTGGGGCCTAATAGAGAGAAATACAATAAAAGAGATATTAACCCTACGTGAGACATTCTGATGAACTGAGATTGGAGAAAACCCCCACACACTGCGTTCTTGTTTTATTTGGAAAGCAGCCTTGTTCTGGTGTATTTCCTCGAAGGAGCTTCACACAGTGAGTCAGCATCGGTGGAGCATTTTTCTATAATCCTCCGTTGGAACAATGTCACCTGTCAGGTTCCTGTAACTCGTCATTTAATGACCAAGCTCTTCACATCAATGCCACATTCATTGTGTCCTCTTTCTTTCCGTCTATCCTTGAAACTATTCAGCTCTTGAACTCTGTGCTTGAAAAAAAAACGAAAACTCATCCTGCCGCAACAGGGCCGGAGGCAAGTCCCCATGTGTCAGTCACCTGCATACCTGTGTCCTGATGGTGTGTGCTTGCTATTGTCTCCACAGGAGAGTTGACGGCTCGAGAGGAACCTGACTAACAGCCGTGTGACGGGATATAGAGGATAAAGCTCTCTCTCTACAGAGTCAGGTGAGAGGGCAAAACTACAAAGGGAAGAAAAGTAAAGTGCTTGAGATGAAAAGGGGCTGCTCGCTGCAAGCGGCCAGTCTAACAGATTGTATGCTCTGAAAATAAAGTCATCGGGACTGCACATCCTCATGTTTGCAGTGAAATAGTTGCACCTCTTATCAAGTATTTAAAATGTAATGAATTAAACAAAAACTGCATTTTACAGAATTTACAACCATGCATTTTATTGTGAAGTTTTGAGTAAGAGGGTCTCCTGCAAAACAAGAGTTCTTCTCGAATTATACAAATGAATGATTAAATGTAATTTAATGTCATGCTAATACCTTCATTACAACTCTATTAGATTCAAGTTTTAGCTTTTTTACAATCTTTCATTGTGTGTTTTCTGACGGTGCCCGTTCTTGCCTCAATCACAGGGCTTCTGAGCATCCATTTCAAACTCATCGTACCTTCTGCAGGTGAGTTTACTTGTTGGCACCGAATCTGAAAGTGGAATTGCGTTACTATCTTGTCACACATTGCAATGTATGCATGTTTGTGTTTATTTAAAAAGTGGCAAACATGAATGGAAACTGCCACATCATTGTGAATTATAAAACTGTATGATGTCAATCATTGACTCATTAACGTTTATTTGACTAAAGACCGTAAGGTTTCCTTTTCCTTTTCTTGTAATGGTTTCAAACCATCTCTTTAGACGTAACCAGCGTAAGCCTCCCAGCTGATCTCTGTTTGCTTAGTTCTTGGCATTAAAATAAAGTGTTTGCATGTTTTGCATGTTTAGTGCGTTCTTCCTCAGTTCTAACCGTGACCAAAATTATGTTCTATTGTAGCAGATTAAGGAAAAGATAACCCGTCATTCATAGTTTCCTCATATTTTCTTCCTTATTTCAGATCGGCGGACGGGGAGACGAGTCATGGCTGCGTACGGGCAGACTCAGTACAGCCCGGCCCTCCAGGCCGCGGGGCCGTACACGCCTTACACTCACCACACACAGGGCTACAGCATGCCGTCCTACAGTGAGTGCCGACTAACATGCAGTTACATAGATGCATGCATTATGTTGATAATCATCTCAAAAGCAAAATGTAAATTGATGACTAGCGTTCAAGTAAATCTCAGATTATATGCATATCAGATTGTGGAAATTAGTGTATCTCTGTTCGCTTTCTTTTCTTAAATTGTGAAAGCAACAAGACGTAATATCAATATCAATTGGACTGGAAACTAATTCAGTCGCTTTACAAATAGTGGAACAAAAAAGGGGGATAAGTCAGTTTTTTTTTAAGAATACAAGATAGATATACCTACAGTAGTATTGGTCGTTGTTATTTATCGATCCACAGTCGAAATACAAACATCAGTCAATTTGTTTTATTCCTTTGTTTGAATGCCTAAAAAAAACTGCATAAATGACTAGTTTGTTCATGAAACCAAACAAATTCATCTTGTGCTGTACTTAGACATTAAAACAGAAGACGGCCTGAGTCATTCTCCAGGGCAGACGGGAATACTGGGCTACTCAAACTTCAGCAGCACTCCTCCCAGTCAGAGTCTCTACAGCTACTCGCACACACACGGTCAGTCGGAAACTCCGTATGCACTGAATGTATGGTCACGCCATCACACACACACCTTCCATCCGCCATCTTTGATTTCAACCTTACTGGAAGGAGCTTCCATCCTTGTGCTGCCTTCCTTGACTCTTTTACTTATTCTCTCCTCTCCTCCTCTCCTCTCCTCGTCTTTCTCTCTTTTCCTCTGCCACACCTGTTCTCCATTAGTTGCGGTCTGGACTCCTGGCGTCAAAAGTCTCCCCACCCCTCCTCTTTTCTCGGGGTCAGGCCCCCTTTCTCCACTCAGACCAACAACACAGCATGCGAGCGCTGGTGTCTGTTAGAGAGAAAGAGACAGTGAGAAAACATATAGACGGAGAGGATGGAAGAAAGGAACAAAAACAAGAATAACAGGGAACAAGAGATGGGCAGAAGGTCTTTGCTGAAAAACAAAAACTCAAATGAAGTGTGTGCAGCTCTTTGCCCTTGTGTGGCTGTGTGTGTGTGTTTTTCTGACTGTGTGTGTGTGTAGCCGTGTTGTTCGCATTCCTCAGTCGTCCGGCGCCCAAAGCATGACTCGCTCAGTGCGACTTTATGGCTCTGAAAGCAGCATGAAATTGACCTTGTGTGTGAGAAGGGAGAGGTTAAGGTGCATTATACGGAGGGGTGAGTAGGTTTAATGTTGCAGACTCAGGGGATGACCCGGTTTCCACTGTAGGGACGAGACAAAGGAGGGACAAAACAGGATTAAACAGTAAACAGATGAGGTTTGGTGTAACATACTGTATCCCAGTTATTTTACTGAGAAACTTAAGTACTGTAATAATTGGAACATGAGCTAATCTCTATATTTAAAGTGCCAGTGCATTCACATACCATCTTTATTACGATAGTGTTTTCCTACTTTTGCTCATTTTTGTAGGTTTGATGTTAGTTTTGATGGGTTGTAATAGCAGTGCACTCATGACAACACTAAAACAAAGTCAAACAGGGAAAGAAACAATCAGACGATCGGACAAGTTTTCAGAAAGTTTGTCCAAATTCCATCTGAACCACTTTATTTGAAGGATGGTGGGTCAAAGTTGAACAAGAAAAAGTCAAACATTTGCTAGGTTCGTCAAACTTATTTGGAAGTGAAAACAAAATAAGTCAAGTTGGAAATTAATGATTTAATTAATGTTTACAGACCAAAATATAGCTCATAGTTTTACCTCCAAAAAGTGGTTTTCGAAAACCAAAAATGTTTCTTTACAACTTAATGTCTAATGGTGTGTTCACACCGAACGCGACGCGAATTTTTCGCGCGACCAGATTACATGTAAAGTCAATGCACAGACGCGTTTGGTTGCGACAGACGCGAAATTTCGCCGGGCGGCGCGTTAGACGCGTTTGGCGCGGCGCGTTTGGCGCGGCGCGTTTGACGCGAAATTCGCGTGAGTTGAAATTTTCCAACTCGGGCGAAAATTCCCGTCGCGAAAGCCAATCAGCGTTGAGAAGCTCTGCGCGTCATCACCGCCGTCCTGCCGGTTTGAATCAAACAGTTGCTGATCCACCAGAAGTAGCGCTGGCAGCGGCCACATTCAGACGCTGTTGTGCGGCTACGGATGATATTATGAACCCGGACACGGGGGCGTTTGATGGTCCGACATTAGAGGGACTTCCACAAGAAGGTTAAAGCAGAACTAGTGGTTAGTTTAATGGTGGATGGCGGAAACGGTACTGTTTTTACGGAGATAAGCCACGGAGATAAGCCCCGCCCGCGTTAAAGCAAATTTGCGTTGACGGAAATTAACCACATAAAGTCGAGCGAGTAAACTCACGCGAGTAAACTCACTCGAATTTCGCGTCGCGTTCGGTGTGAACACACCAATAAAGTCGAGCGAGTAAACTCACGCGAGTAAACTCACGCGAGTAACGCGACGCGAAATTTCGCGTCGCGTTCGGTGTGAACACACCATAATTGTGTGACCACTCAAAGGTTTTGCCCTGTCGAGCTTAATTGTCATTATTTCAGTTGTACTCCAGTTGTACTCTAGTTGTACACCAGTTGTACTCCAGTTTTACTCTAGTTGTACACCAGTTGTACTCCAGTTTTACTCTAGTTGTACACCAGTTGTACTCCAGTTGTACTCTAGTTGTACACCAGTTGTACTCCAGTTGTACTCTAGTTGTACACCAGTTGTACTCTAGTTGTACTCCAGTTGTACTCCAGTTGTACTCTAGTTGTACACCAGTTGTACTCCAGTTTTACTCTAGTTGTACACCAGTTGTACTCCAGTTGTACTCTAGTTGTACACCAGTTGTACTCCAGTTTTACTCTAGTTGTACACCAGTTGTACTCCAGTTGTACTCTAGTTGTACACCAGTTGTACTCCAGTTGTACTCTAGTTGTACTCCAGTTGTACTCCAGTTGTACTCTAGTTGTACACCAGTTGTACTCCAGTTGTACTCTAGTTGTACTCCAGTTGTACTCCAGTTGTACTCTAGTTGTACACCAGTTGTACTCCAGTTTTACTCTAGTTGTACACCAGTTGTACTCCAGTTGTACTCTAGTTGTACACCAGTTGTACTCCAGTTGTACTCTAGTTGTACTCCAGTTGTACTCCAGTTGTACTCCAGTTGTACTCTAGTTGTACACCAGTTGTACTCCAGTTTTACTCTAGTTGCACACCAGTTGTACTCCAGTTGTACTCCAGTTGTACTCCAGTTGTACTCTAGTTGTACTCCAGTTGTACTCTAGTTGTACTCCAGTTGTACTCCAGTTGTACTCTAGTTGTACACCAGTTGTACTCCAGTTTTACTCTAGTTGCACACCAGTTGTACTCCAGTTGTACTCCAGTTGTACTCCAGTTGTACTCTAGTTGTACTCCAGTTGTACTCCAGTTGTACTCCAGTTGTACAATGGGTCAACAGTATTGCCTGAATCAAACCTGAAGCTGATAACAAGTAGACCTCCTTCTCTGTTCTCTTTTCAGCTCTTCCCAAATTACTATAGTTTCCCATATCACTTCCATTTTAAGAGAATATTCAGATGTCAGACATTATGGGGAAATGTAAATAGACATGTAAACACACTTATGATGAAACATACTCGTACATACTGCAGAGCGCTCAACGACTCTGCTCTGTTAGAGCACCACTTTTGGACCAACAAGTCTTTTTTTCGTTTTGTTTCATAACATATTTTAGTTTGAGTTGGAAAGACACTGTTCCCAAACAAAATACATTTGTTTGAATATTTTTATGCATAAATCATTTACTGCAAACTTCAAACGGTAATTAACTGCCACAACAACCGAATGTTTGAAGGATTTCAGAATGTTTCCATGTCATCCATTATACTGTACACAATACACTAGCACGCACACACAGACACACACAGACACCACAAAACGCCATTAAAACATGTACTGTACACTGTGTGTACAACTGAAACCAAATGGGGACTATGGGAGCTTTTATGTGTTTACTCAAGAGACCTCCTGTATTTTCCCTTCAGTCACTTTGAAGATTGTTGTGTTGTGAGGTTTTAGTGTGGTTCTTCCATTGAGTCATTTTTCTCCAGTTTGTCATGCACCGTGGAGGGGAGGAGAAGAAAAGTGGAGCAAAAGTGGACCGTAGTGTTCATGGAAGTTCAGACATGAGGAAGTATGTCTTTACAAATCAGGACCGTTCTGCTCATAAATCTTTGTTGCCCCCTGAGGGCAACTTTCTGTACAGCTAGCAGTCAAAACCAAGACAGGTCTTTCACAGAAACAAATACTGAATACGCTTTCAAACAATTGCCTCCAAGTACTTTATATACATAGTATTACCTTCCTACTGCAAATAAAAAAATTAAAAAAAACATTCAATAAACAGCACAGTTAAAAACAAAGCAATTATTTGCCAAGCTTAATTGCCGTAATCATTTTTTTAATCCAGACGCTCTAATTGCAATTCAAACAAGAATCAGCTCAACCAGCCGCCACGAGTTGCCGGTCAATGACAACGCTGGCATTTTAGAGCCGCCTGTTGACCTGACCCGCATGTCTTTGTACTGTGGAAGGAGAACCTGGAGGAACCCACACGGGGTTGCTCAAAGTTTTTACTTCGCTCGTTGAATATCTCAACCTCATCTACTTGGATTGGCACAAAACACTTTCAGACTTCCGTGGTTTCTCCAGGATTAATTTACTTTTTGCGCAACCAGGAGGTTGAAGTTTGTTGGACGGATTGTCTTGAAATTTGGTTCAGATATTCATGTTCCACTCAGGATGAGTTGTTTATACTGGAGATCCCTTTACTTCTAATCTGGTGCCATGCATTGAAATTGACCGATCAACACCAGCTGCACTTTAATTAGCAAATGTCAGCAGCCAGCTAAATAATAAACATTGTACCCGCGAACCAGCGTGTTGTGCTGCTGTGCTTACGATCACCCTCCTAGAGCTGCTCCCAATCTTGTTTTGTTCAAACTTGGTCAGTAAGTTCACTGATGCTCCTCTACCACCGAACCATCCGTAACCTTTTGAGATATCCATCCAACTAGCTCAATTCAAACGATGTCCAGTGCTGGAGGTGAAATAATGAATCAGACGCACAAACAGCGTGGACAGACTTGACAGTAAAGGTTCAGGCTGAGGCAGCATCCCTGTGGGGGAAGATGATCCTGCCCTGGCTGAGATGGTTCACATAGCAGCATCAGACCTCCTCACCTGCATTGTTCTGCCAAACATAAACCTCACTCCCAGCACCTGCAGCTCCGAGCTGTCAAAGTTGTACTGCTCATTATTTCCTCCACACAGTTTCACAGATCAGATCGAGGCTAATCCATTGATACCAGATGCAACACAGTTAAATATCTCACTGTGTGTAACTGTTCTCTGTCCTGCATGATGAAGTATATCCTAAAAGGTTTGACCTTCGTCTTCACATCATTTTTCAGGTGGTGGTATTTCACCTGGTATCTTTCAAGGCACCCATGCGATCTCAAGTTCAACCCCATTCAACTCGACCCAGCAAGTGAGTAATGTGACTCCAACGAGATTGTTTTGCTGCCAAGACATCTGAAAGGTTTCCACAATAGGATGCAGAAAAATATATCTGCTAAAAATAAGAGACAATCACTTCCAGCCACGATGCCAAATCGAGCCTGGTCCGCTACAGTAGGTGTCTCCAGGACCACAATTTGTTATGATGACACACACGCGCGCACACACACACACACACACACACACACACACACACACACACACACACACACACACACACACACACACACACACAATACCAGCAGCTGGTAATTATAGCTAACTTGACAAATAATATCTTGTCACAACTGTCTTAAATAAATCATATTGTTATGTTAAATGACACTGGCTCATTCAAGTCATTTGTTTACCTTTTGACAGGAATTTTCAGCGTACTCGAGCTACAGTCAGAGTCAGTACTCTCCGTATTATAACTCTCATCACTACAACAGCCCCTACCTAACCAGCAACAACATCAGCCCTGCTGCCGTCACAGCTCCGTTAGCCTATCAGCATCCAGAACACCCGGTCATGCTGCCCAATCACAGCCCAGAGTCACACACAGGTAAGGAGGGACAAACCACCTTTTGTTAGTCTTGTTGTTCTTCTAATGGACAACTTATGCCACAAGCAAGCATATCATGACAACCTGTTTTATGGATTATTCTATATATTTGAATATATAGGTGTCTTTTTGAAGAATGCTCTCGCTTTGTTTGAGTGATTTCTGTTGATTGACTTATACTATGTGCCATTGTTTCATCATTGTGATGTATATAATAATAAAGGGGCATTCCAGTGACTTAGTACTGCACATAATTGTGTCTTCCAAGAGACAGATACAAAAATAAAAAAAAATTGCTGTAGAGATTAAGATATCTTAACTTGCCTTCCAAAACACTGGATCCTACATTTCCCATAATGCAACTCAAAAGCATCTTTTGTATTCCCCATGACTTGTAAAGTAAAGAAAAGTCACTAAAGTGTGTGTGTGTGTGTGTGTGTGTGTGTGTGTGTGTGTGTGTGTGTGTGTGTGTGTGTGTGTGTGTGTGTGTGTGTGTGTGTGTGTGTGTGTGTGTGTGTGTGTGTGTGTGTGTGTTCCAGGAGAGTACCACCCGCCGCCCAGCCCCCCCACACCAGGTAAAGAGGAGGTCCCAGCACGGCGGGGGTCAGATGGGAAGTTGAGAGGGAGGAAAAGAGTCAGTGACCCCGCCCCCCCTCTGGACTCTGATATAGAGGTAAACACACACTCACACAGTGTAGAACATTATCAGTATTTCTCTTAAATATTTCTATTTCTCTCTCTCTCTCTCTCCCTCTCACACACACACACATAAGCCGTCATGAGGTTAACATTACATATCTGTTATTTCACTGCAGCGTGTGTTTATCTGGGACCTGGATGAAACCATCATCATTTTCCATTCGCTCCTCACGGGAACCTTCTCCTCACGATTTGGCAAGGTACGCTGATACGACCCCTCCCACTGTCATTTACTGTAAGGAGTTTGTTCTGTAGCTCATCGCACTTTCACAACATTGCATCATACGTAGGCAAATGGCGCAAAAGCCCTCGCAGCAACGATCTAGCCTCGCTTTAGCCCGATCACCCTTTGTCTCAGTGATCAGGTGCTTATTTGACTAACATTCAAAGGTTTGGCTGCCTGAGCCGAGGCCGCGACCTTTGGATCTCATCCCTGAGCTTTTTCACACGCTGGCTGTTTTGCCTTTCTGCCCTCTTGTTTCTTTTCTTAATGCACCGGGGCTGTTTGGCTACCCCGGCGTCCCGCGGCGTGATTGACAGCCGGTGGGACCTTTACATAACAGACGGGACAAGGGACGGCCAGTGGTGCGTTTCTTGGTTTTGGCCGGGGATGTGTGTTTTGAATTCTCACGGTCCCCCTGCGGGTTGACACAAGGCTGATGGGAGTTTGAGAGCAGCGTTTCTGATCGGTTCAGCCCCCGGCAGGCCATGCATGCCGTTGTTTCTTTTCCTTTCTTTTCTGCCACGGAGAGAGAGAGCGAGAGAGAGAAGGGGGAGTGAAGAGGAAAAAAAGGGAGGAAGAAACAACGAGAGAGATAGAGCGAGAGAGTGGATGTGTTGAAATGTGACTCATGTGCCAAGAATTCCTGATTCCCTCCCACCACCCAAACGCCCCGCTGCTGGAGCTCAGTTGGACAGACTCTGACATCAAAACTCAAGACATGCAGCTGAGGAATTAAATGATTGACAGCGGAAAAGCAGATTAGCGATGCAAAGCATCAAAACGGCCGGCAAGCTAGCAACAAGTTTTGTTTTTTTTCTCCCTCTCAAATTTGCAGCCAACTCATCCTTTTTTTTTTTTAGAGCATACATGATCTCCACTTCACCGTGTCGTGTCCCTCTCTCTGTCTACTTTCAACAGCCCAGACTCTTCCCATTAGGGTCAGCCTATAAACTCTTATCATAAACAAATGTTTTGGACCTTTTACGTGAAGGCAAGTCTGGGCCCAGCGTGCAGGAAAGACTAATGGCTGTGTTGAAAGACAGTTGTTTTCACCAGCTTGGTGAGCCAGAGGTGAATGGAGATCCACATGAGGAGCTGATTCCCCTGCAACGGCTCCTCTGTTATCTCATCTATCACACAGCTCCGCTCTCTGTTTTCCATATCGAACATCCTGCACGGGAGTAAAGGTGAATGTTTTCGGTGCTTTTTTTGTGTTTTTTCTTCTTGTCTTCTTAAATTCTTCTCTGGGATTACCAGGAAGAGGCTTTTATTTGTCCCTTCTCTATAAAGCAGCCCTCGTGTTTTGGAGGACGCCGGTGATTATAGATAATTATTTCAATTGTGAGACATGCAGAACAATCCTTTCTTAAGCCTTTAAAACCCCTCCTTCTTCTTCATTTCCATTCATCTCTTCCTCCTCTGTCCTGTGTTTCTCAATCCTCCCCCTAGTCATGTTCTCCTTGTCATCTTCCTCTTCATCTTCTCCTACTGACCTTTTTTCACTCTCCGTCCTCAATGATCTTTTTCCGTTTACACCTCTTTTTTTGAGGGGTGAGGGGTATTTAATCGTCATCATTTACCATTCTTGTGTCATCGAGCCCACTTCTAGCATTTGGAGCCAGAAGGCAGCTCCCTCTTGTCATTTCAGATGCACTAATCTAGCGTTCACCTTTGGCTGACACCGCTCTGCTTCTGCTGCCTACGCTGCCATCAAAACAATATGGCGCCAATTACATACACACACCTGCTTTTGTAGTCTTGAAAAATAACACGCCCATGCTGTTTGTCAGCCAGACTCAGGATTTATGTGTCTCTCTCCGGGTGATGATTTATATTGTGCTTATTAAGGAGCACCTGAAGTTGGTGTAACGCAACACCTGCGTGTTTGTTTGTTTGTTTTTTTGCCAATGCGAGAGAAAAAGAAGAGGAGAAGAGACGCTGGGTGGTGTGAGGTACTGATAAAGTAGAAAGAGAAAACCTTTACAGACTTACTGGTTCTAGATCTTCTTGTGTATTTTTCCCATCATTCCAGATAACTTAATAGAATTGTGTCCATTTATCACAGCAAACATAAAGTCTGCATTCATTGTTGTCTAATAACTAATCAACTCTTCTATGGATTGATTGATGGATTACATTTTCCAGAGAAATGTTTATTTGTCCAATACTTTGGTGTAGTACATCCAAGTACTTGCCAAACTAATGACAACTCCCATCAGCCTCAGTTGTACTTTGTGTTTAGTGCTAGATCACACATGTTGGCGCGCTGACAAGCTAAACTAAGATGACTCACTTGGTAAACAGTGTACCTGCTTAACATGTTGTCATCGTCATTGGCAGCATAGTCGCTAGCTGTTACAATCACACGCCACATTGGTACATTGGTACGTTTCCATCGTCTTTGCATGGTGAAGCAAAGGAAAAGCATTGGTACGCATCAAATATTTTTAGTTTAGGGACTAAAACTTGCACCCCAAAAAATCGGAGTTCAAACTTAAGGTGATTAAAGACGTTTATAAAGAAGTTTTTCACCAAGTGTAATCTACCAGTCAGCAGTGAATAACGTGTAACGAGACTGTGCTTAATTTACTGTAATGAATCAGGAAAATGAATTGGTGTAGAGAGATGGAGGGGAGTTGGTGGGCTAGATGAAGCCAAAACCAAGTTCGAAAAGATTGTGTGAAGATAAGAATCGGTGGAAAGTTTCGACAGATAGATATTCACCCTCGCCTCTCTCCCTGAAACCTGTTTGTCAATCCAGTTGATGAGTCTGCAGAGGAAGTGAAAGGAAAGCTGTTCAGTGAGACAAGCATGCGGCTGCTCTGACAGTCATGACAAGATGCTCAATAATCCAATTTGAGCTGATCATTCCCTTAATGCCAAACCTTTTGAGTTGTTTCTTCACTAACTATTACGGGTGAAGCCCCTGAAATGATGGAGAGATGATGTTCTGACGCAATATTATTATTCATATTTTAGATACACAAATAAATACATAACATCAATGCTAAGACTTTTGATTGGTAGGAAATTAATTGTGGTTAATTGTGGTTCAAGAAGCCAAAGAGAATCAATTACCTTCTTTGTGTTTAATTCTAAATAAGAGATGCATTCATGAACACGTCAATGTCAGTCGAACTTTCAAACAAGTTATTAATGGTAGGGTTGGTGTGTGTCTCCCTGTGTGTGCATCAGGACTCCTCGAAGGCCGTGTCTCTGGGTTTGTGGATGGAGGAGATGATCTTCAACCTGGCCGACTCGAGACTCTTCTTCAATGACTTGGAGGTAACTTTTTAAATTTGATTTAAAATTGAAATGTTTAGAAAATTGATTGATTGAAATACATTTTAGTCACTTTTTTCCCCTTAAACTGGTACATGTACACTACTTCTTTCTTTTTCCAATGCAGCACTCTGGTTTTTTTTTGCAACTTTTGCAACTTTTATCTCAGATTTATTTCCAGCTAGATGGAAAATAGCAGCAGTGAGAACTTATCCAACAGCATAAGCTGGCGTACCAGAAAAATCTTCCCTGCAACAGCCGAGCAAGAGGTTTGACATTTGGGTGCTATTTTCTTACTTGGCAAAAAGCACAGTAGCACTCATTGTAGAAATTCCCTCACACAACGTCTGTCCTGTATTAATTCTTACTACAGCATTTTCCAAACAATTTGCCCTCCTCAGTTGAGTAAGAATATTCAAAGAAAGGGGTTGTTAACTTTATTTTACAGTTAGACCCAACTTGCTGCCTAAAAACCACCAAAGTTACCGCGGACATTGGTGCAACCTCTGAAAACGGTGACTCCTCAAGTGCTCATTAAAATGCTGCTTTACAACCTGCTAGTGACTGAAAAGGCTTTACGCTTTTTTTTTTCATCCTGAATGCTGTGGCCTTGTTCTGACAAAGAAAAAAGATTAGAGAGGGACAGACATGGAGAGCGAACAAGTACACTTTGTGTCGTAATTATAGGTGTGTGTCGGAGCATCCGAGAGGAAAATTAGTCAAATGGGAGGAGGAACAGTCGAGAGGAGGGAAAGGAGCCAACAAAGCCATTTGCAAACCCGGTTCTTATCCCCCCTTTTGTTGTCAAGGCTCAGTAAATCTCTAAAGCAGTCGGCCACAGCGGGCTGACAACTGCTGTTAAGCTTTGAGTCACAATTATCTTGTCCCTCCGATGTCAGCAGCTACATCAGTGGCTGCGAGTTGTTATCGCCGCTGTCATAACTGCAACGCCACCAGAAGATCTCATAATTGTAATTGGCGTGCATGATTGATTAATCAAAGTCGGAAATTCCATTTGAACTTTTCCTAAAGAAGAAAAGTAGACGACTACGGCTGCCTTCCACTTAATCTCCAGTTTTTGAGCATGGATTAAAACGAGCGTGCTATGTCGGGGCTGCGTGGAGCTGCTGTGGTACTGTGGGGTCACTAGAGTGGCTTTGCAGGGCGCCACCTGAGTGGGAGGAGGCGGGTTGCAGCTTTTGAAAATGTAGTTCTGTGGAGACGGAGGGGGGATGAGGTCGGCTGTCTAACGCAGGATGGCTGAGAGGTGATGGAAGACCCCGTCTGGGGGACCACTAGAAGTTATAGGACTCAGTTTCTGCACTTATGTGTGCGTGGCTGTTGTGATGGAAAATGAACTACGTGGTACGGGAGAAGAGTTGTTTGAAGCAAACAGAGTGTAAGGTCTCTTTTATTTGCTTGCAAGCGGAAGTGAGTTCAACAGACGCGCATCTCAGTGAGCTGTGGAAGTGACTTCAATGAATCGTCGTTGTGCATCAGTATTTATGCATTCACAAGGCCTTCTGCGCGACATGCAGAACTTGACCTGAAGGTGCACCTGTCTTGTGAAACGGTTGGGGTTGAGTCTTTCTGAAAAGAGCGCCCGTCTTATGTCATTGTTGCGGTTGGACCCCAACAACCGAAACCTGGTGTTTCTACTGTGTCTCCATATTCTTTTGCTAACATAAGCAGAACATGACCTTTGTTCAAGTTTCAGTAAGCACATTTTAACACTTACATACATATTTTACCATTACACGGTGTGTTATGTGCGTCTGAAAGATTGTGGGACTTGAAGCTGTCCTAAGTTCAACGAGTTAAGAATTATTTTATTTCTTTTGAGTCTTTGATAGACATACTTGTGCATGTCCTCCTGGCCAACTGTGATGCTTTTGAGCTCCCTGCTTTAAGTTTTCCTCCTAAATATTCAATTTGAATAACTATTTCAAGTTTCTGATGTAACTGCATGTATCTGAAGGTGTTTTTGGCCGTCGCCGCACGTTTTCAGATCCAGCGTGGTTTTCGATCCCTGTGGTCTGGTTGGTTGCTTCGAAATCCAGCAGAGAGGAACAACACGCACACCACTGTGCTTGTCAGAGACAATAGGCCTTTCTTCTGTGGACCAAAATGTTGGACAGCCTGTAAAAAAAATGCAGATTTACTTAACTTTAATTTACTACGCGGTTGCACCAGAATCGCACAGCCATGTTGACTGTCCCGTATCTCTGGCGCCTCGCTGTCCCGTGTCCTGACATTTTATTTCCTCCTTCCTTGTCTTTTATGTTAGCTCTTTCTTTTTCTTTTTCTTCTTTTTTTTCTGTAGCTGCTATCACTCCCGCAGGCTCCCCCCCCCCCCCCCCCCCCGAAAGAGGAGAGACCTGCCTGTACAGGGCTCCACTCTGAAATGGATCTCTTCATATATCCGCTCTCCTTTTCATTTCCCAGGAATGTGACCAGGTTCATATTGATGACGTGGCATCAGACGACAACGGACAGGACCTGAGGTAGAGAGCGTCTACTGTGCTGCTTCTGCTGAGACGCTCCTCTGCTGTGGCTCGTGAACCAGACTTGCCCTCTGGGTTTTAGTGCACATGCGGAATAACTGCAGGGAGATGAGACAAAGAGTTTGTGCGCGTCTGTGTGTGTCCATGCATGCAGGCATGTGCATGTCTTTTATTTCCCCCGACTTCCACCGCCATATAATATGTCACAGGATTATCCAACGCTTTCATTTCTCATCAGAATATCTCTTTATCATTCCCCCTGTCTCCCTCGGTCCAGACGTTTTATTGCGAAACTTGTTGAAGCACTTTAGGATACTTTTAGGAGAAAGGGCCAGACTGTACCAAAGTACTTTTTTTTTGAAGCATTTATTTTATTGAACTTGGCCCTTTTTTCATTCCCAAATATGTTTTTATATTTATCCTAGCTGTGCTGGATGTCTATACTTAATGATTTCTTACTGACAAAGCTTTTTTCATTCATGGCTAAAACTCTACAGCGTCCACGATTTTCAATTTTTACAGCGTTTCTTTTCTCTGAAATTGTTGCGGTTTACACTGGCACGCTCCCTAAGTTTAATGAAGGGTTTAAGCACTACCTTCGACATTGCTTGAATAAATCCCTAAAGCAAGAAACAGTATCTATGCATATAGTCGTACCAGCTCTTAAAGCGCCCTTAAAGATAGCGCGACTATAAGATGCTCTGGAAAAATGCCGTTTGTGTCTTTATGATCTATATCCTGACTGTTTCCTGTATCGTGATCCTGCAGCACTTACAACTTTGGGTCGGACGGCTTCCAGAGCCCAGCGGGGGCCGGCTCTCTGTGCCTGGGGTCAGGAGTCCACGGAGGGGTGGACTGGATGAGGAAACTGGCTTTCCGATACCGCCGAGTCAAGGAGATCTACAACACATACAAGAATAATGTTGGAGGTGAGCCAGGCTCCTATTTCATTCAACACGGCTGTGTACAGGCAACATAGATATTCAGATTGTTGTGTTTTCTCTGAGGTTTAATTTAAAGGGTTAGGTGGCGACATTGGAACAAATAATGACAGAAATTAGAAGATAATGTTGTGATTAATATCACTATAACACTATGAATATGTATTTGCTGGCTAGGCCACTTGAGTTCAATTTGAACGCAGCTCGGCTTCGGACCGCAGTGATTTGTCTGGGTTTTGTATCGAGTTATACAAGCTTCCTGCTTCAGGAAAAGTACATTTTGTATTTTTCAGGCTCCAATTTGTCAACTAAACCTCTTATTCGAGATGAAAATGCATGACCATAATCACCTGCTCCTTCCAATGGGAACCCGTGTAAACATAATATGGCTCATTGCTGGCGCGTTAATTTAACTGGATCATGATGCGGTGAGAAGGAAGCCAGGTTTGTTTGTCAACTCGAATGTTCCAGAGGTTTTTCTTCGACATGGACCCTTGTGCGCTGCTGATTACAGCTGGCTGCTTCACCTACGCTGGGAACCATATGTCTGAGGTTCTGGCAAGAAGACGGTCTCGAACCGTCTCAGTAAATTAGATTTCTTTACGCATCGGAGCTTTCACAAGTTCACGAACCTCCCTGTTTTGTTTCAAACACTGACCATCGAGCTTGTGCTTCTCCCTGATGGGCAGGTTTGCTGGGCAGCCCCAAGCGAGAGGAGTGGTTACAGCTGAGGAGGGAGATGGAGGTCCTGACTGACCTGTGGCTGACTCAAGCACTCAAGGCCTTGGCTCTCATCAACTCGAGGTCAGGTCACGCTGCCACGGCTTGATTTACACCAGCAGGTCAATTAGCTGGTCGCTGTTCAGTGTTTAGTTTAATTGGGATTTCTGTGGATGAATACCCACCCTCGATGTGTCATTTGATGAGTCATAACTTAACCGTGGTTTAAATGTGTCTGTCCTGTCCCGTCTGCAGGCCTAACTGTGTGAATGTGTTGGTAACCACCACCCAGCTCATCCCAGCCCTCTCCAAGGTGTTACTGTACGGTCTGGGCGCCGCTTTCCCCATAGAGAACATATACAGCGCCACCAAGACGGGTGAGGAGCATTTCCTGAAGAAGGATTCAGAGATAATGACAATCATGAATGATAAAAAAAAATCAAAAAATGAAAATCTGAATTGTTTTTTCTCTTTTCAAAGGCAAAGAGAGCTGCTTTGAGCGTGTCTCCCAGAGGTTCGGTCGGAGAGCCGTGTACGTGGTGATCGGAGACGGAGCCGAAGAAGAGTCCGTGGCCAAGAAGGTACAACTCAATCTGTTATTTTATGACTGTGACTGCTGAAAAATGGGCCTCAACTAATCAGTTTGCTTTAAGACACACTCGATTTATGCAGCTTCTGTCTCGGAGCTGTTTTTTTTAACATATAATCTTTGCATTGAAATGTCCGACATTCTCCTGGGTTTGGCAGTTGGGCAAATCTTTTTTGCATTAAGCCTTCGTACATGTCGGCCAACATGCTATCCACGTGAACTTTGTCACACACTATAACTCCCTTCCAAACCACAGTCCATAATTCACATCTGCATTGCATCTGCAGCTAAATGTATGTTTGCCTTGCGTGTGCATGTTTTACATTAAACCTGCTTATCGTTTGTATTTTATTTTTGTTTTCACAGAAGAACATGCCGTTCTGGAGGGTGTCCTGTCGAGCAGATCTTGAGGCTCTGAGCCATGCACTGGAGCTGGACTACCTTTAGAGGGCGCCAGCTGTCACGCTCTGCTCTTCCACCTAAAATCACCAGAGTGCAGCTAGTGGGTGAAGCTGCTCCCAGAAACTGATGCGGTCTCACTTCAGGTTCGGCACAAGGCATTTGATCCCGAACGAGCACCCGGGCGGACGATTTCCCTTCAAAGCCGAAGGAACTGTGAGGATTTTGAAGCGAGGCTGCAGTGTATCCGAGACACGTGCTGGACCAAAACACAAGACCAAAGACAAATAAAGGACCAATGCTTCATAACTAACCCCAGGGAACGATGGTTAATACTGCAATTTTTTTTTTTTTTATGACCTTTTCCTTTTTTTAATATTCAGTTCATCTCAACTTCATGATAGGTGTCCCACTTTTGTACACAGAAAAAGTGATGCACTGAATGCAAAATATGTACTTCCTGTTTATTGAACACAGTGAGTATGTCTGCATGGATAAAAAAAGTTCAGATTGTTGTTAGATTGTTTGTTCTGCTGTGTCTTTTCTTATGTGTTTATGAGACTAAACCCGTTTTCCACTGAACAATACCATTTTAAAGACAAAATTAGAAGCAAGACTTAAAGATATGATGTCACATGGGGTAGATTATTGCCTTCATTATTATTTTAGAATTGTTTTATTCATGTACTATTCTCCTCATATGTAGAGGCTATTTTAAATAGTCTGATTGTATTTTACCATTATAATGTGAGCTATTTATTATTGGGTAAATTTACAACACAATGAGGTACTAACAGTTTGGGAGCACAGCATAAAAATATCCCCTTCAAAGACCAAAACTATGCTCTTGTAAAAATGTTTTGATAAGAAGTTGTCTTGAAGATGTTGTATTACAGGAATCCTTCCTTTTGATTCTGGGTTGTACATGTTGTTATGTTCTAACTCTTCTTCTTTTCTCTCCCGGTGTAATTCCCTAATAACCTGTTTGTAATATAGATGAACTGGTTGTGCATGTGCCGATTATACTGCCTGTCAGCTTAGCTATGATTTGTATATAATGCTTTATTGTCTATTTGTTTTTGACAGACAGTTAAAATAGATTAATAAAAAATAAATTAATTGCAATGTTGGGAAAGGTGAGTTGAGCTTAATTTCACAGAGTTACTTCAAAGGGACTGAATGGCAAATAGATAAGTTGATTGATCCATGTTTTACATTCAGGTTGAACTATAATGACCTTTTTTGAGGAAAGGTCTCCCTCTTCAGGCAGAGAGCAGAACTGCAACAACATCAACTATATTTGACAGTCAGAAGAAAGAAAAGTAACATAGCCGACAATAGATAATATTATTATATATTAATTTATTTATATATATACAAATACAAAAAGCAATTTTCAGAGTAAAAATGTTTGTTAAAAAAGTAACATTAATATAAATTAATAATTAAATAAATATAATTTACATTCACATTTAAATCATGCAAAGCAATAGAAAAACATGACGGTTGACAATAATTTACATGTTCATCAATCTGCGACTGATGCTGCCACCTGGTTGACATGATCTAGCTTCAGTTGAGTGACTAAGTTTTTACAACATCAATTTAAAAAAAAAGTATAACTACGCTGACATCAGAAAAGTCACGCCTGAATGTGACACCTGACCAAAAATAAAAAAACTTACAAAAACAGGGTTCACGCACTGCTGACAGAGACCATCTTGAAGCCCCTGATGGTGGAGTTGATGTCTGAGAGCGTCAGAATGGCCTGCAGCATCTTTGTTCCCACCTTGTTGGGGTTGAAGATGATGCGCTGCTTCAAGCTGCTGCCTGGACGCAGAGGCAGCATCCTGCAGGAGGAGACGGAGAAAATATAAATGAGTTCAGCACGACATGAAGTTTGCAGCTACGCTATCTCTATAACTGTGTGAGTGTCTTATCTAAGATTATATTTTTGTATTCAGCTAATCGCACACTTATTGTACTCGAGCAGCCTTGAATAAACCTTCAGTGCCTGTAAGTAATCATCAACCGCGATGTCAACACAGCCGAGGAACTTTGTGTTTGTCCTCGCCCCAAACACAAACATGAGCACAACAGTAGAAGTGGAACAAGCCTACATTCCTTCGACAAAGACTGTATGTCCTGTCATGCCACAGTGGCACTCCTGTGTTTGAGCATTCCTGGGTTGGCAGCCATTCACGAGGTGCACAAATCCCTGAAGTCATTCAACATGCAACATGCAAATTAAGGCAAGAGGTCTTTAATTCCTACCTGAAGTTGACCTTGCCCTGAATCAGCCCGGCCCCCGTCACAGTCAGTACTCCGCTCACCGAGTGGGAAAACGGGTTGGTGAAGGTCACTACGGCGGCCTGCTGTTTGTTAGGCACAATGGAGTCTTCATCTGCAACCTGAAGGACAAAATAAGTTAGTAAACCCTGATAAAATCCTTCAATTACTATTCAAATAACTCTGTAATGCCAGCAGGTAACGTGCACTAACTGTGTACCTGCAATCATATCTTCATACGGTGCAATAGTAGCTTGACGGGACACTTTTTTATTATTATGTCACAACTGTTATTATGTTTACAACTTTTTTTAGATTTTTCTATGAACAGTTGTGTATATGTGTGTGTTGTGTGTGTGAGCATATAGTGCAAGTGTGGAAGGTTCAATTAACAGTCTCAAACAATTTAAAGAGCTGCACAGAAGATTTAATTGCAGAATTTGTGCAATGACAATAGTTTCTTACAACTCTGAAGCTGCTGCACTACACATCAGAGAAGTCAATATTACAGATGCCTTGCAAATAAATTCATACATTATCCCTTTGTTTGGCAATACATATTTGGTACCTAAAAGTTAAGCTTTTTGCACAAACTCAAATTAAAGTTGTGCATGTTTGAGCAATTTTTAAATACCTGTATGGTGAGCTCTGTGCTGCCGATATTGAACTCCTCTGAGGCCAGGACCCGCTCGTGGCTGGTCAAGTCCTCCAGGACTACTGCGAGGTTGATCACGTCGTCGCCCACCACATTCTCATACTCTGCTGGGAGGATCTGCTGGCGAATGACCTTGACTGGAGAGACAGCGGGAGAAAGAGAAAAAAATGTAAACCACGATCTCTCAGAAGTTTAAAGTTTGAGTCTGTAGGTGAGTGAAAAGTGAATTTACCGTCCATGGGTCCCAGTTGTACGGCGCCGTGGTTTTCCCAGAAGGTGTCTGAGGGGCTGTGGTTGTATTCCTTCGCCTGGGCGTTCAGGTGCACTCTCATCCTCTTGGCCACCTTCTGCTTGTTGATGAGTTTCACCGTAAAGTGGACCGGCTCCCCGGCAACAGGAGCTTTATCCAGGGCCAGGACCACCATCAGGCCCCTTGACGAGCCTGTGGGATGAACATGAAGAAAGCCAGAGCGTGAGATGACAGGTGTTTGAACAGATGACCAGTCGGATTATTGTTTTTTAAAATTATAAATCACCTCTGCTTAGCGTCGAGTCCTCTGACATTGTGGAACTTCTTGAGGAAAGTGTTGAAGTTGGGCCTGTGTTGTGAAGATCGAAAGAAAAATGTAAGTATTCATGCAAACATTAAGCCACCTGATGAATTTTCTATATTTGGCTCGTACTTCTGATTAATTTGTAGTCCCCGGTGATGTTCTGGTATCTGGAGAAGCCCACAGCCTTGGTGCAGATGAGGGACCCCACCCTCTCCGTGTCCTTGGCGCGGCTGACCATCCGGCCCTCGCTCACTACGATTGCGTTCACGTCGGCGTTCACCTCGGCGTAGACGAAGGGGATGTCAAAAAACAGATCGATACGCCGATCCCTGATGGCTTTGACTGGGGCCGGGCCACAGCAGAACACTCCTGGGAGAGAAAAAGAAGAAGGAAAGGAAGGTTATGGCGATGTTTGTTCAAGAGAACAAGTTCAAACGCGACCAAAGTGAAATATTTCTCCCACACCTCCGCTCCTCTCCTGGGGGGTCGGGTCCAGAACCTGCCAGCCGTCCATTCCTGGTCCCAGATCCTGACGATTCATCCAGCACTCCACCCACACATGGAAGTTCCTGTTAAAGAGAGACCAGATAACATGTCACAAAGCATGAATAGACTTGCTTCTCAAATCGTATCAAGCCGGGGGCATTTTCACAAAAACACTGTGGATGATATTTTTACATTACATTTCATTTAGCTGACACTTTTATCCAAAGCGACTTACAATAAGTGCATTCCACCGTGAATACAAACAAGAATCAGAACAACAAGAATCAAGAAGGTACAATTTCATCAGGAAAGTTCATCAATATTTCATCAGTATTTGAAATGTGAAGTCGTTAAAAAGGTAAATCACCACTGACCATATGCTGTCTTTGCTGTGATTCAGCTTCTGCCCTGTTTCACTGTAGTACTCCTCGATCACCAGGTTGCCGTTGGTGTCGTGAGCGGAGTTGAAGTTTGTGACAACGCGGCAAGGAATGCCGAGGACTCTCATGACTGAAAGACGTAATGAAAAAAAAGAACAGACGCCCACATTAAACACACTGATCAACAAATCTGATGATTGCGTAATGGAACAAATGATCTGCTGTGCGTGCTAGACTGAAATGACATCAATCATGACGCAATACATGACTTGCTGTTGAAGATTTGTACAAAAAGTATGATTTATTTTAGTTCAGGTTTATCATGATGTAATCACCTGTGCACATGACGGCTGCAAACACCCAGCACTGCCCATACTTGACCGGGCTGTAACCGGACTGAGCCCACTGGGTCAAGATGTCCCCGCTCCCGGTCCACAAGGAGGGGTTAACTCCATCCTTGTAGTCCCCTTTCCATTTCCCTGTCAACACACCTTGGTCGTCTTCACTGTTGATCTGAACACAAAAGAGAAGATGAATGCAAGTTTCCATTTATGCACTCCAGTTCCCTAAAACATCAAAAAGCAAACTGGGACATCTTCCCAGATGAGTGTGATCATCTGTGGCGGTTTAATAACTACTTTCATCACCTATTTTAGTGCAATAATTACAGTGTGTCTATTTTGTTTTTTACTTTGCAGGAGGTGTGCGTTTATCTGCGGATCACAGTGTTCCAGTTCAAGCCCCAACATGCTTTTAATAAGCAGAAGGACGCACGTGTTGTCATGCAAAGTAAATACAAAACATTGGTGAAACAGAACACTGCTGGCTAGTGATTTATTCATATTGTGACGTTTCTATATTCATGTTGTGTGTATGCACTCACCATGGCAGACACGACCCGGCTGATGTAGATGGGGTTGTTTCGATTCAGGAAGTCCATTTTTCTGTTCATTTTGTGCTGAGGGCTGACTTGGAGCAGATTCAGGCACGCCTCCAGAACACCGGGCTCAAACTACACAGGGAGGGAGAAAGGGACAAGAGAATTAAAATCAATATTTAGTGCCAATTTGGAGCATATTCTAGAAATCAAATAGACTAATACATGCCTGTATAATATAAAAGTGGACACTTGAAGCAATATGTTACCCTTGGGGCAAACGTTGTGATTTGTAGTATTGGGGCTACATAAATGAAATTGACGTCACTTGAAATGCAATTAAATAACAACAGCACCACAATAAATACTACATTTATTACTTTATCAACAGTCTTAGGCTTTGTTCGAAATCGCATCATAATATAAGGCCGATGGTTAATATAATTAACCACTTGGATAAAAGTGACGTTAAGGTCCAGTGAAGAAAACAAAACCTGGAGCTTACATCTATAATGTACTGTTGATAAAAAATATTAATTTATTTAATTTATGAATGAAAAAATACTTATTTTGCCTTAAAATAATACTGGAAAATCAAATTGAGCAGATAAGTTATATATATATATCACTATATATATATATATATATATATATATATATATATATATCACTATATATATATATATATATATATATATATATATATATATATATATCAGGTCACTTGAGGCAGAGCAGTTCACTTCAGTGTGAGCAGCCTGGTGATGTCACACTTAACCCTTCATTTAGAGTTGAGTCAGCACCTCCGCTGCAAATAAGCTGGTGATTTTCTTTTTTCTTATTGAACATTTGCAAAAGTTCTGATCAACATGTATGTTTTTTTGTTTTTTTCATACCTGATCAAAGGACCACGGTCTTGACTCAATATTCATAGCTGTCCCTGTGAACAGCAGGCCGGAGTCATTCTGGATGTACTCTTCTCTCTGGTCCTCAAAGGGAATATACACAACATCCTCTGCAAGAAACAAACACAAAGAGACATTTAGCACATCCTTGAGCATTGACATTTTAAAATGCATTTCCCTAAACTCCACAAATATATTTGTTTTCCCTGTTTTGTAAAGCTGGCGCCAGACATTTACTCTGATGAATCTTCACCCCTCAGGTATGATTCACTCTGCATTGCAGCGATCAGACGCCCATAAAAGAGACTAATACGTGAGCAAAGGTGATGACTGTATGCAATATATCATCATGAACTCATTCAGCCACACAACCCATATCTATTTGTCCATGTATGCATTGGCTTGCTGCAACATTACTTCTTACAAAAGGTTCTGCATCACTTCACTGGCTTTACTCACCGCGGCACCAGGGGTTGCACAGCAGGATGAATTTGCTGAACGCCCAGGTCTTGTTTACGCCCTGAGTGAACGCATGCAGCTGAAATCCGTAGAAGCCCACCGCGGCAGAGGCAGGGGAGGAGATGACTATGGAGGGGTTCTGGAGGTTCAGGTCCTGCGGGTCCATGTAGGCTTTCCAACGGGAGGGATCAACCTTCTTGGAGAAAGTGACGGGCATCACCACATACAGGCGGCCTGAGGAGAGAAGAGAGACACTTAAGCAACAGGATTTTAAGTTGTGCTTCAGAATGGTTGCACACAATAGACGTTCATCCGCAGGAATCTACATCTCGACTATACCTAGCATCACTTTGATCCTCAGGGAGTCGGTCTTGGGGTTGAAGGCTCGGCCCTCCAGTTGCACGCCGACTCTGATCGGGGCTCCTCTTCGCACCACCAGGGTTTTGGAGCCGTTGAAGCCCTGTGTCCTGTGTCTCTCCATGTTTTCTGATTCTTCCAAGTTGACATTTTGTATTTTCAAGTCTGCAAATGAAGGGATGAAAAAATAATTAAGATTCTGATGCTGTTTACCTGTTAGAAGCAACTAGAAACAGAAAGATCAAGAACAAAAACTGTGAACTGATAAAAAAAAATGGCTTGCATTTGTGGAGACAAATCTCACCTTCCATTGATGGTGTCTCTTTGCCTTCAATGCAATGTAATACATCCCTGCTTCCACCCTCTGCTGCTATATAAACCTTTGCCCAACCTTGTGGGTAGGGCTTTTACACGTGGTAGTGCCAAGGGAAACTGGTTTTCCTTAAATGTTATCAAGGCCCTCAAGTTATGTGAATGAAAACACACACAATCGAAAGGAACACTCCTCCTTGCTTGAGATGCAGGTGGACAGTGTCATACGTAAAAGCCTTACGTGAGCAATCAGACTCACCCAGATCAGAGGAACAGACACACATAGTCTGTTGGGCGTGAACACTTGCACCATGCTGCAAAGTTGTGTAATGCAGATTCCAGACCTGTAGCAGGATAAGTAATACTACTATATTGAGAACAAGTGAAAAGCAATCTAATTGTCTAATTGAAGTCTAACTGCAGATTATTTGGCATCATGCTACCTTGTATGAGCTGGTTGTGAAATAGTGAGAAAGTGAAAAGGTGATTCAGGTTTCTGTCAGTTTATAAGTTGCAAGTATTACATTTAATGCTACATTCTTGCTATTGTTTCTTTTCTTTTTTTTGCTGAGAAGCTTATTATTTTCCACATTTGAAAAGCTGCCTATAAGTTCTTATTTTGTACTTGTTTGAAGTCAATAATCAATAAACAGCACCTTAATTAAATCCTTGCTTTTCTCTGTGTTCTGCTTTGTTTACACAGCTTCAATCATTATGAATGTCTTCATTTTAGTTTTTAATCTTTGAGTTTGGTTCCTCTGTTGTGTCTGTGCAGTGGACCTGAATGAGGAGTAATCAGCAACATGGGCCCAGTGAGCATCAGGCATTAAAGCAGAAGAACACACTCCCATCCATGTGTTTGACTTGTATTGACTTATATGTTGGTTAATAAATCACTTAATTTGTTAAGCAAACACTTTTGCCCGGCTGTGACAAATCAGTGTCAAAATTTAAAAAAAATAAAAATAGATTTTATTGAACACGCATTGTTTTGATCCAATTCTGAACTCAAGTCTACAAGGCAAACGTCCTAAAGTGTCATTTAATTGGTAATAGTTTTTTTGGCATCGTTGCACAAGGCCACAGTGACTTGGTGACCTCTACCCCAGAGCAGCAGTCTGGGAGTTCCTGTGGCGGTGAGAGGTGTTTCTGGTGCCTCAAAGATAAAACCGCTGTATTGCGCAAAGCATGAGTGCATGAATCAAAAATGATGAATCATTGAAAATGGAATGTACAGCATGGTGGGTGGCATTTTTGGAGAATGAATACAGACTTGATGTCACGACAAGGATTGTCGCTCTATTTATGTAGCTGGTGTCTCCATATCACAGTTAGAATTAATTCTTGAGAACACCTTTTAAACTAAGACATTAAAGAAATGTGAGACCAATCTTTATTAATACTCTGCAAGAAAAGTTTCAATCAGTTGGCATTTTGGACAATTTCAGGACTTTGGTTCAGACAGAAATATTACACTAAATATTGGATGGATTGCTATGACATTTTATAAAATGTTGTCGTGGTTCCTTGAGGATGAATTTTATTCATAAAACTGGTCAATTAATTAAATTAAGCAATCTGATTGGTTCATAGTATGACTACATGACACTTTAAGATAATTATTTCATCATAGTCGCTTCGAGACAGGGATAACTAACCACCTACACGGAACATGCTACAGATCAAAAGAGCTCATTTTATTTGCTTTAGAAACTGTTGGGTTCATTTATTCAAGAACATTCATCATATATTATAAACATGTGTTTAACAAGAAAAGCTTAAATCTGGTAATAACTACTTTAATTTCAAATGTTATTAGTGTAGTTGAGTAAATAAAACAACTGGAGCCGTAGTAGTATTTAAAACTGTATCAAGCAGAGAACTGGATACTGCAGTCAAAGGCATTACAGTTGACTAAATCAACAAGGTGGTGACTGAGTGGGAGCTCAATGGCTTATGGATGAATATCGCAATTGCAAAACTGATGATTAAGCCTTAGAAGAAAGAAAAAAAACAGGAATCAGTTTCGACTGAAACACAATTTCATTCAGTCCTCACAAAATATCTAATTATGGCACACCTTTGGCTTTTAAACATCAGAAATATTAGTATATTGGCAAAAACTTCCAACATGCATATCCAGTATTTAACAGTTACTCATTTTAGTGTGTCTGTTTTAGTCATCTTTTTGTCTTTTATTCTGAGTCAGTAGTATTTATTTAGTGACATACCACTGGTAATACAAATCAAGACCATTCTACAATCACCCAAAATACCAGCAGAATAAAAAAAAAAAAAAACACTAGGTATATAGAGATGAAAACGCCTGCAGGTGTTGCGGACGTTCTCTGTTGTTTCGGTTCAGAGCCAACATTTGACGTAACAATGACGTAGTTGGTGGAAGAACTAGACTTCTTCAGAATTTCTCTGGAGGAGCTAGGGAGCGCTTAACAACGTAACCTCTTTGTTCTCTTTGCTTCTGTTGTAAACGAGTTAGGTTTCCAACGACAAAAATGCCTTCACACAATATACAGTGCATGCGGAAAGTATTCACAGCGCTTCACTTTTTCCACATTTTGTTATGTTACAGCCTTATTCCAAAATTGGTTAAATTCCTTTTTTTCCCTGTTGTGTGTAGAATCTTGAGGGGAAAAAATAATTTAATCCAACAAAATGTGGAAAAAGTGAAGCTCTGTGAATATTTTCCGGATGCACTGTAAGTGCAGAGGATGTTATGGACAAGGCTTTGTGGTAATTTCACAGTTTTTTAGCTGACTTAATGGATGATTTATTCGAGCCAGATATTACGATATACCAGCATTATAGCTCGCTGCTGGCAGAGAGCTTCCAGAACCTGAGCTGCCGAGAGGGAAGGAATGAAGCTGTAATGCGCTGCCATTGACATTGTGGAAAATAATGGTTGTTGTTGGCGTCTATGAAGCGTCTGTGTTTTTATTTTATTGCCTGCATAAGTATAGGTGCAACTTGGCAACACTATGTTTGGCAGAGCGTCAGGAGGTCAGGCACAATGCATTCTGGTATTTGTAGGAACTGTCTGCACATGTTCACGAGCAGAAAAAAAAAAATCTGCTCTGTCAGTCAATGTAGCACTGAGGAAGCTTCAATGGTACATCTACCTTAAACACTGATTGGACCTCCAGATAAAAGGAAAAACGGTTCCTTTAAAGCAGATTTAATCTAATATCAGATATACTGGTCGCTATTTCACTAGAAATTTGGTGCGAGTTCACACACAAAAAAGTACATTTGTCAATGAATCAAACATTAACACAAATGTTATAATCTAACATTCATTTTTAAAAAGGCAACATTCAATCCTTTTTGGAATATTAATAATTATAAAAAAAAAAGAATAGTGCATTGTCATGTATTGTAGGAGCTGGCCCATAATGAGACAAATTACATAATTTCTAAGCAGCAGTCCTTGGCTTATTATAAACAAGGAAGTCCGTGATGTCATGCCACACATTGCTGTCATGGTAGAGGTAGTTCATGGAGGACTGCAGTGAGGGCTGCAGGGTGTGAGGGTAATATTCAAACAGCCACAAGACGATGCCCCACACAAGCGTGGCAAAGAGTGGGAAAAGGTCACGTTTAGGCTGGGGGATGAGCCCTTTCTCTACAGCCAGCCGAGAGAGGGCGAACAGGATCCGGGACAGCAAGTACATGTTGATCTAGAGAGGAGCAGAGAGTTTTAGTCTTGAGTTTAGGACGATGTGCTTGTTGATGTACAAATAGGATCCAGGTATAGACCACTTCAAACTGTGCAATATTAATACACTTTTCATAATAGTTATATTTATTCTGTGTGTGTGTATCTAATTCAGTATTGTAGTTTTTTTTTTATCGTATCATTTATATTACTTGTTTTGATTGTTTACTATGTCGCTTGTGTGCACTTTACCCTGTTTGCTGCTGTAATCCTGTAATGTCCCCACTAATAAAAAGGAATATCTAATCTAATCATACCTGGCTATTGATGTTGTTGTTATCTCCGAACACTAACCATCCTCCAACACAGGCGGCCAGAAAGGTGTGAGACTGCAAACTCTTTCCCTGGCATCGCTCCTGCAAGGCTTGCAGTCCTTTGTATGTGAACACAAAGCAGGCCAGGTTGCGGGAGTGGGTGTAGGTGGCCTTCAGAATGGCTCTGAGCTTGTCCTTCAAACTATTAGAGAGAAGAAGAAGAAAAAAAGGAGGTGAAGGCGGGGGAGGGAGGGGGGGTTGAGACTTAAGAAATATAAAAAAATATATTATAATAATCCTTACCTGCCACTTCTGAAGAGAAATGTCATTACCAGAGCATGTGGTGCTCTGATTTTGGCTCCATATCTGAGTGGAGAAAACATAATAATAATAATAATAATTATATTGTCAATGCTGTCTGGAAACACAAGTGGCTACAAAACACAATACAACCTGCTGTTAATACTATTTGGTGTGTTGCCACTGTAGTACTACACCTGTTAGCGTTAGCTACTAGCTAGCTAGCTAAGTGGTAAAGGGTTAAACTATACGAAGTTAACGTAGTATATATTAAATATTTAAACTTACACGGCACCGTTTCTGAGTCCCTTCAGCACTGCCAACGCAGCTTTGTACTTCTCTTGCTTCAGGAGGTTGTTGACAGTGTACAGAAGAGTGTTAATCAGATCAGGACCTGCCATGGTTGTCGATATAGCCGAGAGGACACTATTTCATGTTGCACACGTTCCAGCACGGTGTGTCACAGCGAACATGAGCCGTAGTGTGCAGCGTTATGGCTTAGGTTCCTATGTAAACTGGGCTCGGTGAAATGGTGTGGTTTGTATGATACTACGATTGGAAATTATTTAAAAAAGTGTGCTTTTTGTTGAATTAATTATGTAAAAAGTTGAACTGTTTCAATAATGAATTCTCTACTTTTTTAATGTTTCGAATAATTTAGGCTACATAACTGTTACTGTCCACTACTAAGTAAAATATCCTGCATTCAATACTTTCCTTATGCAAAAGTGTATTATCAGCGACAATAAAAAATACTCTTAAGTATGAAAAGTAAAATGAATTGTTCAGTAAAATGTTACCCGAAGAAGTAGGAGAAATAGGAAGTTGGAGAATTTTCTCAACACAAAGAAACACTTCATCATTCAGTTCATCATAAATATTCACATCCTAAACACACATTTTGGAGATATGGTTTTCACTGGACAGGGAGTGTATGAAAATAATTGTAACCTGAAAAGTAACAGTTACAGCAGTATGAGCTATACCGCCTTCAGAGCAGCTTTCCTCAGACTTGGTGAGTAACTTTGGCAATTGTATTAGTCATTTAGCTTTTGTATACTACATCATGTGAGATTGAGTTTCAGTAATATTTACAATGGGAATTGACCAAAGTTAATCTAAGGGCGTACACACACACTATTCTGAAACATTTTCCAAGTCAACCCTCATGCTCAAAGCAATAAATCAAAGAAATGCATTTTTAAACATTACGCTCCGTGCTTTGCATTCTTAATCTGTCTAGTTCCTTTATTTTCATCAGATAAAATATCAGTTAGTATTCACATCCTTTATTTTAGTAAAATTAGTACACCAAAGTAAGTCATTAATTTTAAATGCTATTCTTAAAATATCAAATGTAAAATAACTTGTGCAGTGGTATGTTATTGTGCCCTTAAATGTTAATTACTGTTACATTAATGTATAAGCATATTCTGAACAAATGTGAAAAATGCTGCTTTGATAATAATTAACACTTCACACGTGTCCTGCAGGAGCCCAGTGTTTAAATTGTTTTATTACAGTTTTTCTTCTCTCAATCAATCCAGTCCATTGTTACATGAAACCCATCCTACAAATAAATATTCAACCGTTGACTTCCACTTATCAAAAAAGTTAGAGCTTCAAAAGAACAGTGATTACACTATCAACATGATGTACAATGCAATCAGTACAACTAAACCACTATTTTGCATATGTCTATACATTTAACTGCTCCATGATCTGGAACACAGCAGTGATTAAACAGTGAAGTGGTTAATTCAACCGGTTTGGAGTGTCAAGGTGCTAAATTATTAGTTGTAATCTGTTAAAATATTCAACAGTAAACATTTCAATTACAAATCTATTTTTTTCTTTTTTTTTTTTAAAAATCAAGATTTCCTTTTTACAATAATCTCTTAACAAGTCTACAACGCAGTATGTACACACTGAGTGTTGTATGTATGGGTGTGCATTATTGTCAGTAAGGGGATAAATGTAAGTTAATGTGAAACATCTGACACAATTTAGTGTAAAGTGAGCAGTAACTGGTATTGACTGAGGGCCGATACACCTTTCAGGTCTTTTTTCTGTAGTACCAGCATTGACACGATAATAAGACATCAGCAGAGTCATGAGCACAACGTCCTTTTACCTTTTACATGGAACTTACATTTAATTTGCTGAAACGTAATGTGTAATGAAGATTGTTCAATGATCTGGATACACATTGAAATGATACAATTTAATTTACACCACACTGCCTATATATACATACACATACACACACACACACACACGCACACGCACACTATACAACTTGATGCTTTGACAGATACAAGTCGTTAAAAAATATCACTCTACAGATTTAAATTGTTAAGATTTTGTATCTATGATTGAAGTAGCAGCGCTACCTTTCTGTAAGTCACAGTGTTACCCACTAATATGATAGAGGTCAATAAAAAACATAATAGTGACCAATGATGTGAAATGTGTAATAATCTTGTTAAGAACTGGTCACATGTAATGACTTAGACCTTTCGGTCAAATGCTTTACAAAAAATAATTAAATTAAATCCTTTGGTAGATTGGTTCCATAGTCATTTTCTTAAAGTTACACTCTACCTGATACTAAAAAGAAACTTTAAGTTTGACGTTAGTGGAGCTATTTTTGGAAAAGACGTGAAATACACTAATATACTACTGTACAAATCTGAATACCTAACACCCTATAAAACTAGGGCCACTTATATATAACATGAATTAAAATCTTAGTTATCAACGTATACCTGCAACTCAAAGGGGTCCACTGCTTGGATGGACATTTTCTACTCTGTAAGTATATTTACATAAACTGCATTAGTCACTGAACACATTAAACAGTCATAATTGATCTATTAGTAATAATACTTAATTCTGGACGTGGACCAGAGAATTGGCTACCGTTCAGTGGGAATAGGTCATTAATCAACAAAAGATTGTTCTCTTTTACGCAATGCGCCCTAAAGCTCCCACTTCATTAGTAACAGCTAATAATAATCAATAAAAAGACTTCACTCTGACTGCAAAAGGAAGTGACCACACAAGGCCAAACAGGCTGATAGTATATACAGCACAGATCACTTTGGGAAGGCAAAGTTATCAAATCAAAACCACAACCAAACCAGTTTCACCAAATACACTTGCAAACATGCAAATGTTCTCTATTACATATTGAGACTTTAAATCAATAGCAAACGCTGAAACTTACCAAAGTGTTATAAAATGATCAAACAAATCACTGTTTGGCTCCATTATTGGCAAACATTGTTTTCTACAAAACTATTGCACATAAAAATACACCTCTCTTAAGAACAATCACAACCGACTTCCTGCTCACATAACTATGTGCAAACTAGTTCAAGGTTTCAACTTATTGTAACGTTAAGAAATCAAGCTATCAAAAATTAAAGAAGAGAAACTAGCATCACAATTAGCATGATCATATTTATCAAAGTTGATAAGGGAACTGCGTATGTGCTACGGGAGTCAGCTGTTTATATATTAAAAAAAAAAAAAAATCGGTCCATTCATCCATCTTTTCGACTAAACAAAAATAAAAGCTGCGTCTAAAAGACCCAAAACCATATATGTGCCATTGATGTTACTTTTAGATATGAACCTTTTTTCTTTTCTTTTTTAAGTCAAAGCACACAAATATGGTTATTTCCTCTAAAATGTTTAATTCTAGTGCATAAACCCGACGAGGCGGCTCTTAAGAAGTTACTACTGCACAGATTCACAGATGTACGTGTAGAGCGCAGACATGACGGGGTGAGAAAGGCATCTCTCCGGCCTCCATTGTCCGATAGTGGGCTGACACTGGGGGAAGGGGGGGGGGGGGCATCATGTAGGTGAGAAGTGAAAGAATGAGGAGGGTTCACAGGTGTCTTGTGGGGAAAAAAAATGAATTTGTGGCGGAACAGCTTGGAAACAGTTCTGACTGCCAATGATAAAGTTATAGAAAATAAAGATTTGCGCGTCCATCCACCAGTTAAAAAGCAGCTCCTGGCTGCAAGGAGAATCTGAGAATCAATTTCTCTAGTCTGAAAATGGACTGTGGCTCCTCCAAGCCCATTCTGCTCCATCACGTCTCGTGGTGCATCACTCCTGCCCAAAGCCTTCCGTCTCCTCTATGGCGAACATGAGCTTCTCCTTCAGCTGCTCGTAGCTCTTGTAAGGAGGGAGGTCCAGGCGATTAAAGCTGTACAGAGAAAAGAGAAAGAAACTAGATGAAGTGGAACAAAGTACCTCAAATTATTATGATTATTGAAAATATGTTGACATCTGCTGATAAACCACATGTTTTCACGTTATTTTTTGCCCAATTGTTATTTGTGAAACTCATTTGGTGAGAAACATTCACTAATTTCACTGCAGCATGAATGTCACATGATGTAGCATAAAATCATCTGCTAAATAAACACAAACTCTACTACTCAAGGTACAAATATCTTACCTCGCACAGTATTATATAACCTCAAATGCCAAATTAAAGCCCCACAATAATGGAAGGCTGGTGATTGGTTGAATCAGAAATGACTAAGTGGGTTTGGTCATTCCGGTTTAACCCTGCATCCGTGTGGACATCTAGCCACATACCTAAAGTGTGAGGACTTCTGTGGAAAGTAGAATAACTGGCCTTACCATGTGTGGCTTCGTGGAAGCCAGTTCTCTTTGCCCACTTTCTCAATGCAGAACTTTTGAGGGCCGTTGCTTCCTAAATTAAATCAATAACAAGCACAAAGACAATTAAAATCAGGAAGTCAATTCTGATGCGTTATAAACGCTGTGAGTGTGCATGCGTCCACGTTGCGTACCCATCAGGTCGGCGAAGCCACCGACAGGAAGGCGACAGGTTCCCGTGACAAACTGCAGCAGCCTCATCCTCTTCTCGTTGTCCATCTCCTTCACAAACTGTCAACAGATCATTCTGCGTTGGTACCACGTCGCAAATCCAGCATGACAAACTATTTAATCTAAGTGCCCAGTAAAACATACTCAGTGGAATCCAATTTGCCCGAGGAAAACTAAATATTGAGATATCAAACTGCACTACTAATTAATAATATTAATCAACTGTAGTGAAAGTGTGCTGCTGTACCGACCTGCCAGAACCAGAGGATCTGTTTGCTGCTTCGGGCATAGTGCCTGTAGATGGTGCTTCTCTGCCAGTCCACCAGGTCTATCTCCTGCATCCCACAAAGCATCACCTGCAGACAAGAAGGAAACCAGATCTCATATATGGATGATTCATCCCAGCGGAACCAACACAACCACAAAAAGCCTTTCCTCCTTTGGTAAAAGTGGGTGAGAATAAGTCCAGTTTATTTTCCATTACCTCTAATTCCTTTGCATCAAAGTATTGGAGGTATTGCTGGGGCAAGACTTCATTGAAGCCCTCAAAGAATGCTTGAGTCTGCTCCTCCACACCTCTGGACAGCCTCCACTCTGCCACCAACCTGCAGAAAAACATTACATAACCAAACATACCTCAAGGGATGAAGATGTGTGGTTGCTTAGAAAAGAAAATGTTAATTTAAGTATCCAAATTAAGTATTAAATAATAATTTAAAAAGAAATCCTTTAAATTAAGTCACTAGTGCTGGAAATATACAATGCAGTTTGTTTATTAATGACCAATACACATGGCAGAACAATGTTAATACCTGGTTGACATATAGTACATATAGTACTGTCTACAACACTGTCAACATTTGACTGTAGGAGATATCAATGTGTTATACTGTTACAAGCCTGGGTAACACTACCAGCATCATAACGCGTCCGTACCTGATGTATTCCTCCTTATTTTCTTCAGTTACTTGGACGTTTCCTCCGTCTGGTTTCAGCTCGTGGGTGGTGACCTCCCCCAGGATCTCTTTGTCAACGGAAAAGAACATCTCCAGTCCGCACTCCTCTATGTTATTATCCCTGCAGGGCAGAGAGTCATTATCATCGTTAACAAAAAACTAAACCCACTGGTAAGTACCTCCAAAAGCGTTTATATGTCACATCTACAATTTGCTGTTTTACTAGGGGATATGTTTGTATGCGTCTCAGAGTCTCGCTGGTTACCTAGCAACTGGTCCGGGTTGAGTAATAGTCTGGCACATGAGCCAGGTATCGATCTTTAATATAACTCCTGGCAGGAAAGAAAGTAAGAGCATTTCCTTGAAGAAATAAATAGCTCTACTAACCTCAATATTAAATGTGGCCAGATTATATTTGTATGAACCCAAATATTTAGGAATTATGGTAACTTGGGAAACGAATTGATCGTATTTGAATCCAACAATGACATTTCATAATGAGTGTCTTCAATATAAAACCTGGTGGTCATCACAGTAAATGACCACCAGGCCATTTAAAGTGACATAAACAAGTCCGTTCATCCACTCATGCAAACCTTCCCCATTGTTTTCTACATGTCACGTTCTACATGGCACGTTCTACATGGCACGTTCTACATGGCACGTTCTACATGGCACGTTCTACATGGCACGTTCTACATGGCACGTTCTACATGGCACGTTCTACATGGCACGTTCTACATGGCACGTTCAGCGTTGCACCACCCATACTGCACATTAGCTCTAGTGTCCCCAGACCTACTTGATCCAGATGAGTGAGTTATAAAACTCTGGGTCGATGGACTCCAGGTCTTTGAGAGCCAGGGGTTTGTTCAGAATTCGCTTGTAGAAGGGCAGGGAGAAACCCGTGTCGATGAATTTTCCATGGAACAAGGCCTGGAAAGGACAGTCGGTGAACAAATTTATTAAAAACAGCCAGATACAATTAAGAAAAGAAAATACAATAGTATGAAGAGAGGAGCTATTCTGTCATTAAAAATATAAAATAAATTAATTCCCTCCTGAGCGAGGCCTTTCTATGAGCCCACATGTATATTTCTGTAATTTGAGATCTGATCATAAGAATACAATTGCATGATTTACACATCATTATACATTTTGACACAACAACATGATAGATCCTGTGGGCCAAAGTGATCATGCCATCATGTTCACACTGATCAATGAGTCATTGTATGTCAAATGATGCAGGTACCATGGCGATGAAGCGTCCTATGAACTTGAAGTACTTGAGGTGATCGGGGTTGATGTAGGACGCAGGGTTGATCTGCAGACAGTAGTTGTCCTTTCCAGCATACTCAAACAAACAGTACATGGGGTTCAGTACCTCATGAGAGAGCAAGAAGAACCACTCCCTG
Source organism: Cottus gobio (assembly GCA_023566465.1). NCBI lineage: Eukaryota > Metazoa > Chordata > Actinopteri > Perciformes > Cottidae > Cottus > Cottus gobio. Next base: position 20,944,605 of record CM042222.1, read on the forward strand.
AAAACAAAAACGGAAGACATCAAAATTTAAAAAAAGGATTAAGTGGAAGTGGTCGTACTGGTTGAGGTGGTTTGTAAAATGTTGTCGATCAGGTCGTCAATGTGAAATTAGACGACGTGCTGTAAATATTACAACGGTTCCCATGAGATAAGGGTGGTGTCAACAAAAATTACAAATGAGAACAAAACACACTTTGGGAGTCATATAATAAACACGCAGTCGTACAAAGATTCAGTTGACATTACCTGGCCACACCTCCGTAGTCCAAGCCTTCCTCTCCAGGAAAGATTATCCACAGTCTCCGCCTCAGATCTTGAGGGTGGAAGCTCATGATCTTCGAATGCAGAGAAAGAATTACAAACTCAAACATTGAGGGAACAATACTTGGAAACAGAGCACTGGAAAAGAGAAGACGGTTTACTAAAGTGATTACCTGTTGAAATGAATCCTCGAACAAGGTTTTCCTGGAGACGTTAATCTTAATGTGCTGAGGCATCGACAATTGCTGAGAGAAACAAACCAATAATTGCATTTCAGACAGTATGCAGGCTTTGAAAACCAGTGAACATTAACTTTTTATCTTTGCACATCAATAGAGTACTACAGCTGTGTGTGCCCACTAAGTAGCAGCATTGAAGAGGAAGAAAGGTACAACAATCACGGGAGATAACACCTGTGCAGCACATACCTGACACCAGAACCTGAAGTATTGCACCTTGGCTTTGAAGTCCCTGACATAGGTTATCTGCGGCCCATTCTCACTGTGGAAAAGACCAGGAGAGCCTTTTTCAAAGTCCATTCAACAAGCACATTTAGTCCGTGTATGCACATGGTGTGTGTGTGTAGGTGTGTGTGTGTAGGTGTGTGTGGGTAGGTGTGTGTGTGTGTGTGTGTTCTAATCAGGCTTTTCATCATCATCATAATACCACTGATTGCATCAGTATGTTATGTCAACATTAAACCTAATTAGGGGTCGTGGTTCGGGACAACATTTCCTGGACATGAATCAATGTTGTGTAAAAAGGCAGTTGACCTGAAGAAAACGCTCCTCCTGTAAGAGGTATTCAACGTGAGCATGTTAAGATTTCAAACATTTAATCAAGAACTTACAGTGAGGATTTCCCTGTGCGAGGGTCAATGTAGGTTGTGGTTCGCCTGTTGTGGTCGACAAAGTAGGGAATACCATCGACTGTGAACCTCATCTCCCAGCCCTCTGGCAGGGGCTTGTCATTCAGCAGCCTGAACAAAACAGACAAGCGTGAATATAAACATCAAACACATCAATTGTAAAAAATAATTAAAAAAAGATACACATACAGGCGCGGGCATACACTCACCCTTGTGTCCTGGGGTCCTCCCACTGTGTCGCTCGAGTCGGGTGATGGACAAAATACACTCTGCCGTTGGTGTCGGTTCTCTTCTCTACCATAACAAAAAACATGTTTGTTTTTTTTAAATATTTATTTTCAATTCACTGCAAACATCTTTACTGTGTTTTTTTCTTAATTTCAGTAACTACAGATAAAATACATGTCCAAAGCACAGTGATATTTACCCCAACCATGTGGCAGTGGTCCCAGCGGGTCAAACTCTTTGTTGGCCGTGGCTGCCAACTGGTCTTGGAGCTGAGACAGAGAGAACGGGGCACATGTTAAGTTTAAAAAAGAAAAGAAAGTAAAAATAAAAAATTGTCACAGCATGTTAACACAAGAATGTATCATGAAGTCTGGGTAATTGATCTCATAGTATTGCTATTCCTGTTCTCTGCGTTCCCCATGAAGCTCTGTTTAACCTGTACATTATTTAATTTCTGATTTTGAGAACGAGACATCAATTTGCATATTCATCTACGATAGGTTTTAGGAATGTAAGGGAACTTCTCAGTGGTAAAACCGTATCAGAAACTAATTATTATACACAGCAAAATATTTAAATAGATCATAAATCAAAAAAGAATAAATGGCCAAACTGTGCTTCATGTGCAGTAAGTGAATGTAAGAAATCCAGTAACTAATACATCGACTGCTCTCACCCCATAAATGAACCGCTGGTTAAACTGCTGCATGGCTCCCTGCAGCTGGCTGCGCTGGTGCTGCCACTCTTCATAGTTACGCACCGACTCCTGAGTGGGTCGTTGCCACGTAGTAGTCCTGGTTATGTGGTCGACGTAGTACACCCTACCCATCGGGTCCACCCGGCGCTCCCACCTACAGGAAAGGGACAATTAAAAAAAAAAAAAAAAAAAAAGAAGGCGGTGTTGACAATATAGGCCAAATCGTTCATGTGCCCGAGGGCTCCACCTGAAAAAAGGAGTGAAAATAGACTGGAGCACATAGAGTGATTTGCAGCTTTTAACTGTGCAAACAGAAAATAAAACGTGTCTGTACTAATCTGACAGAATGGTTTATGACTGCACAGTCATAAACCATTCTAAAACCAAAGATTCATCAAGTGCGTAGGTACCCTGATGGCAGAGGGTCGGGCCTTTCCCAGGTTGTCCTTTTCTCAATGTGATCCACATAGTACACCCGTCCGTTCTGGTCCGCCCTTTGCTCCCACCTGTAGAGACAATGTAGATGAGTGAGCAAAGGCAAAGCACAGGAAACAGCAAAGCAAGCAAACTGATTCCGTCGCTAAAAAAAAAAAAAAAAATCCCTAAAACTCTACTCCATAATACGCAAACAAAACACAGAAATTTAGCTCTTTTACCCTGGTGGTAAGGGGCCGTTGCTCATGGGTGTGATTCTGGGAATTGTTGTGGGCAGAGCTGCTGAGGCAGAGGTCCCTGGTTTGGGGCCATTTGCTGTCTGGGAAGAACCAGTGGTTGCTGCTGCTGCTGCTGCTGCTGTTGTTGCTGCTGATGCTGCTGCTGTTGTTGTTGTTGTTGCCGGCGTTGCCATTGCTGCTACTGCTGCTGCTGCCGTTGTTGCCGCTGTTGCTGTTGATGCTAGTGCTGCCGCTCCCGAGTCATCCTGCTGATTTGAACATCCACTAGCCGACGCCTGAGAGGAGCCATAAGATGCTGGACCTTCACTCAGCTCACTAGGGGAGGAACTGCTTGAAGAGGCTGAGGAGAGGAGTGGGAGGATTGCAGAGAAGAAAAGCTTTAAATATGTGAATGAATTTGCAGAGGTGTATTTGGTATGATTGCAGTCATTAAACACGGTGCACACATATTTCTGTATTTAAAAAGATAATCGATGGCATGCGAGAATGTCAAATCAATGTTGGCTCAAATTGTAATCGCTAATGTTAAATTGTAAAATCTTTGATATCTTGTGGTTTTCCTACTCGGCGAGGCTGCTGGTCTTTGAGGGGTCGGAGGCGGAGGTCGGGCTGGTCTGGGAGGACGCGAGCCGTTGGAGCCCTCTGGAGATTGGGAAGGAGAACCCGTACCATTGACGGCATGGCCATTAGGTACAATAACCCACTCCTCTGAGTCACTGGAGGGGGATGTGTCTCTGCTTGACCTGGGGATCAAGACATTTTCTGAAGTTATTTGACAGATATACAATGAGCATTTTAAAAACACACTAACTTACAGATTTGCTTCTCTTTTTTTTTTTTTAACCAAACCACTGATTTTGTACAAAGAAGCATGTATGTAGGCCTATAAATAAAAGTTTACCTGTTGCCAGTGTCTCCATTTTTTCTTACAATTCCATTTGGAACAGCAGCTAGAATGAGAAAAAGACAAGTGGCGTCATGAACTTAAAATAATTTGGGATATTTTACTAATACTGAAGACTTTCAGACTAACTTCGAAGGGCAAGGAAGGGACAGTCTCTTAATAGGAACTAAATCAATTGATTTTTGCAAATCTAGCATAGTTCATGTGCTCAAATCGTTCCTGTGGGCGACCTGGTATGGTGGGTTTGTGGCTGTGTGTGGTTGTTTACCATGTTCCCTCTCTGCCGAGGCCAAGGTTTCTGGGTCTACCTGCATGCCGTCCAGACAGACCGACAGGTCACCTACAACATCCCGGGGGTCTCTGTCAGAGCACAGCTGCAGCGTCTGCACTACCTCAGATACTGCGGAGGGTACAGAATACAGTGTTAAGCAGGTGCTTAGAATTTGCAAGACTGACATCACGCCTCATCACAACAAAATGAAAACAGACGATGCTGAGGCTGCACTGAGGTCTAGAAATTACCATTAAATGTACAAAACACTTTTTCTAAGGAGGGCCCCCCTCATATTCTCAAGGTATTTGGTTCCTGCTGGTGAGAGTATGGGGCTCTATGGCAGTGTCAGTCACTCTGTCAGCTCAAACCACTTTAGTCACATGGGGTGTAACGAGCAGCATGGCCTCCAGGGGCTACTGGCAAGGTTTCTTCAAATCTTTTTTTACTCTCTGCGAATGAAGGCGAAGCCGCTGCATAGAACAAGGACTTGTCTTTTATGTCACATGTTCTGCGCATGCCGAGGTGGGTTATTGTATTAAGCTGTAAACACAGTCCGAGCAAGTGGAAGGTCATAAGCTTAGGTGAGGTCTGAATCCCAGGGAGAACCTAGTGATTACTGTGCATGTTGGTGTTTAAGCGTATTAAAGCCCAATACAGTATTTTAGGGCTGGGCGGTATGGCCAAAAATGCATATCACGGTATTTTGTAAGATTCTGGCGGTTTCACGGTATATCACGGTATTAACATTAATTTATTGACGCCGAAAAGGACCTGCGGCCACCTGAACAGCTGTTCACCGCTCGTTGTTCGCTCGCTGGCCAACTCCCTCGCAACTGCCCAGCAAGCTGTGAACAGCCGTTTGTGTGGCGTGACAGCCGGTCTGTCTCTTCCGGGTTTTTTTCACCTGCATTCCCCTGGGTCCTAAGTCCCTCCAGGTTCAGCTTCTTTGCAATACATTGTTTTCTAAACTACGTCGGACTTTTCAAACCCTCCAGCCAGCAGACACAGCTCCTCTCTGGGCAACACGTTGTGTTGGTGCGTCTCTGCTCTCTCTTGTTCCTCCTGCATCGCTCTTTTCCGTTTATTAATGTAGCGACGGAGTTTCTTCTTTCTGTGATAGTGTGCGGTCTGTACCCAGCATGCAGTTCGGCGGAGTAAATTTAAAAAATGTACAATTATTAGTGTTACAAATTGTTTATGTGTCACAAACTGTTGTTTTGTGGTGTTGTGCCCTGTTAAAGCGCGTTAGTTGCGGGTTATTAATTGTTGTTATAAAATTAAAACCATGACTCAATGCACGTAACACACGTAGCTCCGACCGCTTCGCCAGTGACTACGGCTGGGCACCGGTGTGCCGGTATGTGAAAAAGTCATACCGTACGTAAATTTGACACCGGTATACCGGTTGAAACGGTATACCGCCCAACGTTGTCCTAAATACCTCTTAATATTATGTGGTCCTCAACCCGAAAAGACTAGACAATATTAGCTCCAACTGCCAAATAGCCTTGTGCTAAAACAAGATATAGAACACACCGCTGTTGGTTTGACTTAAAGAAACACAAGATTACCAAGGAAAGTAGTGTGAACTCACGTTTCAGGTCGTTAGCCTTGAGGGTCTCTCTGATCTCCAGCATGGCCATTCCCAACAGGATGTCTGCTTTCAGCGTCTGGTGGCTCCAAACACGAAATATCAGCTTGCTGACCGGAGTAACAATTCTGTAGATAAGCAAGAAATTGACAAGATAATCAGCACAAGATAAAAAGATTAAGGAGAGTCTGCACTAATGCTGAAAGGGTTCATAGTCAACTATGAATAGCGTTTTCTTTTCATAAGTTAGGGGGAGATCCACTGTATAAGGTTGAGAACAGAAAGCAATTGTAAGACATCATTTCAATGCTTTAGAGTGGCAAGCATAGACACATTTAAAGATTTGAGATACATCGCTACAGAGATTTCCTAATGAAATGCCCCTGGGGTGGTGTATTGCATATTTGTACAAACTGGGCCCTATTCCAATGGCACAGCAACCACGATAAGGTAGTAAGTGTCGGGCGCATGGACTCACCCGCTATTTTCATTCAGATTCACATTAGATATTCATTCAGCCATTCCAGTTTATTTACCCTCATTGACACAATCATCAAAGTCCCAGCTCAGTAACATTCCACCAGAATCAGGTTCTCACAAGAACCTACATGTAACTAAAATGGTAACCCTCACCATGTTGTATGTAGACGAAATTTAGTTCAAATTATTAATATTTGTATCAACAACTCGCACATTATCTGATAATTAATAAGCCAATTTCTCTCCTATGACAAACAAAATAGTCGTACTCACACTGTGACAGCCTGTTTCCATTTAGGACTGTGCGTGTTGTTGCACTTCTCAGTCCTCTTTGACTGTCCATCCACGGCTACCTCAACATAAGGGCTGGGACCAAACCAGTTCTTTTTATTTTCCTTCAGCTTGGCTGAAAGCACTGGAGAGGATAAAACACCACAGTGAAATTGTAGGTAATAGAACTTTCTCTAGGTCATATCTTGCATTTGGTGAAGATGCAACAACTTGCTAACACCATGAACATGAATACAAACCACCACTTCCTGTAGCTTTCCTGTACTGAACACAACAACAGTCAGTGATAGCTCTTACAGGAAATTAACACCCCCATATCCTTCAGCTTCCAATAGCCCAGCCAAAGTCAGACAATACTGACATCTACAATTTGTCAAAACTTTGTCTGTATTGATGAACGGGCTTACAAATATTGCAATGACAACTGATAACTTACCTGTGACTTGTAATTGGGCCTTCATGGTTCATCCATAACACTGCAGCCTTGTTTAGCTGCACCGAAAGGATCTGCAACAACTGCAACCAGTGACATCAGATGTAAACATGGGACACTCTAGCTACTTACAGAAAGATTAGGCTGTTAGGTTGCTACAGCCACTGCAACATATAGCCTGGCTTTAAATGCAATAGCAGGTATGGATTGATGAGACTATCAAACTAGACAAAAGAGGCATGAATGAGGTTTAGATATCTGGAGGCGTTAAAAGAGTTTGAGTGTAGCGATGCCAAATCAAATACCTAACTTTTAATATTCACAATAAACTCAAAGCAAAACATGTTGGGTGAATTACCTTTATAGTATGTATTTAAAATAAATCCTGGGAGAAATCTTTACATAATTTATATTGTATAATAATAACAACACTGAAAGGCAATGACGTTTTTATTTGTGCCTTATGGAGGCCTGACAATGTCTAACTCAGCGTGTACACTATTGTTTTACAACTCTATGTGGATTTAAGTTAATTTTAACGTTCAGATACAAATTGCACTCAAAGGCATCTTTTCCTCCTGACATAACCAGCTGAGCTATTTCAAGAAACCGCCATGTAACGTTACCATAACGGAAATCCCATCCTTAACTTGGCTTAATTAAGACTCACTAAACCCTCCTTGCTAATCTCCAGGACAATATCCTTTTGACAGGACAAGAAGTCCACTTATTTTAAACACTAGACAATACGGGTGGGTTACAATAACACATGCAGCTATTAAGCATACACCAGAGACAGTGCAATAAAGTTGTTAGAGAGGCTACGTGCGCCCTGCTGTCTGCAGCGTGAAGGCAGCTACGTTACAACTGTAGCTTAATAGCGTCTGTCACGTTAGCACAGGGGGTTAGCCAGCAGGAGATTTGTTGTCAAGACTACTTCAAACACTGCCCGTTGGAAAGGGGACAGCTTTAACCGTGATATTGCTAAAATGTATTATTGGATATAATCTAAGTGGGGTTTTTTTTGTGAATAACTGAGGGAAAGCGAGAAGTTCCCCCACCTGGAGGCAACTTTGTTCGCCGACGTCCTGAACGCCGACGCTCAAGCTAACCGTGCATTGAGGGACGTTAGTAATGCTAACGGCTCACGGCTCCTCTAACCAGCCGAGGAAATCTCACCCAATTTGGCGAGAGACTGACCCGAGGTGACCGTACCTGACAGAAGCAGACGATAAAGGGCCAACCAGCCAATTCAGTTTCAGCTCTGCCTAGGTTGTTGACAGGTAGCTGCCTGCCATCACCACAGCCTCGCGTTCCGCTAGCCCGGACAAGATCAGGCTTTCCTGCACTGGTTTTTCACAATAAAGTTGTACCTTTATTTAAAAATAAATAAAGGTTATTTCTCACAAAAACTATACTATAGTATAACTATATATTTAATTGCGAAATTTAATGAAATTATTCCTGGCCTTGAATACAGTAGTTTGACATAAAAAATACTAACTACCAACTAGCTTTTTCTGGAGCTTTCAACAAAATCCCAAGATCTTCATCAGCAGATGGACGTTTCTCAGTTTTTATGGAGATGGATTAGTACGACTTGACTGTTTCGTGGATCTGATTTGTACTCATGACACTTTTAGGACTGTAATAAGTTATGGAGAAGCTATAAACCTGATGTTGCGATTGTTATGATGTCACACTAAGAACAATATTGTCTCTTTTAGCACTTACATTAATGATTAATGGACTTGCACATCCGTGAGCTACAGTTCAGTGCAGTTCAACATGTATTGCCTCTACACCAATAATGACCGACCCAAAACCTGCCTAAAGAAATGTGTCTTGATACTTTTGTCCCTTTTCAATCTTGTCTCCTACCCATTGCAGCAGTAATCATAGTAGTAAATGTAGGATAATCGTTAGCAGTAGTAGTCGGCGAGTGGTAGTTGTAAAAATAAGTGTTATTTATACTTTTATTTTGAAGGCTAAAACGACATGACGTCGCAACTGATATTGACGTCACCGTAAAACTAATTTTCATAACTAAATGATAAAATAAAGAGCGACGCCATGCATTTAAATGCTGGAGCCACCATTAACATACTAGCGTTAGCTGGTCTGATCCCTACACTGTGTCTTGCGTTAATTAACAACACAAATGTAATAACGTCACACTGATTATGATAAATGGCGGCGTGCTAGACGCCATTGTTTTTGGCACGCCCACTCCTGTCGTCCTCGAGCTCTGTCCCGTGATAGCGGTTGTAACGTTGCTAACCAGCTGATAGCATCTTCGTTTCTGTTTGTAAAAAGCCATGGCATTCAGCTAACCTTAGTGAAAAGATTAACACCGTATCTCCAGAACTACTAAAGATGTTGTCTCGGCTACTGAAGGAGCACCAGGCGAAGCAAAATGAGCGGAAGGAGCAGCAGGGTGAGTGACTGGCTAGCTAGCTAGCTATCCTGCTCACAGATGCTAAAAACAAAGCGGATGGAGTGTGTCAGAAGGCCCCGTTGGCACAAATTACTTGTCTGTGTTGATCTTTTTTTTCTTTTCTTGCGCAGAGAGACGCAGACGTGAAGCTATTTCCGCCGCCACTTGTCTGACAGAAGCTCTGGTGGACCACCTCAATGTCGGGTATGGAAGGTTTGCTCCCACACCCCTGCTTTTTGTGTGTTTGTTTCCTGAGGTCTGGTAGACATCCTGATGATGTATTTCATAGTTGAAGAGGGGTACTGATGGGATATGGAGTAGGATAAGTATTGAGATACGTCCCAGTAAAAGGTACACTGCACACAATTCAGTAAAATGCTTGTTATGTTACTCATATGGTGTATACAATGTCAGAATATACTAAATACATGCCTGTTACAATTTCTTGATGCCCCAAGTGATGTCTTAAAATGTCTTTGCTGTGCCCGACAAACATTCCAAATCCCAAAGATATTAATTTTGGAACAAATGTAATTTATTTTTTAGCGTTGAAACCTAAAGGTATTGAAGTCACAATTGTGAGAAACAGGACAGTAAATACTCACTTTTGACAAGATAGAACAGCAAATGTTTGAGATTATTCATTTTTATTAACTAATGGTTTTAGCACTATTGTATTTGTTACTGAATATCAAATTAAACAGAGTTTAAAGCAAATGATATTTATGTTGGTTCAGTAACAGTAGATGAGTACTCTTCTCCTGCTCCTAAAACAAGGCATATGTACTATGTCTGCGTCATAAACATGTTCCCTGAAGTCACAGGTATAGATTGGGTCCCATGGTCCCCCAGCAGATTTCAGCTAAACTGACTCACAAATACAAGCTATCCATTCTTAGCATTGTGTGACACAACCACAAATAGTACATTGAGATTGTTAACATTGTGAAAGTTGTGACGAAACCAAGACAATCAGATTAAAGAACAAGAGTGGGATGCAAAGACCATTGTTGTTGTAATTTATGAAAAAGATTATGCGCATAAATCCCTTTGTGACTTGCTAAGATGCATTCTAGTTTGAATAATACAGTATGATTTTGGTTTAAATGCATGGAGAAATGTATGAGGCTGTCAAAAACAAATTCAATGCCACAATTTATTTATACATAATTTTTTCCTGTTTAACTTTAGAGTCGCCCAGGCATACGTAAACCAGCGTAAGCTCGATCATGAGGTGAAGACTCTCCAAGTGCAGGCGAGCCAGTTCTCGAAACAAACTGCTCAGTGGATCAGTATGGTGGAGGGTTTCAATCAGGCCCTAAAGGTAGGATACACTGTCCACAAGCTTGTTTACAATATCAACTTTGTTTAACCGTTAATGTTTTTAAGTCTACAGCTGTTAAAACAGTAAGGGCCCTTACATTGTATTGCAATATGCAAAGTTGGATTCTGTAATCAACATGAGGTCCCAATTATCACACACCGAATAGAAGCTCCTGTAGTCAGTATCACATTTAAGTTAAATGTTTGATGTATTATGAGTTTGTTCGGCACTCTGTGTGAGTGACCATCTTACATTATACTGAGTACTATGACTCCTTCTAATTCTCACAAGTATTGCTTCTGTCTTATCACACTGTGCCCTTTGTTCAAATGCAAATAATAATGCCACACAAATTGTCTTGTTCAAACAGTGATTCAACAAAACATACCATTTCTTCCTCAGGATTACTAATAGCAGATTAGTTTAATACAAGAGCCTTGAAACAGGTCTTAGATCTGAGTGGATTTGACAGCTGGTAAAAGCAATTCCTGAATGAGTTTCCACTCACTACAGTTATCCAGCTGATTTAATCCTCACAGGGTAAAAAGGGTGTCTGTAGATGGTGCATATTGCTGGTCCTGATAATAGGTAAGAATGATCGACATATATTAATGATACAATACTAATTCTGTTTCTATACTCTCATTTGAACAGGAAATTGGGGATGTGGAGAACTGGGCCCGCAGTATTGAGATGGACATGAGGACCATTTCCACAGCTCTGGAGTACGTACACAAGGGACAACTGCAGTCTGCTTCCTCGTAAACTTCATTACAGCTGAAACTAAACGCACTGGAATGAAACGCTAGTATCGGCACAGATGCGAGCAGGAATGACTTCACTCGTCCGCAGAGTGTAGTAATGCTGACGGTTGCTTTGTTCAGTGAAATGCTGAAAGTTTGAAATAGGCCGGACATCTGTTTAGTGGTGACTTCAATTAATCAATAACATTCAGGCATTCTCTAATTGAACAATGTGCTCTGTCAGTATGGATTTTTGAAAGTGTCACAGATAAAATCTAGGTTCACCTGCTTGTAACAATTTTGCGGTTGCCAAAACGCAATTTCTGAAACTAAGGCCCACTTTGTCATAACTAACCATACAAAAACAGAAAATATACACAAAATCATATATATATCCTACAATAGCAAAGATTTCACTCAAAACTACATACATATGACTTTCCACATGCCAACTGCAGTGAAAAACACTTATCTAAAGTCTTTGATATCTTCCTTTTCATAACATATCAAACACAATTTCTTTGAACATAATTGAATTTGAAAAAAATAATATTGCAAATACTTCCTCTAACTCTCTCTGAAATTGCCCTCCATTGTTGTGCAGATCAAAGAGGAAATATGAATCCTAATTATAGTGTTCAAGATCTTTTAAGTGCTCTAATTGGTTACAGGTGTATTGTGGGTGCAGACGGCTTGATAATTAATGGTATTTCAATGGCATTGTTTAGCAAACAACAAACGCAACACACTCCAGGTTTTTAGCTTTTGAAATATGTGTCTATTGTACTTTTAAACATGGTGTAAAGCAGACTATGAGCTTATGATTTAGCGTACCTGGTCAATAAATTGGCTATATGAGTCAGGGGTTTCAATAATTATGACACAATAAACATTTTTTTTGTCTTGGTAATTGCAAAAAACTGTATATGCCTAACGGGCCACAGACAGATTGCCACCTGCCTCCTTGTCTGTAGTATCTCTAAAAAGTGTTTTATAGAAAGGCTTCTTCTCAGCACCTGATACTTACATTGTGTGTATATTTTAATGTATTAAACATCTACAGTATGTCCAGGGATTTAATGTTCTTGTCAGACAACTTCACATTAACTTTTGCTCCCATTTAACAATAGAATATTTGTTTTTAATAAAGTAAAACAATGCACTGGTGTTTTATATATTTAATCTCCCACTTACATTGTGTATAAGAAAAAAAAAATAGCATGAAGAACTTTAAAAGGTACATTTGAGCAGATTACGTGTATCAGTAGTGATCAGGAAACGATGAATTGTTGACTAAATAAGTACCAGAACTGTGAGAGTTCTCATAAAGATGCGCGTTTGAATCTCTCAGACTTTAAAACACGTTTGATACTTTATAGCTGTAAAAGATTTCTGGGTCATGGATTGAAGTTTGGTTGATGGTTTATTGGTGGCCTTTATGAAAACAACATCAAATGACAAAATAGTAACATTAGACATTTAAGGTGTTAAAGTTTGGAGACATAGTTTTGTAACAAAACTTCTGGAAAACCACCAAATACAATAAATGGATTGCAATAAATGCTCAGCTGACTGGATTATTTGTGGAATGAGTAATGAGGCGTGAAAGAAAGTGGCTGACATGAAACTTCAGGCGTGTTTGGTAACCGATTGCACTAAATTCACTGCATAATAATGCAATAGAAATGCAGTAGAAAGATCCAGTTGGTAACACGCGTGATCCTTCAGTTTGAGTCTTGCATTACGCTCATATTCGTAGTGTTAATACATATCTTTATTCAAGACACCATTTTGACAAACGTCCTTCGAGCAAGTCTAAACTTAGTTGTTTTTTTACGGACGATGCATTGAGAAGCAAGTGACATTTACACATTGCCATTTGTTGAATATACCTTAATATGCCACAATACAATGTTCAATACAAAAGCCACTTCTTGTTAACTTTCAACATCTCTGCAGTATTAGCTGACCAGTCTCAATGCATCAGGGAGTACAGTTACAGAGAATACTGCACATATTGTTTCAGCTTTAAAACTGATATAACAGCTCAGTGAACGAGGGAGGCCAATGAGATTAAACATGTTTTTTTGAGGGTGCAAAAGGCTTTAACATGGAGGCTTATTCTAAGTTAGTTTTAACACTCTTAAAACGCAAAGTACTTATACGGTATACCCTGTGAACGATTCTAAAAATAAAAAGGAACAAGCAGGATTTATTGTCGAATACTTGAAAGAAGCTGATGAAATTTAAAATAAGATAATGTATTGCGAGAAGTTACCGAATGAAAATAAAAAATGAAATTATATCCGGGTTCACATTGTGTTCACAAAGTTCTGATGTTTGCGGTAATTCCCACCACTTTTTTCTTTCTTAAACTCACGTGCGCGTGCACAGGCCCAACGGTTACGGATTGGGGATTACAATTGCGGACTTGTCTGAAGGGATAAACCAAAGGGATAAAGCCTCTCTCTGACCAGACTCTCTGAGTTTACACAGAAGAATAACCTGAAAGGGAAAGACAGGAGGACGGATAGCTAGTGGAGATCCATCACTTCTCAGAAAGAGGAAAAGGTAGGATATTATAGTTTTAATATAATCGACCCTCTCACCATTGAATTAAAACAAAGTACTTTCTCATTCTTGTGAGCTCTGATTTGTTTTTCCTTACTGATTAAACTCTGTGATATTGGCAATGATCACAATTTTCTGTTGCGAATGTGTCACATTTAATCCATGAAACAATTAGTTTAAATGTTAATAAAGAAAGCTTACTGTAACCAGCATGTTTGAGTAGTTTTACCTGATCAAATTATATACATTTTTACATCTGTGTGGCATTCTGGTGTATTTTTGGGAATTTAATTCCTAGTGTTGAGAAACTGATTTAATTTGCTTAAACTTTACAGGGTCAATTGTGTTTTTCGTAATGCCCTCAAGCCAACATCAACAGTATAGAAAATAACCTATTTAAGTCTGCAGGAAAATTTGATTTATTTTTGGGATAAAATAGGCCATAGAGGAATATGTTTCCCACCAGGGAACTAATTGGTTTTCAGCTAATGAGGAACATAATCAGCTTCGTAACAGGCATTTAATTTATGCTTCAAAACAATGCACCCATCCCTCCTTGGGTCCCCCTCCCTCACAAATACCTTTCTTTCTTCCATAAGAGTATTATCCAAAGATTTCTCATGTGCCCAGAGCAGTTCAACATTTCAAGGCCCTCTGTGAACCAACTCATTGTTGTCAGAAAAGTTCTATAAACCCTAAAATATGATGAAACAGAGTAGGGATTTGTTTATAAGTCGGTGTATTCCACTTTCCATTACTGAATAAATCTGATGTGGCAGTTTGCCATTTGATTTCTTTTATTTTTTTATCAAGCACAAATTTTTCCGGGTGACCAAGGACTCTCTTCTGATCCTGGAAGCAGCATGGATATGCAGTTTGTCTATGACGTTTTAGGGTAAGAATTTACGGTCCGATGCTTTGTGCAGCCTTTTGGCAGCTGTCACCAAGCCTTTCATATTAGAGCTTACACCTCTAGAATATTCTCTCCAAGTCAAAACCCTGCCTTCGTCTCCTCTCCGTTCTCTTCCAGGGAAAATGCTTGGTCATACATCGGCGCTACCTTCGTGGTGTTGTGGTTTATGGTGTGGCTGTACAGAGACAGCCTGGAGATTGAGCGCATCACTGAGAAGTACGTCTTTGTGACCGGCTGTGACTCGGGGTTTGGAAACCTGCTGTGCAAGACGCTGGACCGGAAAGGTTTCCACGTGCTGGCCGGCTGCCTCACAGAAAAGGGAGCCGATGAGCTGAAGAGCGCGGCGGGCCCTTATTTGAAGACTGTCCTTCTGGATGTGACCAATCAGGACAGCATCCAGAAAGCCATGGAGTGGACCAAGACGGAGGTCGGCGAAAAGGGTGAGGGATGATGCTGCGTTGTTTGATGAAAGGGACGACTGACTCGATCCAGATCTGCCACTCGAGACGCGTTCTTCCCCTTTTTGTCTTTCATTCTCGCTGTAGGACTCTGGGGTATTGTGAACAACGCTGGACGCTCGTTACCCATGGGCCCTTCTGAGTGGATGAAAGTGGAGGATTACCACAGCACACTGAAAGTCAACATGAATGGAGTGATTGCGATGACGATGATCTTCCTGCCCCTCATCAAAAAGGCCCGGGGCCGTATTGTAAACGTAGCGTCGGTGCTGGGCAGGGTGGCTGCAAACGGGGGTGGATACTGCATCTCCAAGTTTGCCGTGGAGTCTTTCTCTGACTGCCTCAGGTAACAACCGGTGTGCTTTATTAAACACAAAGAAAGTATTTCGTGGAGCCGGTTATCCTTTAACGGTATTGACGGAGAGAGGCGAAAACTCCAAATCCTCAATAATCCTCTTTCTCTCATTTTTAGAAAACCCTATGTTCTAATTATAAGAGCAAATAGTCATTCAAGTTATAATCTTCATTCATCATTGTGTCCCGTGAGGGATATTTGGTTTGCAGACAGATTTGTATACTTAACATGTTTGTTTTTTTCAAAATGATTAACAATAACACACATTTCGAGCAATAAAATACATCCCTTTCAACAAATTGCAGTAATAAACAAAACAAACGGCCTCCGCAAATATGGGCTCATGAGACCAGGCAGGCTTGCTGTGTTTATTTAATAGATATATTATTGTGTTTTCATTTCTAGAACTCACACTACAAAGCCCATTTTTATTATAAAACTTTCAATCAAAAGGTTGTCACAAACTTGTTTAAAACTCTGTTGTCTATATAAATCTTTGAACATGTCCTGTATCATGCTATTCTATGTGACATTTCTGTTGACAGGAGAGATATTAACTACTTTGGGATCAATGTGTGCATCATTGAGCCGGGGTTTTTCAAGACCGCGGTGACGAGCCTGGACCCCCTCGAGAAGGAGCTGCATCGCCTGTGGAACCAGCTCAGCCCCGAAGTACAAGCCAGCTATGGAGACAAGTACCTTGATAAGTGTAAGTAGACTGATAATCACAATATAAAGAGTAAGCATCACTGTCTTTTGATTGTGATCAAAATCACAAATATAAAACAGAACAGATAAAAAAAAGGATTTGTGTCACATTTCAAGTAAACCTGCAAAGTGATAATTAAAGTTAAAAGTGCCATTGAATTAGTTTCCTGAAGACATGCTGCTCAGCTGTCCCTGAAGGCAACATACAAGTTAGATGCTACAAAATCTACACATAATTACATGTGTGTGTGTATGTGTGTGTGTGTGTGTGTACTTGTCTATATATATATATATATATATATATATATATATATATATATATATATATATATATAGACAAATAGAACTGATTGATGAGCTGTGACACCGTTTACATAAAAAAAGGTTGGTAAACTCTTCAAGTAAAGGCATATATATATATATATGTATATATATATATATATATATATATATATATATATGTATATATATTATCATTATATCGTGAATCTAAATATACAATACATATACATTTCAAAGGGGAAGTAAAAAACAAAAAAAAGATGCCATCAAGTTTAATGCACAAAATATTTTCTTTTTTTTAAATATATTTTAAAATTATTTCATACATAATCTCATTTTCAGACATCAAGGTCCAGCGTATGATCATGAATGCTATCTGCGACACTGACATCTCCAAGGTGACCGGCTGCATGGAGCACGCTCTGACTGCTGCCTACCCACGCACCAGATACAGCCCCGGCTGGGATGCCAAGCTTATCTGGATCCCCCTCTCTTACATGCCTTCCTGTGTAGTTGACATTGGGCTGAAGCTGGTGCTGCCTCGCCCGTCTAAGAGCGTCTAAATCGTGAGGATTTTGATGAAATGTCTTCAAAGTTATCACCCGCTTTTATGTCATTTCGATGCATTGCAGAGGTTGACCAATGTGTTACACACATTGGTTCTGGTTGTTTTGGATGATATTGAGGTCACTATAACAAACAATTGTATAATCTTCAGAAAGTTTTAGGGCCCTAACCTTACATAAACCTTACATGAATTGTGTTTGTTTTTCCTGGGGTCAAATTGACCCCGAACATAATCCATGTTACTATTCTTTCCAAATAATATAGATATAAAAAATATGTACTTAGACATAATATAAAGCCATTAAAACACCAAAAATATATCTCTTTCCAATTTTAGGTCAATCAGTGAGATTTTAATGGTGATCTGCATATTTCGCCATAGTCGCGAATATTCTGGATGTATCAGGGGAGGGGGGGGTGTATTTTTATTTATTTAAAGGGCTATTTAGGTAGTCAACAAACAAACATAAAGTACCTGACACTCAAACTTGGGAAACAATATTAACTCTAATAATTTTCTGAAGGTTTAAGTTGCTGGGGTCAAATTGACCCCAAGGGTAAAAGATGGTAGTAAATTTGAAGGTAATAGGAGGGTTAAAGAAATTATTATTTTGCCTTTCTAAATACCTGTATTCCTTATCTACATTGGTTGGCCATGCAGTTACTTGATGTTGCTCCTATTTTCTTTATGTGCCCTTAATCTGGCATGTAAAAGTATTTGGTTTTCTTTTTTTTTGGGTGTAATTTACTGTTTAATAATTATTTTGTTTGTTCACACTATGCTGTGCCTTTTGACACTGTTATTTATGTGCATTGATATTGATGGATTTTACTATCAAGAAACTCTCAGAATGCAATGATCAGCGTACACAAATAAAAGAAATAGCAAAAAGCCTACCATGCAAAAGAAATTATAGCATACAATATTTTGTTTATATTTTCTTTCAGAGACTCACATTGAAGGTCAGAAACATTTGAACATGCAAAGCTCCACCGGTATTTGGAAAATTCACATAAGGCTGCGCAACACACTATTATGTCACTATTATGCATTACTCTCCAAACAGTAAAATATTTTAGTGCTTGTCAATCAAAAGGAAACAAGTGGAAACTTGGGAACTGATTATCAATCTCACACAATCTTCACCCAACACAGATATTATATAGGCTTTTAAATCAACTATGTTTTGATTCAGCACATTCATATAATACGTGATACATTTTTGTGTCGTTTTGATATCTTTATTTTCATACTTTTAAGTTCACTCACATTTCATTCACCTTGAGAACCTGTGTTGTTGCTGAGACACTACATTTAAGCTATCAGTTAGTTATCAGTTAAGCCACATTGACAGAATGTACTGAACAGGTTCAGTGTGTGATAATCTAAATAACAAACCAAGAAGCTGTTAGCTGACCATGTGTTGTTACACAACAGGTCAAAGGCTTTCTTGGACTTACATATTCCTGGCTTAATTAGTGACAGGTGTGAGGTTATATTATGACACTGTTTGGCACCATGATAGTGTTGGTCAGTTGCATTAATAATACTGAATAATTATATGGTAACAAAACGTTAAACGAATCCTCATCGACACCCATTGAGTCTTCGTGGCAGACCTCTGCTCACCAAAATACATGTCTAGCCCCTGATTGGCTACTTTGGTCTGTCAGTAAAGTGACAGCTGCCACTTGAGGTGGTGCGTTTATAATTTAGCACACAACCCCCCCTGCTGCTTTCAAGTGTCCCTCGTAAAATACTGTGTGACGCATGTTTGGTGACTTGTGCGTCTGATAGAAGTTGTATTTTTTTCTAAAGTCAAGTGTTGCAACTACTTTTTGTACATTAAAGTGCAAAAATATGCTAAATATAAGGCAAATTAATGATTATGTTAACCAGTTGTGAAAGAAGTACTCAGATCTTCTACCTAAGTAACAGCAGCAATACCACATACAAATACTTTGTTACAAGTAAAAGTAGCCAAACTGATAATACAATGGAAGTACAAAAGGTAAAAGTAGGCCTACTCATCATGCATAGTACTTTAAAGTCGCAGCTAGTAAATGTGTGGAGAAATAAAGTCTTATAAAGTATATAATAATACACCTAATGTATTTTTTGATAATATTCAGCAATATTATTCTGAATGTGCAAAGTAGTCAGTCGCCTAACTAAATGTATAAACAATCTAAATGCAGTGGAGTAAAAAGTAGACTAACCTACAATATTTCACTTAAATTTAATATGTGTATGATATAAATATAAAGTAACCTGATTTTAGCTTAATTGAAATTCTCAAGTTAAGAACAATTACCTCAAAAAGTTGTTAAGTACAGCAACCTAATTGGGGAAATATTACTTGTCACCACTGAGTCAACAATACGATACTTGGCAGCAAAAGTTCAGGAGTCGAAAGAACAAAATTCCCGACGACACCTGAAGGCAGCATAACTTGCTTGTCATATGAAAGTCAGTGACCTGACAGCAGCCGGTTGAAAACAACTCGTAACAACCCGTCCGTGGTCTCTACTGTTCCCTTTGCCGTAAATATCGAGCTGTCAGCGCGGGTTTGAGGGAGAAATGCAGTGTCTGAGAGCGCTGCGTCTGTCCAGCTCCGTCCTGCTGGTCGTCAAACACGCAGACTCAGCGAAGAAGGTTTTCATCATCCAGCCAGCATGTTGTCTGACCACGAAATCCACAACTACGTCCCAGAGACCAGCGACTACCCACCTGGACCATTTCCATGTCAAAAGGTGAGTGTCTCTGGGTGAAGAACTGTTATCTTCCAGATGTCAGCTCTACCTGTTGTTGTATTAATAATATAGAGATACTGCAACAGTCACTACAAAGGAGTCATATCAGGTCATGTGTCTGTCATCACCGTTATCTATACATAAGGGAATCGGCTCTTTGATGTTGGAGCGTTTAAAGCAACTTGAGGCATATAAAATAGTTTTAAAGAGAGCAAATCCCCACGCAAGCAAACTGCAAGTGCACCTGTCAAAAAAAAATAAATAAAACGGTATGTCCTGACAATCATACTCTCAGCTACTATGTATTCTGTAGCCATGTAAACACAGGTGTATTTAATTAGGTGTAATTATGACCCTGTTTCATTTAGGTGTGCCAGGGTGCTGGCATTGTGCATGCTGGCTCACTGGAAGGGCTGTGACGCATAAGTACAAGAGGAGCCAACGTACTTTTTTTTAATTACCCCTAGCATGGTGAACCCTGCTATGACATGTTAAAAAGTCAGCTGTAAAAAAAAAAAAAGAAGAAAAGCCTTTAGCATGCAAGAATGTTTGCTTTCTTTTTTTGAGAGTTTGCACTTCACTTCAGGAAGTCCCCCAGCTCGGGAGTGGAAGACCTGCTTTTCTACACCATCACGGAGGGGAAAGAACAAGTCCCCATTTCCTACTTTACCTCAGTAAGTAGCCGGAAGCCCAACGACCTCACAAACCAACCTCCGACTGTCAATCTGTTGATTTATGGGCTCCTCCGTCGTTTGCAGGCCCTAAAGAAAACCGGCCTTCACCCGTCAGATCCTCGTCTGAAAGACTGCATGGAGGAACTTCGACAGGCTGTGAAGGAATCTGTTAGTGAGGTGATGATGGACAGAGACCTTTTCCACAGGTGAGACATTACTGAATCAAATATCTTCGGACAAATCACTTCAACACCAGTGAACCTAATATGCAGATGCATATTTAAAGGAATAGTTCAACCCAGAGGGCCCAATAACATGCGCTGAAGATTCACTGGCTCTACCCGCCCCAATAAAAGTTGGGTTTTTAATTTGTGGTGTTCAAAGCACCAAAAATATATTTCTAATTAGAATGACACAGTAACACCACTATCCACCACAGACCTTGTTGTTTCATCGAGAGCAGCTTAAGTGCACTTCTCCTGTGCAGAGGGAGGACACAGCTCATTACAGGGACGCGTGGTAACTCTTCAGCAACTTTAATGAGCAACAAGGGTCATGATGTCAGAGATGAGGAGTTTTTTTAATCTTGAAACCAAAAGTTGAACTGAGCCATGTCGGTGTTTTAAAAAAGCTGACTTTTCAGAATGAAACGCATCACTTTTGGCAGGAGACACCACACAATTATCTTTCTCCAAGGTTTCTTGGATTACTGCCTGTTTCCGGGAGCGTTGGGCTTCTCCAGTACAATGCCCCTCAGATTGGATTTGTGTCTCATCGCTGTCTCATGGTGTTTTGTTTTCCATTCACTGCCCGGTGTAGGCATGAGCCCAAACTATTTTTAGTCTGACCTTCGGACACAATCCATCCGAATGAAGCATTTGTTGTATTTGACCCGCTGCGTGATTATCCCTGTCTTTGTCTTTCTTCCCTTGTCTCCAACACATACATCACATTACTGATTATAATAAATGTATGGCACGTCTAACAGCAATGTGAAGAATGTCAGATTCACACAGCACCATGGACACATTCATAAAGTAATGCATGACTGAAATGTTTTCATTGAACTCTGTGGCCGTTTTTAATTAAGGCTGTCGTCTTCGGTGGGCTTTATTTTCATTGCTTTACTTCAGAGCGGTCGCCCCCAATCTCCTATATGTATATGAAGTGGAAAACATAGGTTTTATAATATATTGCAGGTCAATGCAGAAAATGCTTAAGATCTTTAGGTTTAATTATTTTAAATTAAATCATTTCACCTGAGTATTGTCATTGAAATCAAATATTTCAGATGATTTGTTTGGAGATATTTCTTGTACCAGCGATTAATCTCCGGTATTTACCATATAGGTGTTAATAGCTAACAGAAACACTAATCCCTTTCTTCTCTGTTGATTAATATACAAATAGTCAGTAAACCTCTGTGTACACTTAAATCTATCATGTGTTAGCTTTAAGTGTACACAGAGGTTGTGTCAGAAATGGCACTACATGTGTTTAGCCTAATTAACTAAGAGGTGGTATGTAGTTAGTGTGTGTCAGGACATGTCAGCGTTATTTACTGACATGTTTGTCAAAGCAAAGGCCCGTTGCTTAGACTGATAGCTAGCAGCTGCTGCTCACACACACACACACACACACACACACACACACACACACACACACACACGTACTGTGTTACACTAAATTCAAAAGTATCTATTTCATTTTCAGTGAGTGCTCCTGAGTGCCTCTGCATTATGTTTTTCTTTTAAGATGTGTTGGTGGAAACATCGTCCTGCTGATCCAGGCCTTCAGAAAGAAATTTATCATCCCGGAGTTTGACGTGTTTGCACAAAAAATAAATAAAATCTACGACACGGTTCAACTCCAAAGTGATGGGAAGGTCTGCGTTTGTTTGTTTGTTTCTTATTGTGTAGAAATGGAAAGTTCTTGTGAAGTTTTTTAGTGACTAACACGAGGAATGTAGAACGTTGTTTAAGCCTGAAACTGTGTATTAATCAAGAACAATCTTCAGTGAAATATTGACCGCTTTCTTTAAATTCATACTGCCTTTTAGATGATGAATGGCATCACTGCGTGAGACAACACTCATTGACTTTCTGCTCATACAAAATAATTGTTGTGAGACTTTATTTCAAATCTTAAAGTGTGTGATTTAACTGTTACTGTGCTTCTCTTATGTTTTCTGACTTCAGGTGGCAGACTACATCCCCCAGCTCGCTAAGTTCAGTCCCGATCTGTGGGGTGTGTCTTTGTGTACAGTGGATGGACAGAGGTACGAGATTTGTTGTTGATGGAAAACATCGTCACCACAACGTCCATTTAGTAGCTTTTGTGACGCTGTTTTATATCACGTGATCTTCAGCGATAAACAGTTTTCCCAATTGTCATTAAATTCAAGAAATGACTTCCTGAGCACTTTTAAGACTTGTCCTTCTTATTGGCTTAAACGTTTCCATTCATTTGACTGATGCCGAGGACGAGCATGTGATATGTTTGAAAGCTCCAGATCAGCTACTTGGTGGACTTTGTGGTGAGATTGTATTGTCGACTACTGTTTCCAAGATTAGGAATCAGAACGGTTTTATTGCGAAGTATATTTGCTCATACAAGGAATTTGACTTGGTGGTTGGTGCATAACAATAAACCCAGTGCAATAGTATAATACATAATTAAAAACTAAGCAATTGCATTTTACAATAGAATATGAAAAAGAAATATGAGTATGTTCGAATATGCTTATTTCTTAGGTGTTTATTGTATTTCAAGTGAATAGTTAAGAATGGACTTTCAATCTCAACAGATCAGTTTTGTCAATTAATGAACACATTAACTTGTTCTTGTTCTATGATATTGATGCAATTTGTTTACTACAATGCTATTGTCAATCATTGCCGTTTTCAGGCCTCAGCGTGTTATCCCTACGTTTGCAACAGTCAGAAACGAGGGGTAAATCTGGACGAGAGAGCACAAAATACTGCTCGCCCTCTTCCTTATTTGTGCCTTTGAGATGACCTCAAGCGAGACACCACCGAACAACTTAAGTGCCCCAGTGTTGCTGCTGAGTAGCCAACTCACTCGACCGTGGCAGTCCTGCGTTATATGCAGTACATCTCCCAGGTGGGATTGTGAAAGTGGATCTGTTTTCATGTTCAGTGAGAGTTGAAACATTCTGTATTTTTCCTCCAGGCACTCAGTCGGCGACACCAAGCAGCCGTTCTGCCTGCAGTCCTGTGTGAAGCCCCTGCAGTACGCCATCGCCGTCCATGAGGCCGGGACGGAGAGGGTTCACCGTTACATCGGCATGGAGCCCAGTGGACTCAAGTTCAACATGCTCTCGCTTGATGATGAAGGTGCGTCAGGCATCATCACTTTCCTATTGGATCCTTTCCTCTTTGACTCTCAGCCAGGTGGCAACGTGTAGGTCTGAAATGTGAAGCCAATGAGGAAGCGCCTTACACTTGCATCCTCTTTACTGGCCATCAGGGGGCGACAAGATTGTATGGAAGTCTATGAGAAAATCATCCTACTTCTCACTTGATTTATTACCCTCAGTAAACATTGTAAACACCTGTTTATGGTCTGAATCGGTACTTTCAAGTCTTATTCAATACAGAATGATCCAATTTAGAGAAAATATGACAATAAATCAGGGTAGGCTTTAGGGCGTGGCTACCATGTGATTGACAGGTCACTACCACGCTGTTGTCTGGGAGTGGTCCCTGTTATCGTCTTACAGCTTTAACACTTTCACAGTGTGTTTTCAGTTCATGAAAGGTCATTTTAAAATTTTGGTTGCCTAAAAATGTCTTAATTAGCATTCGGTTGTATTTAACCTCTTGTGTTCTGGTTGCAAAAACTAAATGGCTTCAAAAACATAGTCCACAAATGATTGACATCATGGTGACTATGTCCACTTCTTATATATAGTCTTTAGGCTCTCGTAAATATTAAACTTCTTAATGATATATTATGCATTTTGTATAGAAGCCCTCATTAATATATTTAATATATGTGTTATCTCCCAGACAAGCCCCACAACCCCATGGTGAACGCTGGAGCCATAGTGATCAGCTCTCTTATCAAGGTAAACAGATGGACATACGGCCTGCTGCCTGACAGTTGAATCAGCGACACACAACATTTTACTAACTGTTACTTGTACTTTGGAGTCACACAAGCGTTAGGTTTTGCAACTATTTCCATGTTTTTATTTGCCCCCAAATCCATTTGATTTACTCCACACATGAATGTCAGCAAAAGTCTTACATAATATTGTTGTATACACAGAAATTGCAGTTAGTTATTGTCATTATCTCTAACATTTATTGACACGTCTCTCAGTTCATTGAAGTATAAGTGTTTTAGTTTAGAGCCTGCAGGCTGTTGATGTTATGATCTTCAAGGCTGGGAATTGTAATAAAGCATTAATATATACAAATGTTTGAAATCATCTTATTGACAGCATATGCCTGCTTTTTATTAACATATTAAAAGCTTTTCTTGTAGATTAAAATCTGAAAAACACAGGTTAATGTTTTCTACAGTTGTCTGCAGTCCTTTTTTGTGAAATAATCCCTGAACTCTCCCTGAGCTCTGTGATTTACGACCACTGCCTATCTTTCCTCTTGTACTGTACCCGCTGATAATACGGTACTAAATTATGCAATCAGTGGCGCATTCATGAATTGTTTCACGCCACAGTGGTATGAGTACTGTAGTACGAAAGTCATCAGTCAAGTTCAGTGTTCATGAATGTGACAATTACAATCAACACATGCAAATGACGCCCGCTTTGTTTTTTCAGCCTCGTTCAAATAAGGCAGAGAAGTTTGACTACGTAAGTAGAGTGCCTCGTCTCCGTTAACGCCATGAATATGAAACAAAGGGCAGATTGTGTCATTCGTCAGAGATGATGCAGTATACTCTTAAAATGTTGTCTTTGTTCGCCCAGGTTATGGAGTTTGTGAAAAAGATGGCTGGCCAAGAGTATGTGGGATTCAGCAATGCCATGTGAGTCGAATAGATTCGAGGCGTTTGAAGTTAATATATCTTTGTTCGGCACGCCTTCGTTGAAAGACGGTGTTGGGCAAACGGCCTGGCCACTGCTCTATTGCATTATTGATGTTTCTGTATTGACCTCCCTGCCTCTCTGTCTCAGGTTCCAGTCAGAAAAAGAAACGGGCAACAGAAATTTTGCCATTGGATACTACATGAAAGAGAAGAAGGTCAGTTCCCGAATGCTGATTCTATTTTCCGTTGCAAAAGCTGAATACTAAAAATGCGCATCTCTAACGAGTCGATTAATTGTTTGTTTCAGCTCTACATGTGAAGCAACATTTTCTATTTTATTATTTTGAAAAGCCAGATATCATTGTTGTCTGATAAAAAACACATTTTCTACCAATATATAGTTATTCTTTTTGTTTGAAAGGTTGGTTAGCCCAATACCTCTGTTATGCCCTGCTATATATATATATATATATATATATATATATATATATATATATATATATATATATATATATAAATAATAATAAGATTTTTCATTACAAAAAATGTACAGCATCTTCTATCCATCTCGCCATGTTTGCTTACGTCATCAATTTCCTAGACGAACCATCTTCGAGCCCAACTAAGATTTTCCCTATGCATCCACTTTATCATGGAAGAGGCATTATCCATGACCTTTTGACCCTATTTGAGGAGCCAGACTATAAGATAATCTGATGACCAGACCAATATATTTTTGATTCATAGTACATCTTGGCTGGCATACTTCATTTAGTCATAATGATCATTTTTCCTTCACCAGTGTTTTCCTCCAGGAGCAGATATGATCGATTCCCTGGACTTCTACTTCCAGGTAAACATGAAGAATCATTACATCTATAATCTTGTGGAGCTTTATATTGATTCAGCTGTCCTGAAAAAAAGATTCAATGGTTTTGACCATGAACTGATCCTCCTTTTGGTCTCAGCTGTGTTCCATCGAGGTGACCTGTGAATCAGGAAGCGTCATGGCCGCCACTCTGGCCAACGGAGGGATCTGTCCAATCACAGGCGAGCGTGTCCTGAGTGCTGAAGCGGTGCGAAACACGTTGAGCCTCATGCACTCATGTGGCATGTACGACTTCTCTGGCCAGATGGCTTTTCACGTGAGTAACAGGAGGAAGTGAGTGTACCGGCTCTCTGTCACAACAGAAGTGAATGGATTAATCAGGTTGACCACTGTGAAGGAAATGCTTTTTCAGTTGTTGACCTGAAATAAACCCCACATCTCTCATCTCACAGGTGGGCTTGCCGGCCAAATCCGGGGTGTCCGGTGCCATCCTGCTGGTGATCCCCAACGTCATGGGAGTGATGTGTTGGTCTCCTCCTCTGGACAGGGTTGGAAACAGCGTCCGGGGAATTCACTTCTGTCAGGTTGGACAAAGGTTTTGCATTTGGACTGCAGGAGAAGATGCTTAAATAAGGCCACTATGTCCCGAGTGGTTACGGGATTAGAGCATCAAATCATTTTGAGGGCATGTTTTTTGTTATTACTGTCCGCTCCAGTGTCGTTTTTTTTAGATTTCCACTCGATGAAGCCAAACATTTTAAATCTTCCACAAAGTGGCTTTAACATGCTTTGTTAGACAAACCAATTAAAGTTTGTTCTTCCAAAACCAGACTCCGAAAGGTTTAGGTCAAACAATCAATATTGTCAAGATGTAAACTCTATAGCAGCCTTACCGAAAACAAATTGTGAAAGTGATTACTAGAGCATGATGACATAAAATCACTCCGGTGACCTGAGAGGTTTGTTTTTTTCCGCTAAGCCTTGTTCTGATAAAGAGTGTGTTTTGTTTGCTTTATAGTTTTCTTTGTCTGAAAGCATAAAATGATACAAAAGTCCTCCAGTGTTTTCCTCCCCTAACCATTATACGGTATCTTATCACCCTCAGGAGCTTGTTTCGCTCTTCAATTTCCACAATTATGACAACCTGAGGCACTTTGTAAAGAAGCAGGATCCTCGCAGACCGGATGGAGATGACCGGGTTTGTTGCTTTGTCAGTTTGTTCTTGCTTGTGTGTTTGTTGTGTGTCTCTGTGTTTACGTTGTTTCTCTGTATTTGCAGAACAAGTCTGTTTTTAATTTGATGTTCGCCGCCTACAGTGGAGATGTGTCTGCCCTGAGAAGGTACATCACCAGCCAACCTGATTATCGCCTGTCCCGTATAACAGATGGCTTTAATAGTGTTAACAGCAGGCGCGGGTGCCGACAAACAATGGAATTTAATGAATATCAAACATAAAGGGGAGTAAACCACTTCAATGCTGCTTGGCATACATTTTCCAGATGAAAAGGGTCATTTCTGTATTTCTTTTGTGATAATGCATCTGTCTACATAAGTGGAAATATTCATATTGTTAATTGCATGTTGATGAACTGAAATATAAATATGTATTTGTAGTTCTATATTTATATTGGTATGTGTACACATTTCATTTTCATCCCAGAATTTTATTTTTTCTGTATCAAACAAAGTCCTGGTGATCTGTACTTGTATTCATCCCTTCAGGTTTGCTCTCTCATCCATGGACATGGACTTGAAAGACTATGATTCTCGAACAGCGCTCCATATCTCTGCAGCAGAGGGTGAGCTCCACAGGATCTGTTCATCAGCGGCTCTGTTATTTAGTGAAGGAGCGGCACTAAATCACTTCCACGGCCAAACTATAAAGCAGCCAGGCAGCAAATCTGTTTGACCACTTGGCAAAAATAGGACTTCCTTAGCTCTCAAAGGTCTGCATCGGAGAGCAGAAAATTATGAACTCCAATAAATCATGAATGAAACTTAAATAAACCACTTAAATATTTTCAGCCCTACTGTATGTGGCCATGATAAACCAACACAGGGGGTTTCACTTATTATGCCGTGTACATCTCTATCGCCCTCCTTTTCCTTTTGTTGCACCTGTTGAGGTGGGAGAAGTTCCACCGGCTAGATTCATCTGTAGGCTACCTGTGGTTTGCTGGCCACATATATATATATATGTGTGTAGATTTTGGAGCATCTAATTTATTTGTATTAGTACTCACACAAGATATGTTTGTCAACCCTTCATTGAACAACATGATACTATGTGTTAAATGTTGTATAGGAGAAAACAAGGATTTTGGACAAATCGTGGCGTTTGTTGTCGAAAGTAAGTGCCAGTCAGCTCTTTGATGAGGCAACAATCAGGAGTTTCCCATCATGCTCTGCGGCCGCCTACATGACACCCGAGAGAGTCGGACAGGGAGCTAACCAGCGATCTGTCACCTAACATTAACCTTTGCAGTGAAAACATTACATTACATAACATTTCATTTTGCTGACGCTTTTATCCAAAGCCACCTCTGTGTGTTGTTCAAGGCCTTTAGCTAAGTACATATTAAGTTGATAAAGACAAAAACACAAAATCTGGCACATTTCCTATGGTTGGAGCCATAAACTCTGCTGGTAAAGGCTGGTTGGCTTGTCGGGCCACACCTGTCCCCTCCTGTCCTTGTGGACGGATGACGGGACAGGTGGATCACAACAAAAACAAAATAAAATGTCAGCTTTAAAATACTTTGGTTGGTTGAAACAACAGCCCAAGAGCACCTTTACCATACAAACAATTAAGCTTAGAGGATAATTGTATTTTACTTGCATCTTGTGTTCACAGCTGTAATTGGCGCTAAATTACTTTTCACTTAATTTGATTAACTTGGGAGGCACAGTATACCTTTTGGCTCACATTATACAAACCCAATAACGAATCAGCTCACGCAGCCTCTCAGGGCGCCATATGGTCGATTATTTATTGTCTGTTGTGCTCTAGGTTTATTCACAGCACAGATTTAATGCTCCGCTGCAGCGAGTTCAATGGTCACATTTTTCAAAAAGAGCCTGGCAAGCAAGTAATTTGTTTACGAGATAAAAAAGGGAGTAATAACAGTGTTCTTGCAAATGAAAAAGGTAGAGCTCTGCACTCCTAAATCAGAATATTGTCACGGGAGTTTCCCTGTAGTTTATATAGCAGCTTTTGTTTTTTTCCACCCACATTTCTCGCGCTATTAGACAAACTTGTAAATTGTAAAAATCTTTCTAGTTTTGAAAACAGTGTTTTGGTTCTTATTAGAAAAAGATTGTCTCTATCTACTATAAATCTCACAGATGGGAAACTATAAACGGTCGTCTTTTGTGTTCACGCTCAGGTCATAAAGATGTGGTGACGTTCCTTACTGAAGTCTGCAAAGTTGATCCATTTGTAGAAGACAGGTGAGAACAGCGTCTATAACTTGTATTTGTATCCTTTAGCTTTGTTCACTGCTACATATGTGTATCATGATCAAATATGTCAAACCTGTTTGTTTTATGTTGTTTTCAGATCAATGATGTACTTTCCACTCCTTTTTTGTGAGCTAATTTGACTGAGAATAACTCATATTTAGACAACCACAAGAGGTCCTTGAGCATTTAATCATAACTGTCCACCCAATATATTAAAATAATGGTGTCATTCTATTCTTACAATTCAGGAAAAAACTATTTAATCTCATTTGGTACTACATCTCTATACAAACACGTAAAAGAATGCAATGTACCGCTTAACCTAAATCTAGATGGCATTATTTTTCTTTAGAAACAGATGAAACCAAGACTGTGAATGAATCAATACATTCTCAGAATGAACATTTGAACTCGTCTTTACCACAAACTGTTACTTGAATGTTTGTCCTCTGCTGAAAATTTCTCCTTGACGTATCAGCTGATTCCTCTCCTCATCCTCTGTACTCCCTGCTGTGCAGGTGGGGGAACCTCCCAGTCGACGACGCTTTGCAGTTCGGACATGAAGAGGTGGTGAAGGTGCTGAAAGACTACCAGCAAGTCTGCAGGCAACGGGAAGCGCAGCACACTGAGGCCGAGCGTCCCCCGATCCTGGACACCATCGAGGGCATAGTGTGACGTATTCCCCAAGCTGCAACTCAGCAGGGCGTTTGTGCAATCTGTCACGATTTGAAATGTGTCGGTCCATGTGGAGCGCCCAAAAGTTGTTTAAAGAAAAACCAAAAGATAACTGTAACATAAATTATAAGGAAAAATGGTAGGAGCACGAAAGTAAACTTGACAAGAAAATACAATGCAAACAATGGGCAGAGAAAAACAGAACAAAACAAGCCAATAGGATACAACCCTTTCAGGGTTTGTGTAATCCATAACATGCTGTGAACAGAACAAGCCTAATTTAAAATCATTTGTGCTGCAATACATCATCAGCCTGAACACAAAGTTGATGTTTGGTTGTATGTAGCAGAGGGTCTCAGTGTTGTAACAGAGGGATTTGATGGATTTTTATACTTGCAATGCTTCACTTTACTTACAACAGGACATTTTTACAGTTTTTTATTTATACTATTCTATTGTGTCTTGTTGAAACATTTGAATTATGTAAAAACTAATTGAAATGTTTGGATGTAAAAACTCAAATTTTACATTTTGTAAAAGGGAGACCAAAGAAGGAATTGTACATGATCCCAATAAACATAATGTAGGATATATTGTTTTTATTATGTTCTTCAGCTGTAAATAAGTGCACTGGATTCCTAATAATGCATTATACACAGTAGCATAACATGTATGCACATTGTATCTTTTCATAAACAAGAAAGAGTAATTTACTTGAAATCCTTTAACTATGAAAACATCCATTAAACATTTTTTTATCTGCCACCCATTGTTTCATTTTGCTTTGATTTTATTATGGTGCGTCATGCAGTCAGCAATTAGTTGTTAGCAACTAAAAAATCAGCTGAATGGAGGAACAAGCAGCAGGAGAGTTGTGACATTGTCAGGAGGGGGTCGTTACTCGATTGTTTTAAACACAATCGGTACAAAAGTGTGTTTTGAATAATTATATTTTCTCAGAAACAACTAGACATTCAGCTAGTGACTATAAATGGTAAAACTAATATATGCAGAGTCATGGCCAGCTCATTTTAACAGACTGCCCCTCTTCTTTATTTATAGGCAGTAGAGTTAATCAGTGTGGGCAGACTGTCCCCTCACTGACCTGTGGCTGATATAAGCCGAGATGCAGGAGAACATGGCGGCTGCAGCCACAGTACGCAGTTCTCCTAGCTTCCACCAGGTGGCACTGTGTCCCCATCAGAAGGACTTACTGTAAACCCACAGCATCAGTGTCATACGGCTGCACAGAGTATCTTAGACACCTGCAGAGATGGAGAGCGTTACTGAGCCAGCTTATACAAGACTGACCTGACAGCCAGAGAGATGCTGACAGACGCAGCAACAGGCAGGGAGTCCTGCTTCAGCTGGGAAGACAAGAAGCCACCAGCTAGGAAGAAGACACTGCTCTCACTTTGTGTTCATTTTAAATGCCATTGTTTGGGCTGTTCTGGTTCGACATGGGAAAGGCCTGTATTGAACTGGGTCAGGAGCAGCATGACACAAAATGTATTTTTGTGTTGTTTTGAATGTCCCACTGTGATGACCCTCTCTCCCACTGTCCATTGTCCCTGCATGTGTGCAGGTGGGCGTGGCAGAGAGGGTCATCAGTAGAGTGGGAACACCTGTGCTCGTTAGTGGCAACACTTAAAAGGCCCTCTGGGTCTGTGCTCTCTCTCTCTGCACCGATGCACCAGGTTGGACTGGTGACAAGATCACGGTTTGGTTCTGTTTTGTGATGTAAATAAACCCTTTTTTCTGTTAAACCCACTCATTTTGTGTGTATCCCCATTATTTGTCATAACAGTGGAATACTGTGTCCAGTGCTCTCTTTTTTTCAATAAAAGAACGTGTAATCACTATCTCGTGGAAGCTTGGGGTTCAGTACTCTTCCTGGGGAAAAATAAATTGGGCCTATTTATCACCTCGGCAGACTGGGTGATTTGATTTGGTCGGTAGGAAGTTCAATGAAAACCAGAACAATAAAAGATGACCTTAAATCAAAAATACATATTTTTCCTCTTACCTTGTGCTATTTATCAATCTTGAATGTGTTGGTGTGAGTTCTGGAGATATCGGTTGTTTGTCTTCTCTCCAATATAAGAGCACGAGACTGCACTTGGAACTATTTTATTTCCACCATAGATTTTTGGAATACGACATTGCTGTTTTTTTTTGTTGAAGTTTTTCAAAATGTATTTTTATTTTGTGCTTTGAGCACAACGGGTCGAGTGTCATATTTCCCTTTATAATGGCGAGAAGTCGGACATCTCTAGAACTAGATTTATGAATAGCACTACGGGTAATTTTGGGGTGAACTGTCCCTTTAAATGTTCTCATTCAGAGTACTATTTTAGCAGCAAACTGAATTTGCAATGTAAAGATATAGTGGTGTAATGTCTTCCTGGAGGGGATTATCTGCAGATAATTAAACAGTTTAACTATTTTGACAAATCATTTCAAAGACGCTGTGATTTCCAGGATCTGAAAACCTCCAATTACTCGCCAATTATCTTCGAAAGCGGCAGATCATCAACCAGCACATTACCCACCACACAGCCCAAATCGTGTTATTGTTTTAATTGTTTATTAAAATGGTTTATTAATTTCCCGCCCTGACGGTAGTGATGATTCATCTGGATAACTGGAGGTGTGGAGGTTGTTGTGGGACAAGATGTGATCAATTGTCAGGGAGAGTTAAGGGTGGCTTCAGTGGAGGAACCTGTGGAGACCCATGAGTCAAACAGGAAACACCGAAACTTCATGGAATATTAGCCAGAATTTGTATTCACAACAGTGTGTCACACAGTGTGTGTTAAATATAGAGTGAAACCTTTTTTCATCACTAGAATATGATTAATCAAGCAGAAATGAAATAATTGATGGGTTGTAATTAGGTGTTTCTCATTAAAGTCTGGTACATAACGTCCTCTCAGGGATATTCCAGATAGATTGACCTTTTGGTTTCCATGAGCTGAGAGAGTGGTAAAACATGTTTGCTGATTAACTCATGTAATAAACAGAAATTAAGTTTGTAGTCTCAAAGTGATGTGTTGAGATTTTTAAATAATAAAATAGCCATTGTATTGTTTTGTTAGAGCTTCCTTTCAAAGTATACATGAAAAAATATGTTTTAATAAAAATATTTTAGCCGTAAGAAACAATTAAACATATTGTATCCAAAATATAGCTTGTGAATATCCTACACAGTCATAACTCTAAATATCTCACTTCTCTGTGTTCGTATTGTAGTCAGTTGTAGAGAAAAAAGAAAAAATGTATTCAAGTAAAACTTGAGGGACAATACTGTAAGACTTTACTTGAGTATTTCCTGCCACTACAGACCCAAACAGTTGAAAAAGTACTGACAATGCTTCTTACATGTTAATATGTCAATAATAATAACAATCCAGTATAACTTTAAATAGACAAGCACAGAACACGTGTGAGTGTTCCTCTCACTCGTTAGACATGCAGTTGGTGTTCCACTTAAATTTCCACCAGATGTCTGAGTGACAGCAGCACAATATGACGGGCGCTTGCTGCAGGATGTGAAGCCGTCATCAGCACCATATGGCCACGCTGCTGCAGAGACACAACAACATGTTTACAACGACAATACGGCGCTGTACACAACCTCACCAGAGAGTCGGCAGGGACGTGATACATATACCTGCAAAGTGATCTGTTTGGACTTCCATTCATAAAACCTTCTATGAATATGTCAAGACTCTCAGGGAGTCTTACAAGTGTCAGACAAACATAAGTATATGTATGTGGGGTTGAGCCATGCAGCTTTGTTGTTCATTTTTCACAACAATAGATGTGGTGGACAACGTATTGTTGTTTTGAGTCATGAAAGTATCATGAAATATTGTGATTGTTTGACAATTTAATAATAGTCTAATAAGTTGAATGACAATGTTATATATATATTACATTACATTTAGCTGACGCTTTTATCCAAAGCGACTTACATGCTATACATTAGACCGTAGACGCAGCAACGGTGAGCAATGAGGGTTAAGTGTCTTGCTCAAGGACACAACGACATGGACTGGCTGAGGCGGGGTTTGAACCACTGACCCTTTGATTGAAAGACTGACTTCCTAACCACTGAGCCACAGTCGCCCTATCTGTCTATATACTGTCTATATATATATATATATAGACAGATATAGATATAGATATAGATATAGATATATATATATATATATATATATAGACAGTATATATTTGTCTATTAATTTTTCTTTAATTTTATACTAAGACATATTGTGCTTCTCTTCACGCTTTGATGTTTGTTTTTCATCTGATATCCGGCTCATCTTTTCTGACAGCTAATTTCTCCCTCTGTGACTGGTACAGTTTGATGTATCTCATAACTTCAGATCGACTCAAAATCATCTTTTTAGGTAGCCGAGGGGTTTTTCTAGCGTTTGATTTGAAGATGAGTTGACACACTTTCATACATTGAAAGTATAATTTCTTTGTTATGAATAAAAGCATCATTCCGAGAGGCTTAAAAGTCTGAATTTCATTTTGTTTTTCTGTGAGTTTCCTGCTGTAGAGGGAAGGACTCCAGCCCTCCAGCCTTTACAGGAACAAAAAGCACAATAAAGCGCCTTAAGAACCGACTGCATGAGAGTCAAACAGTTGAATCTGAATTTATCCACCAACGACCCTCGGAGGGAACAATTCTGTGTATATTTGCGCGCAGTAAGCATGTTTGAAGTATTACTGTAATTGAGAGATGCGCACACTGTTTCTAATTCTCAATATTTTAATTAGTAGTATAATTGAATATGTTATGTTTGTAACCCCTAGGTATGCCGATACTAAAAAAATGCTAATTAGTTTGTAATTGTTTATTGTTCAGCTTATATTATTAAACATATTTGTGCAATTATTGGTTATTTATATGTAATTGACATAATATAGAAGCATATTATAGAGTTTACTATCTAAAAGTTCGTCAAAAGTATTTTGACGTTAGTACTTCATCACTTAAAGTCAGCTTATTGCAAAGTGGGAATTCATCACTAATAACATCTTTTTGTTTACCCTTTTGCAACCCACCTCTTCAATAAGAGCAGTATTTAATGATCCCTGTTTGTGGCAGTTATAGGTTTTAGTTTTCACATCCATTCGGCATCCAAAGGTCATCTCACACGTTGCAGCACTGCTGTCTGAACACATCCTCCTAAATTAAACTCCGCCTCCTCTTGCTTATGCTTTTATCAATGGCGGCCATTGCCTGTTGTCCCCCACACAAAATACAACACAAAAAAACTGAAGCAAGCATCATGCACCGGGACATTTTATTGTGATGGAGGCGAT
The DNA here is from genome assembly GCA_023566465.1 of Cottus gobio. Classification (NCBI taxonomy): domain Eukaryota; kingdom Metazoa; phylum Chordata; class Actinopteri; order Perciformes; family Cottidae; genus Cottus; species Cottus gobio. The sequence continues at coordinate 20,980,413 of CM042222.1, forward strand.
GCAAAAACTGAATCCAGTGGGCTCCTGTCTCCATGGAGATCATTTTCCTTCTCAACCCATGATCTATCAAAAAAAAAAGGACAAATGCATCATTATGTTTGTAAGGAAGCATGAACACTGTGTTGCACGACTGGAACTGAACTCATGCATGAATCATGTTACATTGTGCTGTTTTATGTGTTTGTTTTGATAAACTTTGAATTCTCTTTGATTCCTTTGTGTGTAATACTGACGCTGTTCATCCAGCTGTTGTAGGAGGAGACGCGGGTGAAGACGGTGGGCTTCTTGCTGGCGTTGCAGCCGCTGGAAGACACAAAGCTGGTAACACCGTGGACAACCCACTGCCCGTTGACGCTGCAGTTCAGGGGGCCGCCGGAGTCGCCCTGCATCCAGAGACGACACAACTCAGGCAAACCTCAGAGTAAACTACTGACAGCCTTTCAGCAGAGTGAGGCGCATATGCCCCATTTTTAAAATATGTATACAGTAACCCGCTGCCGCTCGCTTCTCATATCCCCTTCTGATCTCAGACAGCTTCAAGCAAGTTTGTGCAGAACATGAACTCGCAATAGTTTGACACGTTGTGCAGCTTAAGCACCAGCCGGGGTCACTGCTGCTGACTTATGCCGCAAGCCATCCCATGTGTCCTGCACAATGTCTTCCTTGACAGGAAGGGATCAGGCCTCAGGTCAGTGGGGGGCGATGACTTTCACTTTGTCATGGAGGAGCGGGACTGTCTGCGTTTCCTGCTGGCCTAATTACAGAGTGACGAGGTGGTTTGGAGACAACTGGAGACACTGGGTTCAAAGTCTGAGCTGGAAAGAATCTGCACTCCACAAATATGCACCTTTTTATCAAGGGGTTGAAAGTTAAAAGGCTTGATGATTGTTTCAGGAATCACTTTCTAATGTGTGGTAGATCTGTTATAAGCCAGTAACAAGAGTTTGGGTGTCACGATGAGACAAATTGCTTTGATCAGTGTAATAATGCTGTTACAAATATTAGTTAGCCCTCAAATAAATTGTATATTTTGCCAATACACAAATCTGGGTCCAGATCCTTTGCAGCAAGGTATGTGGTCATACAGTCCAGTCAACCAACCTGGGCAACCCAAAAGTATTTTGTATAACTGATTTATAAATCCTATCTAAAGCAAAGCAGCACCCTGAAATAGTTGTCAAGCTCCAGGGTTGCTGGACAAATGTTGTGCTCCCTCAAGGGGAACAACCAATTTTAGTCTATGGAAGCACTGTTGCACATATGAAACGTGTTTGCCAGAAAGAGCTGAGCGAACTGAGTCCAATAAACAGCGTCGTTGGAGAGGAAGAAAATAAGAAAAAAGATTCCGCGACTCAAGGTTACGTTAATTACATGAATGTGTGACTGACCTGTTGACGGTCTACTGGGTAATATCGGCAGGAGGTTTTGACAAGGAATAAGAATGAGTGTAGAAAACAAAGACGATGGCTTTTTATAAATGTCCATTCTGAGTTTGACAATATTCTAGGAGTGTGATGCTCGATGGTGTACTAATACTAATACTACTACTACATGTGGGGGCGAACACTGTCCATGCTTACCTGGCAACCAGAGTCCCTTCCACCACCAGCACAGACCATGGAGTCCTTCACAGTGCTGCCCCACCATCCAGAGCTGGTGCAGGTCCTGTAATCAACAATGGGCAGGGAGGCCTGCTTCAGCTGGGCAGACAGCTGACCTCCGGCTGAGGAGAAACACATAAACCGGTGATGACGCCTATAATAGCATCTATCATGCACTGCTGTGTAATATTATGTCCTGATTGCTTTCTCGCGGTGAGTAAATCCCGAACACAACATGCTCATTATGCCACTGTGTCAGACTCACTCTGGGTGCGACCCCAGCCTGAGATGAAGCAGGGGTTGTTGTGGGGCAGGACCTGGCCGGCGGGGGGCAGAGCGGCGAGCTGGACATAGCTGTTGAGAGAGGCGTCGGAGGACAGACGCAGCAGAGCGATGTCCCACCTGAGGATGACACCCACATCCTCAAGTCAGTGAGTAATAAGCATGTATGAAGACTCATTGTCATGGTTTTGTTTCAGAGAAGGATATTGAGTTTCTTATGTGTAGGGCTGCAACTAACAATTATGTTCATTATCAATTTATCTGAAGATTATTCTGTTAATTGCTTGGTTAATCAGTTTCCTAAAGCTCAAGGAGATGTATTAGATTCAATTATTTTTTCTGAAAGACGAAAAAAAGAAAAGAAAAAGAAAATTCAAATATGTTATCAGATTAAAAACATCAGCAGATTAATTTTCTCTCTCAGCTCCAGTTATGTTGTAATGTCTGAGTGGGTGTGTTTCTGAGTGGGTGTGTTTTCGCAAACTAGACTAAACAAGTGTATTACAGACTTGTAAGTTAAACATTTAATATATTGTGAATAAGTATAATACAATAATGTAATATTTACATAATGTGGACGTCAAACCAAAAAAAGCCATTTTAAATGTTGGGCTGCTTTCACATGTTTACAATCAACTGAATGTATTCCGTTTCACATAACATGTGATGCACATATGGGCTATTTTTGTATGCAGAAGTGGGTCAAAACGCGAGCAGTAGCCACGAACCCTCCAGCGACGTTGTTGGAGTTCCAGTTGGGGTGGACGTAGACGCGGCTCACGCTCATGTACTGCTCTCTGCCCTCCTGAGTGTTGATGTTGTGATCTCCGAGAACAACGCGCCAGGTCCTGGATCTGCAGTCGGACAAAAGAAATGAGCATTTTCACGGCTGAAATGCCACAACGTTCCCAATCTATTTTCAACCATAAATGCCCATGGGCGGCGCACTTAATGAAATGTAATAAAATAAATGTATGTAAATGTTCAGGACACATCTCCTGGCACTTCAGTAATATGTCCATTAGCTTTGGCTACTCCATGATGCATGAAACTCCCACCTGTCCACACAGTGAGCAGCGGTCATGACCCATCCTCTCCTGATCAGGGTTCCTCCGCAAGTGTGATGGAAGCTGCTGCCGGATTTGAACTGAAGAGAGATCTAACAAAATGACAACGGAGAACCTGAATCATTATTATCATCATATTATTGCAAAACGCTTCTTGGCAGCGTTCCTGACGCTGAGAAACGCTCCGAGGCATTACACGTCCTGAATGCACCTGATGTCACTGGATGTGTGCATGTTACATATGCAGAACATATGTTGTGCTGACCTATTTTACATTTGAGCAGTGATGTAATAAGAAATTAAATACATGTACTCAAGGCCTATATTTCTGTACGATAACACTTGTAATTGACTTATTAATTCCAAAGTATGCCACTTTAAACTTCTAACCACCACACTTTTTATGGAAATATTGCACATCATTTTTTTTTACTCCATTTACTTAACAGCAGTTAATATTTTTCTTTGTTTTTACACGTAGAACATGTGACCAACATACTAAATATGAAGCATTATTATAGAGGAAATGCCTTGCGTTCCAATACAGATGTTTTCAGTTATGTGGCTGATGATACAAATTAATGTTTGAGCTGTGTCATGTACAGGAAAGTATTCACAGCGCTTTGCTTTTAACACATGTTGTTATGTTACAGCCTTATTCCAAAATGGATTAAATTCATTTTTTCCCTCAAAATTCTACACACAACATCCCATAATGACAAAGTGAAAAACGTTTTGGGGAAATTTTCGCAAATCTATTAAAAATAAAGAACGAAATATATATATATATAAGTATTTACAGTCTTTGCTATGACACTCAAAATTGAGCTCAGGTGCATCTGAACTAATAAGAATGAGTTTTCCCACAAACCTAACAGGAACAAAAGTACGATTTATTCCTTTTAACACATCAATTGCATACAATTTAAAATAAATATCTTCTTTCAGGACCTGAAAGGGGCCATTTAGCGTAATGAGCACTACTCCACATCACAGCAGGAGTTTACATTGTGTTATAAGGAAAGAGTCTGAGCCCTTTTGTACCACCACTGTTGTAGAGTCAAACAAAGCATCCAGTACCTGCCAGGGCCAGGAGTTGGGTCGGGCCACCTCTCCTCCCACAACTCTCCCCTCCACACTGTCATCCTCCAGGTACCTGGGCTCAGGAGTGAGCTCAGCCAGCACTAAGTCAAGCACAAACACAGGAAGCGTTACGTCAGGTGATCAAGAGAGTGCAGCATGTCAGAGAAGAATCAGACGCTTCTTACCGAGGGCTGCGAGGGAGGTAAACACAAGAAATCTGAGCATGTCTGCGGTCTCCTGAAACTTTCTGCACTAGAGACTTCTGCCCACTACTCTTTTATACCCCCAGGCCCCGTCTGCTTATAGTGCATGTGTGCGTGTGCGTGTGTGTGTGTGTGTGTGTGTGTGTGTGTGTGTGTGTGTGTGTGTGTGTGTGTGTGTGTGATACGAGCGCATGTCCACCTGTGTCTGTCTCACAGTTATCACTACATTGCGGACACATAAGTGGTGTCACACTGGTGACAGTGGCTCCTCCCCCTGCCTCGTGTGTCACCTGATTCACAATGTGTTCCACCTGTGTTTTTGTGTCAAGTAGTTATAAGCCATGTTGTTTCCCTTGTCAAGTGCCGAAGTGTCTTTTGTCCATGGTCGAGACTACCCAAGCCAATCTCATAGCCACGCAGCCGCCACAGTTTTGTTTCCACGTTATGTGCCTCGGTTCAGAGGGATCCTCAGCCTACGTGAGTTTTGAGTTGTACTTTTCCTCCGTTGGAGTGATTTTGAGTTTACGTTACAAACATTGTTTTTTGAGCTCATTAAGAGCATTTTTTGAGTTGTACTTTTCCTCCGTTGGAGTGATTTTGAGTTTACGTTACGAACCCTGTTTAGAAGCTCATTAGGAGCATTTTGAGTTGTACTTTTCCTCCGTTGGAGTGATTTTGAGTTTACGTGTCGAACTTTGTTTTGAGCTCAGTAGGAGCACTTTGAGTTGTACTTTCCTCCGTTGGAGTGATTTTGATTTTGTATTGTGAATTAAATAAAGACCTTCTCCCTGACCCCGCTGCGTCTGCGTCCTCCTACGAGCTCGGCCTGACAGTACACTTCGGCCAGTATGGACGCAGCAGCGGCTGGTCAGTGGACCGCTCGGATCCAAGCCCAGGAAGCCCGCCTCGCTCGACAGGAGGAGTTCCAGACGGCGATGGTCGCGCAGCTCGGTCAGCTGTCGTCCCAGGTGAGGGAGCTAACAGACCACCTGCGGCAAGCATCCATGCCACCCGCGGGTCCAGAGCCCGCGGCCAGTGCAGCAGCCCCAGCCCGGGGAGACGCCATGATCGGGTTGGGTGTCAAGTTGGCACCTCCGGAGCGGTTCTCGGGGGAGCCAGGACAATGTAGGGCGTTCCTGGTAGACTGTGCCATGCACTTTGAAATGCGCCCGCACGCATTCAGCACAGACAGGTCGAGGGTGGCCTTTATGATTTCCCACCTGACCGGGAGAGCCAGAGCCTGGGCCACAGCAGAGTGGGCTCGCGACTCTCCGCTGTGCTCATCTTTTTCAGATTTCAAGAAGGCCATTCAGAGCACGTTTGACCCGGTGGCCACAGACAGGGAGAAGGCGCGAGAGCTGAGCGGTCTAACGCAGGGAGGGGAGTCCGTCTGCGACTACGCCATCCGTTTCCGCACCTTGGCGGCGGAGAGCGGGTGGAATGAGACTGCACTTCACGACATCTTCCTAAAGGGGTTGACAACGGGCGTCCAGGAGTTGTTGCTGCCCCTGGATCTGCCGGGACGTCTGGACGCGCTGATCACACTGGCCATTCGGACGGACAATCGGGCTCGGGAACTGCGGCGCCCTCGGCACAACGGGTCTACGACGGTGGGGGTTCCACGTTCTTCAGCCCAGGGCGGGCAGAGACTTCGGGAGGGACCGCCGGGGTACTACTGTCCACCGTCCCCAGCTACGCCAGAGGAACCGATGCAGCTTGGCGACACTCGGGTGTCTCCAGAAGAGCGCCGTCGACGTTGGCAGGAGGGCTGCTGTTTCTACTGCGGTCAGCCCGACCACCGAGCTGTCGCCTGTCCGATCAGGAAGCCCAGGGTAGGGGCTCCGCCGGCGGTGACGAAGGCTGTCTCCCGCAGCACGATGCCGGTAAGGGTAACTCACCACGCCACGACCACTGACATTGACGCTCTCATTGACTCAGGGGCCGACGCAAGTTTTATGGACTGGGGTCTGGCTAGGACTTTGGGGGTGAAGGTAGAGCTCTTGGACACACCCCTTAGGGCCAGGGCTCTCGACGGCCGGGGACTGTTTAGGGTCACGCACGCCACAGAACCACTGGCGTTGCAGGTTCTGGACCATGGGGAACATCTCAGGTTTTATTTGTTTGAGTCTCCAGTTCAGTCGTTGGTCCTGGGTAGCCCGTGGTTACGCCAACACAACCCGCACATAGACTGGACCACGGGGACAATCATAGGGTGGGGGGCAGGGTGCGGGAACCACTGCGGACCGGGTTCGGCCCAGGGGGGGATCCTAACCGGCAGTGATTCTTTTCCCATCACGGATCCAGAGCCCACCGATCTAAGTACGGTGCCCTCCTGTTATCACCACCTGCGGGAGGTTTTTAGCAAGGCCAAGGCGATGTCCCTTCCCCCACACAGACCGTACGACTGCGCCATTGATTTGATTCCGGGTCTCCCCATCCCTAAGGGTCGTTTGTACTCCATCTCGGGGCCGGAGAAGGCGGCCATGAAGGAGTACATCGGCTCGTCACTGAAGGCGGGGCTTATTCGTCCGTCCTCGTCGGCAGCGGGAGCCGGATTTTTCTTCGTAAGTAAGAAGGATGGTTCTCTCAGGCCATGCATTGATTATAGTCCCCTCAACGCAATTACAGTAAAGAACCGTTACCCACTGCCGCTCATGGCCTCGGTGTTCGACCAGTTACAGCAAGCTACGGTATTTTCCAAACTAGACCTACGTAACGCTTATCATTTGGTTAGGATCAGAGAGGGGGATGAATGGAAGACGGGGTTTAACACCCCGTGCGGCCACTACGAGTATCTGGTCATGCCATTCGGGCTCACTAACGCACCCGCCACGTTTCAGGCCATGATTAACGACGTGCTCAGGGACTTCTTAGATCAGTTTGTTTATGTTTACCTTGACGACATCCTGATCTACTCACCGGATCTGGCCACGCATAGGGAGCATGTATCACGGGTTCTCCAACGACTGTTGGAGAATGATCTGTATGTCAAGGGTGAAAAGAGCGAGTTCCATGCCAGCACCATCTCTTTCCTAGGCTTCATTGTAGCCCCGGGGAAGGTTCAGATGGACCCGGCTAAAGTAAGCGCTGTGGCCGAGTGGCCCCGACCAGATAGCCGCAAAAAGGTGCAGCAATTCCTTGGGTTTGCTAACTTTTACAGGCGGTTTATCCGAAACTTCAGCGCCATAGCAGCCCCGATTCAGGCACTCACGTCGACAAAGGAGCGGTTCCTCTGGTCTCCGAGGGCGGAGGCCGCGTTTCAGCACCTCAAGGCCCGGTTCACCACGGCTCCCATTCTCACGATGCCGGATCCTCAGCGCCAGTTCGTGGTCGAGGTGGACGCCTCCAACGAGGGGGTCGGGGCCGTCCTGTCCCAACGGGCGGATCTGGATGGCAAGATGCACCCTTGTGCTTTCTTGTCGCGGCGGTTGTCCCAGGCGGAGAGGAACTACGACATCGGCAATCGGGAGCTGTTGGCGGTCAAGCTGGCCCTTGAGGAGTGGAGACACTGGCTCGAGGGAGCGGAGCACCCGTTCATCGTTTGGACCGACCACAAGAACTTGGAATATATTCGGCAGGCCAGGAGACTTAATTCTCGCCAGGCAAGATGGGCGCTCTTCTTTAACCGTTTCTCTTTCTCTCTTTCTTACAGGCCGGGATCCCGTAACGCCAAGCCAGACGCCTTGTCACGCCTGTTTGATCCCGAGCCTGTTGCCAAGGAACCAGAGTCTATCCTTCCACGGTCCTGTGTGGTTGGGGCAGTGACTTGGCAGATAGAAGAAGAGGTGAAGCAGGCGAATGGGGTGAGCCCGCCACCTAGCGGGTGTCCAGAGGGTAGGTTGTTTGTCCCGGTTGCCCTACGCCCGCAGGTGATCCACTGGGCTCACGCGTCGCTGCTAACCTGTCATCCGGGGGTTCGACGGACGGTTTTCGCCATCGCTCGGAGATTCTGGTGGCGGTCCATGGAGAAGGAGGTCAAGGAGTACGTCAGGGCGTGTCCGGTCTGTGCCAAGAATAAGACTTCCTCCGGGGCACGGGTGGGGTTGCTTCAACCACTTCCCATTCCTTCCAGGCCATGGGCCGAACTATCACTGGATTTTGTCACGGGGCTCCCGGTCTCCAAAGGTAACACCACAATTCTCACAGTCATCGACAGATTCTCAAAGATGGCCAGGTTCATAGCCCTGCCTGCACTGCCGTCGGCCAAGGCCACGGCCAGCATTATGATTAACCATGTTTTCCGAGTCCACGGTTTTCCCAGCGACATCGTGTCCGACCGGGGGCCCCAGTTCGTGGCCGGTTTCTGGAAGGAGTTTTGTCTACTCATAGGGGCCAAGGCTAGCCTCACCTCGGGCTATCACCCGGAGGCGAACGGTCAGGCTGAGCGACTCAACCAACAGCTGGAGACCGGCCTCAGGTGCCTGGTGTCTCAAAACCCGTCAACCTGGAGCCAGCACCTGGTGTGGGTCGAGTACGCCCACAACTCCCTGCCCACCTCGGCTACCGGGATATCACCCTTCAAGTGTGTGTTTGGCTATGACCCGCCGGTGTTCGCGGACCAGGAGATGGAGGTAGCAGTTCCTTCAGCACACGCCATGATACGCCGCTGCCGACGCGTCTGGGCGGCCGCCAGGCAGGTCCTTATTCGTCAGGGGGATCGAGTTAAGAAGGCCGCGGACCGGAGGCGACGACCCGCGCCGGCGTACGTGCCGGGCCAGAAGGTGTGGCTGTCGGCTAAGAACCTCCACCTGAAGGCTCTTCCGAAGAAGCTGGCGCCGCGCTTCGTGGGACCATTCCCCATTTCGAGGGTGGTTGGTCCAGCGGCGGTTCGCCTTCGGTTGCCCCGGGCGCTTCGGGTCCACCCCACGTTCCACGTTAGCCAGGTCAAGCCGTTCGAGGAGAGCGCCAGTGTCCCGGCCCCGCCGCCCCCGCCGCCTCCTGAAATGGTGGGAGGGGGTCCGGTATACAAGATCAGACAACTACTGGCGGTACGCAACCGGGGCCGGGGCAAGCAGTTTCTGGTGGATTGGGAGGGGTACGGACCAGAGGAGAGACAATGGGTACCGTCCCGGTTTATCTTGGACAGGCCACTCATGGAGGACTTTTTAAGGACTCATAAGGGGTCGTCTAGGGTCGACCCTTGAGGGTGGGGTACTGTCACACTGGTGACAGTGGCTCCTCCCCCTGCCTCGTGTGTCACCTGATTCACAATGTGTTCCACCTGTGTTTTTGTGTCAAGTAGTTATAAGCCATGTTGTTTCCCTTGTCAAGTGCCGAAGTGTCTTTTGTCCATGGTCGAGACTACCCAAGCCAATCTCATAGCCACGCAGCCGCCACAGTTTTGTTTCCACGTTATGTGCCTCGGTTCAGAGGGATCCTCAGCCTACGTGAGTTTTGAGTTGTACTTTTCCTCCGTTGGAGTGATTTTGAGTTTACGTTACAAACATTGTTTTTTGAGCTCATTAAGAGCATTTTTTGAGTTGTACTTTTCCTCCGTTGGAGTGATTTTGAGTTTACGTGTCGAACTTTGTTTTGAGCTCAGTAGGAGCACTTTGAGTTGTACTTTCCTCCGTTGGAGTGATTTTGATTTTGTATTGTGAATTAAATAAAGACCTTCTCCCTGACCCCGCTGCGTCTGCGTCCTCCTACGAGCTCGGCCTGACAAGTGGAACAGCTGACTCAGCGACTGTATGCATTATTTTTCCACTCGTATGGGCCACAGCTGTCAGGTCACATACTGTATGTTTCGTTCAGTTTTTCACCCACTGAACCTTCATATTTAATCTCTGACAGTAGATGCTTTGTGTACTGTGTATATCAATATCTGCTATCCAGCAGCTTTGAGGACAACTTAACTCGTGCACAAGGTAGAGACATCTTTATACACAATGATGCAGTGCTCTGGTTTTCCAAGATAGATTATCTCCACAGTCTCTAAATGTGTGATCAAGCATTTTTGCTATTTCTGTTGCAAATACCACTTTAATTGCCCAGAAGTGTGTTTATTCATGTTTGAGTAGAATGTGCAATGTTTCACACAATAGGCTGGAAACATAAACTACCTTAGCAGGCTAATAGATTCAAACAGAATTAAAGTATAAGACAATAGGATTGTGCTATTTATTTAGAAACTGTAGTTAGTACAGAACCTGGGAATGGCCATAAAGAGAAGATTAATATATATATTGCGGCCACAATTTACCAATTTGTGCGCACAAGATATAGTTTGTTACATCCATTTAATTAAATAGTTCCAGCATTTTTATTAATTTGTGCGCACAAGATAATAATTTGCAGGCACAAGTTTATTCGTGGCATTATTTCATTATTATTATTTAATTAAATCCGTCCCACACTTTCCCACACCTCATTTATTCCAGGGCATTCATTTCAATAATTAAATATATATTTATTTTAGGCAGTTCACACGGCCAAGTCATTTATGCAATCAGCCACCTGCTTAAAGCACTTGTCCGTGGTTGTAGATGCATAGAGACTCTTTAATCAAAGGTGCAAGATCCAAGATCGGGAGTATTTCATTCGTGCACATGCATGAACATGAACTTTAAGCATGCACTGCCCGCTATGTAAACAAAGGGAGCTGAAGGAGTTTCTGCTGGTGTCCTTTAATGGTGTCGGTCATACAGATGCATCATGACATTGAGATTGTTTCACAAGCAGTTAAAAGATCCTCAACTTTAAGCGTTAATGTATAGCTTGGGGGTGGATGAGTTATCGAGACATTTTGACTTGCTTTTCAAGGGATTGATGGTAGGACATGTAAATTAAAATTGTGGATTATATTGGTGGCAATATGCTGATTTTGAGATACCTAAAGTTTAAGTCATGAGATGGTCAGAGGTTATCAGGGATATTACATTACATTTCATTTAGCTGACGCTTTTATCCAAAACGACTTACATGATGTACAGTAGACCGTAGACACAGCAACGGTGAGCAATCAGGGTTAAGTGTCTTGCTCAAGGACACATCGACATGGACTACCGGAGCCGGGGATCGAACCACCGATCCTCTGATTGAAAGGCACACATGCTAACTACTGAGCCACAGTGTTAGCATGGATAGGCTAACAAAACAAGTTGAATTGACACTTATAAATCTGTGGCAGTACAACAGCTTTATAGTAGTGTAGCAGATTGTTTTTCTCCTTTCCACCTGTTCTCCTGCTCTCTACATTGTCACCAGGTGAATTTAATGAATCCTAATTACTTGGTGGCGCTGTCTAGCGCTGCTCGGGTGTGTGATTCCTGCTTCTCCGCCTGGTTTCTGTTCAGCATGCAACTTACCCGAAGTCTGTTTAATTTATCTGAAAGTTTAGCTCCCCAGTCCGACAAGCTCGTTACAACGGTCTCAACAGTAACGCATAATAAAAATGGCCGCCACTCTGACCATCCTGCTCCATTGATTTGAATGGTAATGTTCTTCCACTGCGCTCTCTTCTCCTGGGAAACTCAGAACCCTCTTTCCAGATTTGTCTAATCATGTGGTGGAGGGACCCTCAAACTTTGTCTCCGCTTTGGAGTCAGAGCAGTTGGGGATCAGACCCCCGGTGTGATGAAAAGAGACCATTTAGTCTGTGGAGCATACTGAAGCGTGAGATTTCTTTTAGCTTTGAAGCGTCTAGAAACATCCATCTGCCAATAGAATAGTAATAAAAGTATAGCTGGGAGGTTGTGACTAAACATCTGTGGTTACTCTCACCTGCTTTCACATTTATGGTGGATACTCCAGTGTTTCAAGGTCACAATGAAACACAACATAATGGAGAGCCTGATAGAAGACACACAGTGGAAAGAGTTCAATCGGTCTATCTGTTTGATCTATTTTCATTCTGCTTATAGCACAGCCAGCACCGTAACGAAAACACATGAGCCCCCCCTGCAGAAAAACCCTGAGAAATGTATATAAATGAGAATTGAATATGATGAATAATCTTTTTTAACATCTTGAATGGAGGCGAAATTAATGAAACTATATTTCTACCTGAGAATCCAACGCTGCAAGCTCAAACCAGAGTTTGACCTTTCACCTTTAGAGTCTCACTAATATCTCTCACCATGACTTCATGTTTGCAGCTTTTTAGTTACTGAGCCGTAGAGATCACTTTGATCAAAGTATTTCTCTGAATGCTTCTTTCAGGTTATTTATGTTGGATATGAGCTGCTCTACACAATTCATTTACATTTAATTTACTTTATTATCTTGTTAATTATGTATACAAATAGATAAGAAATGGTCTTAAAAATGGTCCGAAACTTGAGCCCATTCAGACATGATGTATTATTTCAGTTTTCTTCATCTCATACATCTGTGATCTTTCCACGTTAATAAAGCCCCGACTAACTGCAGTTATTCAGAGACATTTTGCATTTTAAAAGTCTTTGTACATAGATTATGTTTACTGGGTTTCACCCAGCTGTCAGTGCGACAACTGAAGAAAAGGGCGTTCGTGATCAACTTGTTATCAGTCAACTCGGGAAATAGACATTACTGGTGAATAATTCTAAATATTAAAAATGTCCATAAACCCTCAGTGATGAAGAGTACGTTTTACTGTAGAATATAATTGTTGACTACAGAACCAGCTCCTGTTGGTAACCTAAAAAAACATTTGGAACTTCTTTTATGACGTAACATTGATCATTTCATTGATCAGCTTTAGTTAAACCTACAACTAAACCAGTACTTCTTCTTTATAGTCACCACCATAACATGCAATTGTATTAATACTGTATATGTTGAACCAGAAGAGACAGAAACATTGGACATTTATTTTATTTTAAATTCCATCACAAGTGTGTTTGCACATTTTGTTGGGAGTCTCCTCCACCTCTGTGGACACTGAGGCCACACAGCTCCTCGGCCTGCTGGGTGACCTTTCCCGATGTGGATGCTGCAGTACAAACAAATCAAAACATGTATCAATCCAACATGTTAAAAGCTTCTTATTTTATGTATTTTGACTATCCATGATCTATCTTAGTCCAATATGAGCCTGTCATTTCAGTTTTCATCCGATTTCACATGAAAACAAGCTGTGATCATCAGAAATATTGTCTTACCTTCGCCAGTTTACCGGCCTTGGACCTGTCCCTTGGAGCCCCGTCGAAATCCTGGCTGACCCTGAATGCAGCAGCAGGACAGCTGGCATCCGACTGGCTGCTAACAAGCTGGAGGTAAAATGGGATTGTCATTTTCATTTTTTTACGACATCACACTTCTGCAGAGCGCAGAAGACTGCACTCGTCACACTACCTGGTTTGGCTAAAAAGCCGACTTGACGTCTGACGCATCATTTGATTCCGTTTCATGCATGTTATTGAATTGGCCACATGATGGTCTGTCGCCAAATGTGATTTTGTATTTTCTGGCCTGCAGGAGTGAAACCAGTGACTTTCTCAGAGTGGGAGAAGATTAACGGTGTGGAGATGACGACGGGGAAGCCATTGGAAACCCAGAGAAAAACTGCTGACTGTGGAGGAAAAGCTGCAGGTGGCTCGAAGTAAACACCGTTAACACAGTACACTGCTCACAGGTGGACACTACTCTTGAGGGACTGTTGCAGTAGACCACAACAGTGACGACCACAATGGGCACAGACGAGAAATGGCATTATGACGCAGTCAACATGTAATTGTGATTTTGTACACTTTAAAAGCAGACAGGTGCTGTGGTTTACCCCAACTTAGTCGATCTAAAGCACTGACAGACTGACCTGTGGTTTACTGTGGCACCACTTTAAAACAGCACTCTCTAATGGATGTTATTGATAATGACCTATTGTATTATACTGTATTTATGTTAAAGATTACAAGCTTTGAGGTGGCTGAATGTGTTTTTCACTCACATTTAATGTAAGTATATTTGAATAACTTTTCTACAAAATAAAATTTATTTTTTCATTTTATTCCTGTCTTGGAGTAGATTTCCTACAGCTGCATTCTAACTATGTACGGCTGCGTCCGCTTGGTTGCCTTCTCATGGAGGGTTTTAAGACAACGATTATTGTGGATCACAATTATTCAACTTTTTGTGATGGGGATATTTTTTTATATAGTTAAATCATGAAAGTGTCACAGGTCTTTCAATCAGCTCATTGATCTTGACATGAACAAATTGATCAATATTAACTCACCTATAGGCAAAAAGATGCAGAATACAACCACTCAATGCAATGCAGAAAACCTCTATAACCATTGAATGTCCTATAATTGATGAAGGTTTAGAGAAAATATAAATCAACTAATGATATCTCTACTCTGGTGTACAGAAATGTATTCATTCTAAACTAGAGCATAGAGGCTTTTACATACAAAGTTACTTTTGCTAAACATAATACCTGGTATGTTTGCACAGTCAGGGCCATCACATTTATAAAGATACAATTTTCCAAAAACAAAGGTGATGCAATAAAGCAAAAAAAAAGATAGAAATTGATTTATTGATTTACTTTATTAATAAGAGGCCCTCCACCTCACCTCCACTCCGCCTCCCTCGCTGAGGAAGGTTCCTAACTGAGGGAAATGACCCGGAAGTATTTAAGTGGCCGCCATGAAAAGAGCTGTTTGAATTCTTTAAATGCAACGAAAGGTGCTTCTAAAGCGGAGCATTACAGCGGCTGAATACAGTTATATTCAGACATATGAGAGAAACAAATACGTTTTGGAAGATTAAAGAATGTAAACATGATCTGGTAGAAACCAAAGTATGAACCTGGAAATGAGCATGATATGTTACCGTTAATGAGTATTGTTGTACTTGACAACTATACAACCAGTATACAACCAGAGCCTACAGTACCATACTGTAGGCTCACGACCAAAATTCAGATATTTGCCACTGAAATAAATAAAACATTCATTTTGGACCAATCACATTTTTTATTATTAATTCATAATAATTCTATTTAGGATCAGAACTTTTCATCTGCGCCTCGTGGGGAAAATATATATTTGTTTTTTTATCTAAACATGTAAATACAAGCTTGACTATTTATCTTGGGACTGTGGGTCAGTGGTTAGCAAGTTTGTCTTTCAATCAGAGAGTTGGTGGTTCAAACCCCGGCTCAGCCAGTCCATGTCATTGTGTCCTTGAGCAAGACACTTAACCCTCATTTGCTCACCGTTACTGTATATCATGTAAGTTGTTTTTCAAAAATACTAGAAAAGATTGTGCAAAAAAGGATTATGTTTCATATAAAGTCTAATTTAATTCTTTACAAACACCAGTATGGTTTCCGTAAAAATCATTCAACATATATGGCTTTACTTTACTTTGTTGATAAAGTTATCTCTGCACTTGACAATAATGAATTTATTTGCAGTATTTTCATTGACCTTTCCAAAGCTTTCGACACAGTAAACCATAATATTCTATTGGAAAAGCTGCATAAATATGGATTCCATGACATTTCATACAAATGGTTAAAAAGTTATGTCACCAACAGAAGACAGTTTGTTTGTGTTAGAGGTTGTTATTCAAACAAAGCTAGACTAATATGTGGGGTTCCACAGGGGTCCATTATTGGACCATTATTATTTCTAATTTATATTAATGATTTGTCCAATGTGTCAAAAAGTATTTTTCCGATAATGTTTGCAGATGACACAACCCTAGTTCTCTCTCATTCAAATTTCAATTCTCTGATTATGGAAGCTAATGCTGATTTAACTGCCTATGCTACATGGTTCAAATTAAATAAGTTATCTTTGAATATCAAAAAATCAAATTTTATTATTTTCAGTGGTAAAAAATCTTACTCGAAGGATTTAACTAAAATCAAAATTGAATCTCTGGAGATGCCTCAAGTGTCATCTACAACATTTCTAGGAATTATTATTGATGCAAGTTTAAGTTGGAGTAAACATATTGACTGTGTTAGTAGAAAAATAAACAAATCTATTGGAATCATAAGGAGGGTTAGACATCTTGTCTCTGCAAACTGTCTCCTTATTCTTTATTACAGTTTAATTTATCCTTATCTTTCATATTGCAATATAGTTTGGGCAAGTACTTTTCCTACTTCTTTGAAAAAAATGTTGGTCCTCCAGAAACGTTTTGTTAGGATTGCAACACGATCACAATCACACATCTCAGCTGCTCCTTTATTTCATAAACTGCAGATTTTAACTATCTATGACATCAATATTTCTTTAACTTGCATTTTCATGTATAGGATTCGTTTAGGTGAAGGAAATATTCCTGATCATTTCAAAACCTGCTCCGTCGTTTTCTTCAAAAGGTTTAACAAAACAGGCAGGAAAGTTCGATGCAAACTTTCTGGAACCAATTTCTGGACAGAGAAAGCCAAACTTTGCTTTTGAAAAATAGCAGTAATAACACAAAGGGGCAGGTCAACCAAACCTCTGCAAAATGTCAGCATTTACTCAGGACCGCGAGCTGTCAGGACTCCGACTCGGATCAGAATTTGCAAACAAAACACCGAACACAACTTATCCTTGTGTCCCTGGGATGGCCCCTCAGGGCACAGACTGTGCTTTAAGGCAGCGTTAACCTGCCGACTGCTCACATGCTGCACTGAATGAGAAAATGGTGAATGAGAGGTTTAAGAGGCCTGATAAGAAAGGAGCGTATTCAGTGTGTATTAAAATGTCCGGGTTCATCAGTAATTTAAAGACACTCAATTTCTTTTCTTTTTAAAGCAAGTTTATTTTGACCTGTACATTTGGTTGCAAGTGAACAAGTTCAATTAAGAGCGTTTCTTTTGGAAATGAAGATCCATTTTAAGGATTGTTCATGACCTGTAAGAAATATATATATATTCGTTGTTTTTACTCTTTCCCAATAATTTTACCAGCCATATCTGTTTTGCCCACAGTTGATTGTGGCATTGATTAAGATTTGGAACAGTTTGGCAGATTTGCTGAGCTGCTGATAAACAACAGAAGGGGATTGTTTGTATTATTATCCAGCAGCTGTAATCATGAGTGTGTTTGTTTTGATTGAGTTTGAGGAATCTATTATTTACTCTATTTATAGTATTTCACTCATCAGCAGACTCACGCTGCATCCTGACTGAGCGCCTCCTCCAGCACGGATCATGGTGGTCTTAACGGTGCTGCCCCACCAGCTGAAGGTGTACACAAGAGAGACCAACATTGATGACAGTGTACTTAACACACAACATAATGAGTGTGAGGAGTTACATCCGACTCACTATCCAGTCCATATCCAGTGATGTGGCACGAGTGGTTATGGTATAGGATCTCACCAAAAGGAGGCAGAGAGGTCACCCTCAAGAGGTCACTGCAGCCTCAGACGACAGTCGCAACGAAGCGATGTCATTGCTAAAGGTCAGACAATTAAAAAATTATTGTTTATTTAATCCCCACACAAACCTATTTGAATGAGTACCACCAGAAACATGCTGACAAAACATATTAGTGACTTTTAAATCATGGTGAAAACAGAAGGCATCATAGAATCATAATGCAATTCAAGACAATAGGATCAAGAACAAATCTCATTTTATTT
Organism: Cottus gobio; assembly: GCA_023566465.1. Lineage (NCBI taxonomy): Eukaryota > Metazoa > Chordata > Actinopteri > Perciformes > Cottidae > Cottus > Cottus gobio. The sequence goes on from CM042222.1 coordinate 20,998,164, forward strand.
TTATTTTTGTTATTGAAAATGTATTTATATTATTATTATGTACATACATTTTCATCTATAATTGATTTTAGAAGACTTTTTAACACAACTTATTATGGAGATAACTATTGGGCCTCCAGTCGTCAATTAAAAGTAAATCTTTTTTTCGGGTAAAAGACAAATGTGACTCCCTGTGTAGAAGTTTTTTGAAAATACTTTCAAAAGAAATAGTGCTAGAAACTCATCAAAACTGTCAGAGGTGATTTCCTCATTTCCAGGTGAATTTTAATTAAACATTTTTGATGATTTATGTCATCTTTTAACTTCTTCTAAAGTAATTGGAGCCTCACACATTAACTCTTCCTCCTGGTTAATTGAATTGACACGGTATCTCCACTGAACTTCGCTTTTAATAAAGTCAAATAATATTCATAACAAAACTTGCAGATATTCAGCCCCACTGTTTAACTGCAGTATAGAGTTGTTTTTGGCTTGTGGCTTTTCTATCTTACAGGAACAGACATCCGCTCACCTTCCTTAAGACATATTTCTGCATCAATCTTACAAAGATCCTGTTGTTATTTCAATACAAAGCTTCTTAATTGCTTCCCAACAAATTGATATCTCTCCTTTTCCGATCTTTAAGAAAGGGTAGATTTAGCTAGTAGGCTGCCATATTTCCTCAAGTATTTACAAATTTCAAATGTAAGGAGCTTCTTGTTAATTCCAAAAGAGACGAAAGCATCAAACAAGGCAATGGGCCTTTACCACGCAAAGTCTGCTACTAAAGCCGCGGGAAATGAAGAAAAAGCTGAATAGCTTTGAAGAAGTGGAAGCAGCAGTCGCAAGACAAGAGAGCGTGGAGCTCGAGAAATAATTTCAGTACAGAATCGACTCCAAGATGCAACCTCTTGGGAGGAAACAGTAAAGGAGACAGATGCATTACATTTAAAAAACAAAGGCAAGTGCTAAGAAATCCTGCTGCTCAAAAAGAGGAACCAGCACGTCAAAGTTTTGGAGAAATACTTAATTTCTAACTGCGGCCGCAGTTTCATATTTAATGGACAGAAGGAGTGGAATAAACCTTCTCTTCTTAATCACAGCAAGAAGCATATTTTTAAATGTATTTTTCCAGTTAATCTTCTGGGGCCGGTTTTTCAAAAGTTTTAATCTGGATCAAACTGATCCAGATTTGGAAATCTCTTTTTCTGCTATCCAGGATCACGTAATCCATTCTATTTTTATGGTGGTTTTTCAAAGCAATGTGGGATTGGATTACTCTGATCCGGATTCAAACTTTTCAGGATTACCAAATCTGTATTACCTGTGGTCTAAATGGGACTATCACAATGTAGCTATGTAAAGAACAACAGGTAGAATAGTGTGGGGTCACTCCAATATGCTTTATTTGAACAGAAAATAGGACTGAACGGAACAGCAAACAAACAATATAAACATCCCCCTCCATTGTCCATTTCTTGGAAACAGGCAGTCCACTCATCTGAGACCTACAACAAATAAATAAATAAATACATACTTCACTCACAAATACATTATGGATGTTTCGAACAGGTTTCAAACAAAGATTTATTGAATTGAACTGGATAAAAAAGGCTTAAATGTCCAATACTTAACAAAATAAATTACTTCTTAGTTCTTCTTATGAGTTCTCTTTCTTCTTCATCATCATCATCTGCTTCGTCTGCTGTGGAGAGACCAGCTTGTCCAAGCTTGGCCTTTAGGAGGCGGATCTCAAGTCTGGCCTTGGTTTGCTGCAGTCGGGCAAGAATAAACTGTTCCTCTGCTAGATGGATCTGTACTTCTGCCCCCCGAAATATTTATAATTTATAATTTGCTGTACTGAAAGGTTGCTAGCCTACATAGCCTACCTACTTTATGTACTTCCTGTTGAACAATTCAAGTGAAATTGATGAATAAATATAAATACTGTAAAATGCATGATATAAATGTTGTATTATTTAACTAACCAATTTTAGTTACCTAGTTTTATTACTGATATCCACCATGAATCCACCCTCCTGCTGGGATCAGTTTAATCCTGATTTTTGGGATCAAAATGATCCCAATCCTACCAAAAAGTTTTGAAAAACCCAAACTCAAGGTTTGATCCGGATCAACAACAAGATTAGATTACGTGATCCAATCCAATTTCTGAATCCTTTTTTTCTTTTGAAATACCCATTTTCAAGATTTGATCCAATCCGATAGCCGTAATCCGATCAGATTACTTTTGAAAAACCGGCCCCTGGAGATTTTGAAGAAAGGTTGGCTTCATCTTGTACTGTATGGGAAAGACAGGATCTTGCACATACACAACTTTTTTTGTAACATGCCCTGTCTAGCGATGTAATACTGTCCGTGCCAAGGCCACGATGAGTGATGAAGCACCCCTTCACCTCCCACAACTCTTCCTGCGGGGTTGGACTGAAGCTCCAGCTCAGCCAGCACTGAGGCACAGAAGAAATTTATGGAAACACCATTTCAATTGTTTGGTTTTTATATATGTTTGATCTGTTTTTTATGGAAGCCCATTTCCACCAGCAAAAAAAGAAAAAGAAAAAAACACTTAAAAAAATAATAAATAATAATAATAATAAGCCTTTTTTATATATAAAAAAAAGTAATATTACTGCCAAAAAAAAAAAAAGTTGTTTATTTATTTTGTACTTTTTTCATAGAGATTAGAAGTGCGCATGTGCTTCAGTGACGATTCCTCACAGGTCCCTTCATCCACATGCCGGTCTTAGCCACCATGAAAATGACACGCAATTCTATATAAGGTAACTATTACTGGTGACTTTTGTAAATGTTAGATGTTTTAATCAGTAATAGTTACCTTATTTAGAATTGCGTGTAATTTTCATGGTAAGACCGGCGAGTGGATGAAGGGACCTGTGAGGAATCATCACGGAATCGCATGCGCACTTCTAATCTCTATTTAAAAAAAAGTTTTTCCTGGCGGAAAAAGTACTAAATAAATAAATAATTCATTTTTGTGTGCAAAAAAACTAAATAAAAAAAAGTATTATTATAAAAAAAAATGTAAGTGATTTTTTTTTTTGCTGGGGGAAATGGGCTTCCATATTTTTCTAAGAGAGAACGGTTGCATTGTTCAGCAGTATATTCCCAGGACATCCTTGGCTCCTCCTGCGGCTGTGAGCACTGTGAACAACAGACACGTGAGCATGTCTTCGGCCGCTCCACATTTATAAATCCACTTTTCTTTCTTCTAAACCTTGAGCTGACCTTCGGTTGATGTGCACTCTCGGCCGCGCTCGGCCGTGGTCAGGAGCACCTGTGGTTCGTCTCAGACTTTATCACAGTCAGTGATAGTGTTTGACGGCGGGTTGCAACATTACACATGATTCACTGAAACATTAAAAATCTGTTTCCAAAAACCTCCAGTGCTGAACATTTATTTTCACAGTGTGTGGCCAGACTTTAATTAAGAATGTGTATGCTACATTAAATAAAATCATGAATTTGTATCATCAGGTGTTCCTTTATACACGTTTTGTTGCAGGGTAGGAGGATAGTTTGCCGCCTGAGAAGCAGAAATAACCTTCACAATGACACACATAAATGTGGTTGCATAAACCGTCTGATGAGAAATGAGTCATCACTCAAATTTAAATGTATTTAATTTTTTGGCTGAATGAAAGGAACAACAGTAGATAAAACATGGTCGAATGCTTGCTCTGTCTTTGAGTGCTGCGACATGGGCGACACATCTGTTTACTTCATGACCTGGAAAAGAGAAGAAGCAAATAACGGTTACACATGTGCAACTTAAATGACATTAAACCCATTCATGCATTATTTTTTTTAGCACTTATTGATAGATATCCATATCCCTAATACTGACAGAGTCCATCCACTCGATGTAGGCGGAGACACGGGTGAAGACGGTGGGCTTCTTGGGCGCGTTGCATCCCAAACCAGACACGAAGCTGGCGATACCGTGGACGTAGTATTTTCCACTGACAAGGCAGTTCAGAGGGCCACCAGAGTCACCCTGAAAGGAACGAGATTAAACAGAGCATCTGAAATCATGTGGGCATAATGATTCGGTCAATATAAAATATATGTTATATTGGAGGTTTAAACTGTCTTTCTTTTTTTGTGTTTTTAAATAACTCCATCCGTCAATAAAAGTCCAACTTTACAGCAATATGTCCAGTTGCTGAGTGTGCAACTTTTCCTATCATCTCTCGTTCCCCCAGGAGGAGACTTACGTTGCATCCAGCCTCGGCACCGCCGCCACCACACACCATGGTGGTCTTGACGGTGCTGCCCCACCAGGCAGAGCTGGAGCAGGTCTTGTGGTCGACCACAGGAAGGTAGGCCTGCTTCAGCTGATTGGAGAGGCTGCCGCCGGCTGGACAGGGTGACATTGGAAAGGTAAGATACGCAGAGCTTTACGGAAGAAAAAAAAAAGCATTGACGCTGAAGGAATAATGACATCAACTCACTGGACGTGCGACCCCATCCGGTGACGTAACAGAGGTTGTTGTGGGGCAGAATCTGGCCGGTGGGAGGCAGAGAGCCCAGCTGCACGTTGGAGTTCAGGGTGGCCAAAGAAGTCAATTTCAGCAGGGCAATGTCGAACCTGAGGCGGGGATCCATGGGTCAAACAGGCAGAACCAAACATGTGTCTCCTATCAGAACAGAGGCTGGAAAAACAAGCGACCCTTATCTCTTTAAATTATTTTAAACTTGGAATAAAGGAAGCGGTCCCTGCTAGCTACAGTTGCTTCGATTATCTAACAAATGCATGACCACAATGCTGCCTTGTTGATGCACCGGATCATGTATTGTATTTTAACATATCTATTGCTGCTGTGATCTGATGTTGTCATGTCATGTTTTATCATGTCATGCCCCGTCTTAGCGAGGTCTCACTTGTAGGAGAGGTTTATAAAATATATATTTACACACTCCTGAGGACATTTCATCTGAGGCTTAGACAACCACTCACCAAAGGCACATCTTACAACATATTTCGTCAATGCTTTTTTTTTTTTTTTAAATAACATAATAATAATAAAGATCCCAAAAATGTATGAAAAAAAAACAATCCTCACCCAGAAGACAGTCTGCTGGAGTCCCATTTGGGATGGATGTGAACCTGGCTGACAGTCATGATCTGCTCAGTGCCGCCGTTGCTGCTGAGGTCATGTTCACCGAGAATGACACGCCACGTCCTAATGCTGCAATGTTTAAAAAGTAAAAAAGACACAATTTGGTTCAAAATCCATTATTAGATACAGTTGTGACTTAATTGAGAATCAGCAGAGCCTAATGAGTTCGTATTACAGTAAACCGAGTAAAGGTCACAACATGCCGTTTAATCACTCCCGGTTTGTTTATAATTTTGTGTTCCTTCAGAGACTTTTTCTCTCATTCTAATAAAATAAATGAACGCTGTTGGTGTGCGACAGTTATAAATGAGGCTGTAAGAAATGTCCTCATGGTGGTGACATTTATAAACACTGAAATAAATCAACCCTCAGCACTCTGATAAGAATAGGCTATGGATACACAAGTCAAAGTAATCACACAATGTGCACAAATGCAACTCAATCTCATGCAGCCAAAGAATACAAAGTGTATGCACGAGGTAATCGTTATGTTACCTATCCACACAATGAGCAGCGGTCATAACCCAGCCTCTCTGGATCAGGGTTCCTCCACATGTGTGGTAGTAACTGCTGCCAGATTTGTACTGAAGAGAGATCTAAAGGGGAGGAAACAGACCTTTAGTGTAATTTGTGAATCTGGTATGGTGGCTTTGTAATGGTAAGTCGCCCAAAGCATAAGCTAATGTAACAGTTGTCGCTACTGTGCATCTATATTTGATTTTGAAGTGCATTACCTGCCAGGGCCAGGAGTTGGGCCTGGCCACCTCACCTCCCACGACTCTTTGATTGCTCTCCTCCAGATACCTGGGCTGGGGCTCCAGCTCAGCCAGCACTAGTTAAAGAAAAAAAAAAACATAAAAACAGAGGGCACGATTTATACGGGCACACTATTTATGCTTTCCTGGAAGCCTCATCATACAGTTTGCTTTCCACCTACAGCCAGAGGAAAGGAGAAATGAGGGCAGCGAGAGTGCAAGTACTGGTGGAGCGAAACTAAAAATGAATGACTGACTGGGTGAACGACAGAGTGTGTGACTGACTGATAGATCAAGAGAGCGAACAAGACAGAAAGAGATCAATAATGAAAAAAACATTCATTATGGATCCCTTCCTGTACAGGGCAGTCAGGGTGTCATGTTCTTACCCAGGGCTGCGAGACTTGTCAACACCAGAAGCCTGAGCATGTCTGCAGTGCGTCAGATTGTTTTCACGAGGAACCGATGATCCTCGTCTGTTTTTTATACCCCGGCTCGACCTTCAGCGGGTCTGGAAAACATGGCTGTTCTTCCCCCCCCCTCTGTGACTCAAAGCAGGCACGCACCTGTGGTCGGTCTCACGTGGCGTTATCACAGTCGGTGACCACACACACCTGCTTTGACCAGGAGGATAACACAGTGGCTGGCAAGAGTCAAGGCTTAGAAGGGTATTTATGTAGCCTATTTATCATGTTTGATAAAGTCCACCATATTTTTTGTCACAAATGTCGCCTAAAGGGGAGAAGAGTAGTGATGACCGGCTGACCTCGTGGTTGCCTTAACCACCTGATATGAAGGTAAACATCTCAAAAAGTGGATTCACCTTTTTTATTCTCACTCAAAAGTTATAAAAGTAGACTTCCAATGTATTTCAAATGCGATAGACAAAATTCAAAAAGTTAATTTTGGTTGTTAATTTCCAATATATATATATATAAGGTTAAAATGAATTGTGTGACGTAATGGAGTGCAAGTTCTTGATAATAATTACATCACACGTAGCCTTTTTGAACCAGCATGAATTATGGAGTGAGCGTGGGGATTTTTCTGTCCCAAGTGGCTGTTTGAGAGTGAGTAAAGGAAAGTAAAACGATAAATTCTGCTTTGCAAGCAGTTTGTGATAGCATCTGACAAAAGTAAAATTGGAAAGAAAATCGTGTTAAAGGACACATTTGTCTTGTGTCATTCAGTGACTTCAGATTAATAATGTAGATTGTCTTTTACTCTTGCTTTTATCGAGGTCCCAATACCGATATATCTCAATCTAACCATGATGACTGAACACATCATGGAAACAAAAATATGATTATATCCAAAAGTGTTTTTTTGTTCTTTGTTTGTTTGAGCGAATACTTTTTAATGTCTGCAATGGAAAAAAACAAAAAATTCTCAAGTTATTTATATTAAAGTACTGTGTCTATAAAAGAGGGACTGGTGGGATTGAGTATATTCAGTTGAATATTGACTTATCAAATAAATCAATAATACTACTAATGATAATAACAAAGGAAAAGTCAAATAATTGAACAAAACAAAAGAAAAACAAGCAAACAACAAAAATCAATACATCAACAACACTAAAACATATAACAATACAAACAAAACAACTGGTGCACATGCATTAAATACATTCAAACAAAAGGGTTCCTCATCAATCATCATATAGTCCAAATATTATGAAGCTAAATGTGTTGTATTGTGTTGTTTGCCATTAGGTATTTATAAACTCTTTATGAAAGCAGTTTTAGTTGGTAAATGTACGCCGTCTGATGGCAAACCATGAACACCAACAGGGTTCAGAGGACAATTACAGGACAATTACAGGGCATTTGGGATTTTAGATAACAAAATATTTCCCATTAACTGCCACTAATTTCCTATTACAAAATGTGGAAAAATATAAAAGATAGAAAATCAGTCTCTCACTGAGATGATTTCAGTCATTTTGCATTTATTTATATAATATAGTGTGTGATGACTCTGTCGCAGCCCAACACTAGATGGGGCTGAAGACTAACAAACACACACAGTCTGTACTTGGTCACACAGGAGACATGCAGATGACATGCAGGCCTGATTCATCGCCCACATCTTCACTGTCCAATGCAAATACAGATCTTTGTGTCCCACTAAACTGAGATGAACCGCCACTCGAACACAAAGTCAAAAGCTACGTTCCCAACAGGAAACAAGTAAATCCAGTGTGAGAACTGAGTGGAAGAAGATTTCTTGGCTCTGACCTCTTTGACATTGAACAGTTGTATCGCAGATGGATTACTCGACGATTATTACACAGTCTCTCTGTAAAATATGTATATATATATACTTTTAAAAACTCATTTATTACTCATGCTGATATTTCCAACAATAGGTTTCTGGACAATGAGAAGGCCTCTGACGTGTCCGCCTTTTATAAAACAGTCCTTAATTAGACAGAAAGTCATTAGAACTGTATGGATTTTGGATTATTGCCTTATCAGGCTATTGCAGAGATAGCCGGGCTGACTGGTAATTGAGCTGGCCCCATGACACGCAGGGAAAAGGCCACTTCCTGATCAACGGGGGCTCCACAATTTAGCTTTTTTTTTTTGTCTTCTCACTGAGCGTCTTCGTCTCCTCCGAACTCCTCGAGCACCCCTCCACCACCCAAACCTTCTCCTGCATGAATCAAAAAGAGGGGAGATCAAAGACAGGAAGTGCTGGGGATGTGTTAATTAAAGATGTTTGCTCTTGATACAGCTTCCCCTCGTTAATGAATAGTCGATTTGGTTCCCATAAAGATGTCTCATGAACACGGGCAGGAAATTGAGGTTCCAAAAAAAAAAATGAATGGCATGCACTGATTGGGCCTGTGATAGAAAGTCAGGCCGGGTTATCAGAGAGTAACTGTTGATTATGCCAATGTGACACTATTTGAAAAGCTGTTGCCAGAGTGAAGCTGAAATATGTAAACCCCATTAGGTTAGAAACTAACATTGCTTTTAGTATAGTCATTTATTCCAGCGTATTCCGGTGTCAGTGATTCTGTGAGGCAAGTGAGTCCGCCTTAAAAGCAAAATTAATTTATTTAATTTTTTGGCCATTTGGGGGCAGCAGTACAGGCTGTAAACACATCTGCACGGATGTTTTTTGGACATCTTTAAGCTACGCTTGCTTTAATTTGCAGAGAAATAATTCTACAGGCTTTAAAACAGTGGCCTTAGTTCAACAAATGTCCATGACGCCTGCAGTTACTCAAAAGACCTCTATGTTGTTGTTTAGTCACTTACATTTTCAAAGGAAAACAACCCAAATACTAAAGCATTTTGTCCCTTGCTCTTGATGAAAATGCTACTATTCGCCATATGAGCCCACGGACACAGGATGTCTGCGGACAATAAATATGAGGCAAAGTTGTGGGATTCAGCCTTCAACAATTTCAGCATCAGTGAAAGAGGACGAGAACCAAAGGGTAATGCGAACATTTGGAGGTTAACACCAGAGCAAGAATCTATATGTAAAGCACTTAATCTGCATCTCATCTCAAATCCCAGAAGACTCCATCCGCGGTTACTTGTCAGTAAAATATGTTGGGTGTATGCAGTGTGTGCGACGTTTCAGAGCTAGATTACTGCACGCCACGGCTCTAATCTGCTCTCAGTCCACAGGGACAGACAGAGCATTAGCACTTTTCCCTGCTGTCCAAGGAAATGTGTGAGGATGCATCAATGTTGCCATGTGTCCTGCTGGGCGACAGCAGTGAAACTGATCCACTGGGCTGTTTGCAACCTTTAATTGCAATTATACACCAGTGAAAACAATCAATAAATCTTCCGACTACCCCCTCCCCACCCCCCAACCTTTCTCTCTCTAAATTGCTTCCTCACCAGCTCAGCTACCTTCTCATGTTTCCTTCGTTGCTCTTTTTTTTCTTTTCTTTTTTCGGTCTGCCTCTCTCTCTCTATATCTGGCAGAATAAGGTGCCATTTAGGCTGTGGGTTGGGGTGGCTTATGGGGCAGGGTTGGTGCAGCTTGTTAGAAGATCCGCTGTGGCTGGGAGAGCCTGATTGATCCTGCGGAGTACTGTTCATCCATCTCCGTCCTCCTGCGGCTGCCGCGGCTGCTTTCACCTCTAGCCGCTTGCCTGTTCCCCCTCTGCCCCGGTCTCAGCTGCCGCCGTGCTGCTGGGTCCTGGCCCTCGGTTGCAGCAGTGATGGGGTCTACTGGAGTGGAAAAGGAGGCTGCTGCTCCAAGCTTCCCTCACTGGGTGATAGAGGGAAGAGGAAGGTGATTAAAAACTGACATAGCATGTTGCTTCATCCTGGCCACACTGTGTGTGTGTGTGTGTGTGTGTGTGTGTGTGTGTGGGGGGGGGGGGGCTTTAGAGGGCCTACAGGATCAGATTTCAAGACTTCAACTAGAAAATCCTGAAATAATTCAAATTAAAATAAAAAACACAACAGGAATGCATCACTACATCAAACAAGAAACATAACAGATGAAATAAGCGTTGAATGAAATGCGTGTGACATATTTAGAAAGTGATAGAAATGCAGCTTGTACAGTGATATCAGTGTTAAACTAATTATACGTACACTACAGCATTGATGGGAGCTTGTGCAGCTGTTTTGAAAAGCATATTTTTATTGCACCGCACATTTATACCTGTCGGTGGCTGTCGACATAATTATTCCCTGTGGGAAATAAAATGACTATATGTCAATTAACACAGTTTAACAGAGTCAGTCAGTTTGAATAAGTGCGCTGTTATAACAGTAACTTTTTTAATTTGAAGCCTAATGTGTCTCTTAACGAATTGTGAAATGCTTTGCTCCTACGAACAAGTGTTTCTTCACAAAATAGTACGGTGCTGTGTGAGACAGATACGTTGCAGTGAGGGATTAATGGGGTGAAATTGAATTATTTGATGTCTGAAGGTTGACAGCAGTTCTAGCATTAAACACACCTCTGATTTCTTAATCTATTGTGTATTCTGACAGTCAGGTTCTATGACTGGCGGCACGGAGAGAAAGGGAGTGCTTTCTCCGAGCTTCACTGGTCTGTGCAGTATTACTGTCATGCATGACTACTGTCTACTCTGTGAGCGCAAGTTAGAGAGGAGGCAATTAACCCGGACCTCTAATAACTTTAAATAGTGAAAGGAAAGGAAGTTAGAATGGTGAGTGTATGGATGGCCACAATGTTGTTCTTACTTCTTTATATAATGTATAAACTCAAAATACTCCTTCATGATAAAAAAGTGTTTCATTTTTAGACTTTTGTTTTTAAAATACTTTAATATACATATATATCCATCCATCCATCCATCCATTTTCCACCGCTTATCCGGGGTCGGGTCGCGGAGGCAGCAGGTCAAGCAGGCTGACCCAGACTTCTCTCTCACCCGCAACATCTACCAGCTCATTCTGGGGGATCCCGAGGCGTTCCCAGGCCAGCTGGGAGATATAATCCCTCCAGCGTGTCCTGGGTCTTCCCCGGGGCCTCCTACCAGTTGGACGTGCCTGGAAAACCTCTAAAGGGAGGCGTCCTGGAGGCATCCTAATTAGATGCCCGAACCACCTCAGCTGACTCCTTTCGACACGAAGGAGTAGCGGCTCAACTTCAAGCTCCCTCCTGATGTCCGAGCTCCTTACCCTATCTCTAAGGCTGAGCCCGGCCACTCTACGGAGGAAACTCATTTCGGCCGCTTGTATCCGCGACCTTGTTCTTTCGGACACGATCCAAAGCTCGTGACCATAGGTGAGGGTTGGGACGTAGACCGACCAGTAAATTGAGAGCTTTGCCTTCCGGCTCAGCTCCTTCTTCACCAAGACGGCCCGGTGCAACGCCTGTTTTACTGCTGCAGCCGCACCGATACGCCTGTCGATCTCCCGCTCCATTTTACCCTCACTCGTGAACAAGACCCCGAGATACTTGAACTCCTTCGCTTGTGGTAGGCACTCTGTCCCCACCCGGAGGGAGCAATCCACCGGTTTCCGGCAGAGCACCATGGCCTCAGATTTCGTGGTGCTGACTCTCATCCCCGCCGCTTCACACTCGGCTGCAAAACGCCCCAGTGAATGCTGGAGGTCATGGTCCGAGGAGGCAAACAGGACCACATCATCTGCAAACAGCAGAGAGGCTATCCTGAGATCCCCGAACCTGACATTCTCCGCCCCACGGCTGCGCCTAGATATCCTGTCCTTGAAAGTCACGAACAGGACCGGTGATAAAGGGCAGCCCTGGCGGAGGCCAACACCCACCGGGAACGTATCTGACTTACTGCCGAGGATACGAACACAGCTCCTACTGCAGGCGTACAGAGACCGGATGGCCCGTTGCAACGGGTCCGGCACACCATACTCCCGCAGCACCCCCCACAAAAAGCCCCGAGGGACCCGGTCGAAAGCCTTCTCCAAGTCCACAAAGCACATGTAGACTGGTTGGGCAAACTCCCAGGACCCCTCCAGTATCCTTGCAAGTGTAAAGAGCTGGTCCACTGTTCCACGACCAGGACGAAACCCGCACTGTTCTTCTTGAATCCGAGGTTCGACAAACGGTCGGAGCCTCCGTTCCAGCACCCTGGCATAAGCTTTTCCCGGGAGGCTGAGTAGTGTGATACCCCGATAATTCGAGCACACTCTCCGGTCCCCCTTCTTGAAGATGGGAACCACCACCCCGGTCTGCCAGTCCATGGGCACTGTGCCCGACCCCCATGCGACATTGAAGAGGCGTGTCAGCCAAGACAGCCCAACAAAGTCCAGCATATATATATATATATATATTGTGATATAAAGGTAGCTGCTGCGAGGCAGTGCTAGCCTTATTGTAGTAAAGCAATGCTGCAAAGCTAACTTCTGATGACCTGTGCATAACCTCGTTGCAGGATGCAAAAGGTTTCTTCCTCTCCTGCTCTCCTTAACTGGCACATCCACACTCAAATGCTTCCCGTCTTCCATCCTTAAGAGCAGTAGAGGGCTTTACTCAGCTCTTGCCTCAGTATTTCATTCTGTCCTGCAGAACTAACAATATGAGTTAAAGCTATTGATTGGGCCCTGTGTGGCCAGCCAGCTGCTTGGTAAATCATGAAAAGGGGATTCTCAAAATACCTTTATCAAGTATATTCCTTATGTCTCTGTCTTTTGCTTCCTGCTTAATTTGACTGAGCAAGTTCCTTGGCATTTCACATGTGCAGTTTCAATATTCATTCACAATAAGTATCCCTATAAGCACTCTTAGTGGTCAGCTATAAAATGTAATTGCTGGTGATTTAATTTTCAATTATCTCTTCAATGAAAACTAATTCCTTCCATGTTATTATGAACTAGGTGCCCATTTTGCTAAGCCCATATCTCACACATGCAGAGGCACAATACAATTTACATATGCCTTCCTCTCAAGTACAGCAGAATACTGGGCAGCAGACCACCAATGACATAAGAGACGGAGACAAAGAAGGGTTGTGGGGGGAGCCGGCATGTGAGTATTTAATTAGTTGTTAATGAAAAGAAGTCATTAGGATTAATTCCTCCTCAAGGCTAATTTAAATGTTCTTTTGCACTCCTCATGAGAGTCAAAGTCTGTGTGCAGGAGGCTGGGACGGAGTTCCCATGCTGTGCCAAAAATGAGGCTTCGGCTGTGGACAATAGCTAATCACTCAAAAACGTAATAATCGCGGTAATGAGCTCACTAGCCATCACCGAATACGCAATCAGCAGCGTTTTTTGCTCGTGAAAAATATAAAGTAGTGCCATCATTGGCTTACCTTCTCAAATCTAAAAGGTGTTGCTGCAGACGTCTGTGGTGAAAGAGGATCTGCCTGAGAGCCGAAATACTCGCAACAATGCATTAGCTGAAACATTTCACTGTTTTCTTTTTCCCCGCCACCTCGATTTGTTCAAATGTCAACACAGTCAGTGTGAAAATAAGTGTAAAGGTCTTGCATTACCAGCCCTCCAAATATCTCATGGCACTCATCGTGGATCGAGCCCGAGGCTGTTAGTTTGCAAAGTTTTTTGGATGAGGATTCTCTAACTTTTCCTCCAGCGGCAGGGAATCAATCTCCCGGCGGAGAGACATGTATCGAATTGGAGACACAGATGAATAACCCATGTTCAGACACAATCAACCACTCTAAGGGTGGTACAAATAGCAGGGGTGACATGCCACTACCTGCTCACCCACAAATTGCAATCCGCCACGTCCTTCAATCTGATTTCCGATATCAAAGAGGCTTGAGATATAATGGCTCCGCCTTTTAGCAACAGCTCCAAATCCCCCCTTGAGATTTAGTCACCAAACTGGCCCTTGTCAAACTTGACAATCAAAGCAAGACTAGCCATGTAATTTACCCAAGTAAGTATTGCTCGAAAATTGTATGCCGGCAGTTCCTGACTTGTCGACATGAAACTGAGATTTGAGGATCGCGAACTTCCCGCCGAGCATTAGCCTGGAATTGTTTGCTCTCGGATTCGCTCGGCGGCATAATGACAGTTTACAGGTCCTGGGGTAGTTGAGAAACATTGCCCTTCCAAAGTTGCTCATGCAAGTACAACAACACGGCATCCTGGTGAGATGCATCACAATTGATGCAATTGTGGGTTTATTGAGGCTTTCTGTTGATAGATTCCCTCGATGTCGATAAAGGCGTCCTTGACTGATAATCATTATTGCCGTTTAGGGTAGCATGCATTCGTCTGGGCTGGAACCTGCAACTAGTGATTATTATATCTGATGACCATCTGTCCATGAAGACCTTGTCTGTCACCCTGTGATGATGTCATCCTCTGCAGCAGCACCAAGACAACAGTTGCTTGGAAGCTGGTCCTATAGGTGTGGGCTGGAGACGGACTCATCATCAGGGTCAAGGGCCTCTTGCTCCCTCGGTGTCCTGCTTGCCCAATTATAACTAAAGAGACTTGTCAATGGGACCCCTGAGTATATTCATATTCCCTGCCAGCTCCCACTGAGTTGGTTTGGCACACTGCGTAGCCTTGGCCAAAGTAAAAGCCAATCTGCATGGAGTGAGTTGAGAGGAAGGAGGACACTAGAGGAGAGGAGAGATTGTATAATCTGCCCATGTGTGTAAACCTACTCTCACCACTGGTGTAATCCAAATGAAATATTAAAGGAGACTCGACCTCACAAAGTGTTAAGGAGACGAACCTCTCGTTGCCCCAACGTGAACCAATTTTCCATACATGCGCTCTATTATTCTGTATACAGTACATAATGCACTGATCTGTGTTGGAGCAGTTTGCATTATATAACATTTAGCAGATGTATACTGGTAAGTAATTATTTCAAATGTATTTCCATTGTTTTTAGCACTGCACGTATATTAACTGGTTGACAAATTTACAACTCAATACTTGCAGTCAATGTAAGCAGGTTTTCAGCAGGAAAACTCAATTTGTTGGGTGAAGCGAAGACTTTGTTGTCACAATTATAGAAGAAAAGGCCAGCATTACTCCTACAATAACTACTGATTTAAAGCACTCCTTATACTGTAGTGTTATTGCAACACTAATAACTCGCATTTAGTTGACGTCTATATAATTGCATTAAAAGGTCATGTGATCAGTGTGACAGCGATATCTTCCATTCTGCATTTGCAATACCTTTTTCAGAGCTCTCTCACTTACTGAAGCACTAAGATAACTGCTGTATGGAGGGATTGCACATGAACAGCGGTTTATTTTTGACACTACCTTATACCTGATCATGTCTTTGTATAATTGAGTACTTCTTAAGTCAGGGAACAGAAGACATGCTGCCGATAAATCTGACTTCTCTTGTCAACTTTTGAGATCTCTTAAATGTCTTTTGTAAAGTAAAGAGTCACTTTCATGAAGCGAATGGGTGTAAATATATTAATTAGCAGGTCGAGACGAGGCAGAGCTGAACCAAAAACAGAGGACTTTGACGGAGAGTCCTATTCACCCTGGTATCTCTGACCAACATCACCCTATCATATTCCTAAGAATAATGTAAATGGATATAAATATCCTCTCAGCGAGCCACGCCAGCATCATTGAGGCACTAACGAACAACATGATGAAAGCTAAATACGGGTAGGCTCACATCCCGGCACCTAATATCAAAATGTACGTCAGTTATTTGACACCTAGTTTCAAGCCCTTGCACAACGTCTACCCAGAATTCACGCCACCTCGCTGGAACAGAGCATGGCTCATCTTCCCAGCACTGCTGATCAATACAAGATGCCGGCTTTATAGATGACTGCCACATTGTCACAGTCAATACCATGGCAAATGGCAATTATGTGCGCATTATGAACAATTTCATGGGTGAGCTCCCCTCGCCTCCTGGCAATACGGTTTCTATGACAGATTTGGCAATGGCAGTCTTGCGACACATCTGCCTTATTGCCTGTGTTTGGCTCACTCACTCGCGCTGACATATTTTGGATGTTCCATTCAGTCAACTACAGAGAATTGGTCAGGAGAGGAAATAGATTTGTTCAGGGATTTGTGTGAGCCCGCGTACAACTGTGCGTACGCGCGCAACCATGTACAAACATGCGTGAATGTGTGGTGTGTGCACGTGTGTGTGGGATTTGTGTTTGCGTATGTGTGTTTGAGTGCTTGAGGATATGTACAGTGGTGCAGAGGTTCTGTGTACAGTCTGCATTTGTTTTCAAATTGTGAATCAGACTCCCCCATCTGCACTACTTGCACTAATCGGACTACTTTTTCTTTTTTTATATTTATCTTGCTTATTGTAAATGTGTATATAGCTACGTGTAACCGGGGTCAAATTCCATGTGAGTGTAAACACACATGGCCAAAACAGCTGATTCTGAATGTGAGTGTCAATACAGATGTGTGTCAGCAGCATTATTTATGAGTGCACACTATGGTATGCATTGAATTTGTCTGTTTTCTTTTTCAAAAACGATGCATATTTTTTCTTTGTGTGTGTTTTAGTTGCACTGTCTGTGAGCAGTACGTTCTTCAGGAAAGGGGATCTCTAAGTGCTAAAGTGCCCCTTTTTGGAACCTTTATTAAACTAGAATACGTGTGTGCCCTAATGGGAGGTTTCTTTTTCAAGCTGGCCAAGTGCTCCTATCTGTTTGGTCTGCTCAAGAAGCACAGCAGTGTGCTGCAAGCTTTTCAATTTCAATTTTCCCGTCCATTAAGAACCGAAATGCAATACTCTTTTGAATTTAAGACACATGAACGCGCTCTCAAGTCCTGTTTCAGGCCTCTTCACCAAAAGAAAAAGAAAAAAGTAATTCTAATTTTAACCCTGGTTCTCGCCATTAGCCCTGAACACAACACACTTTGTACTTGTCTGTAAATAAATAAATAAAAAATGCTAAAATGAAATTGTCTTTTAAGTCATAGAGAAACATCCTATTACAATGTTTAGTAATATGCTAACATTTTTGTGAATCTTATTTTAGCCATGTGTATGTTTTGTGAAATGTGTTTTCTGTTTTGTAAAAACTTTTCTCGAATGTTGTGTTTTGCACACAGGGGCCAATACATTAGTTATAAACTCTTTTCCATCTTGTTCTCTAGCTAAACTAACTTACCCTCAGAAATCCGATAAATTGACTCACTTTACATTACTGTAAATAAGTCACACAATTAATGTATAAATATTTGATCATGTTGTATCATATTACATTACATTGACAGACGGGACAACTCAAATAGGTATGCAAAGAATGTCTATAGTCAATATGGTCTAATTATAATTCACATAAGCTGTTGTTAGCTCAGAGGACTTCCAGAGGAACATGGCTGAGAGGGAACAGGGCAGTGAAGGTAACATTGTAAGGGAACAGGGCAGTGAAGGTAACATTGTAAGGAAACAGGACAGTGAAGGTAACATTGTAAGGGAACAGGACAGTGAAGGTAACATTGTAAGGAAACAGGGCAGTGAAGGTAACATTAGGGAACAAGGCAGTGAAGGTAACATTGAAAGGGAACAAGGCAGTGCATGTAACGAGGGAACAGGGCAGGGAAAGTAACGTTAAGAGGGAACAGACATTGAAGGTAACTTAAAAGGGAACAGGGCAGTGAAGGGAACCAGGGAACAAGGCAGTGAAGGTAACGTTGAAAGGGAACATGGCAGGGAAGGGAACAGGGCAAGGTAACATTAATGACTCATTTTGGAGTCATACTGATCACCGTGGGCGCAGCACACGAGCATTGCCTCTCCTCCGGATTAAACACATGCATTGCTGAAGTGACACCGACGCTGGACCTCGTCACCCGGCGCCGTCCTATCCGTGCTCTCTCCTGTTCGGGGCAAATTTAATTGATCCCGGCAAATCCGCGATCACCTCTGAGGTGGATTCCCCCTGAATTTGCAGCGGTATTATTTCGTGCCCAGGTAGCACACTCTTACTCAAGGAGGAACCAGCGGGGGATCCAAATGAAACCGGAGTAATTATCCCCGCATTGTTGTGGAGGAGGCAATGGATGCGAGCGAGCGAGCAGCGGCAGCTTTCTGACAGAGCCAGCTCCTCTGTGATGCAGCTGTGGAGAAAACACCCAGGAGACCCCGGACGACTGATCCTGGACCGCTAACGGGAGAGAAATCAGCGGCTATTTGTTCATCTGCACGTGTTGGGATCGCATATGAAGAGCAGGGGGAAGCTATGTAGCGAGGATACTCTGTGCCATACACAGAGAGAGAGAGAGAGAGAGAGAGAGAGAGAGAGGCAGAGTATAACGTTACCGCCGCTTTGATTTTCTCAGATGTCCCTGTTTGCCTCGCAGAGGTGATTTTTGTTTGTTTTCTTCCTCCTCAACCGTGATCTGTTTTTTTTTCTTCATCTCAGACCTGCCATTTGCTGTTGCTTTTTGTTGTTGTTTTGATGCGCGGAAGCCAAATAGCAACTCTGTAATATAACAGAAGTGTGCGAGGAGAGGATCGGCGTTTGGCATCGCTCCATGCGCGCAGCACACCGCGCCGCTTCTGGTGGAACTGTGACCCCCAGCCGAGGAACTACAGCTGCTTTCCCCATCTGCACTTTCTCCAAGTGTTTCCATGTAAGGGCCGGGTGTTTTCAGGATATATATCGGGGGGAGGAGGGGGGTTCAAATGCTTTGATTATCGGGGCATCTTTGGTTTTTTTTGCCGGCTGTCAGTGACGCGACATCATCGCGCAGACTGCATGAGAAACACATGCGTAGAAGGGCGTGAACTTGCAGATACGGACCTCCTTCACGTGAATAAAGCATCTGCTTATCTATACAGACACTGTCCCCCCGTTTGCAACCCCACATCCAATCCATCCCATCATCCGCAATGGATCTCAAAGCGGACGCGGAGGACATGGACTACAAGCAGCCGGCTGCCATCGAAGTTTTCGCCAGCAGGTCCACGCTGCACGGCATCTCGCACATGTTCACTTATGAGCGGATGTGTATCAAGCGCAGCCTGTGGATTTTGTTCTTCTTGAGCTCCATGAGTGTGCTGGTGCTGGTGTCTGTGGACCGGGTGCAGTTCTACTTCCAGTACCCCCATATCACCAAGCTGGACGAGGTGTCGGCTCCGATGATGGTCTTCCCCTCCGTCACCTTCTGCAACCTCAACTCCTTCCGCTTCAGCCGGGTGACGCGCAACGACCTGTACCACGCAGGGGAGCTTCTTGCCTTGCTGAACAGCAGGTGTGTGTGTGTGTGTGTGTGTGTGTGTGTGTGTGTGTGTGTGTGTGCGTGTGTGTGCAGGTTCCCATGCACTTTACTCGCGCTCTGCCTGTAGCTGACAGTAGCTCTACCTGTTGGTTGTCATGATGTCAAAGACAAGCTGGAGGCGATCAGACATTCCCTTTAACACATTTTCCTGCCATTCAGCACCACCTTACCTCTACAGCACTTGTTTTCCTCTATGGATTGAAAAGTAACCAGTATTCAGCTCACATACTCCTAAACAAAACAGACTGCTTACCTCAGGGAGGATGTAGTGGTTCTTGAATCAGGATTTGATCTTTTCAGCTGCACAACAGGAGAAAACAGTCACAAGATGGAAACGTTTGGCTGAAACAGTACATGTTTTAATTTGCTACATTCTTACACAGTTATAATACAAGTGCACTGTTTTTTATTCTAGTCAATTTACCAGTAAATCAGAAAATCCCTGAACCCACTGACTTAATACTGCATAACTCCCTCTGTAGTACTGTATTGCTGATGCTTTACTTGTTAGGCCCAGCAGTTTAGGTACAAGTGGAATTTGAACCTCATTTCATCTCGGTTTTCAGGATCCTCGTGGGAATGTAACCTCAGTTTTTCTTTGATGTCTGAATTGTCTCAGGTTAAATCTTACATGTCACATGGAAGTGCAAAGCAGTGTTTTCACAGCTGGCTGTCTCACTGGTTGTCACTGTAAGGCCACCAGGAGATGCACAAACAACATGGACGAAGCATGCAAACCCTTTTAAGGCTCTCAGTGAAGATGAACTTGGACTGACCTCAGGCTGGGAACATTGGGTAGAAAAGTGGGTATATGATGAAGAGGGGGTGGGACTCAGCATTATAGTTGATGATTTAATAATGAATTGACCTTACAGATCATGTCAGCTGTAATCCACACTTGCATATAAGCTGTTGTATTTGAAACTGCATCCGACAACATGTAATATACCCCTTACATCAATCTGTTGAGATATGTTTATACAGTACTTGTAAAAAAAAAGCACATTTTTATCTCTTATCACGTGAATCCCCCAGGTAACAGATAATGGATGAGCTGTTTCTAATTCCAAGTAGTTAATATAAAATGATGAATGAGAAAATGCCGCTGGTGCAACTCCTTGCCACATCATTTTACAGTTCATGTGATACGAATATCTCAATATTGGATAAGGAGACAAGCAGATTTCTAAATCCCTCGCTGACAAAGTGTGGAGAGACGTTTGTGTGTGATTCACAACCGCCTCCCCTTCCCTTTACACTTGTTGCTTCCTGCTCTGCTTTGATCATGTAGTGTTTTTCGGCAGCCATGACAAGCTCACCGTTGACTGTTTAAAACTTTAGACTTAAAATCTCTTCACTTTTTCTTTTCTGGGCCACCCAGCTTATTCTGCTCACGTTTGCCAGTACTATATGGATAACCGTCCTTGACTCTGCATTCGCAGCTGTGGCATTTTCGATTCACGCGAGCACAGACACGGGTTACTGCAAGATGAAAGATATACTACATACAAGCATGTCTGAATACCATCTTGAACGCATTAGTCAGTGTATTTTTAGCGTATTGATCCACACAGCTCTGCAGCCAAAGGCACAGTTGGAGAGCACCTCCGTGGTACATGCTAGAACGACATAAATCCTATTCCCTGTTTTCATACCCAATATTGTTCCTCTGTGACCTCTATGTATGCCTCCATATTACAGGCTAAAAGCAATAGATTACATTGCTCGGGGCTGCAGTTCTAGTGCTTCGTAGGGTATAGATTTTCAACCAGTGTGCCGACATCCTACGTGGATTTGTTTGCCTGTGTTTGTACTGTCAGCTGTAATGGCAGACTTTTGAAATATCAACATAAGCTTGCACCTCTTGTATTAATCGGTGCATGTTCAGCCAGATTTCCTGTATGAGGTGAGATGCATTTGTAGAAAAAAACACTAAATGAATGAAAAGAAAGAGGAAACTAGACAAATGGAAGCAGTGGCACTTGCTCCAAATGACTTTGGAACGAGATGACTTTAGATGGAGAGGGGGAGGGCAAGCAGAGGCAATTAACTTGTGTCTCGTAAGCTATGTGATGAACAAGTCTTTATCCTTGTGTAATTAGTGCTGTTTGTTAAGCTACAGACTTGTCCCGCTGATTAACACCCTCACATCACTCTCACTGCGTCTTGCCCCGACTGCTACTCTTGGCCTTTTGGGGAGACGTCTCCTTACTTTGCGTCCACTCATTGATCGGATCTTCATGTGATGTTTTCTTAAATGATGATAATGCCAGATGTGGTAGCAGGTCTGACTGTGGTAGTCTCACAGAGGTGGAGAAATAACTCAGTGATCAAGTATTTTGTGGGAAAAACAAAATAATTGGGCATAACTTTTATTTAACTAAGAACTTTGGATTGGCAAGTAACATTAGTAGACTCTGCTTTTGTATTAAACATTGATTGCGTGGAAAACATGTCAGTGGTAAGCTTCTTGATATATATATATATATATATATTTTTTTTTTTAAATGGCAGAAAAAACAAGAAAACAAGTGTGAGTTGTCGTCCATCTATAGCTCAGGAGGAAGCAGCACCTCTCCAGGCACCTCACGGTTCGATTCCGACTTCGAGGGGCTCCGATGCGATTACCGGTTCATCTTGATGCATGAACATTTTTTCTATATGTGATTTATTTTCTTCTCACTTTGACAATCCATTTTTTTTAAACATTGCATATTTGTAATGATTCACAATTAAAAAAACAGATGCATTTACCTCCATTATCTTTTATTAATGCAATATTAGTAACAAATAGAAGAGATGTGTCAGCTGGAGGGTCAAACTTCCCAGGAAAATAAATTAAATCGGGCCTGGAGCAGCATCCTCGTAGCAAACACACAGAATTCAGCATGTCCAGTCATGTGAAATAACAGACTTCACAAATAGATAGACTTCTCTTCTCCTCTATCCTACCCGCGTTCCTCAGTGACTCCATCACTCATAATAGTTCAAGAGAGAATCGCGATGCCTCTCAGAATCAATATTTTTCAGCCACCGCTAATATCCAACTTTGCTGTGATGCCCGACTGTCCTGCATGCTGAAGTTTATATCTGCGCTATTATGAAGTAACTTAACTTCCTCCACTCCAGCCGGCTCTGCACCGCTTTCCCAATGTGTTCGTGCAGGTTGAAGTCACACTCGGCAGTGCGCAACATTACGAGTAAATTGCTCAATTTCTGTTCCATTAAGTTGCAAAAATAAATTAACAAAATAAAGGTCATTTTTTTGAAAAAGGTGCTGTTTATGTGGTGTACGCGGCATAAAAGTGTTGGATCAGCTCATGAAAGTCACAGAAGCGAGTCCTTTGCTTACTCAGTTTGCAAGCCTTAACATGTTCCCTGAGCTTGCAAACATGCTCCAAATTCAAAGTGGTGTGGAAAGTGTCACAAAATGATACGCTCGATAACTTTGCCCGAGTTCTTCCCCTCAGCAAAATCACAGGCCCCAATCAGGGTGTTGCTAGTGTAAAATGTGCCTGGGAGAGGACATGGGGAGGCCAGATCATCACACTGAAAATACAAAGACTTCCTTCTTAAGCTGATTATTCAAATGTTGGTCAATTTGCATTTATATTGTGACCGATTATCACAGAGAAGATTATCATTTGGAAGACATAAGTAGGCGGTTTAGTGTTAGGTCAAGGGTTTCAAAAGAGCATTTGATCCATCATTGCGCTGTATCAAACAAACGGATTTGTTTGGGTTGGCTTCACCTCTCCGTGGCCCTAGTTTGCATTCCCATGATCTGGCCCAAAGTGGCGTAATAGCTGTGTCACAGGTGCACTGTCATTAAGATGCGATTATCAAAACTCCGCCGCCAGGAATCATAGCAGTTATTCATTTTCAAGGACACTGCACAAACAATCCCATCCTCTGTAGTGTATGAGTTCAATTAGCGCTAATTGGATAATTACCTGAGATTACATCAAGATGTGTTCATCAACACCGATGCAATACCATGATAGAATGAACTGCTGTGGAGGAAGAATGCATTTAAAAGAAAAGACACACAACTTTGAGCACCTTGTGTGACCACAGCCTCACTGTCGAAGTTGCCTCTGAAAGTCGGTGGTTGGTGTTTACGCTCCTCAGAGTGAGGCTGCAAAGTGATGCAGATGCTCTTTCATTCATTTTAGTCCCCGCAAGAAAATTAAAGTGCTTGTGGCCCATAATCCAATTGAGTCATCCCCGCCCTTACGTAGCGAGTTTGCTGTGATTGCTTTAGGGAGCAGTGGCAGGGCAATATTAAAAATCTACCCATATTATTGTGATTGTATGCGCTTCAACTAAAGCCTCCTGACTCGGGAATCTGAGCACAGCGTCTTAAGTGCTCTCCTGGCAGCTTTGTGTTGCTTATGAGACAGAGGCTAAGGATACAATTCAATTAAGTTCAGAATACACCACAACAGGCTGTATCTTCTTATTAGAGCATAGCATGACAATGTAGTGCCACTTGTGGACGGAGCGCTGCACTAGTCTTTTTATCAAAGAGACTGGCCTGTGTGATTTGATCTTACATTTTTCGGGGCCGTGTTCCTCACATGCCTGTCACTGGTCAATTGACCCCAGCAAAAAAAGAAAGAGTGGGAATAAATTAAGACAAAATGTTATATATTTTTTGTATTATTATACAATTTTTTGTATACAAAAAAAGATTACATAATTTACATAAGCAGAACTATGCCTGTTGGGCAGTGGGCCCACCAGAGAAAAACCTTCAGAGGCAAATAAGGTGGTGAACAAACACATCTAAGCTCCGCCTCAAACACCAACTGGCCAATCATAGCGCAGCAGCATCGGCCAGCTACGACTTTAGCGCCGTGATCTGAAAGCTTTAGCCTGTTTTTGCTGCTGAGTCAAGTGTGACATTTATCCTTCAAACACATATTATAGGTCCTTCTGTCTGCTTCTCTCTGGAATTGATTTTTTCTTCTTCAAAAATGAGATAATCAATGTAGCTAGTGCAGTTTGTGACAGTGTGGGCTCCATGGTAGCAGCAGCAGGGGGCGGGGCTTAGCGAAGGGCAAATTGTGCTTAACTCACTGCAATTACTATTCCATCTTTTGATGTGTCAAGCTCATTTAAACTTTAATCATACATTCTAACTAGGTTAAACTACATGAACATGTTTCTCTTTCACAACTTCTATGTTTATTTGCGGGGAAGTGCAATAATTTGAAAGCATTGAAAGCAAATTAAATGTAATGCAATTTTGTGACTAGTTTCCACTTTCAGCCGACAAGAGCAATAATGTGAGCTAAACACCAAGTTAAGTCTTTGACATTCTAATTCATAAAATAATTTCCCCTTTAGATGAAATATAGATAATGTGTGATAAAGTCGAGTCTGTTTGCATCTGTTAATGTAGGATGATGTTGAGCTCTATTCAGAGCTGTAACATATGCATCTCTCTTGGTAATGAAGATCTTTAAAAACATTTAAATTAAAACACAAAAAAAGGCCAGGTCACATATTTACATATGATATAGTTTAAAAAAACAGCTAGACGTATTAAGGACAGCAACTAATGGAAAACATCCATGTCTTTTCTGAAATTATTCTAATATTGTTTTTATTAAAAGGAGAAATTAAAAGACGACCGCTGTAACTTCAAACGGAAGAGTAAAATACGACACTCAGAAAAACATGTGCAGCGGACAACAATATTGTGGGGAATTCAACGCTCGGTCAGAACAATAGTCCCAATCGTCTCCATCACAAAACATGAAGCATGACGGCTCCCCATCTCTCTTCAGTGTTATGAGCACCGTGGAGAGAGGCACTCTTTTCATATTACAGCTCATGCTGTCTCGCATGGTGAATATTTTTATTTCATTCTTGTTCGGAGCAGGTAAACAACACGGTAGCTGCAGTGGAACATATTACATTTCCAGTCACACAAAGTTAAAAAATATATCATCAGTTGAATACTAAGGCAGTGGTCACAAAAGAAGGAATGTTATATTTCATTTTTTATTCATGGATCAACTTAAATTATTTCTGTCATCAGGGGACACAATCTTGTTCATTAAGACTGACAAAGCTTGACCTTGAGGAATTAAAAAAAAATTCCATTAAGATTTACCACCAATTATAGTTTGAAATAGTGCTCATATCCATGAGAAATAACTCCGCTGTCAGCGTCCACAAAGTCATTCACAGATTTATTGTCAGGAGGGAAGGGTATGCCTTTGTCTCTCTCCGTCTCTCATGGTTTCCTACTCCAGCTTTGGCTCATTTGTGTTTGCACATGTTAACTTGAGTTGCTCAACATTATTGGAATAACACAATATAAAGCCTATAATAAGCTGGCTGCTGCTCTGACATTACACAAAAATACAGGAACTTATATCGCAACCCCTTACCTTACTTCTTTGCAGTGCTCTAATTTGGCAGATGTTGCAGGAACGACTGTCTTGTTGCTCATTTAAGAGAATAATTCCCATCATGCAGTCTTTTACAGTGCCATCCACTCTGATAGACTGCGTGTCCCGTCTAATTATTCTCATAAGTGTCTGTCAGTAGCGCTTAATCTTAGCATTTCATAATTCGGGATGCTTGTACCACTGATGGCCTTTTGCTCAGCAGGGGTCATCGACGGGTCGTCTTTCTCCAAGCAGGGCCACACCATTTAATTGAGGTTAATTTATATCTCTGAATGACTGTGAGCAGGTGCTGGAGGTTGATGGTGCTTGTCAAGAGGAGGCATGTCATAAATTACTCTCCGAGTGTTTTTCTTTGTCAGAGTCGGCCTATCGCCATTGTTGTTGAGTTTCAGTTCGATGTGCGTTGATGCATGCAAATGAATCATACGTTGTCCCGTGTTTTCTGTGTGTCGGTGTGAAGGAAACAGAGATGCCATGTGAAGTGTTTTGCTGAACGCTAAATAGTCTCTGTACTCTTTTCCAGAGTGCGCAGGCTCACTGTGAACACTGTTATGCTAACTACGTGAAAAGGCTTTGCCACCACAGTTAATCCTAATTATCTGGCAGAATGATTAACATGATTGTGTTAAATGAAAACTCCTATTTTAGGCTGCCAGTTTCAAACAATACTACTTGTTATTATTATTATATTGTGAGAGTTTGCGAACTGCAGGTCTGGGAGGGCTGGCATGCACACATACGTTACCTTTGGTTTAGTTAGAGAGCAAATATTTTTTGTTGCTGCCTCTCTATTAATTTTTTACACGTTAATCCCAATTGTCCTGACAAAAACGCTCTTCAAACTACACTTTTAAAAAGTGGATTTGAGGTACAGCTTATGGTGTGTAAGTAAAAAGAAGGCAACTTTTGCTTGAGATTCAATTAATAAAATATAATTACAAAAATAAACACTGTGACGGAATCATATAATTACAATGCTACTATGTTGTGGTTTACCAGTGCATCTATGTGTATTCGTGAATCTGCTTCCTTGTGTCCACATAAAGTAAATCCAGAACCTTTTTTGGTCCAGGTATGAGATCCGGGACCCGCACATGGTGGAGGAAAACGTCATGCAGGTCCTGAAGGAGAGGGCCGACTTCGTCAACTACAAGCCTCGTCCCTTCAACATGCGCGAATTCTACGACCGAACGGGCCACGACATCAAGGACATGCTGCTCTCCTGCTACTACCGGGGCATGGAGTGCAGCCCCGAAGACTTCAGAGTGGTGAGTCAGGCGTGTCAACAGTTAAATGTCCTCCGCAGGGGACAGCTGAGGCCTGCCAAGGCCGGCGATGCTCAACTTAGCGTGTTTGTAATGCGAGGTCAGCGTTGATTGAGTTCATTATAACATCTGATCTCAATTGAGCGATTGTTGCCGACGTTTGCTTTTGGGGAAATGACGTGGCGGGATATATAAGGCAGTGAATTGCACGGCCGGTTCAATCTGTGTGGCTTCATCAGTCAAGATCCCTCTGTCCCCCTTCAGGATGGGACTGGGGGCCATTGTGTACATTGGCCAGGGGCCACTGAGTCTACATCCTAGATACACACCATGCACACTGTCTGTAAAGCCTTCCAGCTGGTCATTTTGCTCTCGTCTTCAGTCTCTAAAAGGTTGAGCAATGCTCTCATAAAAGGTTGAACCGTGGTATTTTGCTGAACCCCGGGTCAGTGGCACACAAAAAATTGCTTTATGAGTAAGAAGTTAAAAAAATCTGTCGCTTCGGGAGATTTTCTGGGAGTGTTTGTTTTTCTCATCTATCGGATTGTACGGACATCCAGTTATTACCTGGAACCTCCGTGACCTCTGAATCGTCTGTACAGTGCATGGATTCATCAGACACAACAGCAGTAAAAAACACTTAGCTGTCTGAAGCCACAACACCTGTTTGTATTTATAGAGACACTGACTGCATTATTGATTTATTTTGTAGGTAACACACCAGATCATTTACAAACGTTGTTGCGGGAAAAAAGGAAATGAAAATGAGCATTTCTTCCTTTCTTCACCATCTAAATTGGTGTGTCTGTGATTTGGTTCTGGGGATTACATGCAGGTTGTTTATCGGAGCTTGTTTGCTGAGAACGGCTGCTCACTGCTGCTGGAAGAAGGGTTGATAAGTGCTGTGACTGTCAACCATGCAGGACATGTTTGGGCCGTAATCCAATACAGTGAAAGCTGCAGAGTTGGCTGATATTTCTTGAGTGACTCTTTCAGAATACATGTACCTTTAAATTCAGAGGACTCCTTTTTTTGGTTCATAATTTTCTATTTCCCTAATGGTTGTTGCTATTTTATTTTATCTGAATATGCAAGCCAGGAATTACTGTAATTAGGGCATTACTTTGTTGTGGCAGTGACATTTCTGCAATGAGAAGCCCTGAACCAGTTTAATAATTAAAATGCTAAAATCATCCGTGCTGAAATGGAATTATTAATAAATACAGCAAAAGAACACCGACACATTTAGATGGACGGAGGGCGACTCCAAAATAAAATAAAATGGTTCGAGGTGAATTTGGACTCCAAAAAATGAATACAAATAAATAAGGCCCTTTTGTCTTTTCAACACAACCAGGCTCAAAAGAGGAAAAACGGACTCACAATAAAATGTCACACATTGCAACCAGTGGCAGCCTGCTGTGAGAAAGGGAGCTAATCCAGACGGAGCCACTATCCAGCAGATGCTCGTGCCAGAACAGGTGGCGGGTGGAGATGGCGCTGTATGGATAAGGTTGAGGTCTCCTGAGAATCCTGTGGTAATTGCGACCTCATACACATTTGTAAATGTCTCATAGATCAATCGATATCTTCTCTTTGCATTCATTAGTAGATACATCCCGCTTGTTTCCGAGAAAATGCTACTTTTGGCTTTTCGACCTATTATAAAGGAGGTTATACTACTAGGGCAGGGCAATTACATTAAGCTGACGCTTTTATCCAAAGCGACATACATTTTATCCACCATCGACACAGCAAGGGTGAGCAATTCAGGTGTGTGCTCAAGGACACACCGACATGGACTAGCGAAGCCGGGATCGAACCACCGATCCTCAGATTGAAGGATGGACTAACCACTGAGGCACAGCCACCTACAATACGTCCTAAAACCTCTATCCAGATAATTGTATATCTTGATAACTATATACATCACGTTACAGTCTTTATGAAATAACCACATTGTGTACTCTTGTGTGAACCAATTAGAATTCAGAATTAGAATTCAGAATTAGAATTCAGAATTAGAATTCAGAATTAGAATTCAGAATTAGAATTCAGAATTAGAATTCAGAATTAGAATTCAGAATTAGAATTCAGAATTAGAATTCAGAATTAGAATTCAGAATTCAGAATTAGAATTTAGACAACGTAATTGTGTATCACGATGTCTCGACGGTATGGTTCCATTAAAAGATTAAATAAAATGTTCCAGAACAGTAACTGGATCAACATTACATGTCCAGCTGCTCTCTCAGACCAGTGCACCAGTTTGATGAGCAACATGCATGTAGTGTGTCTGAAAGAAGAGCAAGAAAAGGATTATTAAACGTGTCGGTTCCACTCTCACACTCTGTGTCCTTCAGAGGTCCTTTTAGGTACAAAATCTCATGCTCTGGGCAACATCCCCCCCCCCCCCCTTCCCCATCCCTCCCATATCCCGTAAAAAGCATGTAGTACAGCAGTGGTCTGCAACCCGGCCCTCATGCCGGGGCTCCTGTAATGTGCTGATGTGACTACATTTTCTGTACTTAGTTGTACTCATGGCAGATGGTGCTTTGCAGGGTTTACTGTATTAGTACAGTAGTGGACCTGGATTGAACAGCTCTGCACACACTAATGGCGTGGAAAGAATCATCAGCGCGACAGAAAAAGAAAAGAAAGAGAAAGAATACGATGAATGCTCCCACCAGTCTCAACCCCGGAGCGTGGAAACAGAAACACGGCGGGCAGCTTCGGCTTGTTTACCCCCAGCATCTGCAGCGCGTATAGCATCAGGGAGTCCAGTGGCATCGCGGCGCTTTATCAGTGTTCTGATGAAGATGGAAAATACCACGGCAATATGCAGAGAGTCTCAGCTGGGACGGCGAGGATACGCAACGCAATGCTGTCTATTGTTCTGATGGATGAATGGAGTCGTTTGGATGGCATTTAATTGACGTTCACGTTGTTTTCGGGTTGACGTTCAAGTGTTGAGTCCACCATTATCCAATCGGAGGCAGATTCTTTGTCAGAGGCCAGTGTTATTGTCAATTAGGGGTCTCTGCCCTAATACCCAGTGGGACGCAGTGCCATATAACCAATTTCCAGTCATTACTTCTGGAAGTGTTTCAGATTAGTAACTCATCCATCGCTGACCCCTCTATTCCACTCATCGTGTCCCTGCCTCCTCTTTCTCCTTGGAAAATACTTTTCGCTAATTAGGAATGCAGAAGGTTTGACTTCCGATACTTCAGCTGATACTAAAAAACAGCGGGAAAGAAAGATGATCCTCAATTAATATTAATAGGCGACCTAGAGCTTCTAAACTATAGCTCGAGGAGATAATAAGGAAACACTAAAAAGTGAGTGAAATACGAGCGTTTAATTAAAGCGGCGCATACGTTGACGCGTGGAGAAATCGCAAACGCAGACAACAGATTGATAAGTTATTTGATTTTGAGTCGCCAGGGAAAACTCTGACAGACTTATAAGTTCGCAAAACTGGAGCTAAGGGAGAGAGAGAGAGAGAGAGAGATCGCACACAAAGGAGTAAATAAGAACAAGAGACAAAGGCACAGATAGAGGTCCAGGTAACAACAAAGTCTTTGCAAAGAAACCGAACATAATGGTCAAGTGCTGCGTGGAGGCACACGGACACAAAACAGCAGCTGTCATGGCAGCAGCAGCAGCAGGAGCAGCGCTATCAGCAGACACACATGTTTGTTCTCATTTAACCTCTCCGAGAATGCAGAGCGGGACTGTATCTCCCTTTTCCAGCTGCCCGATTGTTTGCCCGAACACAATGAAGTATGGCAGCTCAACAGGTCTCTCCTTTCCGCTCTTATTTTTTATTTTTTTTTGGGTGAAAACAAAATGTCAGCTTCTATCCAATGGAAATAATAATATTATAGCTCATAGGGGTGTTTAGACAAATCTTTGGGGGATCATTAGCCCTGCAGTTTACTTCGATATTCCCTTTTATTTGGTAACAGCATGATTTGTCCTGCTGTATTCATAAGGTTGATGAGTTGCCAGCCATTTGAGTAAAGTAGCAACCTTGGGAGATTTGCGGACATCCTCCGGTCATCAATTTTCGAAGAGTCAAAAATGTAATTTAAGTCGACATTTTAATACCTTTAAACTTCATTAAATTGAGAAAGCATAAATTGATACAACTGACTTTGAACACAGTACAAATATTGCAAAACTTGCAAAACTCGCTAGCTTGATTGAAACATATTTATCATTATATTTAGACATATAATACACATTAGTTGTGGATTTGTTTAAGTTAAAAGTATTGCCATATATCCACACATACACACACACACCTTTGTGCAACTTAGAGTCTTATGTAATTACCATGGTCTTTGCATAGAGCTATTGGCTCCATTTCAGCGGGGCATCGACCCTTAGAGTCACCGTGGTTGTACACAGGAGGGCCGCTAATGAGATGTGATCAATAAAGAAATCCTTTCTGAGACACCTGCCCATGGATCACATTTCACAAATTTTGAATCAATCCAAAGGACAAGTTTGGATTTTTTGGGGGATTTTTTCTTAAATATGATCATCTCTTTTGTAAATTAAAAATAACTAGTTTATTATTGGCTGTAGACTTGTATGGAGGATGATTCTCCAATTGTCGCGTTTACAGGGACTATATTTCACTGCCGAGCCCCGGTGGAAGGATACTGGTCGTGTGCGCTGTGGCCCGCTTGAGGCATGCGATATCTCATCTTAATTCCTGATGTAATCTAATTTAATTATATTAGCCATTAAATCCGTTTCCCCATCAACTATGTTTTGACGCTGCTCACCTTTGTTCCAGCCGTTATTACTCATCGCTTCTCCGCTCCGTCGTCAGCTCAAAGCCGATGATGCTGCCGTTCTTTTTGGCTGAACAATTCCAACCGCTCTCCCTCTGGAGGATAAATCAATCAATTTGCTATTACTGTAGAACTCAAAGACACGGATCAATTAGGTTGTTGCTGAGTAATGGATGCATCCTTAATGAAAAAAAATGCCTTCTCTTTGTGTGTAACGAGGCCATTGGCTCGTCCTGACTCGGCCCTATCTTTAACGCTCATCTGTCAAATTATATATTCAATTGTGTCTTAAGTATATTACTGAAACAAACATGTGTACACTGACCTCTGATGGACCTCCACGACCAATCAGATGGCCTTAAGAACCTTGTCATTGCCGCCACGTTCTTCATGTCTTCTTTTGGATTTTCTTATTTTCTGCCAAGGCAAAGCAGAGCAGTCGATGCTTTTTCTT
This sequence comes from Cottus gobio, assembly GCA_023566465.1. NCBI lineage: Eukaryota > Metazoa > Chordata > Actinopteri > Perciformes > Cottidae > Cottus > Cottus gobio. The sequence goes on from CM042222.1 coordinate 21,030,667, forward strand.
TTCCAGTAGGTTTCGCTTAGCTTTCATTCACGCTACTAGCACCTTTATCAACTAATAATTCTGTGCTTTTAGCTTGAACTTCTTTTCCTGCTTGGCAACAAATGTTCTCACATTCTCAACACATGATGTTAAGGTGACTCAGGTTTGTGCGATCAGCCAATTGATGCTAGTAGTTTATTGGTTATCATGATCAAGATCAGCCTCACGCCTTCTTCTGTTTGTCACATATGAAAGTGAGAGTGAGAGAGTGTGTTTTTGTGCCTTATGTGTATTATACAATGTATATTTGTATTCCTGAAATAAATTTTTTAACCTCATGCGCCCCGGCCATTTTTCAGCCAAAATTGCGAATGGTTCTTCTCATACAAAATCTTGATTATCTCCTCATTCACAAGGTCTATTTGAAAAATTATAAAAGTTAAAATATAAAGTTATTATATACATAATATTGTGAAGAAAGATAATAAGGCCATATATGTGTTAGTGGTGTATTGGTATGCTCAGTCTCGGAGAGTCAAACCCAGAGCCCCCCATCTGGGGGCATTCGTGGCGCAAAAAAACACACACACATAAACAGCATATAGTTTAATGAAATGGACATACATTTGTTTTTATTATATATGATGTCATATTTTTTTAAGCTGGATATTGTGATGCTTTTGGCAAGGATAAAGGTTTTATATTGGCATGTGTGGGAACTACGAGGTCAGTAATTAATTTCCATCCTGGGCGGTTTGACAGCAATCTGCCCCTCATTGCCTGGTTTATGTTGAATATTAACAGGGATAGGGGAATAATATTAGTCTCAGACCTGACAGGGCTTTTGGAAAAGCCTTGCAAGTCCTCTTCCCCCTTACACACATACACAACAGGGCACCTTTTACCTGACCTCTTGGTTGAATTTTTAATTGCAGAATGATTTGACAGAGAAAGTTTCCTGATGTGTGATGTGCAGGGTGGAAGAAAGGTGAGGGGAAGAGGAGGGAGCCACAGATCAAGGCAATTTTAGATCTAAGAATCCATTTATTCCAAGCGAGCCACTGCTCCTATACCCAAAACTGATTTTTCACAATGAATTGGGTGGGGAAGAAACGCAATGGGGGGGGGGAAATGAAAAAAAGAGGGAGAAAACCTATCCCTAACATAATCAATTATAAACACTTTGGCAGAGATCAGAGGCAATGTGTGGGTCTTTGGAGTGAGCGAGAGCAGGAGAGAAAGTGGAGGAGGCAGGAAATGTCCTGAAAGAAGAACGCCGGTGTGTGCCAGCAGGGGAGTCTCTGCTGGGCTCTTGGTGGTGCCGGGCAGCCAGCGGGAACAGGAGGAGGGAGGAAAGAGGTGGGGATTGATAGACACCGAGGGAGACCGTCTGAATAAGAAGCAGGCTCTGAGCTCGCTGCATGCACATCGTGCGTAAAGCTCTCAGCTCGCTCCCCTCCACTGCACCAACAACGGATGTGTGGTTCACATCCAGCAGAAAGTCTCTGCAATCACTCACACGGCACTGGCAGGAGGCACACTGCTGCATTAGTCAGTTAATTACCGGCCAGAGTCACATTAGCAGAGCTAACTTTTATATTTTTGTCTTCTCTTATTCCTCATTTTTTGTAATATAGTCATTTTTATAGCGAACCTGGTGCATTTGCCTTGGTACATTACATTTGCTAAATTGTGTTCTTCCCTCTAGTTCATTAACACCTTCAAATTCATAAAAGATAAATCACTGGCAAGCGTGATTAATGGTTTTGCCATTTAAAGTTGATTCTGACACTTACAGCAGCTGATTGATGAATGCAAGCAAGCGTGTGCACCGTTTCCAGACATTGCATGACGTCGCCTTTTGCCTTCGCCGTATTATTAAATATGATACACGGGAAGGTGAGCGACACTTCACAGACGTCGGGGTACCGATGCTGTCATCTTGTGCTCCAGCGTCTGGTTATAGATGGAGCGAAAAAAGCAGTTGGAACTCCACTCGGCCCCCGTGGGATGGTGTGTTTTCTTCTCACCAGCCGTCGCCTTGGTTGTTTTTTTCCGTTGTCTCTTGGGTACATCAGCTACCTTAAAAATACCATGGCAAGTTCTTTTTGACTTTTTATCTCTTTTTTTTCAATTCAATGAATCAGAATCATAACCATTTATTGCCATGTTTGTTTTCACATTCAAGGAATTTGTCTCGGCAGAAGGTGCATACATTTAACATTTAACAAAACACATTTAACAGTAAACACAGTGCAATAAATGGGAATGAATGAATACTTACAATTGAACAGTAGAATATAAAAAATGGGGCTTCAAAGTAAGAAATGAATACTCGGTTGTATTATAGTAACAGCTTCGAAAAGCAAATCATTTATTTCATTTTTAAAATCAGATTTTTATTCCGAACACACTAATGTTGGCAGGCACTTACATGCAGCTCGGGGCTATGCTGCGGCTGCTTAATTCTTTCTCTTTTATTGATCTTGAGTAGGGATGCAACGATACCACTTTTTACAAACCGATACGAGTACGAGTATTTTTATTTGTGTACTTGCCGATACCGAGTACCGATACCGATACTTCTTAGATTTGGTCTCCATGAAAGTGCAATTAATTTGGAGGCAGATTTTATTTTATCCTCTGCAGATTATGTCAAGCCTATAGTACAAAATTAACAGAAGGCTATCCCAAGCTTTAAACTTCTTGTGGAAGTCCCTCTAATGTCGGACCATAAAACGCCCCGTGTCCGGGTTCATAATGTAAGCGATAATATTAGGGATCGAGCAATTATATAGGAAGCTGTGTTCCAAGTTATGTTTCCGGTGCTTTTATTGTGGAGGGAGAAACGGAAAGGAAAAGAGGAGTGGAATTGTGGGATATACGTGTGTGAAGGAGATAAAAAAGTGGTTCAAGTTACCCTGCAGCGTGTTTTCATTTTATTAGAATTACAAATATAGACACACAACAGACACTCGGCTACAATAATATCATCCGTAGCCGCACAACAGCGTCTGAATGAGGCCGCTGCCAGCGCTACTTCAGGTGGATCAGCAACAGTTTGATTCAAACCGGCAGGACGGCAGTAATTTGTGTCGCGTTCGGTGTGAACGCACCATAACTCTACACACCTTGCTGCAAGAGAGCGACGAAAGAGCCGTATGCGGCTCTGGATCACGGGTTGCCGACCCCTGCCCTAGACGTTGAAGTCAGGTAGGACAACAAATCTTTTTCTCCACAAAGCGCGACCAGTTTGTTGTAGCGAAATACTGTTGAGTGGTATCGGTTCTTGGTATCGGCAATTGAAAACGAATACGAGTATTTTAACGCAGTATCGGCCCTAATCTTGAGGTAATCTTGGAATTACACCTAAAAGTGGTTGGCATAGCACCGGTGTCTTGTCCTTTTTTTTCCCCGCCTCTTGACTCTTACAGGCGATGAACAAGAGGAAGGCTAATCCATTGATTGTCTCTTCAACTCGTGGAATGTGGAAGTGTCTTGGGTCAAGATATCACGTGGCATATTTCAGAGAAAAACCACGATTTCCTTTTGCAAGAAACTGACACTGAAAAAGTGAGTGGGAAGGCGATGGAGGAGCCACGCATCAGCGTCCACATACTACACAGTCCATATCTTGTATTGTCTGGACACCTTTTGTTCAATGCGTCTGCTATTTCTTTGCAGCACCTGCTCTCACATGCCAGTCAATGATTTTAAATGAATAAGGCTTTGGATTCCTTCCTGATGAAAATACTGTTGAGACTTGTCAAAGGCTCAAACAACCTCTGTGTGTCCTTGTTATCGTCTGTTCCTCCACCATGGCCTAAAGGCAACCGCTCAGCCACTGTTTATTGCATTTGTTTTCAGCATTTTGATAGAAAAGTTGCAACCTTGTGAGAATGCAGCATTGAGAATATCGCCGGTGCATCCGTCTGCCTCTGATGAAGGGAAAAGACGGGAATCAGGAAAAGATGAGATTCAGACATTCTCTAGAAATAGGACAAAAGTGGTTTGAAATCTCCAAAGCGATCCGTTGTTGTTTGTAGATAATTGTAGATTCTTGAGACTATTTTTCTGAGCAGCATCTCAACAAAATGTTCATAGTTGGCTGTTTTTATCATTTTCTTTTCTACTAAGTCTATGGGATGTTTCTTCCCACGGAGGAGCATTTGAATAATTAAATCTAAATTATGCTGAATGTTAATGATAAAAAACCCTGTTTGTGTGTTGGAGTTGGACACAGAGTGGACTTCCCAACACCGAGTGTGTTTCAGACCAGCAGCTGGCTGCAGGACTCAGTGTTCAAATGGTCCATTATTGGACCAGTGCAGGGTGTCCTGGGTAAAGACACTGGCTCAGGGCTTCAGTGAGCGGCAGCAGGACTGTTGTGCAGCTGCCAGATCAGAGAACCGCCAGTTTAACACCTACATGCCTTCCAGCGGTGTTTCAATTCAGCCTCTGCCTGCAGGATCTCAAGCGGTGCTCATTTTCTTGTCCTCATCTGCCCGATCTATGACCGTCACTTTTTTAATGTTTGCTTTAACAATATAGCGTAATTGGTGACATATAGATACCAACCATTCAAACCTCTTTAACAGTGCCGCATCCCACATTTATCTTTCTTAACCCTCCTTACCTTTTTCCCGCCAGCAGCAGGGGGTTGCTGAGGGATTTCAAAAGCATCAGAAATCATTTCATTAGATGGCTGAGTGTACACTTCACCCCGGGCCAGTTCACTGTGCGCAGACCTCAGAGCGGTGCAGGCAGCATTTTCCATGGAGTCGATCTAATTTATGGCTCTATTCAGTATCAAATGTGTGGTTGCGTGGGTGTGTGCGTTAGTGTGTGCGTGCATGTGCGCGAACAGGTCACACTCAGTAAAAGCTCCAAATTAAATATCCAGATTCAAGAGCTTCTGCTATTCAGTAGCCTGCTGACCTGCAACTCTGTTTGTTAAACCTCCAAAAAGTATTTTTCTTATCTCCTTCACCTGCACGGTTAACGAAAAAGTTTCTCAGCTCAACTGGAACTCCTGCTGTTTCCTTAGTGATTGCATGCATCTGTGTTTTTAAATTTGTGTTTGATATCGAACATTATATATACGTCCTGATACACTAATAATCTTGAGTTTGTATTGGTCATACAGGCAAAGAAACTGTGTTTATGTAATGCTGCAACTTTGGCCGCTGCAGCATTTCTCTTTTAATACTGGAAAGTAATGTTGTCCTAATGCCAGACTGACAGTTGCAATGGATGTGCCAGGCCCTCGGTTACAAATCAGTAGATGGGAGGTGGCAGCAGAGTGGACCCAGCAAAAATACAGCCGCCGCACCCTTAGTCTGTCACCGGGTTTATGCTCCTGTTTACCAGAGGAGCCAACAGCTGGGCCAATAAGTACTGAGATTATTGTTTATGAAAGGAGGAGGGAAGTGTTGTAGCGGAGGCGCGTGATGCATCACCTAAACAGCAGACACGAGATGTGACAAGTGTCTCAATCCACTCATGCAACCTGGGAGTCTGTTTCTCTTTGCTTCTTCTGACCGTGTGTGTTCGTACATATGAAAAGCTAAATAATCAACTGCTATGGCCTCATTTACTAATGCCCTCTTCTTTGTCATCTTAACCTCAGAGGTATTTGTCTGATTACCAATGTACCGTACCTGTGCTTCGTTTTAAACACCTGGATCACATCAACTAGCCATTTTCAGAATTTTTTTTGCATTTGCAGCATATTTCCAATGAACATCGGATTTCACCTTGAGTGGTTGAAAGAGCAGGAAGAGACTCATTTGCTGCCTTGACAAATACTAGTCCAACAAGCGGTGCACTGCACACACACACTGTGTCCTGAAAAAGTACCTTTAGCCGCTGTTTGGTATTTAGGTTTAAATTTAAGTAATTTATGGGATGGCCAGTTAATGAAAGGTCAAAAGCTTCAATTGGGAAAGGCCGCATTGCTTCTCTGCCATGGGATGTTGATCAAGGGAGAAGACGAATGATGCATGTTGTTACAGATGCAGCCAGCGGTGGGTGGAGGTTTCCAGCATCTCTCAGAAGAGATAGTGGTGATGTCGCCAGGTGTGTGCACATGCATCCCCCAAACAGGAAACTCTTCTTTTAGATGGCAGCTCTCTTACAATGCAATATTATTGATAATCATAATAATTCGACATATACATTCCCTTGCATCTGAGTGCTGGAGTGCTATCCGCTGGAGTAGATAATCCAAAATAATGTTTTCAAACGTATGATTATGAATTATAATGGCTTTCCTGATACAACCTGAGCTCAGTTCAATTTCAGCAACACTGCAAACATGAGCTATTGGCTCCATTGCTCCACTTCTAAGTTTCACATTGCTGATTTTAATGGAAAATACAGTAGCGGTAGAATTATGTTGGATTTTATGGAAAAGCAAATATTCATAATCATGTCCCAAGTAGACACACAGAGATAGTAGTTTGGCAATATGTGTCATAGCCTTTGTTTTACTTGATTCATGTTTGATCCTGTTAACCTATTGTGCACCCCCGGGTGCTTGTTAACCCCTTGAGGGACACAAACAAACAAATAGCTGCTGGTTGCGTATGATTTTGATTCAACTTGTCTGCCGTGTGTCAGCTAGAAAATAGTAGAACTCCTTTTAGTGAAACAAAAAAGAACAAGCCTTTTGGGTTCAATCATAGGCTAATCACCTAAAAGGCGCTTCTTTTCTACCAGATCACTTTAAGTGGTGTAAAACCGTTTCAATTTACTGGTCATTTTGTTTATGCAACATTACCTAGATAGTTGTCAGCCTCAGGTTCTCAAACCCGGCCTGTCTATTGCCATTAGTCTCAACACTTAGCCTTTACTACACTGACACAAATGCCTCCGTTTTCTACTTTGAGGCGCCGTGAGTCAGAGCTATAATAACCACTTTGTCCAGCAGCCAATAAGAAGTGGATGGCCGGTGCCGATGGAGCGCGGATCTACGTTTTATTTACGTTTGGACACTCCTGCTGTTGTCATGTCTGGGCGTCGCAGTGTATTTTCCTTGAGACACAAAATATAGGCGGCCTTAGTTTTCTGGTTCAAAGCCTAGTTTAGTCAGGGAGCAGAGCTTCACTTCATGTGTCAAAGAAATAAAAAGCTTCCACTTAACACCGTTGTGCATGACTTCATCCTGCAGATTATGCTCAACCGACTGTGAGGGAAGAGCGGGTGCTGGTCTTCCCACCTGCATGTGAGCATGGGAGTGTGTGTGTGTGTGTGTGTGTGTGTGTGTGTGTGTGTGGTCACTCTTCTCTTTGTGTGTGAGTGTCTCTTCTATCTCCTGTCTGTACATCAGAGATGGTAAATCAAGAACAATTAAAATCTTCTTTTGTCGACTGTACCCCGTACCCCGACGCTGCAAACCATGTCTGGATGCTTCCTCATTGGATTTAGTGTTTATGTATGTTATTACACAGTGTGAAGCACCTGCAGCACCTATCTGAAATGAACTAGTTTATGCAATCTGCAATCTCATCGGAACATTGAAGACATCTGAAGGCGTGACAACCATATTTGAAGGCAGGGGAAAAAGCTGCACGAGATTTTTTTTTTTTAATTGAATTGTTTGAATATGGATTGTATTCCTCTGTGCACTCAAGAATTTGCAAAATAGTTGCATAAACAATGAGAAACTGTAGAGTTCGAATCCTGCTGACCTCAACACGCTCGGGCTAATCGCTGCTTAAAGTGGGCATTAATGTCAGATTGTCAATTAAGGACCCTACATGGATTATCAGACACGGTTGAACAAGCAGTCTGGTCGGAGCAGGCTGAGGCCTCGCTGTTCTTTTCTTAACCCCTGACAACATCAGCAGGGGAGTCACGCGTCGGCCCCTAAAACGTATTAAACGCGAGTAATACAGTAAGGCGGGGATATGGATTTTCTGCGTCTGACACAGCGACGCTCTGCTGCATTCGCACAGAGCATCGGGCTACCGGCATTACCCTCGTGATGGATGCAGCCGGAGTTGATTGTACGTATTGGCGTTAAGCCGTAATGAGTCTGACGTGACGTACGAAGGCATGCAACATTTGGCTTTGATTTAAAAAAAAAAAAAAAAAAAAAGCTTCTGAAATGAAGGAGAAAAAAAACAGGAAAGTGCAGGTGAGAGCCAGAGGGAGTGTGTTTGCACTTATGTTGTTATTAATGGATCAACAAATATAGCTGTAATGAAACTCAACAACCATTCAAACATAATCCGGCTCTATTTTTAACCAATAGAGTGAAGTTTGTGTGGAAAAGTTGCGTTCAGGTCGCGACTATATGAAACTGCTGTTGGTGATATGAAATTCTGTTTTACAAAGTAGTTCGGCCTTTTTGCTCTTTGTTCTCTTTTCAACTTGTATTATGCTTCTGGATCCTGAACTGTTGGGCTTCATTGATTCTAAATAGTTCTGTTCTGTTGAATACATGCAAATACATTTCACAAACAATAAATGAATAGAAGTTGTGGCCCATGTCAAGAATCTTCCTACTGCTTGGAAGATGGATTTGCTTGATCTTAATGTGAGAGTGTGCACGTGCAACATGTGTGCACTCACAAGCATGATTGTATGCATATCCCGAAAGCTTTCAGAAGCAGTGCTACAGGTCAGCGCTCTCTAACCTGAAGTACGCCTCAGGTTTTCCTGAAGAGACAGGACCTCACGCATTTAGCAGGAGCGCCGCCAGCAGCGGTAAACAGCTATCACTATGCACCCTCACGCTCTGGCCCCGCATTACAATTACGCCGTGTCTTTCGGTCCAAGTGGATCTACTTGCCCATTAGGGTCATATCTTTAAAATGTGGGATCCCAACAAAAAAAAGGCATAATTGTTTTGCAGATAAACAGGTCTTAATGAACCGTTTGGGCAATGAGGCGGCCGGCCATGAGGCAGAGCGGACCAGTGGAAGCCCGGTGAGTCCACTTTGTCATCAACCTGCCCTTGCCTGTCACTAGGAAGAGGCTCCTTTTCCTGGTATTGTACCTGATATTATTCCCCCTCCCGCTGTTCTCTCGCATCAATATTGCATAGGGTGACCACGAGCGTGATATGTGCGTATTATGTTTCTTTTGCTAAAATTAAAGAACGACGAACTCCCAGTGCATTCTTCACTCTTCGCTGTGTGCGTCTGAGTGTTCAAATCCATTACTGTACAAACCCATAGGAGCTCTTTGTGTGCTTGTGGTTCGAGCCATTATAAACATCCGTGAAACTATACTGATTCATCATCAACCGTAATGTAATTTATGTTGTCATTTGTTGGATACATGTATCATTCATGGACACCCATCAGTTTCAGGCCCTATTAGTCATTATCTCACGTGTCATAATTAGCTGAAGGAAACAGAAGCCATCTAGCACCGCTGTGGTTTCTATACTGTAAACCGCGCTCTTTGCTTCCTGCTGTCTTTGGGAGGCATTAATAAAGGGGATGCGGTGGATGGAAGGTTAGAGACGGAAGAGAGAGAGAGAGAGAGAGAGAGAGAGACAGAGGGAAGAAAGTGAAACAAGCACTTCTGCCTTAACATCTATCATTAAAGTGCCCTTGAGCAAGACAGCGAATCCAAAACATGCTCAGTGGCCAACTGTAAAATACTGCTAGGTTTGTGAGCACGGAGGAAGATGGTAAATGAAAGGAAGAGACAAGATGATGGATAGAAGATGATGAAACGGTTTTATCATCAGTGATGACAGCGTGGCGTCACCCCCGGACCATTTTAAAGCGCTTGTATTTGCCTCAAGGAAGTGTTCAGATGGAAATGTAATTTTTTTTTCTTCTCTTCTCACTGCAATAATAATGTGTTGTTAAGGAGATCTACATGACGTGCAAACAAGGAGCTGTTGTGTTCAGGGCAGGATTGTTTTCTGGAGCACTTGACTGAGACAGCTCACAAAGCTACAGCGTGCCATCAGGCCTGATGCACGTGGCATTGTAGGAAAAGACAGAATTATTATCAAACGTTTGGTTGGATGCTTGAGGTAATGCGTTTGTAAAATAAATACACTTGTGGCCCTTCACACAGGGAGGGTTCTGTCAGTGTATAATCACCTCTGTGCTTCTGAGCAATGCATTAAAGGAAATTATAATGTTACCAAAATGTCTTCTCTTTGGTGTTCAGTAGTTCCTGGAGCCCCTTATTCAGCATTTAGTATACTAGACACCTCCAGACTTAGTCTAGTTATTATCCTGCATATCATTAGCAATCAACTCTTAATTATGAATGCTTAATACCTGACAAGGTTTAACAATGAGAGCGCAATTCACATATTCGATCCTCCGTGGAACAGTTAGGACTAAGACATGCGCAGGAGTCAAATCTTAATTCTGCTTGTGCTTCTGTGTTTTAATGAAAGATTTGTCTCCAAAATGAATTCCATTGACTATACATCTGCTCAAAAAGTCAGGCAGGTTTATAGCGCCTTTCAACAACAAGGCGATTCAAAGGGCTTTGCATGCGGGATAAAGCCATTAAGGAAATATATAACAAAAAGCACAAGGCAACACGGCCCTGTGGTCACATATACCGTGTGATGGATTATTTCACAAGTTGGCTACTGCTGGAGCATCATCTGTTGTACACCCATTAAAACAATGCAGGCCTCCCCACTTTATTTGATAAATAGCATCTGTGTACTTCGGGGTCGTCTTTGATCTGACTTTGAAACGAGAGTATAACGAAAAGAGCAAAACAATGACAGAGATGCAAGCTACTCCTCCTCTGAAGAGATGACAGAAATCTGACAAGACACAGGGGGAGGAAAACTAAGAAAATGAATTCAAAGCTTCTGAGAAGCTCGGGTGAAATGAAGGAGGAGAGAGGACGGGAGCAGATGTTTGAATAGAGATGCAGCTTTCAAACGAGACCAGACGTCCAGAAACGTGGACCAAAATTGTGAGAAACCTTCCAGCGTTCCCACACTTCCTCTCATTACTCTGCAACTGATAAACAAGAAAGCCCGAACCCGAAAAGCAGAGAGAGAGGCCGTAAAAGTCCTCTCTGCATCCTCTCTGCATTGCTGCTGGACCGAGGAGAGCATGTGTTAGACGCCGCGGCACACGGCGATGTCATTAATATCTCGGCGTCTGCTGGAACTATCGAGCGCCAGGTAGTGAAAGCGTGATCCAACACTCTCGCACGCGCCGCCCACATCAATAGCACTTCACCCAAATACACTCGGGGTGAATATGAGTCCCTCTATCGCTCTAAGAGACCATAATGGGCAATTAAACAGCTCATGTGGTAGCAGCATACCGGGCTTATGTAAAGGAATGGGGCGTTTAGAGGGCGACTAATTGACATTATCCGGAATGGAGCGTATAAAATGTTCCTGTTTCCTGTGTTGAACTCTGGCGGCTGACTTGTGGGTATATGGATGGCAGATTGCAGCTTTGAAAAAGAAAAAAAAGCATCTTGTATTACATTTCATTGAAACCTCTTACACTATTGTTGTTAATGGTGTTATGTTTGAGCAGGTAATGAAGTTTCTGGAGCGGAAGAGTGCGGCCGTCCATCCTAATAATGGTGTTCTTGGTGTGCTTCACATGCTATTGCCTCTCACTTAGCTGAGGCAAATAGGTTTCCCGATAGGTCAGAGCAGAGACGCTGTCGGCCAAAACACATTACAGTGTTTGGGTGTGTATTTAAAAAGGGTGTGGGGATATGACAGTATGATCAATGGGATGCATTTAATCGTGTTAATATTTTAAATAACCTCACTCACATGTGTTTCCAGAACAAGTATGTGACCATTGAACTGAGCTCCTAAAATAGTTTGTAAATATGACTGTTTAACCCACAGCTTACACAAGACGTGTCTATTCTTTATGCAGTAAAGCCTGTATCATAATCCCACAGTATTCATACCCACAAACGGTTGTGCATGGAATAAAACATCAGACTTCCCTCCAGGGTTGCCAGCTCCTTCGCTCTTCCTCAAGGCTCGCATCATTAGCCGCCCGGGACCAGATTTACCTCCCGTCCCTGTAATTAGAGTGCAGCCTCTCCAGCAGAGATAGGACCAGCAGCGTTCTCTGTTTGTATTAACAATGCAGCTGCAGCTCCTACTGTAGCTCCTACTTATTTTTTTATATTTGATATTCTGATATTCTACTGTTCAGTTGTAAATACTCATTCATCCATTCATTCATTCTCATTTATTGCACTGTGTTTATTGTTAAATGTGTATTGTTAAATGTCAAATGTATGCATCTTCCGCCAGGACAAATTCCTTGAATGTGAAAACAAACATGGCAATAAATGGTTCTGATTCTGATTCAATACACACTCTCAGACCTCGGGGCAGACTTTGTGACATGTAAGTATGTGATGGTCATACGTTGTTGCTCACGAAACCCCTTATCGTCAATACACCTCCATACAGCCTCTGAATGCCCTATAGGTCTCTAGTTATGTATGCAACTCCGAGACAGAAATAACAAACACACCGCTTTTAGAATAGGCGGAAATATAAAAAAAACTGCATGGTTTTGGCCCCACAATGCATGGGATTAACATGAAGTCTGAGGGGAGCGTCGTGGAAATTCCCACTTTAATTTCAGGTGAGAGGTCAAGGGACCCTTCTTAAACATCTCCAGCCAGTGTTGCCCCATTCCCCAAACAGCTAGCATCACAGCTGGTAGCAGCGGATTCATTGGGTTCGTGGAGTTTGATACCTTCACTCCAGCTTTAAGACGGAGCCTGCCGCAGCCTCCCAATGACAGTAATGTCGGCCGGGATCACTTGCAATTCCCCGGGTAATAAAGACCATGAGAGGAATATTCAAACCCACCAGGTTTAACTCTCCTGCCTCGCTTTCTCTTCCACTCGACAAACGTACGTGCCTGTATATTATTTGAGAAATCAGTTTGTGTTTTTGAGACATGCCACTGCACAAAGGCAACATAATACAGCACTTTATCATCGACAAATCTTACTTTAACACCACCATGAAGAACGTTTATAACTCTGATAACTCCTCGCTTCTACACAGCTCCTTTATATGCCTTTGAATGCATCCTAATTAGTAATGTACAACACCTCTATATCTCTTTCCTGCCTCATTCATTCCTTAATTCTTTTCTCTCTGCCCCTTTTTATTATCTTCCATTCTTCTTAACCTTTCGTTCCTCCATTACCAGGAATGAAGTGTCACTTCTTTAATCCATTCCCTCCCTTTTTCCTTCCTCCCACTCCCTCTCCTGACTTCCTTTCTTACTTCTTTTCCTTCTTCCCTTCATCATTCATGACATATTTTTGTGTTAGCGTTTTCTTTTTTCTCGTCTCTCTCCCACAATCCGTACACACTTGCACCCCTCCCACTCTTCCTATGGCTCATTCTCCTTCAGCTGCTCCTTACGACACAGCTACTCAAGCAGTCACTCAGCAATCATGCTGCATTTCTCCAGAAAATGCACTTTCCAGTTATTATCTTTTTCTATTTTTCTCTCTTTCTTCTTTGCCCTTGTTGCGAACATAGAGTGGTTTATTTCCAGTGGATTATTATAGTCATTTCTGTTGTCCATTTGCATAGTTTTTCCTGGCTGTCTCATACATTTTTAGCACAACAACATGAGAGGAAATATTGAGTACTAATTTAGTGATATTAGCGATGTTCGTCAATGGAAGCTTTTTTTGTGAGTGCTATGCCAGCAATATAAAGTCACCATTTACATGTGTGCGTGCAATATTTTGTGTGGGAGTATGAAAGCGTCGTTTGGTTGTGGAACCAAATATCATCATTTCCATCACACTGCGAGGACGGACATAAATCACAATCCCTCGAAAGAAAGGAGGGATTATGTTTCTCATTTGGACAAATAGCTTGTCTCCTGTTTTCTTCAGTGTATTAAAGTCAACGCACTGTGTTGGAAATGACCAAATAATGAACACACGGCAAACAAAAAGCCCATTGTGAGAATATGTTAATTCTGTGCTTTGCTCCAAGGTCAGATGTGTGTGCCACAGCATCTCCACAGTGCAATTTATTCCCCATATTTTCAGCATTTATCAGCCTATGCATTCAAACTGTGTGATTACATCACTATATCTTCTGAGTCTGGATTAGAGAGCAGGAGACATATCATTTGCTTCTGTGCGTGCATGTGTGTGTGTGTGTGTGTGTGTGTGTGTTTGTGTGAGCTGCAACCATTCTATATGTAAGGCAACTGTGTGTCGAAAAAGCAATCTAAGATTATATCGAAAAGGCCAAAGAAAAAGAAAAAAGAAAAAACAATATTTTCACAGCAGGGCATATAGTGTATATACATACTGTGGTTTATGGTAATGTAGTTGGCTGGGGTGATGATGATGATGATGAGGTGCAAATCTAAAAGCCATTACACCTCCCTATGAGTTCTATTATCACCGCTGACTAATAATTGCATCGGGCTGTGGTGCTACGAGAGCGACAGCCTGGTGCCGCTGCTTTTCTTTATGGCGCGGCCCGATATCATCTTTGGACGCACTGGTGCGAACACTCTGGACTTTTTATGGTGTCCCTTTGTGTCACTCGGGCCAGACGGAGCTGAGACTGAGAGATAGGGAGAGGAAGAAAAGGGAGAAGGAGTTAACGTTAATTAACAGAGAAGAATGAAGGGGAGAGCAAAATCAAATCTCATTTATGGGAATATTTACTGGTCCTCTGCTCTCATTTTAATTCATCCTTTTTCTTTAAAAAAAGAAAAGAAAGAAAGAACAAGAGAATAATGAGGCCGGTTTTACTATTAAAGGGATGATGGGTCATGCAAGGACGGGTGAGTGGAGAAAGGTGAACTGAAATGACATCTCTCCCATACCTTCACTAATTTAATGCTGTTATTACTGGTGTAAGTGGATTTTCATCTCTCTATTTGCAATCCAACATTCAGTCATTGATATTTAACTTTAAATGAGCTTCACTAAAAAGGATCCCCGAGGAGAAGTCTGTTGGTTTCAATAGGCAATTTTATTCTCTAATAAAAATAATGAGACAGCGATAGCCAAGAGGTGAGGCTAATAAGCGTGTGGGCTCTGGTGAGATCTTTTTGTCTGACGGAGAGACTCATGGCTGCAGAGGTGAGACGACGCACTCCATCAACTCATCAACCACTACAGAGATGCCTTGGAGCGGGACACTCATTTTAATTTAAAGTGTAGCTGCCCACCAGCAGAAGGCTTTTGCTGTGTTAGGAACGGTGTTACGCCATAAAATGGCAGTTTTTCCTGGAGGAACAGTTAAAACGTGCAGTTTTCAGAACCTGTTGAGATCCATCGTCATTGGGTCGTGTTCATGATATACTGCTAAAGAGAGACTTTAAAAACTGAGCATGCAATTGATCAAACGTCCTTCTGTCTCGTGTCGTGCTCTCTTTTCTGTCTATCTTACGTACGAGTGCAGTGGCCTTTCGGTGGCGGGTGACGTGGCCCCGTTTGGGACCGTGGGGTCGATTTCTCGGCCCACGAGCGCCGCTTGCAGCATCGTCGGGAATCGCTCGTCACTCGCTGACTCCAGGGACGTGAAAAATATTTTTTGCAGTCAGTAACCGCCGGTCTGGCTGCTGCTGAGGACATGCTCGACTGCAGCTGCACAGAGCGCTGTTTGCTTGCTTGCTTGTTCAAAGTTTATTAATATGGAACGTGGCGCGCGTCCAAATGGCAGCCAATTGGACACGGCACTGCCGTGGGTCCCCAGCAATACACCTGCCTGGTGTGAAGTAGATCTGATGACTACGCATCTGGCTTTATAGTTTGTCATGTGTCACTACCTCTGTTTTGTGTATCGCCCTTTGCGCCAATAATGCGAATAAAAAAAGATCAAAAGTGTATTTGCATGTGCCTGTTCTCAGGCGGCTCAAAGCAGCGCTCAGCAGCATCATCAGTCACATTTACATGGATCTGCTGAGGCAGTCAGGAGCTCATGGCCCTCTCCTTTGAGCTTTGAAAAAAGATGCATCTGCAATTATTTCCCTTCTCTTCGGCCTCATCATTATCTCAAAGACCTCCGACTTTCTCCCTCTGGTTTCGTCATGGTTGTCCATCAAGAGCTTTGCTTTGATATTCATGTGGCTGCGTGATTGAGATGCAGAGGAGATAGTTGCAAGGTCCTAGGTCATTTGTTTTCTTCCTTCCATGTTTCCTTTTCACCTCTTGCACCTTTTCATCCTTATCTCCTCTCCTCTGCGGTCGGTTCATCCTCTCTGCTTCTTCTTTGAGGTTGTATAACTGAATTTGTGCCTGCATGGCATAAAAACCTTTCTGTGTGATTCACATACTAATCAACAGTTTTAACCGCAGAACACATCATGCTTGCAGGTCAGCCTGAGCTCGGCGAGGGAAGGGAAGGAAGCCAAGACCATATTTTCCTTTTGCTCTCACTCACCTTTTTAAAATCGGAGGTGTCAGGCCTCCATTCTGCATTTATCGCCCCATCCAGACAAATCCTTGCTCCTCAATTCAATTCCTCAAGTCAATTCCTGTCAAAACCCCAGCACTTGTCAGGTTACAAAAATGTTGCGGTAGTTAGCCTGCAGCCGCCACTATTCTGGTGTAAAGAGTTTGTAATTTGCCCTGCGGGATGAGTTAAACATGCATTCTAATGTTTTAACTTGTGTGAGACTGGGAAAATGTTTTTGACCATCTAAGAAAAGAACAAATTTGAAAAAGAATTCTGGCAAATCCACTTGATCCGGATTTACCGAGGATTTGTGAATTCTTCCTGCAGACTGAACTGAACTGAACCCTTTACACATTTTTTTTTTTTTTTGCCTCACGATGTCTGCCAGGAGGTTCCTTAATACACCTTTTGTTCAGTTTGTCACATATCGTTCTGTACCTCTTCATCGTCACATCCTGGCTCGTGTTTCTGAAAGAAATCATCTTTAATTCCTGTCTCGAACTGCTAGGAATACAGCTCAGACACACACGGATACCCATTCATCTATTCACACACTCACGCACACACACTCATGCCACGCGGCGCTAGTGAACTGTGATGCAATCGCGGCCTTTTAATGCCTAGGTCGTCAGAGTTTTAGGAGGACAACTTGTCGCACAGACCCCCCGAAACATGTGAGACCTCCCGGCCACAGCGTTTGCACCACTGACCTCTTTCAGACAGACACTCTTGTGCTCAGCCTCGGCCACGTCTGTAAAGCCAAAACCAATATTCCGTGATTTATTTCATTTGGCTGCTCGAGTATATCCAGCTCTGCCTTAGGCAAGGATGAAGCTGCAGCCCCAGCACCGGGGGGTTGGGGGGGATGCAGTGGATGTCCCCCCTCATCAGCTTTCAGCCACTGTCACGTTCCCTGCCGACACAGAGAAGCGACACGGGGACAGGGATCAGCATTAAGAGGTTACATGTGGCTTGTGCCCTGCCTGCGCTTCACGGTGGGGTTCTGGAGCTCGGCCAGACACGATGACCGGGCCACTTAACATGCTCAAGCAGGCATTAAGACAAGCGGCGCAGTGGTCGGTGGGTTGCTGTTTGACCACCGGGCTGTATCTTGGGGGGGTAAAAACCCTCCTGTCTTTGTGTTAAAGTGAACTGGAGTGGCAGGGGAAGGAAGCAGCGGTTAAAGGAGGCTGGCGATGGGCTTCGGAGGACGTGGTCCTATGGAGCTCTGCCTGCTGCAAGAGCATTTGGTATTCACCCTCCGAGGGTTGTGTCAGCAGAGTCTCAGAGGTCAGCGTGAGAAGATGCCTCCCTACCGCACACTCCTACTCTCCAAGGTTTTTAAAGAGAAGACTTTGGGGTGCCATCTCATTTAAAGCATCGTAAATGTCATCTGCTGTTCCCCGATTTATGGAGCCTTCACGCATGTTGGTATCAGCATCAATTTCAAGGTTTTGAAGAAAGAAACACCCCGAACTCCCAGGATGATAACTTTGGATAATGGGGTTTTTCTTTCCTTGTTTGGCCATAACTTATAGCTATAACCCACGATAATGATTGCTGTTGATATTTCGCAAGTGCATGCATTTACAGGCAAAACGTCGTAGCCCAATAAAGCATCACGGGAGGGCGATTACTGCTTCTATGCTGCGAAAGTGATCAGCCATTACATTTATATTGCATGGCGAGCAAGACACGATTGTGAGAAGGAAATAATACGAGTTAGATAGCTTTAAACCTAAATACGTATGGCAAAACATAAACAGCGACGAGTGATTATATGTATCTGTCACTGCGTATTTCAGAGCAATCATTTGTTTCATCTGTCACAAGGCAGATATGTTTGAAATGAGGCATCCGCTATCACGGGAAAGTGCTCCCAAGCTCTGATTGTTCCCACTGATCTGGAACACATCTTGGTGCTTACAGAGATGTGAGCACTGTTGCTAAAGCTGTCATTAAATCTGGAAATATACAAATTGTAATGTACCTTTTTTTTTTGTGCCTATCTTCTGAGAGTTTTGCCTCTCAAAAATAAAAATAAATAAAAGGAACACCTTGTCATCGGTAAGTAACAGAAGTGTCCAGATGGAAACTCTAATTTCATCGCTCGTCTCCCGTGATGAAAGGGCCTCGTTCCCTCAAATGACTGCGGCTCACACAACACGTCTCAGTCCGTCTTGTGCAGCGTATTTTGAGAAGCGACCAGCTTCTTAAAAAGCTGGTCGCTGTCCTTCATTTGCTGGGTGGTTTGCTGGCATTCGAGGCCATGTCGTCTGACACGGAGACTGATGATGGGACACACTCCTGTAATGATGGATGCTTCTGATTGGAGGAGAAGACATCTGCAACTAGGCGTGGACAATGTTTTGGTCTCCAAAGTATAAATCTTTGATACTGCCAAGATTTGATATTGCGTGGTTTTGGCCAAGTCTTATAATTTCATGCATGCAACTAATCACTCCGAGCATTATTTTGTTTAACACATTTATTTTGTTAATACACTTTAAAAAACAATTCCGCCTACTACGTGGCCTGTTATCCATCATACAAACATGAACTCTGACCCCAACAGCCTTTTGAAACTTCCACTTC
Source organism: Cottus gobio (assembly GCA_023566465.1). NCBI lineage: Eukaryota > Metazoa > Chordata > Actinopteri > Perciformes > Cottidae > Cottus > Cottus gobio. The sequence continues at coordinate 21,049,634 of CM042222.1, forward strand.
TTTGTGCTGCAATTTCAATATCCTTACAGTTAATTACGGCACAACGATAGATGTCTTTTGAAGGGAGAGTGGCACACTGCTTCCTCCAGCTGAGTGTAAGCGACAGCTCTCTCCGTGCTTTTCAGACCCCTAGGCAGCAGAGAGCAGACTCCAGAAATGCCAAGGAGCTGCTGCCACCACTGCCGCTGTCTCTCAAGTCCTCTCCTCCACTTTGCTGCTCTCCCCCTGTTGTCACCATCCCCCTTTTTTTCTCCGACCTGACATTACGTCTTGTCTTTTTTTCTTCTCTTTATTCATCTTTCACCGCAGTTTTCTTTTTTTTTCCTCCACTCTTCAACGATAAAGGCAGAAGGGCATTACATCAAATCTCACATGCTTTCACATCTTTTTTTCATGCATTGCCGCTGCAATGAGAATTTGGGCGAAGTGAAAGAGGAGAGTGGGAAGAAGTGGGTGTGGGGGGGGGGGGAGGGGGGGGGGAGTGAATGTGGAGAAGCGCCAAAGACAAGGCATAATAAAAAAGCAAGGTTCTTGATTTGTCCGTCTTTCCAAGTAGTAACCTGTCTGCCGAGTGAGGCGAGTAGTATTTTGTCGAACAAGAGGCGCAGAGGAGCGCCTTGAGAGTCGAGTGGTTACAGCGCACGCCGTATAACCGCTCGACACGAGTTCGATTCCGGCCTTGGGACCTTTGTTGGGTTTCATATTCCTCTTTCTCTCCCCCATTTCTGCACTGTCCTCTGGCAAAGTAATGCCAAACAAATACAAACATAAAAGCTTGTAAATGTGAAGGTTTCAGTCCATCAAGACAGTAATGAAAACACGATTACAGCTAACTATTAGCTCAAAACAAAACAAAAATAGTCCATGTATGATACTGTTGCTGCATGAATTAATGCTTGCATAGCTCCAGATGGTGTGTGTGTGTGTGTGTGTGTCTCACCCTCTGGAATACTATGGTGAGATCACACAGTTGATTCCTGCCATTTTAACTCTGCATATGCTTCTTTTAAAAATTAATTCAGACTTTCAGCCCATGTAAACACACACCCACACACACACACACACACACACACACACTGCTCTTACCTGTACACATTCATCCAACTGTAAGTACTAGCGAGGGCTTTTCACCTTGACAAGTACTGATCATCTTGTGCACACACAGACATGGCAGCTCCGGTGCAAACATGCCTGTGTGTACTCGTGCTTATGGATTGTTCATTTAAAATATGTCAATGCACAGCAAATATTGACCACTCTCCCTCAACAGATGGCAAATATTGACAGCAGCTATTCTTGTGCCTTTGTGTATTGTGTTTTTAGTGGAGGATCTGTGTAAGCTATCAGTGGTTTTGTATTGAATTGAATTGAATTTACTGGTCGGTCTACGTCCCAACCCTCACCTATGGTCACGAGCTTTGGATCGTGTCCGAAAGAACGAGGTCGCGGATACAAGCGGCCGAAATGAGTTTCCTCCGTAGAGTGGCCGGGCTCAGCCTTAGAGATAGGGTAAGGAGCTCGGACATCAGGAGGGAGCTTGAAGTCGAGCCGCTACTCCTTCGTGTCGAAAGGAGTCAGCTGAGGTGGTTCGGGCATCTAATTAGGATGCCTCCAGGACGCCTCCCTTTAGAGGTTTTCCAGGCACGTCCAACTGGTAGGAGGCCCCGGGGAAGACCCAGGACACGCTGGAGGGATTATATCTCCCAGCTGGCCTGGGAACGCCTCGGGATCCCCCAGAATGAGCTGGTAGATGTTGCGGGTGAGAGAGAAGTCTGGGTCAGCCTGCTTGACCTGCTGCCTGCGCGACCCGACCCCGGATAAGCGGTGGAAAATGGATGGATGGATGGATGAATTGAATTGTATTATTTTTTTTTAAAGCTAAGATAGAGGGCCAGAGTGACAATCTCATTCAGAAGCCTCTTTGTGTAAAAAAACAGAGCATCAAGCTGCTTTGTGAGGTTGCACTAAGAAGTCTTTTATGACAATCCATCCAATAGTTGTAGAGGTTGGATGGATTGAGTGGACCGACTGGCATTGCCTTCCAAAGAGCCAAACTACTTATTTTACTGTGAAATCATAACAGAACACTCAACTTCTACAGCCACTTTGTGTTGGGAGAAGAGAATCCTGAAATCAGTCTCCTTTATAGGGCCCGTGTATCATTTTTATATATATATATTTAGTTATGCATCCGCTGAATGAAGTCCCAGATGTTCATAACTCATCCATAATGCAGGATATATTGTGATCTGAGCAAAGCTGTCATTTGACCAAAACCCAACCTTCAGGAAATCTTCCACCGCGATACCAGTCACAAAGAACACACATGTTACGCAACTTACTAAATTTAGACCAGTCGCCCTGACATAATTAATAACTAGGATGGAGGATGCAACACTCTGAAAACTTTATAAACACTTATAAATGTTGCATGTTCATTTCAGGCTTTTGATTGCAGCCTTTTCGTCAACATTCAGCACAATACAGCCGCTTTTCATCAAACGGTTGCAATGGGACATTTGTGTGTCATTCGTCTACCAGCTTGTTTTATGGATCTTTGACTTCTGGCAGATAGAGAGCACAGGGTCTTTGTAGATGGACGTTTCTCAGTCCTCCCGAGATTGTTAAACGGCATTGTGGGAAATGCAGGAAATAAGAGTAGAATTGTCTTTGGGGAGTATACAACAAGAAATGTTGAGGGCATGACCTCCTCACAAAGTCTCACACTGCATTGATCTCGCTTTAAGCAGTGAACGACACAGTGTTGTTTGGTTTCTACACCGACACATTAACCTTTTTACTCTCCTTCGAATTGAGAATCTGAGATAAATTCACGTCCCGGACTAAGTAACAATCAGATCGTAATAGTAGAAGTCTTCAGATGTCTTCACAGATTGATGGCTATATGTGCAGGCAATGTGAAAAGAATAAAGAGATGTCCTCGCTGACAGGACCTTTTTATGTATTTGACAAAAGAGAGACAAAGTGGTAAATTGGCATCTTTTGAATAAGTTCTGAAGGGTTTGACAAGAGCCGAGCCCCAATTAGTCTGTCCAGGTTTAAATGATCCTTGGTAATTACCCCATATCTGTGTTTCTTTTCACGCTCATCTTGAAAATGTGTTCATAGATTCAACAGACCTCATGCGTTACTGCCATAGGGCATCAGTTGAATTTGAGTAACTGAAAAGACGTATCTCTTAAATGCTGTCAGTGTTTCTTGCACATCAAATGCAAGAAATTAATTAGTGTAGTATTTAAAAACAGACATCCCCCCACCCCCTTTTTTTGTATCAGTCCTAAAAGTGAAAACAAAGTCCAATCAGATATTCAACATGAACTTGATTGAGGTCTGCTTTTGTCTTGATGGTGGCATAAGAAAAGAAAAACTAAGAACTGTAGCTTGTAGGTTATAATAACCTTATTATTGCATATGGTGACGTGGAGATACGAAAGAAGAAAGAAAGAAGAATAAATGATCCTTTATTATTCCCTTTGGTAATTGGTCTCATGCATTTTAGCCATCCTTAGTAATTAAGGAGCAGTGGGCTGCTGTGAAGCACCCGGGGAGCAACTGGGGCTTCAGTGTCTTGCTCAAGGACACATTGTCACGCGAACTATGGGGAGACCGGGGATTGAACCCGCTACCTTGAGGTTTCAAAACAACCACTCTCCTCATGAGCCACAGCCGCCCAAACTTGAGGATCTTTTGAAGCTCCTGCAAAATGATCAGTGTTTACGAGGGCATTTCTTCAAAACAGATAATAAGCTACAATATTGAAGTGATCGGGGTCTGAAATAGTGGGCTCCAGTGTTCGGATGACTGATGATGATAACGATGAAAGGCTTGAGTATTCTTCGCATGCAGGTGAGTGATGTAATCCATTTCCCGTGCAGTCAAATCAGCATCATTTGTTCTCACAGTATCAGCGCTACAGATTAATTATAATCGCCTGTACAGATCTTTCAAAGATACAGAAGCCTGGGATGAGCTTGTTTTCTGTGACAGGCTCCGGGGTCACCGCGTCGCGATGCTTTTTGTGAGTCGCGTAGATGTTGTGTGGTTTTTGTAGACGTGGAATCAGTCAGCTCGAGCCGGCGAACCTTGAGATTGTGATTAACTGCCGATCTTCCTTTGAGTTCCCACCTTAAAAGACGGGCCGTGTTTGATCACACAAAAGAATATGAAACAAGTGGACTCTCTTTCATGTCTTGGGACGTTTCAAAGGCTTCAGACACTCTCTATCCGTCCACCGGTGGAGCTATTCGCGTATTATGCGTTGCTCTGCGTCGCAGACGGGCTGATGGCCGCCTCAGGGTGCGCGACCACAGTGTGTTCACAGATTGGACTTCATTAAAGCGCAGAAGATTGCACCGGACAGGGATCACTGAGCCCCTCTCGCCGTCTCCTTCGCTCTTTTTCTCCTTCACTCTGTCTCACTTGACGGACTGAACTAGTGTCCCGATGGCGGAGATTAAATAGAAAAGAAAAAAAGAAAAATAAATAATGGAAGCCGGGGAAAATGGTGAAAGTTATCTTATTAAAACTTGAAAGAGTGATGCAAAAGAGGAGGAGGAGCTGAACTCATGGGGATGGGGAATATATATCCTGCCGAACTACCAGTTGGCCAGATGGCCACTAAGTGTGTGTGTGTGTGTGTGTGTGTGTGTGTGTGTGTGTGTGTGTGTGTGTGTGTGTGTGTGTGTGTGTGTGTGGTATCCGGTGCTGGTCATCATAGGCCCGGGGTTATGTGTACTTGTGACCAATCTTCCTGCAAGCTGATTTATGAAACATTACTTTACCAAAACCAAAACTTCAGTTAGTGCCCTCCAAATTGTAAACACCCTCCTCCATTACTGACATTACACACCTGCTCTCATCTTTCTCATGGAGGGATGAGAAATCTTTAAGCAAATTTAAAGAATTTTGGCAAACTGTATTTGTATTCTTCTTCAAATGCATTTTTTTGGGTGGGGCATTTAGTAGTGAAGGATTTTTCAAAGTGTTTAAACTAAATAAGAGTGTTACCAATAAATGTAAAACTTTTAAGTTGTGAGGGTATAGTTAGTGTGTATTAATGCCACATTTAGGACTGTGGAGACTGGAGGAAAAGCAATAACTACCTCATTGCTCTAATTTAGAGTTCCCATTTAAGAATAACTTTTTTCTTTTTTTCTTCTCAATGTATTTATTTACGCTCGATAACCCCGGAGATTGTTTCTTATTTTCTGAAATTGCCGACTGAGGGTTTGTGGCTCTAGATGTTTTTGCGTGTGTGTGTGTGTGTGTGTCTGTGTGTGTGTGTGTGTGTGTGTGTGTGTGTGTGTGTGTGTGTGTGTGTGTGTGTGTGTGTGTGTGTGTGTGTGTGTCTCTCACCCTCTGGAATACTATGGTGAGATCACACAGTTGATTCCTGTCATTTTAACTTTGAATATTCTTTTTAAAATGCATGTGTGTGTGTGTGTGTGTGTGTGTGTGTGTGTGTGTGTGTGTGTGTGTGTCTGTGATAGATTTCTGAAAGTAGAGATGATGGACAAGCTGATTTTGATGTCACTCGAGGGAACCACGATCCAAGACTCTTATTCTGAAGGGCCAGAAAACCAAAATATGAAAGGGTGAGAATGGATGTACAAGCAACCAGAGACTTTCTGGATTCATGTTTGAGGGATCTGTGATGAACATAATAACAGCTGTTGTAGAACAGGAAATGAGGGTGAACACTTAACATTCAGAATACATACAGAAGAAAATGAAATGTAATGTAATGCAAAATAAGGTGACTTAAAATGGAAACCACATATTCAGTTTCGGCAGCCAAAAGCTGACGATCACTTTTAAAAGTTAGTGTAGAGGCAACCGTTGAGATGTGGACAGACTTTAGAAAACAGAAGATAGGAAAGAATAGAGCAGCATACATTTAAATATCTGTTTTGCTTCCCGCCCCTGCTTCATCTTGTGTGTGTCAAGTCAGTGTCAAAGTGATCCATCGACGAGACAGGAAACAGATGTGTGTGGGGGTGTTAAAATGAAATAACTGGAAAAGAAATGGCTGAACGGGAATGAATATTTATTTTTTTCATTTTGATATGTCAACGAACTCTGGCCGTGATCCCCTGGAGAGCAATCTGGGGAATAATTACAAGCCAAAAACAGGGTCATCCGTACAGAAATGTCCCTCGCACCTCTATTAATTATATTTCTACATTACACTTTAGAAGAGATTGAACGGAAATCCTCCCTGACTTTAGATCAGAGTATGACTTGGAGGGTTGAAGCGGCGTCTTTATAGTCCTCTCTTAAAGGGACAGTGACTCAAATTTAGGCTGTTTTATTCATATCTATGAAGGATGATCGTCTTCGACGGAGTCCGCCATCTTGCCATTTTTCTTCAGCAGCCCAGAACAAACACGGGTTCTGCAGATAGTATGTTGGTTTCCTTAAACTGCGATCTGTCGCTGACAATAAATAACTGTGTTTCTTTTGCATAAACCTAACAAAGCATATTAAGCATTTAAAACATATTTAAGAACCATTTGTAGCAGTTTCTGAAGGCACCAACAAACATGTTGCTGTCCCGGTAGGAACATCAGATCAGAAAATGCTCATATGTGTTGTCATATTTTGTAATATAGGTCACAGAAGGCTTGTTGGTTTCTCCTTATATTGTCATTGTTCTCAAACAGTAAGACCACGAGTACCAGAGGCACAGCGATACTCTCTTTTTATAATCGACCCCGCCGCTCTTGTTAGCATGCATAAGACATGCGAAGAGCTCTCTGGCCCGGAGAGCAATGTTAACCGGGACAAGAGACATCAGAGGAGAGTGAAATAAAGGGAAACCTAATATTTATTGAAGAAATGGTTTTAGATGAAACGCCGCCTGCTTTGGTTTCTTTCGGCGGACGACCCGGCCGCTCAGACAAAGTTATCAGTATAACGTGTCCGTTCGACTCTCCCCTTTGGAAGCCTCACAAGAAGCAGACGGACTAGCTTGCTTAACCTCGAGTATAATAAATTGATGCTTGGAAAATGAAGAAGGACGTCATCCCACCGAATCTGACTGTTGACCCTTTTCTGTCAGCGAGACAGAGGATTTTGCATCTGGCGTGATAGATGCATCACAATGAGGAAACAATGGTCCACTATGTTTTACTGCAGGGAGTTTCATTTTAATTTGCGCTTGTTGTGCCATCCTGGGAGGTGTCTTTCCAACAACCCTATACATAATGGATCGGTTATTTGAAATCCTGAATGTCCCAGTTAAGTTTGTGTCAGTTTAATTCATGAATAATTTCCGCGTTGTTTTCCTTGTGCTTTTTACCCCCTTACAGATCCTCTCTTTCCTCACCCGACTGTGTGTGTGTGTGTGTGTGTCTTCCTCAGGCCCTTTCTTTTCATGGAAAAACTACACCTTCTCCCTCTTTCTCTCTCTTTCTTCTTTCTCCACTGCAAACAGCATCTTCCTGTTTAGCTTTCCTCTGAACCTGAATCCTTCTTTGTGTCATCAATAGCCTCCAGATGTTGCCTTGTGCAAGTTGTTTCCCCCCCGGGGGAAGACATGCTTATCTGAAGCCTGTCTCTTCGACCCAACAGCCAAACCTCTTTAGCTTTCCTTGGATCCTGAATCCTTCTTTGTGTCCTAAATTGCCTCCAGATGTTGCCTTGCGCAAGCCGTTTCCTTCCCTGGGAAAGACTTGCTCCTCTGAAGCCGGTCGCTTTGACCCAACGACCAAACCTCGCCATCGAAACGAACTTCACCAGATATTTCCCAGAGAAGAGGGGGCAGATAAAGAGATAAACAATCTGGATACATTGCCTCTGTCACAGTATGCCCTTCAGAAGTGACTCGCTTATTTATGACCTTTTCTGGCCAGCGCCACCTCGACTTTTCGGCACTCTGTGAAGTGTTAACTGTTGTTCTCGCTACAGAGAGGTGTGTGCTCCTCAGCAGGGTTGGTCAATCAGTCACACTGACAGGCTAATAAAGGCTCTCTGTTGGCAAAGAGGGAATAGCGACCTGCAGGTGGCCGATCTTCCATTTACCCCAACTTCTCGCGCCTCACTTGTACCGTCATTCTTTAGATAGTTGTCTTATTATTGCTGGGTTCTGTGTCCACCGGTTCATTATATTTGGGCCTTTTTCACGCCTGATGCAGAGACCACCAGGTTTTTCAGGAGAGAGAGAGAGCTTGATGCCGAAGCAAAACCAAGTGTGAGGAACAGTGAGCGGTCTCAAATGGGCCGTTGGCTCAGCAGGGCCGGTAATAGACAACATATCTCGGTCACACCTAAATGAGAAGAAATGATCTCTTGTGTGTGGGTGAACCTGAATCCTTCTTCGTGTCATCAATAGCCTCCAGATGTTGCCTTGTGCAAGTTGTTTCCCCCCCGGGGGAAGACATGCTTATCTGAAGCCTGTCTCTTCGACCCAACAGCCAAACCTCTTTAGCTTTCCTTGGATCCTGAATCCTTCTTTGTGTCCTAAATTGCCTCCAGATGTTGCCTTGCGCAAGCCGTTTCCTTCCCTGGGAAAGACTTGCTCCTCTGAAGCCGGTCGCTTTGACCCAACGACCAAACCTCGCCATCGAAACGAACTTCACCAGATATTTCCCAGAGAAGAGGGGGCAGATAAAGAGATAAACAATCTGGATACATTGCCTCTGTCACAGTATGCCCTTCAGAAGTTACTCGCTTATTTATGACCTTTTCTGGCCAGCGCCACCTCGACTTTTCGGCACTCTGTGAAGTGTTAACTGTTGTTCTCGCTACAGAGAGGTGTGTGCTCCTCAGCAGGGTTGGTCAATCAGTCACACTAACAGGCTAATAAAGGCTCTCTGTTGGCAAAGAGGGAATAGCGACCTGCAGGTGGCCGATCTTCCATTTACCCCAACTTCTCGCGCCTCACTTGTACCGTCATTCTTTAGATAGTTGTCTTATTATTGCTGGGTTCTGTGTCCACCGGTTCATTGCAGAGACCACCAGGTTTTTCAGGAGAGAGAGAGAGCTTGATGCCGAAGCAAAACCAAGTGTGAGGAACAGTGAGCGGTCTCAAATGGGCCGTTGGCTCAGCAGGGCCGGTAATAGACAACATATCTCGGTCACACCTAAATGAGAAGAAATGATCTCTTGTGTGTGGGTCAGCCTTTGATGTTCACCTGAGTTGGCGAGTGTGAGATGCTGTAAATAGCCTGTCTTTCTCTTTCTGTTTCCCTCAAACTCTCTTCCTTTGTATTCCCTTCCTTCCCTTCTTATATTTCATTCTCCCATCTCCTAAACTGCTCTTCATCTCCTCTTTACTTCTCCTTCTCCCTGTCATGGTCTCTCTTCCCCTCTCTCTCTCTCTCTCTCAAGGCCATCCTGCACCCATTGCCGGACCCAACAGTGATTCAGCCGCTCAGGTGGCTCCAGCTGGGGAAATTGGAGCCATGCATCACCCCTCTGTAGATTGATGATAGAAAAATTCCATTACAGTCTGTCGCGTGTCTCAGGAGAAATGTCCAAACGAGAGGAGAGAGAGAGAAGCTGGAAAGCAAAGGAGAGACAGTGGGAATGTTTAAAGAGAGATAGAGAACAAGGGAGTATTTTGATAAAGAATGTTCAGCTGGGGGACAGACAGGATAAAAGGGCAATGGGTAGAAAGTATCACCATTACCATGTATCACTGTCATAACAGTGGGACCGGAGCAGCGGCGGGACCATTTGAACCTGTTCCCCAAGGAGCCGTGGCGCTGTGACTGTCAGCCACATCTAGAGATCGACTTTATCCATATTTAATAGAAGTCTTGACAGTAAGCAACAGGGCTGTGTAACTTTGAGTTACCCCTCCGATGCCATCCGTGTTGATGTGTCCTTTGAAAAGAGTCATTTAAAGCCCCGGGGGTGTTATCGTGACCTTTGACCTCCCCGACGAGGTGGACAAGAGGGGAGAAAATAGAATGTACACTTTTGAAAATCAATTATTTACGAGACGCCCCTTTACACCTGCTCCTTAATAAAATATCAGCTAATCATGTGACAGCATGCTCCATGCAGCCCGCTGACATGGAGTTGTTGTTTGGTATCGGACGAGGTGGTCAGAGTATTTTCTTTCACATCCAACTTGTTTGGCACTCACACTTTGGCTTGTTTTTTTGTTTTGTTTCTGCTGCATAAAAAGGAAAAAAAAACAGGATTTTATAATGGCAGATATCCTATTTAAATATGGAGATAAACTACTAAGTGCATCTGTTTTTTGGTCATTTGACAAGAAAGCGGTCTATTCATTCCTGCGATGTCATCTGGTAACCATGGTGACGCCTATTATTTCTTTGCGGATCCATTTGAGAGAAGGAAAGCGTCTAATAGCAGGTGTGTGCCGTGTCTGTGTGCTACTCCGTGTAGCTTAGCAGTTCCTCATTAAAAACGGAGTCAAGCGTGGCGGTTGCACAGTGACTACAGCCACACAACGCCACATGATGGTACACCTACCTTTCTACCTGTCCATCTCTGTTTAAGATGGATGAGATCCTGTCGCAGTCTGTCATACGGTTATCAAAGAAGATAAACACTTCAGGTTCAGTTAAGTGCTGCCTAACCTCCGTCTGGCTGGGATGATGCAGGGTGACAATCCCCAAAGCTTCTCCCTCAGTCCATGTGACGCACTATTCTTGGTTCCTCACAAGACATTGTGAACCACAAATGAACCAAATGTAAAGGCAACACAATTCGCTTCGGTTCATTTTGTTTACATTTCTGCCCGGACCCAACACACTCTTTCAGTTACTCAAAGAAAAGCATGCATTAACACAGTGGTACGTCTGGAGACCACCCCGGGGTCAGCCCACTGCTGCTGGTGTGGGGAATATTCCCTTGGCACATTGCACACAATACAACTAGGCGTTGTTCATATGCCACAGGCTCCTCGAGTATCGTTGCTGCATGGATGCGCAGCGACTGCATGAAGCTATCATGTCAACACGGACCAGCATTTCTGAGCCCTGTTTCCAGCAGCTAGCTCAATTTACGCTACAAATTACTCCGGCTTTTACAGGGTTATAAAGGGGTCCTGCCTCGTCGTAGAGAGGTGCACACTAACGAATACAGTGGAAACTGCATACTGCATGCAAATTGAAATAAAAGCTCATGTTAAAAGTGTCAAGGAGGATGAAACGCTTGGAGGAACACATGCAGTAATTGCCGTCTTCAAATGTGTTGCTGCTGTTGGGAGTCGTCAGATGATGCACACTCCTACGCACAACAAGGACACACGGTTTGTGAGGGGATCTTCGGGCATTATAGGTAATCATCAGTCGTTAACAGTGTTTCTGAAAAGCAGCACCACTGTTCTTTCCTTTTGCAAAGATCTTCGGTTCTTTATTCGCAGATTTGGAGTGTTTTCCCATAAGGCCTTTACTGTACTTTGATCCACTGCTGCAGGACACTCTGAAAGCCTCATCTCCATATATACTGGGAGAGATGAAGCCTTGCTGCTCTTCTCTCTGGTGTCATTTAGCAATATTAGATGTTGTGTAACAGAAGGCTCTGGTGATCCCTGGCATGCATAAACATCCGGGAGGATTGGTATATGAGATAGATGTTGAATCTGAGTTTATCTTTCACCGTATCATACTGCATGTGTGGTTGCCAAATGTAGCCTTGAGAGTAGTGGAGAGCAAATATTACAGGTGATCTGCAGGAACTTCTGATTCCAAAGCTGCATTGAGCCGATAATATGCTCCTGACATCAGCATCAACAAGCGAACCCCCTTTTACTGAGGTGAAAGATGGCAGAGAGAGAGAGAGAGAGAGATGGGTGGAAAGGAGAAGAAAGACGATGAGATTAGATGGACAGGGCAGTGATGAAATAAAATGACACGGGAAGGATGGAAGAAAAAAGGACAAAAGGAGAGGAGGGACAGCGCTGCAAGACGAGGGGGAAGGAGGGAAAGACAGCATTGAGGTGGAGAAGAAAGACCGGCGAGGTTCCGTGGAAAGTTCCTGCTTCTCAGTTCTTCAAATGCTGCTCGCCGTTGCAGGCTGAAAACCTGATCTGCCTTTTTAGTGTCGGCCAACGTGGCCTAAAGTTTACAAGCCTCGGGTTCATGCGTGTATCTCTGCTGTTGATTGGCTCGGGGAAGTTAGAGGGGAATTATTTCGCCATTGTGTCCAATTTATTTTCACTAATCCGTGAGTTGGGGAATAGAAAGGCTTGCAAAATATCCTGTTTTAACCAGATTTAATCAACTTCAGCTTCAGTCTCGTCAGTCAAATTTGTTATGGACCAAATCTGTGGACATTCATTTAGTTTTATAGTCTTATTTTAATCTTAAATAAATGAGACAAAAACCTTATCTAGTTGTTACGCAGACGGCTATGGTGGACATTTTACTTATGCACTACTTTTATGTTCCCTCACATAAATTCCCTCGCATTAAGATGTGCATTACCTGGCAATATGATTTGAGTCCCTCTGATCCACAGTGCAGAGCCGAGCTGTGTGATGATATTGTATTGCGCATTATGTAATCCACCACGACTGGTTGTGACCACAGTGCGAGTGGGCTCAGGCTGGTGGATGACTACACACACTAGCTAGCTAACGTAGCGGTAGCTCTCTGCTATGACTTCCTGCCGAGGCTGATTGAGACAGGCTGTAGCTGTGGTTATCACAGGGGGATGACATCGCTTCGGGCCGTTGTTTTCGCTGGTTATTGTGGCTGTAGCCTTGGCTTTGGTTGTTATGGTCATGGCTGTGACACTTTGTCAATTACCACTCTTTGTTACTGAGGCTACTGTGGTCCTGAACCGCTGGGGGAGTACTGGTCACACATCCATCATATCTGATGGAAGCGCCGCGGGTTCCAACCCTGTTTGGCTTAATGAGGCTTTCGCGGCTAATGGTGAAAGGGTAGCCGCAGTACCGCTGCAGTACAGCAACAAATGCAGCCGTAGTCGGAGCAATAACCTCAGCCACGGCTTCAACCACCACAGCCAGGCCGAGCAGCTGCAGATGTGCTGACAGCCGGTGGCTGTGAACTGTCACTCAAGCTTCTGTTTTCTGTCGTATCTGCAGAGCATTTCCATAACTGGACTGGAGCAACGCACCTATAGAGCAGGGGGAATGCACAAGTTCAGAAAACAAGTTCACACGTGACCATTAAGGGGCTAAATAAGTTTTAGGCAACACCAACTATGAGGATTTTATTTCAGTCTAACTTCAGCAATCACCTTCAGGTTAGAATATACTCAAGATAAATGATTTGAAGTGATTTTTCTTGCTCTGAGGGTGTCTTGTCTGCTGTGAAAGCAATCACAAATATTAAAGTAATACATAGAGACATAAAACCGTCTCTGATTAGCTGGTTTTGAGATTAAACATTTCTCTCCGCAGGCCCGCTAAGCACATGCGCATGTTTTAAGTGACTCATTTCCAGCTCAAAACAGAAAAGGAATTGCGTCTGGCATCGCATAGCAATTCTCTACAGCGACCACGTATTTATGAATGCTATTGATCACTGGAGGATTTCATAAGCAACACTGTTTTTATCGTTTTTGATCAGTGGATCTCCCTCAAAACTATAATCCCCCCTTATCATTTTCAAAATGCTGTTGTTTTTGGCTCCTCTGTGCCGTTCACAGCGACTCTGTCTTTGTTATCAGTTTGCGTCTCGGAGGCAAGGGACATTTTCTTGCTCTGTTGTTTCAAAATAAAGGATCGCGGGCCGTTTATCAGCCAGCCTACAGTCAGGCAGGCACAATCCGGCTTTGATAACGACAGCAACTGAATTTGACTTTGGAAGTTTATAGGCACCAATCAAGCCAGCAAACTTGTTTGACAGTAGCTTCAGTGCCTTTGATTTGACGTGTGTGTGTGTGTGTGTGTGTGTGTGTGTGTAGAAGAGACACAAATATCACTCCTCTCCCAGACTGTGCTTGTGTGTGTATCCTTCTGCCGCTATCTGTAATACAGCAGCTTTCAAGAAACAACTAATGCTTGCAATGACTGAATGGGAGGCAGTAAGGGAAGAGTTGGATTTGATGAAGGAAACTTACAGTCAATATGTTGTGGAATCTTTTGTGATGGATCTTAATTAGGCTCAACGTTTCCAACAATTGGTTAAACATCCCAGTTTTATCAATGTATACCTTCCCTTGTAGTTGAAATATACCAGCCTGGTTTCAAAAGGAATGGGATCATGTCAGCTGTCAAATACAATAAGGCCCGGGGACCTTTTTCTTCCCCAAACATTGACTGTGTGCAGAGGGCTCGGAGGAAAGCGAGCAGACAGGCGCAAAGACAGATTTAGACATAGACTGCGAAGAGGGGAGAGGGAGATGAGAAGGAAAGATACAGAGAGTTTGAAAGAAATCAGACAAGAAAGAAGGAAGACAGACACAGGGGCAGACAGAGGAAATCAGATGGACTGGGACCAGACAGGATACTGCAGATGGACTGCTTGGCAGACATTGAGGGTGGGGGGGCGGTCCACCTGCTGAGGTCCTACGTGAAGGACATCTCCTCTGTGTGTGTGTGTGTGTGTGTGTTAGTATCGATGTACTGCATCTTGTTTGGATGTGTTCCCCTCCCCCGTTGTGCTTGTGTTCTGATGTTTGTTTATCTTACAATGTCTATCTGAGTAGTGTGTGTGTGTGTGTGTGTGTGTGTGTGTGTGTGTGTGAACTGTCTGTATGTGTGTGTACCTGCTCATCTGTGCAGCGTGATCTGAGTACTGAAGCGTACACCAGATGCCAAACATAATATGTGTGAAGAGAACTGCTAATCACTGAAAGGTGCTTACAGTTACATCTGTTACTACTCATTACCTGTATTACTTTTCTCAGATTAAAGCCAGTCTTGTTTCATTAAGATTTGTGTTATTCAACATTTGCATTCCTTTTGTCTTCAATGGAAAGCATTGGTAAAGTCCCATGCTAATATGATTTGCAGATTTGGTTGACATAATTCAACCAAATCACTACACTTAATTTCCTCGGTGAATTAAGGGTCCTTGTCACAATCCGGCTCTGAGGCTATGACAAATACGGGAAAGGACACAGTGGATGATGGTAAATTAAAAGGTATGTATTATAATTAAGTAAATTGTGAAGTGTGTCAGTCAGTAACATGAATGCGTGAGCATGGTGAAGTGTGGGGTGTAAACAGGGAATAGGCTGGCAGAGATGCCTCCATGCGAGCCGGAGAGAGACCAGAGCATTACTGGAGTAGTTTATTCCCTCGGTGCTCCAGGAACAGGCGCTCTGCATCCAGTAATCTGCCACACCCACGTTCCTGTCACACCTTCAGGGACAAATGGACAAACTCTCGTACGGTGTGATAGGCCGAGGCCGTCACAGTCCCCGATGCCCAAAGCAGAATTGGGAGAATAAAGTGAAATACAAAAATCCAAAAGTTTACTGAGAGCTTTGAGTCACAAAAGACAAAACAGGCAGTCAGTGGAATAGTCAACACCGCATGCAAAAAGAGCTCACACTAAGAATAAGGAAAACCCAAGCAGGCTACAATTAAAATCCAGAAACAGACTGAAGTAAATCACTAGGAACAAACGCTGAAGAGCTGGACGTCTTCAAATATCTGAGGCAATCTGGCAAATGGGGAGTGAACAGCGAGGGGTACAAGTACTGGAAGGTCTGATGAGATAATGGGACACAGGTGAGGAAAAGGCAGGAAGTAAAGCACCCTAGGAACCAGGGGCAAGGGAATACTAAATAAAACATGAGTCCATACGAGTCATCACAGTAGTGTGCATCATGTGCATTGTGACAGTGTGCAAACCAGTATCCAGGAGCTCCCACTTTTATTCCACCACTGGTTAACCATTGCCCGGAGATATCTGCAGTTCATCGAGTTGGGAAAAAGGAAAACCCCCGACGAGATATTGCACTTCTGGAATTCAAAACCCTGCAGTAGGTCTATCGACAATCCACTACTGGGTTATTGTGAAACACCAATCTTGTCCCCAAACTCTGTTAGCTGTGGAGTAATATGTCAGGATGCCAGTGGCTCTGCTTAGTCGAACCTCTAAGGAGGGTCTTTATTGACTCAACGGGAGGCCCATTTTGACTTTACCCCGCACGCCCACACACGTGCTCGGAGCTATTCTGGCTGATTGGACCTCGGGTTGAAGTTGTGTGTATTTTTTACTGAAAATGACCCCAGGCTGGGAAAATCCATGAAATAAAAAGAATGTCAACGGTGAAAGTTGTTGAGAGTCGGGAAGATGTCAAGTGAAGAATGTTTTTGCTGAATTTGTCGGTGAATAAGTGGAAACACACGTGTGGAGTGACTGCAGGAGGAGTATTTATTTATAACCTCCTCTTCACAGGTAGTTTTCCTGTTTTTTTTCACTTGAACAAAGTCAAATGCCGTGATTATCACATTACAGGTACCACTGCAAGCTTCCCAACAGGTTGTCTGTATTTCATATTATTGCCTACTTGATGTCTTGGCTCAGCTGTAAAGCTCCCGGTAAACTGAACTCACAACGACGGGCCAGAGGTTGTACATTATGTACACTAATTATGCACACTAACCACAATATTTGATGGATTTTAATTCATATGTATAGCCCCAGTCCATGACAACATTTACCTTGATAGATCCATAACCAGGATAGACAGTTCAAGGTAAATTGTCTTATTAATAGTCTTATTTTTCCTCAATACGGTGTGGGATCTTGGGATTTAATTGATCGTCTCAAGCTGTTATACTGTAGCTGAACAAGGGCTGTGCAGAAAGAAACCTGAATCAACAGAGCAGGCAGGTTATCCGTCAGTAGTGCCTTGTTAGACATTCATGTAGTTAGTTATAGTCCCATGTTGCTCTGCATAATCACAGCTTCCTCTCTGGAGGACGGCTGTCCCTGTCAATCACATCGTGCAAAAAAAGAAAACACAATGCATTATACAAAACAATATTATTAACAAAAAAATTCCAAATCTAGACTTAGACATTATAATTGATACGTTGTAGTTTGCTCCCAATCGGAGACCATGCATCAAGCCCAATCCCCAGTAGGTTGCTGTATCCATGTCTGCTGTGACAGGGATTTACTCTGGTCCCCCTGTTTTGTCTTGCCACCACTACTGTGAAACATGCACATAAACAACACATAAAGTCAACGGCTCCTTTCACAACAAAATTTAAAACCAACAATGACTTTATCCCACTATTACATCGTATTCCTACGTGTCGTGTGTTGTAAACAATCTCCCGCACACTAAATGTGTATTAAGCCACGGATACAGAAAGGAGACAGAGTCATCATCTTCCCCTGTGCTTTAGTGAGTGCTACAATACCCGTGTGCACGATAGATGACTGTTAGACAGGCAGTCACTCACCGCCTGGGCTTGTTGTCTGCCTGCTGTTCTGTTCTTAGAAACTTACTCGGAGGTGTTGTGTGATGTGGTGAGATGTAGTGCTTCAGCCTCTCTCTGTGTCTCTTAGTGTGTGTGTGTGTGTGTGTGTGTGTGTGTGTGTGTGTGTGTGTGTGTGTGTGTGTGTGTGTGTGTGTGTGTGTGTGTGTGTGTGTGTGTGTGCGTGTGTGTGTGTGTGGATGCCTATGTGTTTCTCCCGATGACCATGTCAAAGGCGGCGGTGATTGATGTGCTACCTGACTAGCCTGATTAATTACACTCCAGGTCACGATACATACTCCAGCAGAATACATAGCATGCACACATGCACATGCACACGCACACACACACACACACACACACACACACACACACACATTCAGACACATGAAAACATAGCCACAGGCCCGCACACATACGATGTAGCCATAGAACACGATTACTCTGCAAACAGTCACTCACCGCGCCCCCTCACGTGTTGCCACATGTGTACCATTCAGTCCTCTTTGGGCCAATAAGAAACATAATAAGAAACACATGTCAACGTTGTGACCCTCAGATTGAGACTTTTAGTGCTGAGGTGCAACTTTCTGCAGGTTTAATAATAATAATAATAATAATAAATTGAATTTATATAGCGCTTTTCATGGACTCAAAGTCGCTTTACAGGGAGCAAGATTAGAAGGTAAAGCAAAACTGGACGATACAAGACAAAACAAAACAAAGCAAAAGAAAACAGGACAAAGCAGAACATGATACAGTCAATAGGGGGCTACTGATAGGCAGAGGTGAAGAGATGGGTCTTGAGGCGGGACTGGAAGACGGTGAGGGACTCAGAGGTGCGGATCTCTTGGGGGAGGGAGTTCCAGAGCCTGGGAGCTGCCCTGGAGAAGGCTCTGTCCCCAAAACTGCGGAGTTTGGATTTGTGGATGCAGAGGAGACCGGCTGAGGTGGATCTGAGGGACCGTGAGGGTTGGTAGGGGGACAGGAGGTCAGTGAGGTATGAGGGGGCCAGATGGTGGAGGGCTTTGTAGGTGAGGACCAGGATTTTGTAGGTGATCCGGTGGGGGATAGGAAGCCAGTGAAGTTGTTTTAGGACTGGAGTGATGTGGTGCCAAGATTTGGAGCGGGTGATGAGTCGGGCAGCTGCGTTCTGGACCAGTTGGAGGCGGTTGATATTGGTAGAGCTGATGCCGAGGAGAAGTGAGTTACAGTAGTCCAGTCGGGAAGAGATGAAGGCGTGAATGAGTCTTTCAGCCGCGGGGGGTGTGAGAGAGGGTCTGATTTTACATATAGCAAACACATATGACACATATAGTACCATTTATCCTCATTAACCCTAGAACTCTAACGTCGGGTGATATTCACCCGAGCGATTGTGTTTACGTTATTTTCATTGTGTTGCTTTTTACTGACTTGCGTGGGTCCTTGTGTAGCTTCCTGATTCTCACTGACGTTACTGAAGGTGGGCGTGTCTCTCTACTCCGATCCCTGGTTTTTTCAACAGGCACGTGTTCGGGTAAAAACATTTCGGATGGGTTTTAACATTGACATGTGACTTTTCCTTCACAGGACAAGGCTCACATGTCCCAGGAACATGTGGACCAGAGAACAAGTTCACAGCGTTTCCCCACGATACCTGTTTTCCATTTCATGAGAAGTTCTATAGGTTAAAATAAGGACTTAAATTTGCCTTGTATAGTTGTATTATAACATATTTTGATGAGAAGTATTTTTTATCAGGTACATTATATCGGGTGAAAATCACCCGGCGTTAGTGTTAGTGTGACTATTTTTAACGTTAGTGTTCGAGGGTTAATAGAAACAATTTGATGTAATCACAGCGGTTCCTATAGCAGCCGCCCCTGTCTTACTCAGTGGTGCTCGTGCCTCGGTTTTGGTTTGCTTCCCTCCAGCTCTCCTTCCCGTCCCCACCACTGGCGACACACTCTCCTAAGTGATAAATAGGCTTCAATTAAGGGCCTGCTTTGTAGACTGCAATGTGTCATCTGCGCCCAGGTCGCCTTAACATTTATTCAATAAGGATTTCAGCAGTGAGCAAGAGAGACGGTGGAAAGACAAATGGATCCCAAAGATTCCAGGTCATGTTCGTCTGCTATCCGGGAAAGAGCTCCCCGATGATTATTGCATCGGCGTCGCCGCGGAGGTTTAGCATCCGTGTTGTATTCATCAAAACAGGCTCGAAGGCAGCTCAGTGTGATTAGGTTATTTCTTGGCTAACTAATGACTATTATTCTTCGTGACAGGAGATTCACTGGGTGTCTGTGTTTGCGCGGTAAACAACCTCAGGCGCGTTTCAATATGAGAGTTTCGGTGCTTTTCCTGTCAACCGCTTATGAACGGGGGGGAAAATTGCGAAATGTTATTTGAGATTAGACGCGTTTATTTTACACCGATACATGTCGGAGGGAACGCTTTTATTAGGGATGTGTGGAAGTTAATTCACAAAGATTGGTTTGTTTGTTTGTTTGTTTGGGGTGCAAGAGGAAGGTGGTGTTTGTGATGGATACAGAGCGGAGGAGAAGGTTACCTGTCTCTGCTTTGGTTTTAAAACGCTCATTACTGTGACTAGGTGCAAAGCGACGCGGGTCACCTTGGAGAGAATTGCTTTTCTGTAAGATTTGATTAAGGAACCACTATGTCTTGTGCCATTTTGGATACCATAAAACTCTGTGTCAACCAACACAAACTGACATTTCAGGAAGAAGAAGCGCTGTCATTCATTGATGTTGTAAATCTAGAAAGAGGGGGGGGGGAGGTGGCAGTCAGCTTTTCCCTAAGTTTTATGACTGTGAAATGGTCTGACGTTTTAATTGGAATAAGCATGGTGTAGAAACTAAACTGGGGACCGTTGCTTTAATCAACGGGAATGTGATTTTGAGTTCATTCCAATTGATTTTCTGGCGCGTTTGTGTATGTAAATGTGTGTCTGTACGCATGTGTGTGTGTGTGTGTTCGTGTGTGTGTCTATAGAACAATATCTATACATAAGTTTGATTCATTAGATGAGGACTTTGGGCGACTCTGGCTCAGTGGTTAGCAGGTCTGTCTGTCAATCAGAGGATCGGTGGTTCGATCCCCGGCTCCACCAGTCCATGTCGATGTGTCCTTGAGCAAATTGCTCACCGTTGCTGTGTCTACGGTTTTCTGTACAGCATCTAAGTCGCTTGGGATACAAGCGTCAGCTAAATGAAACTTTGGGAGATTGTTTCCTCACAAAGTAATGAATGATCTGTTCTCTGCAGATAACTTAAGAGGAGAGGAGTTTGAGAAAGATCAGGTAGTGTAAAGGAAAGGAACAGAAGAGTAAAGAAGTGAGGGGTTGAATTAAACTGAAGACAGGATGGGAAACGGGTTAGGGAGGGTGCTAGGGGGCGAACTAAACGAGGACCTTGACCAGAGAACACTTTGATCGCCCAATGTTGCTCCCTCGCTCGTTACCGTGAGCACCCTTTGTTCTCAAGTGATGGGGGAGAGATCCGCCACATTTAGAGTACTGTTAAAAGCTCTGCGGTGCTCTATGTATTTGTGTGTGTGTGTGGATGCACACTTGATATATTATGCAGCCCGAGTCTCCCCTGCCCATCTGTTCTCTGCGTGTTCCACTTGCATCTCAGCTTGGCTTGTTTTTGGTTCCATGTCCCCCCGCAGGCAGTCATTTAAAGACATGCATCCATGTGTCTCTGGCTCACCTCTGCTGGATCCGCTCAGGGTGGTTCATCCCTTTAAGTGAATTGACCTATGAGCCCCCTCTGTGTGGGCGTTTTTCCCAGAATGCTAGGTTTCGAAGCAGTGTTCACTGGGCGCCTCATTATGTTGGAAGAAGGGACTCAAAGGAGGAAGACAGGTTTTTGGGAGCAACATCCCTTCTGGCTGTGCTTCATAGAATTTTCTTGGCAGATAAATTTGTGTTTCTTTTTTTTTTTTTTTTACCCGTGGTGTTTGTTTTTCTCCTCTCTCACTCTGTATTGCATTGTTCCATTAGAATGAATGGGACTGTTGTGCTGAATACAAATGCAGCGCCTAATGGCCAGGTTTGTGCCTCAAAGGTACTATTCACATTTTAACTAGTTTGTGAGGTAACCCCGAGGTCCGTGCTCAGCGGTAACTCCCTGAAGTTCAACAAACAATTAAGTGCATGTTGCATGTGTAGGAGAGGGCCAGGTGATGACAACGCTTGCAAGAAGTTGACCAGTTTGTGCAGCCTTTGTATCCAGAGCTCGTCATAATCGTATGAGAGGACATATTTGAACAGAATTTGAAAATTAAGAAACGAGAAAATGTGAGAGATGTTTTAGTTGCTGCAGTAGCTAGGAGCTGTCATCATTTAGATGCATTTTAGACAATTAGCTTGATGTTCAAGCTTGTAGGGCTAAGGTGTGTTTTTTAGGGGTGCTTAATATGTTTAATAGTTGTTTATGTTTAGCTCTATAGTCTATAAACCCAAGGCCAACTTATCTTTAGATGAGTTTGTGATAAGACCACATACTAGCAGACAATACACAGGTTTTCTGGCTGCAAAAGACACGCCATTTCACAGTAGCTGCAGTTTAATTAGAGGAAACCACTTCAATCTGTTCAGCTCCTCCAAATTGACACTGTTTATAAGTTCTACACAGAGAGTTGGACGACTCTTGAGATCTCATTCGTCAGACGTCTAGTCCTGTTCCAATAATTAAAAAGAAATCACAGACAGCACTGTGAGGTACTGTGGATGCATGCTACCTGTTGCCAGTCTTTTGCCTTCCTATCTGCCACCTGTTTTCACTGCTGCTCCTCGTTTGCTACCAATTACTGGCAAAATAAGATCAATCTGTTTTGATAGCACACTCTTTTTCCAAGCTCTTGGGGTGTTATCTCAGAGGCAGTCATCTATTTTTTTCTGCCAGAGATAAGGTTACATCTAAATAATCTTGAAATGGGACATGGCATCAACAAGTATTGGAGATGCAAAAACATAAGCTGGTAAAATGCTGGATAATAACCAAGAAACAGATAGCGTGGTCTGTCTATAGTGATGAATGGTTCCTTGTTTAGTCATAGCATCATTGCTGTTGGCCAGTGTAATGAACAATGACAGAAGCCAGGGAGGCCCATCCTGCTGTGATTCATCACAACCTTTACAGACAATCCCCTGTCTGGTATTGAGCAAGTGGCAGGCCTGTAGTAAGTGGCTGATGATGCTGAGCACATGTGTCCCCGAGAGGCAAACCAAAGATAAAAGAGATCATGGTAAATAAATTTAAAAAAAGGGCACTATGCAATATATTTCTTCTTCTCTCAGGGGTCTTGATTTTTTTGTTAAACATTTATTTTCCTTGCAGAGAGTTTAGTTTTGGCTTCATTGCAGCATAACTTAAGAAAAGTTATTTAAAAGTTACCCAAAAAGAAGCAAACCTGCAATTACTGGCAAATTCGAACTATAATTACAGATACTTACAAATATAATTTCAGGAGCCCTCAAAGAGGTTTACGCCAGCGCCAAAGGAAAATCACCAGCACGGCAATGATGAGAAAATATCAATTAAAATCCTGTCCGAATATTTTTAATCGCAATTTATCAGACAACTAAAAAAGCAGAACAAAGACTTTGACTTCCAGCAGTCATCTCCCCTTTCATTCACATTTTACACTGATTAAGCCAGGTAGGCTGTATTGTTTTGACAGAATTTTTTTTTTCATTTAATTTAATTTAATTTATTAGTATTATAGACATTTAAAACAGAAAAAACAGCACATTTTTTAATTTTTCTGTCAAATGATCTAGCACAGCCTCACTGCCTTTCTTGCACGCATAAAGTCCATAAAGTCCCGCTTGAGCCGGGAAAAACCCTGGATACATACGTGTGGTATAAATTGTGTATGTGTGAGTGTAGCTGCTTGGCAGTGTGCCGTTAAGGACACACTGCTCTTATTCTACGTGGCTGCGTTTGTGACCTTTCTAAACTCACGAGCATCCTTCCAGCTTTTGGGTAAACAAGAACTGATACTGTTTGTGTAAATGTCTCCAACAACAAAGTCTGCGATTACTCCTGTGCTTGTACACAAAGGTTCTCTTCAAGTTATCGACTGCATTTCTTTGAGGGTCGAGAACGTGGTAAGCACTTTGAGTTGACACTTAAAACATCTGGTGAAAATATGTCTTTCTGTGTTAGACCAGAGTGTACTGAGCACTGTGTATTACCAGGTCAAATGACATATAATGACATAACATAATGCTTAAATATTGCATTGTTCAGTACAAATTGTGTAGCAGCTTTTGAACGGACATTTTTAACAGTTAAGATCCGATAAACTGATCAGCTCCGCAGACCAGAACACTGACAGTGACTGGGAATTGCTTTATAGTTCAACTGAATTTCAACCGGGTTTATTCAATCTGACATTATTTATTCATGTTCGTCTTTCAGGTTGCATATAGGTGCGGAAAATGGCACTCGGTTGACGTCATACTAGTCGACACACAGCAGTTAGCAATAGCAATTTCAAGGAGCTTTTCACTAAACCTTTGTCCCATCAATCAAATAAATATGATTGGGTGGCTGTGGCTCAGGTGTTAGAGCGGGCCCTCCACTGGTTTGATCCCCTCCTCCTCGTTAGGCATGTCAAAGTGAGCTTGGGCTGCGAGTGTGTGAATGACTGGACTAGAACGAAATGTGTGTTTGTGTGACTGTAAGGATGTTGACATATAGTGCAATGCGCTGAGAGGCCTGGAGACAAGAAAGGTGCAACATAAATGCAAGTCCACTTACCATTCCCTTTGCAACGAGCTGTATTACTGTGATAATCTCATCCACTCTTCTCGTCATTTGCATTTGGAAGGAAAGCTCACTCTGGCACAGGGTGACGGTGCCCCCATTCGTATTCACACCTGCAAAGGTCTGATTGGCTCTCAGTACAAGAACAGACCTGTTTGAGTCACTGGAGAAAAAATAGTTTGGAACAAGGCTGGATTGGATTGGCAACATTATAATTTAATGTGGAATGTTAATAGAATGTGGTCT
Organism: Cottus gobio; assembly: GCA_023566465.1. Taxonomy (NCBI): domain Eukaryota; kingdom Metazoa; phylum Chordata; class Actinopteri; order Perciformes; family Cottidae; genus Cottus; species Cottus gobio. The sequence continues at coordinate 21,074,012 of CM042222.1, forward strand.
TCAAGTAAGAGAGGGAGCAACCATCTTGAGCTCCATTGTGCCCAATTGTGTTTAGCACCTTATAACCTGTAGCAGTGGTGCCATGGAAACAGGGCAACAGAGATCTGGAGGCTGTCGTGCCAATTAACCGAATGTGGAGAAACAAGTGAGTAACACTGAAACACGTCTGATGTTCTGTCCAAATATTGGTTGAGATTGATACTTGAGAAACAGCAGGAAACCACAGAAAACACTACTTCAGAGATTCATATGTTGTCGTTCTTTTTCTCTCTATCGTCTTCAATTTGTTTTCAAATGGTACGATAAAGTAATGCTAGAAATGGTAGTGTGGGTTTGTGTGTTGTTCTGTCCACCACTTTGGTCCAGACTAAATCAACCATTGAACGAACGGATTGCCGTGACATTTTGTGGAGACATTCATGGTCCCCAGTGGATGAATGCCACAATGAGGTTGAAGTTTGTGATTTAAAGTAAAATATCGTGATAACTATTTGATGGATTGCTGAGAACTTTGCTACAGATATTTAAGGGCACTTCAAGGATAGATTTAAATATTGTTGGTGATCCCCTGACTTTTCTTCAAAAACCATCCCGAGACATCACGACGACTACGTCCAAATTTGATCCAGAATTTGTGGACGTATTATAATTATTTCGGTGATTCCTTGGCTCGACTTCTAGCGCCAAACAAAGGTTGACATATCAACTTTTTTCTTCTACGTTCACATGTACAGTCAGTGATTTCTCGCCAAATCCCTTTGAACAGTCAGGATAAGGTAATGTCACATTTCAAGCAAACAAGCAGTTTCACACAGAGTATTTTCATCAAAGAGAAGAAACACTCTTTACTGTAACAAGCTCTTTGAAAGCCTGTGTTGGCAAAAGTTTGGACTCAGCAAAACTGTCAGACGCTTTCACACGGGCTGATTGCCCTACTTGTTCCTGAAGCTTCTGTTGAATGGAAAAAAGGCTCAGAAGCAAAGGTATCATCTATTCAGGCACGTATTAGATTAAGTGTGCACGCATGTACAAAGATGCATTACGGAAGAGGTGCTCCATTTTACTTTGTGGTTCACCTGAAAACACTTTAAAATCTCTGACTCCCAGTCAGTAAGGCTGCACATCACTTAAAGCCATTGAGCTGTATTTATGACTGTATTTAGTAGTCTCTCCATTCATGTTATACCACTCATTCCCTCATCCACCTTCACTCGTTGCACTTATTCTAATTGAAATGCCATCATGAATAATGCCAAATGGCGGCGGTGGAGGGACATTTGGCTCACCTCACGTATGAATGTACTCAAATGAATGGCAGCTGCGTGGATCAGGTGGTTATTTAATTATTGAGGACATTGGCAAGTGTCTTCAAAATGGTTTTTGCCATGAAAAGGGCAGTGCTGGTAACAGCTTCGGAAGAAGGGGCTGATGCATGTTGGGAGCAGCAATGACTAAGGGAGGAGATCCAGACAGCTGAGTTCAGACTGCCGCCTCACGCAATTTATTTCTAAATTTTATCCAGTCCAGATCCAGGAAGACCATTAAGCCCAATACACATTCCCTTAGCCTCCAGTCTGCCCATTAATCTGTATTTCTCTTGATTGTATTTGCTGGTTTCTCAATGTTTAGCAACCACCGTAAACAAGACCTTCTTTCCATGGTGGGAAATGCCACAGACTTTTTCAGGAAATGTCAGGAAATGAGGTAAACACATGCACATATTTATCTTACAAACACAGATGCATGCAGACTCTTATCAAGGAGTATCACATTCTGGCACTTGGTCAGAGATCAGCCCAGCTTAGCACGGCATTTAAATTACTCTGATTTCATCTGTAAAGCAATGCAGCCATGGACTACGGCCAGCAATCAAAGAGGGCGATACTTTAAGGTCATATAGCCATTAAAGTGCCAGTAAAACGGAGGTTAAAGCATCTTTAGCTGCTTTAGTGTGGCGTTTATCACAGGTAAGTGGAATATTTGAGTGGTGTACAGTTACAGGAGGGATTTAAATCCAATCTTTGCGTTTGATGTGCCCTCTCAAAAGCGGGTCATCCGACGGACGTTCATCTGCTTTGTACTGCCCACGCGGCAGCGACAGAACCAGTTGAAAATCGATAAAGGTTCCCTTGAATGAATTTTAACTCAGACATATTATTTTGAAATGAAAAGTTTTTTTCCCACTTATATTAAAACGCATATCTCTTCATATTTGTTACCGAGATATTTTAACTGAAATGTCTACGATACAATCTGTACTAATAAACTTATTTCATGTACTCATGACCCTTAAGCCTCTAAGTGGTCAGACTCACAATTTACCATTTGCCTAGACAAACTTGAGATAAGGACTTGGGGCCACGCTTGACACTTAGACCGTTATGGCTAAGTGTTTTATGACACTTTGTTTTAGCCACATTCCTGAGGACATAGAGGACAATCATAATAAATAACATAAAGATATGTGTCCTTGATCTGCTAATCTTAGTAAGTCCCTGTATTAGTATATATATATATATAAATATGGACTTACTTAGCATCAACATCTGAGTTTATAGAATTCCATAGCAACTCTGAGATTAAGATTTATGTGGTTAATATTGAATCTTGAAGTTTTCCCTCTTTTTCCAAAATTGGCCAATGTCTATTTTGATCGGTTTTAAGTCATCAAACTTTTAAAAATTGTTTTATAGAAAAGAAAAGATTTTAATGTACAAAGGTACAGATTTCTGAACATATATTTGGCATATAATAAGAGATAAATGAGGAAATCAACATTGTTACAGGATTTAAGTATCTCAACCAGCCGTACAAGCCTCCTGAGAAATGGTTGACAGATTTTGCTGATTTACTGAAATGAGAAGTTTTACAAGGTGTTATTATGGCTGTTACGTTTTGAATGAATCAATTTAGAGAATTAACACGCAATTTGTTTAATTTAATTCCAATTCATCTTCACATGCTCTACATGTATATACTCATATGTCATGATTGAACATATAGCACGGCTCGCCCTCCATTTGGCATTAGCAGAGATAACAGTAATTGTTGTTGCCTAGTTAAGTGACAGGGCAACAGGGCGCACTATTAATTAGAGTCAGACAGTTTATTTTACAATCTACCAAGCTGGAATACAAAGCTTTACCTGTTGTGCTTACTTGCTGTGAATCTATAATGCATTGACATTATGCAGGTATTTATGAACAATATTGGGGAATGCTGCTTCAAATAAATTGAAGTGCATGTCCAATAATATGTCAGGTATTCAAATAATAATGTAGGTGTTTCCAACTGTCAAGCTAAAGTGGCATAAAGATTTTAATTTAAATACATATCTGTTAAGTCACTATCTATTGCTGATGGAAGTAAGCCAATGGGGATTGAGCCCAGGGCCTGCTGCTCAAAGTTATTGCATTATTTATGTATTTGCGGCAGAACCAAGTGGGTGTCTGTGAACCCAACCGGGGAAAAAAAATGCTGTATTACAGTTTTTCTCTATTGTATACACACAAGCATAATGAAAGCAAGCAGACAATTCTGAAACTTGAAGCAAATGTATCAACCAATAGGCTCCAGATGGCTAAACTCTGAGCACAACTCCATTGTTTTCACTTGAATAGAGACTCTAATTCAACCAGGACTTGGGATTGTTGCTTCAATTTCTGAAATGATTTTCCAGAAAATATGGATATAAAATGATTTACTGAAATAGAAGATGTTTTTTTTCCTCCCACATCCCACTCTTAGTTCTCTTTGTAAGTGTGAATGAAAGTGGGTGAATGGGAGATGGGAGGGATGGTATTTTGGCAGTGGACAATGAAAGAGCATGTAGCTGAATGCAAGGAAATATATACAGACGTACAGATGGTAAAGAAATATGATAATGGTGGTTCCTGTGGATCCACCATCCCCCCTCACACTCACACACAGATCCTCACACACTCACACATGTGGTCATGCATGGACTTTCATGTATGTGATGCATTAGACACCGCTATTAGACACACACACACACACACACAAAATACACAAAGCAATACACACACACGAGCGTTCATTAGCTGTTCTCACATTATTTATCCTGTGCAGAGGCTGGGATGCTCTACTGCTTTTCACATCAATCTGCCACAGCAGTAACATCACACTCCCAGCCTCTTCTTTTACTCCCTCTCTCCTCCCCTTCCACTCACTCTTACACACACACACACACACACACAACACACAGCAACAGACTCTTAAAAGACCCTGTCTCTCTGCGTGTTGCATCATCCCGAGTGCCATCTCATACCAGCTGGAAAGCGCATACAGTACATAAATACAAACAAGTTAGTGAAGCAACACTTTGCATCCGTTTCATTACTCACAGCAGAGGTGGCCTTGCACACTGACACACACACACACACACACACACATACACTCAAGCAAAATGCCCTCAGTCCTTCCAGTCTGTTTGTGACAGATGGTGGTGGACCCACAGCTTCTGGCAGCGGTCTGATCTCGCCGGGAGGAAAGAAACAGATAAATGAACAGGTGAACCAGTGTGGACAAAGAATTACTTTACATACAAGATGGCATTTAAATGGCTGCCCACACAGAGGCCTGACAGATGGAAGAAAGTGGTAAAAACAACACTTCTGTTTGTTTTCTATGATAAATATCATAATTATATATATATATATATATATATATATATATATATATATATATATATATATATATATATATATATGCATTTAATTGAGGAAAAACAAGTATGCAAATCACCTAATTAAGAAACCAGTAAACAGTAAATGTCCCCCAGTATGCCATTGCTCGCCCATGCTCCAACACCCCTCTGTCATATACAGCAGCACACTCAACAAAACAAATTAAAAAGGTGTTGGCAGAAAAAGAAGAACATATTGTCAGAGTTTTAAATTGTCCACCATTTTGTATGAATGTAAATGTAGCCCCAGTTTGTGCCTCCTCCACATAGCTGCTGCGCTAGCGTTAGCAAGATCTCACAGCGCTGGCGTAGAAATAAAGTTGTACATGAACAAGATGCTTTTCTCTGCACTGGCAGTAAACACAACACATGGGCCCAACGATACCTGGGCTTTATTCAGAGCCGAACAAGATGTTTAGGTAACATTAACTGCAAAGAACAGTGCGGCTGTATATATGTACTGACACACGCGCTCGAGAGCTAGCCTATCCTAGTGTGCTAGCCTACAACCTAGCTACCAACACAGTGTCTCTCTTAAAGGGACAGTACTTGTAGTGACTGTCAAAGCTCCACCAAACTCCTGGTCTGTGCCTCTATGAAGTTGAAATTTTAAAATTGTTTTGTAGCATGTTTCATGGTGATGCATATGGAATAGTATGTGCATTTGGTTAAATGTCCTGTTCTATTATTAGCACAAGAAACCATCAGCAAAGTCTGAGAAAAAAAATTATAATATTATAATTGAAGCAGAGACATGTTTTGAATAACCTTTGGTCCTCAGTTTTAATATATTTAATCAAAACCTTTGATGGACTATATATAGCCTTAGTCTCTGTGATGATCAGATATAATACATTATATTGTGCTGTAGAGGGGGATACACACATTTGAATTTAGAGTGCATTAATATAAAGTGCAAACATTTCAAAGCCAAGGTTGACCTTATGAAATGGAGTTGTTGATGGCGATAGATGATCTTTATTTGTTTGAGCAAAGGCCACCTAGTGAGCAGCAATAATAGCTCTTCTGTATTTTTAATAAGGATATAACAACAATGCTGTAAAAGACAGGCTACTGGGTTCTTCACCGCTTCTTGGAGGTGAAGAGTTGCCAGTACCCATTCAGAGTGTGTTTATTAGTATTGTACTTGGCGCCTGTCCAAATTGCACCAAATCCGACACGACACTCCCTTTGGTCCCCATCAATGCACCAGCCAAGTGTGAAGTAGATCAGATAAACGGTTCTTGAGATATACGATGGACATACCCACAGACATACAGATATTTCTTGCTTTGTTGTCAGATAAAACTCCATCATATTCAGTCAGTTTAAGATAGAAACAAAATGGAAAAGAGGATAGCTGCTTGTAGTTACATAAGAGGTTATCTGAAGCTTAGAGTAGCTGATTTGAATGCATGGACTCTAAGAAGAACTGGATAGGAAACATAACGCTCTCTCCAACTATTATCTGTGACCCTATACAGGGTTGGGGACGGAGCCGATCCCAGCTGACTTTGAGTGAAGGCGGGGTTTACCCTGGAGCTGACACATAAGAGACAGACGACCATCCATGCTCATATTCACACCTACGGGAAATTTAGAGCCAACCATTGTGCCAACCTGCATGTGTTAGAGCTGTGGGAGGATGCTGGGTATGGGGTCACATCAGTCTCATAATGAGTTCACACAGAAGCTTCACAAATGAATGTTGTGATTTGTATATAAATGACTCTCCACAAAAAATACCTTTCAGTGCCCACAAAAAATATGTAATATATGTTATTATTATTATTTTATATATGATATAAATTAATGTTGTGATTTGTATATAAATGACTCTCCACAAAAAATACCTTTCAGTTCCCACACTATATATGTAATATTTCTTATTATTATTTTATATATGATATAAATTAATGTTGTCAATTACTTTTGGGTGCTTTGAAAAATACTTAGGCTAGAAAGCTTTTGCTGTGAGGCGACATTGCTAACCACTGCACCACCGCGCCACCCTAATGCTCTCCCCTCCCAAAGCAATTACTGCATAGTTGCCCTTGAGCAAGGCAATTAGCTCTACATTTCCTCAGTGAGATATTTACTAGCCAACAACAGCAGATTGCAGTTCACAACCATACAGTATACTGTATGTGGAATTTGGCGTGTGTGAATTATGTCCTGAAAATAAAATAAGCTGGTTACCTTTATTTATTTTGTACCTTTTCTAAACAGTAGCTGAAGCTGATTGCTTCTCAGAAAGGTGAAAATGAAGAGAGAAAGACAGAATGTATAAAAACATGCACATAAAGTGTAAAGTACAAACCTCTAAATAGAAATGTACGACATTGTTAGGAAAAGTGTCTTTAAGAGTACTCTTAAAGACACTTTAAGCCATCTCTAAAAATATGCACTGATTTGTCTTTTTTGATGTTTCTGGCAGCCATTCCAAAGTCAAGGAGAAAAAGCCGACACAAGTTAATCAAAAGCACTCAGTTCCACTTCTAACATACACACAATGCACAGTAGAAATGTGTTATTTTGTACCCTATCATTAATTAAGGCATACATATATAACCAGTGAAGTGTCCGTAGTCGCTGTATACTCATTATACCAACACGCCCTGTGCATTCACAAGTTATTCATAGTGTGGATTTGGGCATTTTGCCAAAAAGTAATTAGTAGAAGAAGCCGTTGTGTTTCTTTTCCCTTTTTAAAATCTACAATATGCAACCTACATTTGAGAAATAACAACATTAACTATGCTGTTGGAGGCTAACTGAGGCTCCTCTCTGAGATGATACATTCATGCATTTGACACAATGAAGGTGGGTCATTTTTGGCTTTGGAGGTTAAGAGTAAAACCAAAGAATATAAGGAATGAATACATTGTAAACATAAATGAACACATGAGACATTCTGTCATTGGATGATGTGTGTGTTTGTCCATGCTGTCCGTCCTCTCGCCTTTACATTATGATTTACTCAGCTTATCTATATTGCAACCAAAAAGTCCCATTGTCATTGTCATGCCCTGTCACTCCACACTGCAGTCAGTATGATTTTTTTGCACCAGTGCTTAGTGCAGTAGACGCTGTCAGGCAGCAATCAGTCAGAGAGGCTGGCTGTTATGGCCGTGTTCTGACATGTTGTTCTCTGACCCCTCCACTCTGGTTGCTCCAGCTTAGCCCTCATATATCACTGATACTGCACTAATACTGCTGGATATGGGGACTCTGCAGTAGATCACGCTGGGTTTAGACTCTGCACTGACAGCGGCTGAGTATATGGCTTAAAGGGATGACCTGACTCCATCTTTACATGCTGCACCAGAGCTAAAAGTTTGCTGGTTTCAGCACACCATGTGATCCAGCAGGCGGGTTCAGCTTTTCTTTAATATTCACACACTTTCACACATTGCTTTCAACAGACTACATCCTTTATCAGTTATGGTGAGACTCTGTGTGTGTCTGTCTATTCTGTGACGTTATGCTGCATTCACTTGCTGTGGGAATCTCTGCTGGTGGCATTGTTGAGGTTGACTTCAGCTGAGTCTTTTCACCAAAGTGGAGATGTTTTAGTTATTTTTGTTGGTGGTTGTATTATTCATTACCATGTTCATGTGCGAGCACTAGTCTTATGTGTTTTCTGATTCCTGATTGGTCAGATCTGTAACACCGAAAAGGGCCTTCAACATTCTACCCTGCTATCTGTATATGAACACCATGTATTAGTGTATTAGTTTAACATTATGCATGTTTACTTTGCCTGCGTTCACATATGAGCAACAGGCTACAAGTCATTTCCAATGGCAGCCGGTGACATGAAGCTACAAACTGGCGCCCCACACTTCTCACTTCAGCACTCAAATCACCCGGCTAAGCGTCAGCCATTCACATGTGTTTGTTTCATCCTAAAATAAATGCCATTATTTAGTTCCCGGTGCTATTTTTTCCGACATAACAACCTTAACAAGCACTTGAGCGACACTGAGCTGGCCACACTTGTCCGTTTTGTTGCTTTTGCCGCTGGTAGTGTGACCACAGCTTTAGAGACTAAATCTTGGTCTTGAAGGAGTGTATCTGGTGTCAGCTGCCTTTTTCAAGGTTGAAAGGAGTTATAAGTCCCGTGTTGGTCCGGACTACAGAGCCTCTGCTTTATTGGACATCACAGTGTGCGTTTTGAATATGGCCATTCTGCACAATGTGATTTTGTTACAGTGCCAAAGCTCAGGATAATGAGAGTCTTTCTGAAATAAATGACATTGTTTTTCATTCTGTGTGAAAGCACTCATTAAACAACACGCTGTGTAATGGGCTTTAGCGTCTATACCAATACGCACTTCCAGTATCAATTCAATCTTGACAATACCTAACTTTATGTGTGATACGGCCATCCTCATCTCAGTAAAAACATCAGTGTACAACAGCAGCAATCAGTAATTGGTCATTAAATCTTTTATGAGATAATGAACAAACACACCTAATTACATAAATAAATAGTCTTGACCTTTGTGCCATCATCTGAGCCCATTATAACTCCTCTGATAGTAAGCTGTAAAAATCAGCACTGTTTTTGTTCTGTTCAGCCGTACAGCAATAAAACTCTTCTTGAATGATATATGCAAGAGCATGCAGTAGTGGTAAAACTCCCTCTCTGCTATGAAAGTAGCCCTCACATAACAGGAGTCTCCGGAAAGATGCCTAGAACTCCCACTCTCAAACGGTAGGATGCTGCGTCTATCATTACACGAGTCCGAATAAAATCTTATTAATATACTTAAAGCGGTGTAATCCCTCTCTCTGTATCTGTTATTCATGTGCTGTGCAAACAGCAGTTGGCTGCCCACTTCCTGGAGAAGATTTTCCCTCAACAATAACCGACTTCAGTGAGAGTGTACTGCAGCTACCGGTGTGTGAGTGACAATGTCGCACACTGCAGCTTTGAACTAAAATAATATCCGTCACACACCTCGGAGTTGCGGCGGCGAGTCAGACTCCAGATGACTTATCACACCCGCACTCACTGTCGGTTAGCTCGGATCACTTTAAAGAAGAAAGATCTCAGCTGGAGGTCTTTTCCCTACCGACTCTGCTTTTGATGATGAGGCGAGACACGAGCCATTGTTCTTTGTTCTGATGCAGCATTATTGAAGTTTCTTATTTCACACCACAAACTCTGAAGTTGTGGTTGTTTCACAGGGCCAGAGCGTGTCTGCAGATGTACTTTTTCAGCAGGTTGAGGAACTGAATGTTTTACATAGTAGCTCATAATCAATTGGTTTACTCTGAGTAAAACATAAGGTTTTGAATTTGTATTAATGCTGATATTTGTGAGATTTTCTTTTTAGCACATTAAAGGAAGGTCAGTTACCAATTTGGTCCAGACTGAAATATCTCAACAGCTATGGATTACCATTCAGACATTCATGGTCCCGAATGGATAAACCCATCATCTAGCACCCCCAACGTATTGCTCCACTTATCCAATGAAATATCTCGACATAGAAGATTGATCGACACATATTTTTTACAGTAATTCATTTTTTCGAGAGGACGAACACTTAGATGATCCCAACACTCTTCTTTAACAAATTGCACACAAATCAATGGCTCTCCTGGCTTACGTTTGCATTATAGGTTATCCATACTTCAGCATGCCAGTGTGATTTGTCTTTACATTGGAAAAGGTCACCGTTGGGTCAGTGCAATGATTTACAATTCGAGCAATGAACTGAACTGATTAGATGCATCTTAATTCATCAGTCAAAGCTTCCCAACTGCGCGGTGAAAAACCGTGTTGTCTTCCCTCACAGAGCTGGGATATGATTTATAGCGTCACCTCTGCTGATGAATGAGACGTTCGTTTTTTTAAGATAATTGAAGATTGAAGAGAGACACAGGTGTTGAAACCATGCATGGATAAGATTTAAAGCAATACTTAATTTTAGTTTAATAGCCAGAGAGTTATGCAGTTTGATGTGTTGCTCCAGAGTATATTGAGATACATTTAATTACTTGACCTGAGAATGGCCTGCCATTGCAAAGGTTTTCTGGTTTGCCTCAATTCAAAAGTTATTTTTGCACCACTATGGAAATGTTCAGGGCTGTTGGCTCACAAGGACTGCATTCGTTTTGTTTGGTGTTTGGGAATTTATTGAGAAGCAAGTGAAAAGCTTGATTTGAAGTCTGCTGTAAAGATTAACAGAATAGAACTAATGACAATACTCAAGGTGAAAAGGGAGAAATTGGACGCTAAAACGTTGATGACACCAACCTAAAGGTGCGTCGAGGCCCAGCGGTTGTAAGAGCAGAGTACACTTCAAAAACAAAAAATCCAATGAATCCATCATTGAAAAGTGAATATATTTAACAGCAAACTGAAAAGCAGTCATTTTCATACCGAATAAATGTGCTCTGTTGCAACAACTAACACCCGAGTTGTGTCAGAATTTTTTATTTCTTTTTTAAGTTACGATTTATTCATCTTTTTTAAATGCTTGAATGCATATAATTGCTTTGTTTGGGTCAATAGGAAGATATTGCTGATGTCATAATATGATGTCACATTTTATATCCCAAATAAAGTACACACTACACTTACTGCAAATTATGGAAACACAAGCTGCACAGAAATGAGGTAACATTCTCATATTGCAGTATTCTGCGGTCGAAATCATAAAATCGAATCGCAATACCTTTTTAAATTGCCACCCGAGTATTTTGAAGGTGTCAAATCAGGAGATGAGCATTTCATCCCCGATGCCCTTTCATGTCACTGCAGCGAGAGCACATCTTGAACAACTGGAAGCCAGCAGGACTAATTTGGCCTTTGTTCGAGGCAGCTTCACTCTCAGTTGTGCCAATTTACTGTACGTTATTAATGAACAGTGGTTACACCCCCCCTGACCTCGTCCAGCCACCCATCAGCTTATTTGCCGGCTCCATAGCGAGAGTGGGAAGTGGATAAGACACATACGTTATGTTCTAATTGCAGAGAAATGTGACCCTAATGGGCCGTCTAGACGGTATGAATGTACTGGTAACACTTGTGTTACTGCCGGTAACAGCATCGGCCGAACAGTTTCTCATGTTTCACACGTTGTTTAGCTTCTCATTTAGCTGAGTGTTACACAGTACAGTCACGGAGAGACAATTTGGTTTCGTTGATGAATTCCTAATTGCATCCAGGAAAGAAATCAAGAAACATGTTTTTTAATTGGTGGACCAATCAAACAAATCAAATCAAGCCCAGGATAAACCCAAATGGCAAAAGACAGCCGGTGTCCCGCTGACCCGCTGCGATGATGCGACCGAAGATGAAGACGATGTACGGTCATCCACATGGCTAACGTGGTAATGTGGCTAATGTGCTGATAGACTGATAGACGCAGCAACAGTTAAATTCGGGGGATTGGATTTCTTCTTTAGTGAACTCGTCATGTACATCAATTCATGGGATGGCGCCGCGCCACCATTAAATCCCTTTCATCTGACATGAAATGAATCATATTTCCCTGATTGGGGATGGTGCCTTACTGTAGCCAATTTAGCCCCTTGAATTACAATTACCGTCAACGATGTGCTAACATTGCATTATTGCTGTGCATTACCGAGCCTCTTGGCGGGCGATGGTAATGAATTGAAAGACATCTATGACGTTATGAGATTACATGGACATATAGCCTCAGTGATGGCCTGTGGCACATTTCTAATTAGTAGCATCATTCCGGCCGACACAACCTCTCAAATGCATTTCATTTCACATCCCTTTCCCTCTCAAAGCATGTCTTCAGTGTTGTGACTGTACTGTACATCTTCCAGATAATAAATAGAAGCCGTGACAGACATCATGTTTACTACAGTTGTGCTGTTCATCCTGCTGCGTCATATCTCTCGTCAAATATCTTCTCAATTTCAAAATGACATGTTTGAGGTATGTCTTATATATGCGCTCTTATTCACTGTGGCATTCTGGGGGATCGCTTGTGTGTAATGTCGTGTTCAAGAAAACGTGTTTTCTGCAATATTATGGACCACTTAATCTCCATTCAATCACCTGCTGGTAACTTTCAGATATTCTAATATTTGTTTGAATGTTATATATGTTTATGTGCCGCATATGAGCGTGTGAAAACAGGACAAATCCTCCTCTGATGTAGTAAATGTTTATTTATGAAGACAGTGGGCCCCAGCGCACACTATTATGACAGGCTCACTAGTGACTGTTTATAGAAAAGGCAAAAAAGGATCTAATTTAGGGAGCTTAGCTGCCGTTTTCTCTAACTGCTGCTTTAATGTTTGAAAGGCGAGACGCTTGCAGCTTTGCTCGGCTTGCAGGAGCCACCGTGTATCGCATCGTCTCGTCTCATTATCAAATAGAGACCCTGGACAACATCAACATGCATATTACCCAGAAATCATCAATGCAGATGTATATAACGGAAGAAAAACTTTAGAAATTTACATTTCTTTTAATCTAATTGAATAATGTGTGTATCATGTATGTATAGTTTAAGTAGAATAAGCATATACTTTAATGAACACTATGATGGAGATGGGATTGTTTTTTTGAGAGCAAAAAATTAAAATTAAACTGTTAGCACTTCTATTTTTGAAAGCATTCTTAGTTTACAGCATTTTTTCACACCTGCCTACAACTTTTGCACAGTACTGTACATATTGTATACAGTAAACAATATACATATAAAAAAGACATTAAAGACAACAGTAGTCCGAGTAGTGCAAGTAGTGCAGATGGAGGAGTCTGATTAATTGTTCATCAGAGTGACGGCCAGTGGAAAGAAGCTGTTCCTGTGTCTGGTAGTTTTTGCATACAGTGCTCTGCAGCGCCCCCTAGAGGGGAGGAGGTGGAACAGCTGGTGTCCAGGGTGTGAGGGGTCTGCAGTTCTCTTTGCAGACATGACTATCCACCGCAGTCTGTTTGATGGCCGATCCAAACCACAGAAATGGAGGAACAGAGGACAGACTGGATGAGGTAACCATGAGGAGATTCTTGCTTGTCTCATGTCAAATTATTTGGGTTATTGTTGAATTTTTTTCTTGGGTTTAACTCAATTTATTGCCAAAAGGAGCATTTATTGAGCATTTATTTTTCTATGTCATTTTTAAGTGTGACTCTCACTCAGGTTCCACTACCATTTAATTTGTTTACATAAACTGGAATCAGTATATATTTGTATATAGTTCACTTTTAAGAGAAGACAAAGAAGAAGAAGGAAACCCCAGAATGACTTATTTTACAATTCGATGGTATGAAGATAGTTTGGCGAGCTGAATCTGCAGTAACAGCTGTAACAAAGTCCGACGTCGGTGTGGATTGGACGGATGGGTGCTTCCACAGCACTTACGCACCACTGACGTGTCACTTCGGGAATCATTATTTTTATTCTAGTGAAAACTGCATAAAGAGTAGAGAGCAGCCCGGTCTTCTCTCTATCTGGCATTTCCACTTTCCCCTCTTGTCATTTTTGTTTTCCTTTCTTTGCTGGGTGCATTTTAAGTGTATTGCATTACAGTAAACAGTGAATATCGCGGTGCTTGGACTCTGTCTCGTCTTCCACTGCAATTATGACCCTCATGCTCATCTCATTATCTAAGAAGTTGTCATTATTGAGACGTTTCCTCACTTCGCCTGGCGTGAAATAAAAGCATTATTTGTCCCAATTCTCATTAGGAGCAGTCTCTCCATCACGCGGTAATGAACGACGGGAGAGCAAACACACAATTAGACCGACGGCCTGCCGGGAAAGCCACGACATTCAGTTAGTTCAGCGTCTTTATTTAGACGTCACGAGAAACCTTTTACGCATTCACACATGTTTATTCATGCAATCACCAAGCCGAATATGTGTGTGTGTGAGTGTGTGTCTGTGTGTGTCTTCAGACGCCCTCCCCATATGTGGCTGAGCAAACAAAGCTCATTTAAACAATTGTGACTCAAAGGGTGTTGCGATCAATAGAAGGGCAGATGACCAAAGGCCAAGGAGTCGTCTTCCGACTCTAATCGCAGTCTTAACCTTCAGCATGTCTGCAGGCCTGACAGGCCCACCTGGATGCCTGACAGCCCGCTATCTCCATCTTGTATGCTTCTCTTTTGGGGCTTTTAGGGCGTCCACACAAACATACACCTGCAGAGATGTTGGAAACGATTCAGGAGGCTGTACAGCGTTGTACAGGGGAGAAACTCTGCGAAGAAATGTACGGCTAACGGGAATTTGCGTGTCGGTTTTTGCTTCATTTGTACTGACTCGTGAATTAGTTTTTGTGCTTTTAGGTTTGTGTTTGTAGCCAGCGTGGAATATTTCATGGAGAAAACCTTTCACGTTATCTTTGGTTCAGATTTATAAATGTTTTTTTGTTTTTTTTCATTCAGCCTATAAAAAGACCGGGCGAGAAGGAGCAGCTGCAGATGTTGCCTCCTCGCCGCCGTACGAGAGGCAAAATCCATCAGCGCTCATCCCAATAGTTTTCTGGACTGTCGAGACCAAATCCGGACAGAGAAACTCACTCGTCCCGCGTTTGTGGTCACACTGATTCATATCTTCGAGGGACATGCGATGACAAAGTTTCTCTTCAGGATTTCCCCTGCTTCCTCCTTTTTCCTTCACTTTCCCTCTTGAGAGGAAGGAAATTGCATTTCTCCTATCCGTGTTTCCTTCTGCCTTTCGTGTCACTGCTGCTCCACAATCTCAATTTGTCTTTCGCTGTTGTTGTTTTGTCCGTTTCCCTTACTACTCTTCTACCTCTCAGAAAAGACCAGTGCAATTGGGTTTCTCCGGCTCCATATTGTCCTCCTACTCAGAGAAGTCAGTGGTCTGTTTTTAATGAGCTCTGCATCTGTGGCTCTCCGCCTGAGGCTGTCCACTACTGACCTGTTGGCATTTACTTCTCTCAGCCTTCTCCTGTCTCTCTCTCTCTCTCTCTCTCCTCCTCCTCCTCTGCGCTCCATTTTTCTCTCTTCCTGCAAAGCTCTTTAGTCTCTCGGATTAAAAATGCTTTGGTGTTCAGTCCACCAAAGCATCGCCTGCTCGACACAAGTCTAACTGGAAGCGATTGCTTACCAATCATCCCCGGTAGCAAACAGCACCTTCTCTACCCACGGACAAACCTTTTACCTCAGACACGTCAACACGTTTCTCCTCAGCTGAACTGACTGTGTTCAGAGACAACTCCCATCTCGCCAATGAAACATCCACATGTCCATTGCCTCAACGTCTGGATAACAGCAAACAACTCAACCCGAACCCAACCGAGCATTTGCAGCACAATGAGATCGGCGAGGGATGTGGCGGCTGGAACAGCTGGCCTAACAGCCAGACATTTGATCTTTGAGACTCCATCAAACTGGGAGGCAGTGGGCAGTTGATGAGTACAATGACCTTTAGCAGCATATCTATCACAGCGGCCTTCAATCAGGGCCGACTGGGAGACAGGGCTCAGTCAACGGCCAGACTGGAGGGGGTGAACCGCTGCATGGCTGGATTCTACAACTGCTCATTTCATTGATCTTCTCTGCAGCGCTCTGCACATGTACACACACACACACACACACACACACACCTTCAGCGAGCCGCACAGTGATGTGAGCGCACCAACCTCGTTTGCTTTCCTTCTTTTTTCTTTTTCCTGCTTTGTTTTCTCCCCGTCGCACCAACGCACGCAGCTACCCTTTAAGTACACTAGAAAGTCTGACCTTTGCGTTCCGCTTAGCCTCCCGTTCAGCTCCCAACGCTTGTCTCCGCCAGGCGCTAAAGAGAATAAGTTTATTGTTGTGCCAAGGACATATGAAAGAGCTGTGAAATCTGACAAACGCAGAAGCCTCTCATCTCGTGTTTTACATAAGATACACCACTGGTGTGTATTGCACTAAGTGAACCTTGATGAATACACAAGCTATGCACCATGGCGCCGTAGATGCAGTTCATTTACAATAACCCCATAGAAGTTGATGTGTGTGGCAGATCTTTGATTCGGTACAAAGAGGAAAAGTCACAGCGGCGCGTAGCGTTAAACCGGTGTGTTTTTATTGGCGTCACATTCTGACAGAGTGGCAGCACCATATGCCGGAGCTGGTGTTCAGCCTCCATCTGAGCCTGTTTGTCGCTCCCTCTGTATCTCTGTGCAACACAAGCCGCCCACAGAATCAACCTCCATCTCTGCTCCTCCTCCTTTCATATGCGGGCTCTCTTTTATCCCGTGTCACACCAGCTCCTACTCCCTGGCTGCTTCGCATGCTTTGAAAGCAGCAACACACACACACACACATAGAGATAAACACACAAGCCCAGTGCACTCATGCACACACTGATTGGTGCACAGATACACAGAGACAGGCCATGGAGATGGTGTGCACAATTATGAGGGAGTCGGGGTGCTTGTGTTACAGCCGTCGAGTTAAGGCTACATTATTGGTGATTTGTTAAATATACAGACCGTGATGTTTTTCACGTGCATAAATGCAAGACTTAAACGACAGAATATTGTTTTCTGATCTGACTCCCCAGTCAGCAGGGCTACGTTGTGTGTCAATCACTGTTGATGATGATGCGACAAAAGCCATGGTCATTTTAAGATTTGGAGCTATTTTGCTTCCAAAACATCCAAAATACACATTTAGGTGTTTATTTCTAGATGTTTCCTAATTTCAACAAAAGCAACATGAGATAATATCTAATTTGCATATTTGAACATTGAATTCATGAAAATACAAAATAATTATTGCTCTAATGTAAGTAATTAACTGGGGAGGTTTCATGGTGATGTGTTATTAGTTCATATTCACAGAAATAGCTGCATCCTTGAATGTCCTGAGAGAGGAAACGAGCTCTTTCTTTGGACCTGTTTTATCGCGCTTAAGAGGCTGATTACATCAAATTGGGGGCATTTCTTTCTCATCACACTGATGATTTTAGTTGTTTGTTTAAATGGCACAGCGGGGATGGACAAGCTGTGAGCACAAAAGACTTCATCTTAACATTTTAGGTTGGAGCGTTGTTATTGTCAGCTATTATTTATGTAACTGATGGTGTCTCTGTGCTCTGTGTTCTGTCTGAGGAGACCTATTCACATGTAGTGTCTTGCTTAATGTATAGATGTTTACCATTTTCTCAAAATGGGTTATTCATACTCAGGGCCAGAAATCCCCACTTCAGTATCACTTATATACACCTCCATTTCCAGTTTGATTCCTACCAATATTCATAAGGGTTTTTCAAGTTCAAAAATGTTGAACTTGCTTTAGATTTTTGTTCTGGATATGTATGCAAACCAGCACATATTTGATAAGATAATGCCTTATTTGCATATGTAAAAAAGACAATTTCAGAAAACTTGTAATAGAAAAAAAAGATGTAAGAATGTAAGTAAACAACATGGTGCTATCTATTATTTACAACTCTTTACCCTATAAGTATTTACCCCATTCACCGCACAATAATAAACAGGTTATGGACCGATCAGGTTAACTGTCTGTTGGAAACACGATACGAAAAGCTGCCTCTAATATTTCTCATATTTCTCATAGATCCACCCTGACCTCCTCCCTATGTGGACTTTGGCGCTCTGTAATAACACCACCTGACTTCCTCCTCTCTTATAGTTACTAAGAACATGTTGGGGTTTCATCACGGTTATGGAAACAAATGGGCACTGCCTGAAACAACTGATGCGGTCATTCTCCTTGAGGGCCGTTCTCACAAGGCCATTGAGATTTATATAATCTATAATAATACAATTGAATAATATTTCATAATAACTAAAAGTATTAAATAAAACCATTATGCCGGTTCAAGCTATTGAGATGTATTTTCTTCCCTTATTACACATCATCATTAGTTAGAATAAACCTGAAAATGTAGATTTCATGTTTTCATATTGCCAAGCACACATGTCCTTTGCTGTTGTTACACAAATACTTAAATAAATCTGCATTGAATTGACAGTAATAAACACTGATCAATGCTAAAGTAAAAGTTTATGTGTGTCACTGAGTGAGTCAAGTATAAAGTATGTTTTAATTTGTGTAACTGGCCATAACTGAGAGACAATTATGATTTCACATTTGCTAATCCTTCCTGAGTGTGACCACGGCCTCCAGAGATGATACTCAACGGGCCTCTGCTTTTTCTTTCTCTTCTGTTATGACTCACATTATTACTGAGACTTTTCTCCGTGAAGCCGGTAACCAAGACGTTTTCCTCTTCTCCGGCCGTGAGACGTTTCTTATTTAAATCACAGCGTTTTCTCACCATTGTATTCTTCAATTGAGTTGTGAAGTTGCCGTCAAGGTAATGAATTTCCACTCACCGTGTTTGGAGAGATAATTCTGTGCTGTGGTTTGCATAACCTACAAGCCTGGCAGGGCTCTGAGCCATTTTTTACGCATAGAATGCAGCTGCCCAAATAGGAGGTTTGGGGCTTTAGAGGAGCTTATACACGCAAAAGGGATTGAGCCTTCCTCCGGCTCACAGGAAAACCCCTGAGGTTGTATTATTGTCCGTGGACATACACAAAATAAATGAGTTATGTTTTCCCAGGTGCAAAAATGTTTAGAATTAAAATAAACAAAACAAAAATACCAATTATAGCATTTTCTGTCCATGTCTGGAAGCAAAAACTTAACATACAATTATGGGGGGATATTTTTTTTTAACATTTATGTGTGTTTCTCTGTGACCTCTTTCCTCTTCCCTCTCTCTTCCCCCCTCCCCCTTTCACTCCGATGCTATCTCCCCAGGAGGTTTCGTTACCAAGGGCATACGCTGGATCAGCATTTACTTTTTTTCTTATTTTTTCAAAATATGAAATAGCCCACTCTCTGGCATGTCGAGGCCGTCGGTGGTGGCTCTCAGCATTAAGTCGATAAGGACATGCAACGTGAAGCACTTCGGGACTAATGGTGTAGTACACCGGCCAGACCAGATGGGAGACCATTTCTGCTATTTAATTGGCCTTCACTGAACACAAAATCTGTCTTTTCAGAATCCCACAGCGTTTCTAGACACCTGTCACTGATCCAGTGGGTGGCCTGGATAAGCTCTTATCCAACTGGAAGCCTTTGTTCAAGATATGCCTCGTCCACCACTTCTAATGTATTCTGGTCTGAAGAAAGTGGTTAAGGCCAATTAGTTCTCCACATAGTTGACTGTCACTTATAAGGGCGGGTGTTTGCCCCCACAGGCCGCCCTGCCCATAATGCATGCATGATGAATTATGTTCCCCGTTTCCCTCCTGAGAAAGCATAAAAGAAGGCATAAATGCGTAATGCTCATCAGATAGGTTACACTGCGCTCAGCAACCCAAGAAAGACTTCATGAGAGATATCCCTTCATCACCGACTTCCCTCTGCTCTCTTTCTGTGTGCCAGTTGTAATAAAAACGCAAGCGGACCTGTTTGTGATGTCACACATCAAAGACAGAGTAAAGTAAAGCAGCACAGAGGCTCATTTCCACGCCTTTCGAAAGCAATCTGTAGAATTTGTCTCCAGCTAATGTAAAAGCTGTCATTACAGGTGGAAACGAGGCAGTGTTTCCATCCGGCGTGGCCAGGTCCGCTCAGAAGCAGATCTTTGAGTTCATTGGCTGCATAATAAGGTTAATGCACCAAAGAGTAGACGCTCAACTGGGAAATCTCAGAAATGAATAAGAAATTCTTTGTAACTCTGAAATATATTACAGTTTGAAGAAAGTGCCAGGCTTCCAGAGGAGGAACGCCTCATTGTTGAACCAGCAAACTAAATCAATGAGTCACAATCAAGCTTGACTCAAAGCAATATTTCGAATGTCATCTTCCCAAAAATAATGACTGGATGAATCACATGCCTTTGTCATGGATGATAGTATGAAATCAGCGTGTTATGACCGCAGGAGGCTGGAGCTATCTGCTGTCACTGTGTGTGAACCTTGATTATTATTATAGGACATAAAATATAATAATGTATTCTTTTATTATTTTGTATATTAAATATCAATACCAAAACACCTGGGCAAAACATGTATTTATATGTATGAGTATGATTTGTTGACACCAAATTATCATTTTTATTATTTAATAACAAGAGTGCAAGATAATGTCTTCAAATTGCAACAGTCCAAAAAACTAACAAATATATTAAATTATTAAAAGAGCAGCACATCTGTGTTGTGTTATTGGAGAAACTGGAGCCAAAGAACATTAAGTTAAGTAATTTTAATAAATGTTTCCATCAATCAATTAAATTGTTTCAGTTTGAGCCAAACTAACTAATTAATTGAAATCAGCATATGTATGGTTTGTCAAGTCTTTGTGGATTTCAGTGATTTTATTATCTTTTATGTCTTCAGATGTTCTCTGCATACCAAGGAAAACGAGGTGAAGCTGAGTCTCTGAGATAAATCAAATCAACAAAGAGCTTCCTAAAAAACAAAACATTTGTGCCTTGATTGTTCAATTTACCTTAAAGATGGCCTGAATTGTTCAGTGGGGATACTTTTAGCCAGTAAACGTCATCTCCATTCGGTACCTTCCATTGTTTGAACTTAATTGCATCTGTTAGAGAAGGATGAAGCCGACTACCACGAATAGCTCTGCTTCTCTGGTCACGCTGCTACATTGGGAACACGAGGATGTTTTTCCCCTCACTTGTTGAATATCACGTTGCCGGCAATGTGAACATATTTTAAGATTTTAAGTTTATCTTATTCTGAGGTGAACCACGACTTCTTTTTTTTTTTTAAAGTACACATTCTGATTTCTATCGAGCAGCGGCGCTGCACAGATGTTTGGATTTGTTGGGATGTGCTCACCGGAAAGTTGATGTTCAATCATGCTCCGAATGTCAGGTTTTGGAGGTTGATTTATGTCGGTAGCGTCTGCGTTTGTGTGTGAATTTACAAGCTAGGGGAAGTGCACAAAATATAGATGTGTATCAGTACCTGTGGTTAGCGAGGTGGGACTGATCAATGGGTTAGCTGAACGGCTTGCAGGCAGGGAGCGGCCTAAATGGAGACATATTGGGCAGGTGTAGTTCTGCTGTGCTACTCCGCCGGACAGCTAATGAGGAAGTTTAGCCACAGGGGTGTTTCTGTTAAAAACAACCACTGCAAGAGATAGAAGAATAAAGGATCTAATCACAATCTCTGCAAGAAAAAGCAGCGGTGAATGGCCAGTTCTCAATCAGATCGGACAGCTGCGTCCCTGGGGTGTGGTTCAAAAAAGAAACGGGTGGGCGTGGAAGAGAAGATGGCCAGAAAGGGTAGGTGGAGGGAAAGAGGAAATGAAAGAGTGAGGAATGGCTGCGACGGCTGATGGTGAAAGGTATGGCAGTGAGGAGACGAAGGAGTTGGAAGAAGGAGAGCAAAAAGGCAGATGAAATGGTTTAATGAGAAACAAATGAAGAGGGATGGATATAACAGAGCCGTAATGAACGAGTGAGAAATTTCCCTCAGGAAAATGTCTTCAAAAAATGTCTTCAAGGAAGAGCTGCACTCTGGTATTGTTGACGGCCGGGTGGGAAAATATACTTCCAGCTCAATCCTGATTTGCTGTCAAGTTCAATATATCAAGGCCTCGTAAAATTACGGTGTCAGTGTTGTGAGAAACGGTCATGTACTTTACCATCGTGTCTGAAGTGTTTTACTTCATCTCGCCCTCTGCCCAGTGGCGAGGAAACCGGTTTTATTTATAAAAAGCAGAATTGCTTCGACTCGACTCCTTTGAGACCGAAACCAAAGCAGTGGGCTAATTTTTGGAAAACGTTGCTGTGATACTAGAATTTGGCACAGGAGCAAGTGAAGAAGAAGGAAAAAAAACACAGAACAAATGGAGACGGTCTATCTAATATTTTGCCTGATATTTTGTGTGTTGCATTAGTAACACCGGCCTCTGGCAGAGGAACAAGAGGAAAAAATGTGGCAGATAAAGCCGGGGAAGAATCGAATTAGGTGAGTGTCTGGGACAAAAACACGTCTTAAATGTGGCCTCCAGATTAAAATCAAGGTCGAGAATGTACACAGCTGCTCCAAATTGATTTCTGTGTATGCTGCGGAAAGATGTGTATCATTAAGACTTCATTGTCCTCATTGTTAAGTAAAAACCTTCACAGTATTCTTTCTTTACTCCTCACCGCTATTCTCTCTTGGCCTCTCCGTCATGTGGTCTCACTTATTGATATAACTCTCGGCGAGAGTTGGCGGTTAATCCCAAGATGTAAGAAAGATATTATGTAACTGTCACTTTCCTCTTCTTTTTTTAAAACCAGAGGAGTAGAGAGGATGTCATTTTTAAGACACTTCCGCATTGGCTTCACCTTTCAGAACCAGAAGTGGCCGCCTGCCTGCTTGCGATGCTGCTGGAAAATCTTCGCTGCATCCCCAAAATATGTTTGTCAGCCACTTGTCACATCGGCTGCCTGCCTCAAATGAGTCCTTCGAGCCATGAGCAGACTTTCCCTGTCTCCCCGTCGACAGTTTTGGACCATGGCATCTCTTCCCGGAGGGTTGAACCTCCGCTCAGACACCAGAGATCCCGGTGTCACTTCACTAAGCTACATATTTGCTGCTTGCAGAAACAAACATACCATGAGAGCTCGGATGCTGCTGGTTTTCATTGCTCTCCCACAGCTCTGCTGGTGGTTGATGTCTTGGTTTCAAACTGCTGCTTTCCAATGTATTGTGTTCTGCACCTATGCATGGTGTCTGATTATCTCAGCAGCTGTTGCCGCCCCTCCTGAGAATTGATTCGATGAAATAAACCGCTAAATTAAAATCGTTAGGAAAACTTACAGCACGCATTAAATGTGTGCAACCAAGTTCTTCATAGAAGAAATATTCTCCAAATATGATGTTGCCTGCTCTTTGAACGCCATCAAATGAAGAGCACAGCCACACTGATCAGCTACTTCAGTGATTTTCAACCAGTGTGCCGTGAGAGATCGCCAGGTGTGCCGTGGGAAAATGTCCAATTTCACTTAATTGGTCCAAAGAAATATTATTTAGTTGCCGCAAATCATTTTTCCATTGTTGAGCGGCAGAGCCTGCAATAAAATAGCTGTCCTAGTAATTAAATACTCTTCCATGCCAGTAGAATTACTTACCATATATGCTGCATTATGCTACAATGTGACATTTTGTAACTTTTTTGGCCGCGGGATTTTTTTATTGTAGAAAATGTGCCGCGACTCAAAAAAGGTTGAAAAACACTGAACTATTTGATAAGCAAGTCCCTTCTGAATCTTTTTTTTTATATATACAGTACTGTGCAAAGGTTTTAGGCAGGTGTGAAAAAATGCTGTAAACTAAGAATG
Organism: Cottus gobio; assembly: GCA_023566465.1. Taxonomy (NCBI): domain Eukaryota; kingdom Metazoa; phylum Chordata; class Actinopteri; order Perciformes; family Cottidae; genus Cottus; species Cottus gobio. Next base: position 21,098,015 of record CM042222.1, read on the forward strand.
CTTTCAAAAATAGAAGTGCTAACAGTTTATTTTCATCAATTAACAAGATTTTTCTTTTGTTCGCTCACTTTGCATTTTGTTAATTGATGAAAATAAACTGTTAGCACTTCTATTTTTGAAAGCATTCTTAGTTTACAGCATTTTTTCACACCTGCCTAAAATGTTTTGCACAGTACTGTATACAGTATGTTAGCATTTTCTGATGTATTAAAGACAACAATAATTAGCTAATCAAGCAAACCAAGACAACTCGATATTTAAAACTCTCATTTGTTTCTATTTCCGCCCATTCAGCTATATTGTCCACGCGGACAGGACACCAGGGAGGTGGCAGTGCAGTGTAGAGTAGTGCCCCGGTATGTATCCTTGGGTCCTTGTTCTCTCATGTGGATCAAGACAAAGTCACACTGGTCATTAACTCCATTGATCTTCTTTTAAAAAGCCAGGTAATCATGATTGATTTGCTGCCGGTCAGCTGATTTGCTCCACCGGCCTCCGGTGAGCTGTCCCGCTGCTCGTCCCTGTTTGATGATGACGTTCAAGGTTAGTCGCGGGACCTTTAACTGCTATTGAATCTGCATGGGCGCGTCCCGCGGTGACATTATTATTAGGCCGTGAAAAAGATGAGCATATAGGCTGTCTAAGGGAAAAGAAATCAAGCCAGGCTTTGATATCAAAAGAAGTCCTCTGCTGAGACGTGTCAGTAATTGTAAGTGAGTGGTGATATAACACCAGTAGACACCCTGCAGTCTGCAGGTTTCCCCTCATTCCCTCACTGCTCCGGCTCCTCCATCCCTTCCTCCATCCCTTCCTTCATCCCTCATGCGCTCCCTTCAACCTCCCCCCTCATAGCGGTGCCCGATTCATTTTCCCCGGCACCGGCCTCAGTTCCCTGTGATTTATATGTTTATGGTCATTACTGACGTCGAGTAATACATTTCCGTTTTTCCACCCTCTTCTCCGTCTTCCCCCACCCCCCCCCCCCCACCCCCGCCATCCCTCTTTTGGCAGAGCCCCCGGAGTCTGCGAGGAATATCAATTACTTAGTCCCTGTTTAATCACAGGCTTTCACTTCCTCTCACGCAGGCAGAATGTAGTTTTGCTGGTGAGGTGTCTGTTGTTTTCTTTCATCCCTGTCAAAATCACTATTAACAAGCAAGCACCAAAGGCCCTCGCACACCTTTTCATCTAAGAATAGGGGTGCGATTTGCTCTCATTAGCGATAAATTACCTTATACAGCTGGTAAGTATTTCTAACTGGCTGTTGTAGAACATGGCTTACAATATGTACTGACACGGTTGCAATGCAAGCTCACGGCTCGATGTTATCTTTATAAACACGGCTCTAGTCTTTCATGCTTAATTCTGAATTGATGCTTGTGTTTGCATCTTTTTTCTTCTTTTTTTTCTTTCATTGTGAGATGACAGGTTTGATCTATTTCAGGATGTGACCCATATCTGATACCATGCAAACTGACAGCAAAGTACAAAAAAAAAAAGAAAAAGAAATGAGAGCAGAGAGCTGCTGTAACAAGAAAAACATCACAATCTGTTTTCTTACACGTTGTGCTGCTTCCCGCTTGTTTCAAACACATCTCAGTTACAGTGCATGTTACATTACATTACATGTCATTTAGCTGACTCTTTTATCCAAAGCGACTTACAATAAGTGCATTCTACGGTTACAAACAAGAATCAGAACAACAAGAATCAAGAAGGTACAATTTCGTCAAAGGTTCGACTACAAAGTGCTATCAGTAAGAGCCATTTCAGTGCTACTATAGTGCTACATCCTTTATTCAAGGTTCACTCCACTTTTGATTTGAGGCGTCTCAACCGGAGTCAAGTGTGCCGTTTTCCTGCTCTTTCCACATCTTCTGCGTCTGGTTGTTTTCGGCTGACTCAGCGCGGCTGCCAAATTGGTGAAAGATGCAGAAGTTGCATACTGTTATGCGACCCTGATAGATAAAGAAAGGTCGAAAGAAATAAAGAAAGGAAGGCTCACGAGCTGCGGGTCAAGTGCAGTACTTTGGTGGATTTTATGCGTTAGCTTAGATGATGTCTTATTTACTTTTTTTTTGCCGCACAGATTCTCCCAGCTGGTGAAGGGATTCAGTCATGAGCAGGATGCTATGTGCCCCCCCTCATCTCCCCTCCGCCCACCGCCTCCCCAGTTCAAACAGTGGCAGTTGGCGTTCGGCGGGGGAGGCGAGCAGTATCAACAAATGGACAGACGCGCGGTTCCAGCATACTGACTCGCTGATTCAAAGAGAAGAGGTTTGGGGAGGTAGGGGGCTCCAGCAAAGTCAACCTCCTCATTACTGGCTCCTTGTCAACTACATCAAAGCAGCTTCCCAGAGTCGTTGACTTGAAAGTTCCTGGTTATCACCAGTTGTACGCCGCCTGATGGAAAACATGCTTGGGTTCTCATATGGGCGACTTTTATATTTCAGCCTCTCTTCTCTCTCTATAATATCCATCTTTCAGAACACTGAGCCCTAATGAACCGAGACTCCCTATACTGTACGGCCTTTTTCCTCCTCTTTGAATTGGATTCATCGAGCCAGGTAGCCGCCAGCAACATTCATCAAAGAGGACTGAGGCGGTCTCCCTTAAAGGCAGGGTTTCTCCCCCTGAAGCAAAAGTGTCTCAAAGTAACCTGGAAAGGAAGAGGCGTGATTGGTTCATTTCATTACACAAGTAGCTTGTAAATACTAAAGAATAGTTTGCATACTTTGGTGGGGTAAATACAAATCTACGTAAGCCCCGTATCAGTGACATCGGTTAAATAAAGTGTAGGCATACGACCAATGTTCGGTTCTCAGATACATAATTCAGCTGGGGGAGAAACATACCGCGTAAGAGGCTTACTCCAGATGAGGAGCAAGAACCAGCAAGAAAAATAACGAAGATGCGAGCAGCTCCGTCCTTATCAGTCCGATAACAGAAGACGCTTTTCTTCCCTGAGCTCTGTTTTCACTGAGGAATTTCTCTGCCTCTGATGCAAATATCATCTGGCTTGTAAATTGGGCTTGGTGGTATAATACCAAACTACTTGAAGCTGTCACTGCACCTCCTCAGGACACAGTTTAATGACTGCCTCTTGTTGATGTAGACGCCGTGTGGGTTTACTCGGCTGCTGCTTTTTTCTAATACTCAGATTTGATTGTGGGCCCTCCCTCCCATGTAAATCCCTCCATATCATTATTTTCATCTGGGTATCTGCCTCCAGTCGCTGCAAGTTAGTGAATCCACAAATGTGAAATGGAGAGTTGAATCTTTGGATTTGAATTGTGGCCGCATACTTGATGAGAGAATGCGGCCCGGAAAAAGAAATCTCTTCATACAAATGAATACTGATAACTTTTCTCCCCGGAAATAGAGATATGGTAATAGAGCAAAACTGACGGAGAAGAGTGGCAGAACTGTGTAAGAAACGAAAAACGAAATAGAAGTGACCTTCCGTCTCTCCGTGCCAGCTATCTTAGCAGGCTGAATTAACTTTCCCCATCATTCTCACCTCTCTTGAAGTGGACGCCATACATACCACAGCGCAAACCCGCGCTCTCATGTTTATTAATTTCCTCCAGCGAGCGATGCGCTAAATCATTGACCCTCTTTTTAGTGCCTCGTGCTCCCACCGAGCATGGGAACGAGGAGGGCGTATTGATTTTGCCCCCTTCTCATCAGCAGCCGGGCCCTTATTTGGGATGAGGAAATGGTAAATCTCACAGAGTGAGACCCTGTCGGGGGCCTGTCCAGATCCTAATCTTTGCTGCTTGATGGCTCTCTAATCTTTTTTTTTCCATCTACGACTCATTAGGAGGTAAATGCAAAGCGTTAAACGTGCATTTATTCTCCTCTTCTCTAAGAACTTCATAAAAGGAAGTTTTTTTTTTTTTTTTTTTAAAATCACAGTTTGGATATGACAAGGCAGCAAAAACTAGTTTGTGATTATGGCTTCGTTTTAATTTCGGAGAGTGACAGCAGGTGCACACAATGGCAACATGACTCATTTTCCTGTTACCAACAGACACCAACTGTGAGAACATGAACAGACCACTTGAATTTCTCTTTTCATTGTAATGTACAAGTCAAAAGCGGCGCTTTTTTTTTCTTCTTTTGTTCGTCATTTCTGTTTTCAAGTTCACACTTTAGACTTTGAATGTAGAAAAATCACTCCGCTGTGTTTCAGCAAGCACATTTCTTTTTTTTTTTACGATGTGAGCTCGGCCCCTTTGTTGCATTTAAAGGAACAAACCGTCACATGGGGACAGACTTATTATGAACCTATTTCACACAGGTTTTGCTGACGAGTGTGACTTAAAACTCCCACCCACCTGCTCCGCTGTGGGACGTAAATTGTTGCCTTGCCTTAATCATGGCAAATGCTGTAATGCATGTAAAATGTAACAGACCCAAGGCTTTTTATTTGGGTCGCCAAATACAGTCGATAAATAAATTAAACAATTGTATCTGCAGTACACCTTTGAGCCACAGGAGGGAGCCTGAATGTTCATTTTGTTGCGGTTATCGTAACCCAGTGGGCCCCCGACCTTTTTTTGCGCCACGGACCGGTTTCGTCTAAGACAATATTTTCACGGACCGGCCTTCACGGTGTGAGCAATAAATATGACGTAATAAAATGATAAGACTTGTATAAAGACAATTATAAGGTGCATAAAAATACAACATACAATTACGCCGAATTCGTGGGAGCCATGAGCTTGTTTCTTTGCTACGAGCCGGTCCCATCTCGTGGTGATGGGAGACCCGACCATGTGTTCTTTATTTCCAGTCTAATCCGTAACTTAAACATTATGTCCAGTATACTCTATAACTCAAACCTAAACATCTACTCCGTAATTTAAACCCGCTTCACAAAGACAGGATGTTGGAAATGGATGCAGGTTTTCAGAGCTTTTTGCCGATCTCAGGATATTCTGCCTTGATTTTAATCCAGAACACCGGCGGAGTAGAAATGTATTTTTAAGTTTCATTTTTGGGGTAACGTATCACGTAACAGACACACAGACTGATGTATCCAGTAATTTTTCAAAATAAAACATCTTTCCAATTATTTTTTTCATTCTTTCTGTGCGGCCCGGGGTGGTTGGGACCGCTGTTGTAGCCTACTTATAACCTTGAATCATCAAATAGGCCTTTTTTTAATTAGTCCACGATATGCGTCACAAAATGTATCCCCGGAAAAAAGAAGTTTCGAGGACTGAAAGCATGCATTTATAATCCGTAAGGGCAGTCTTCTCAGTAAAATTGTCAAGATCCACAACTGTGCTGATGCGTCCCCAATTATCTAAACTATCCACGTCTCTGACACATGTTTTGTTTTACTCCAAGATACAAGCTAATCCCATAAGCAAATGAACAAAATCAAATCTTGTTTTAAAAAGTGATGAGGACGTCAGGCTCCCGTGAGTGTTGGCTCTCTTAGTCCTGCAAATAAATCGAGGTACTCTCAATAATCTCGTTATAAACTCCCCCTCGAAGCGCTTGTCATATTATCTGACATGACAAATAGATCTGAGCGCAAGGCATCTGGCTCCCACCCGCCCTAGTCTTTTATTATTTATTTTTTACCACCCCTTCTACACTCCTCACTTTCCCCCTCTCTCTGCCTCTACCGCTCTCCCTTCCCCCCTCCTCCCCCGAGGGTTCGTTGGAGGTAGCCTCGCCGAATACTGACGCGGGAGTCCAGAAGCTCCAGGTGCTGTCGCCGGCCTCGGCTGGCTATCCGTCACCTGTCGAACCTGTCTGACACAGGAGTTTGTTTGCCACCTGAAAAGAGTTCCGCGCATTTGGTGGCATTGATGGACGAGTTGTCAACATCGCTGTATGCGTTTGAGCATCTGTGTGAGTGCCAAAAAATAAAACTGATTGGCACTGACAAAATACACATACTGGGTGAAACTGCTAGCTGTTATGTTCCAAGCCGCTAGAGCAACCAATCCTGTTAAGGCCTCCAACACTACCGTCCTTTAAAATGAATCTGAAAATAAAACTTTTTAGTTGGAATAGTCTTTATTATTCATTTTTGTTTTAAAATAAATGTAAAAAAATCAATCAATAAATATATATAATTTCATTCTTACTTATTACTTACAAATTTTTCACTTTTTCATTTAATTTATATTCCTACATCTTAATGGTATTATATTATATGATAAATACCATGCATGTGTCCGTTTTAATTGTGTTAACTTATGTCTAATGTTAGGATGGGCGATTTGGGGGAAAAAAAAGCAAATTTGTTTTCTTTTGTCAAGCTTGAAGAAGATGCATGTCCACCTACTGCATGATTTAGAAAAATGGCCCCAAAAAAAGTGGGCGAAGGGCTGAGAGATGAAACCACGGCCTCTTCCGTATGACGAAAGCCTTGCTCGAAAGATATGACAGCTACAGGAGCTTGGAAAATAACGACATGGCATGTGGCACTGAACTTGATTAATTTACAATCTATTGAACCACAGATGACCCGCGGTCCCTTCGCCTCACTACTCGACTGCTTTGCCGGGAGGAGAGCTGGAGCGAGCTTCGGAGATTGATTATCGAGGCAACGTAAATTCAGCCGGCGAAAAAATAAAACATAGGACTGATTCAAAACATTAGATGGCATTTTGAGCCATATTAACCATGAAATGCATTTTTTTTATAGATTTGGTAATAAATGTCAATATTAAAACCAGCAGTTATGTGTTTTAACACAGTACAGTCATATTATTTACTTTATAGCTTAAAGTACAGGTACTTTTGAATCTTTTTTTTTAAACACGCTTCAGCAGTACGACTAAAGCATGATTGAAACTTCATAATTTCAGGACTTCATGTGCAACATTTCAGCAAGATTAATAAAAGATGAATAAAAAAACCTGCACCACCTGCCAGGCTGTCATCACTGTGCATATTGAAAAAATATCTTTTGGAGATCTACTCAACTATGGATTGTAACCACTCAATGCTTCAACTAAAGATAGCACAGACATTTGGTTTCACCATGCGATCAAGCTCACCACCTGGAGGGAGTCATAGTGTTACTCTTTACAGGACTAAAAATTTAAAATATGTAAATATCCCTTCCGAATTCATTAGTAAAACATTCTTTTTTATGAAGCTTTGCAGAAATTACATTTTCAAGAAATATTCCCGCAACTTTTTGAGAGCTTCACTCGGTTCCACTTCCTTAAAGAAACAGTGTGCTCATGTTGTGCGACTAGAAAGGATGTTTTGTCGACGTCCACATTGAGTTTTGAGCAACTTATTTTCAAGCAGTGCAAAATGAAAAAGATCACCCATTGTGAATGTTATCAGCCAATTTAATGGGTTTTATCAATGGTTAACTACCGCACTAATGCTTCAGACAGGATAATCTGCAACTTTACACAACAACAACTTCAGTTCAGGCAACACAACTACTTTGCAAGGTTCAGGAAAAGATTGTGATTTGAGTTCAAGTAAGTGTAAGTATTCAAGTTGTGTAACAAAAAAGGTAAAATAAGTCAACTCTTACGATTGATTGCACGAAATCCCCTTTCGACCCAAATCTAAGAGGCTGATAACGCCCATTCAATCAGCTGGTAACTCTCAAAGCGAGTGAAATGATTCACTGAGATCAGACATTCTTGCAGAATATCTAACATCATTTTTGTAACAGCCTTCAGAAAAAAAATACAGCAAAATATATCCGGGAAAAGGTGGAATAGAGTGAATGATATGATTCTCACGTAATTCCCGTGCGTTATTTGCATGGGTTTCAGACATAATGACGAGACGCAGACAAAAACACATTCTGTCTGAGCCCGAGTAAAGACTGGACTTCCAAAACACAGCCTCAGCATATCCATGTATTATAATAGGTATGCAGGATGACTGTTAAAACCTGCAAAAAAAAATAAGCCTCATTGTCTACTTACAGGGTTTATTGAATGCATGCTTATCGAGGGAGCTTGTGGAGCGTTTATAGGAAATGATGCAGATGGAGGTCCTGAAAACAGACGTAGCAATCACTGATATTAGTGTTGGGATCCCCGAGCTGTGTGACTCCGGGCTTCCTTGTTGAATTGGCTTTATGAAAATGCCAACCGTGTGACATATTTAAACCATTCCGCTTGATAACCGTGTCCCTCTCGGCTCGTGTGTTAAAAGGCAGCCCGCTGCCCCACCGGTGCTCTTCTCCAGAACCCGGTAATGGAGATAGAGGGAGGGGGGGGGAGGCGGAGAGATGGAGAGAAATTGCGAGAGATAAAGCCAGAGTGAATCAAACAGAGATGGAACAAGTGCCGGCTGATTTGAAATAGGTGAGCTGGGGACAGTGGAGGCCTCACTGTGGAGGTAATGGGTTTGCACTGAGTGATATTCATATTCACAGGAGGGAGCCGGCGCTGCCGCGTGATGCAGCGGGACGGCGAGCCAATCAAAGAGTGGCTGTCGTTGCCCTCTGACCCGCCTCTGTTCACATTTGACATGTCAATCAGAGCCCTTTGAGAGGATCTGAACACGCTGGCGTTGCAATGGGTTGCGTTGATTTCAAAAGCAGACGTGATAGCTCCGTCGATTTCGCCTCTCTTCTTCTGCCGTGAATCCCGTCTGGCATCCGTCTCCGGCGTGTCAAACTGCACTGACCTTAACGCCATTGCTCCGTCTCACGTTCGCCTTGTTTATTTTTGTATTATTGATTTATTGCACTAAAAGCACTTGAGGCCATTAGATTCCCGTCGCTACAGAGTGTGAATTCCAAGCGTGTCATAAATATCAACACAGTTTGAGACGCTCCTCCTGTTGTCTTTGACTTCAGCTCGCATCACAATGAAATCCCTCTCCAGACCCAGTCTTCCCGCTGTCCTCCACAGTTGGCCACATTGCTGCACTGCAGCGGGAGGAGGTGGGCAGAAACGTGGAAGGGAAGGCATCGCTTCTTTCTTTGGAGGCTTTAGTTGGTAATGGCAGGCAGTGACAGAAACCAGCTGCTCCAGGGAGGCATTTCCAGCCCCCGGCTGTTATAAATGAACCAGCATTATGTTTTCTGCTGACCAGGGTCAGGCAAGGAGTTGTTGCTAATAATGAATCACTTCGTTTAACCACGTTTTCTGGGATTTTAACCTTTTTTTATTAGCCAGGACCCGGGGCGTAATGTTTTTGGGTTGTCCGTCTCAGTGAGCGTTTAAAGTTGAGAGAAACAAATTGGTATATAATGGAGTTAAACTGGCGGTTCTGGGCCGGGTTTTCCATAATCCACCTGAACCGCTCTGTTTTTGGTTTCTTATAGTTGTGGATGATACCTGTTTTTTATGTGAGCTGAGACGATACTAAAAGGTGGAGTTACAACACAAACCAACCATTTTTTGATAGCCAAGCTAACCGTCAATTTAAGAAATGGCAGCTGCCAAAGCTACGGCATCGCTAAATGCAGATGTTCCTCTTTGTGGTTGCTGATGAAAGGATCTAGAGGGCGTCGAGTTGAATATGATGTCGCGACAGTTTCGGGCAGTAAAGAACGAACTCGAGGAAAGGACCCGGTAGCAAAAGTCGAGTCAAGTTGAGCAACCCAATGGAAATGATGCGATAGCACTTGTCTTAGTCGAGCTGCAATTTTGCAACCATTTTGCTAATCAATCAAACCCTTCAAGTTATTTATTTTTCACGTCAAAAGCCTCTCGAACATGGTTTTCCACTTGTCTTTGTCCTGCACTATGGTTTACCTTGGGCTCGACGAACTTGTGAACTTTCATCTCCAACTATTTTCTGACGGGCCAGTCGTCATTTACTGCTAAACTACATTCAAATACTTTCAAAAGAGGCCTTCGTTCTGAAAGCATAACCACATCACACAGCCGACTGGAAGGCAGCGCTTCACATACCTCTGATGAAAGCTTACCAGCCGGCACACATAACTGTGGGTCCAACTTAATTTACCAGTTTTAATCTTTCATTTTATCATAGCTAATAGACAAGGTCGTGTTTAAAGGAGCTGGATGTGTAATGCCTCATATATCTTTAGAGTGCTGGTAGTGCTCTTTGTGTGTTTACTCTGACTTGTACTTTACCCGTGATAGCTGGATCAGATCAGTGATGTAAGGCACATGTCGGGATCACAAACAAACCTGAGATATGTGTAGTACAGTGTAGTCTG